>CM055957.1:73358127-74078127 GCA_029490685.1 Schizonepeta tenuifolia | reverse complement strand
ACTCCTGATGATTGCAGTGCACATTTTAAGGAATTCAACAACCTGTTAAGCACCAAAAGACCTACTTTAAGTTTGACAAACTTTTACAGTGGAAGATTATTAACCAAGTCAAAAGAGACAGGGAAAGAAATGAGAGAAGACAAATTATCTAGAAGACCTACTGAGTATGAGTAGAGATGTTACAAGTTGACATGGAAGTCAATCTCCAGGCCACTAGACAACATAGATGAGAACATTTAGTTTACTAATTCGAACAAAATAAATAAGAAAAGACACTGGATCCCAGAATCCAACATAAATGAGAACCAGTATATCCAAACATAACAATGTAAATGAAGCGCTGAAATTCTAATTCATGCTCAGCAGGCATTTCCCAACTAACTAAGGGCAGAATAACTTATGCACATCAACATATAAGAGAATTAGATAATTACACAACCATCTTTGGTAATAATGATGTTGAGATGTATATATAGAATCCATTAAGAGGTGCTCATGTACTTCACTGGGAGAGACAAGATAAAGTTTCCCAACGTAAAAGTCTCAGTTACACTTAAGTATCACGGTTTAGTTAAGGAGATGTACAATTACAGAGGTACTAATAATGATGGAGTATTACCAGCATGTTGTAACTCGAACAAGAAAAAGAAAATAGTTATTTCAACATTTTCAAACAGAAGATAATGAAATGAATTTATTCAAAGATTATTAAAACAAAATATCATTGTATAAATAAATATGATCGACACAACTAATGATATCTTTTACAACATACAAAATCATATTGTTATATTGGTTTGATATTCAAGTACCATGCAGTTCTCGATAAACAAGAATAATCTGTCTGTATACCACCAACTATTAACAAACTAGACAAGGGGACTAGAAAATTGAAACAAGCAATCGAATTGAGAATGGTTCAATATCTAGGATGTTCCTACTCTCATCAAGATACAAGTTGCAACAAAAAATAGACTCATCAGATTCTGCCAATGATTACAGGCAGCATGATAGAAGACTTTTGACGGACAGATTGCATGAATATATAATTATATAAATAGACAAACTTACGTTGAATCCCCCATTTACTCAAGAACTGACCGTATAGCTCCATCATAGTGTTCATATTAGCATATCATGAGATCAAATTGACCAAACTACAACTCACATACCAAGATGCTACCCGTACCAAATGCGGAGAACAGTTCATTCATTTTTACAGAACACATGACATGTGTATCAAACCAAATAGTCATATTATTATTAGCTGCTCATTTCTTATTGCTACCTTGGTCCATGCTTACCCTTGAGAGTAGACATTGGAGATACTAGCTTCACCGCTCTCATTTTTCAGTTCTTCCCCATTTGTAGAGTAGACAGGAACAGAACAATCATCTGCACATGATCTACCCTGCCAAAAGTGAAACTGAGACTGCTGGTTCAATTGGCCAGCTTCAGGAAAAGATCCTTGATGGGGGTGACCAGGCAAACTCTCAAATATAGCTGCTTGTGGTGGCATATCCATTGAAAGAGCTTGTGTTGTCATGGGCGGGTCATCTGTTGATTTATATAAAGTAGCTCCAGTTATGTCAGATTCCACTGAGTTCTGTGCATTAGTTAGCAGGGCTGCGTGAACACTGTCTTCATGACCATAAAAATTTCTTTCAAATTGAGTCTGGTCGACGAAGCTTTCATCTGGCCCAGAATTAATTCTCTGTCATAAATACAAGGAGAAGTCATAACCAACAAAATATAAACCTAAAAGAAATGGTTTTTCTCTCAAAATTGGAATCGACATCAAAACTAAAAGGCCGTTTCTTAAATACTAGTATAACTTTATCAGACAGCAAGATGTTACATTAGATGGTTAGACTACAAGAAAACCTAAGGGATGTATGAGAAAGTTTTCTTGGACAGCCAACTAGCTAAATGAATAACAATTTTTCTTATAAATTTAATAGATGTGAGTCTATGGGGAAGGGGGTAGAGTTGCTAAGAAAATAAATCTTACATTTTCAACATCGAAAGCAACACAAAAAAGCATGTAAGTTATACCAGCGGCAAACACTTTGTGGACTCCAAGCTCCAACCTTGACAAGAGCCCTCGTACATCTGCAACTTATCCTGTAAAAACTGGATATACTCTATAACCTGCATGAAAATGGACTTATCAGAATTTCTGTACAAACTATGTAACATAAGGAACAGAGTACAGTGTACTAAATGACAACAAAACAAGGGACTAAAATGGCATAACTAACCTCCAACAAAAATGAAGCTTTATCCCTTTTTGAATCATTTTCGGGTATTAGGTCCCTCAAAATTTGAAATCTGCAACATACAATATCTCCTAATCATTTTTGGGTATCATACACACAAGTTAAAGCCTTAAGCATCTAAATATAACTGTATAACCTTAAAAATTTGCTCTCTCCTCTACTCTGTACTTGGACTGTTGGACACAAAGATTTAGACCTAACAGAAAACTTTAATAACTACATTATCCAAATTTGTAGAGTCCATTATTGCATGAACAACTCATGAACAGAAAAATACTCAAAATCAAGGTGAAGAAAGGCAAAGGGGCTGCAGCTAGATACCAGGGTCTAAAACCACCGAATTCATTTCAGTCTAAACTCCAATTGTCACACGGATATGCCATAAACTTGTCGAAAAAAATCATAAAAAATAAGAACCAATCAGAACCCTAGCAGATACCGCCGCATAATCCAAATCAGAAGGGGAATAAATATAAAAAAGAAATGGACAATAACTGTCTAGCTAAAAACAACCTAAACAAGGGGAAAAGGACGATAAAGACTAAAGTTAAAGCTACCTCTCGTTAATTTTGCTTCTTCTGCGTTGCTCCGTCTCTGAATGCTTGGAACGTAAAGCGTTTGCCTTCAGATCAACTCTTTTGAAGTCTGCTCAAATTCGAAATTGCACAATTGAAATATAAAATTAAACTAAACAACACACACACACACACACAGAAAAACAAGTATACACACGCACACAAGCTTACACCTTCAAGAACGCAGAGAGAAGTACCTGTAGGAGAAGAGCTATCGTGAGTTTCTTCGTCTTCTACGTGGCTCACAGTTCTTCCCATTTGCGCTTCTGCAAATCTAATTTCTCTTTCGCTATACGCTGGCGTGCGCGTGTGTGTGGAGATGGAGGTAGGCGCCCTAGGGAAACGCCGCCGGTACTGGGTAATTTCGCACGGTGGTGAGTGCTAACCTACGCCTGCTCGGTGACGCTTACATTATACGGCGCCACTGTTGATTGGCCATTTATTTATCACGTCTTACCTCCCTCATCCTCTTGCTATACAGATTTTTCCTATTTGGATTTTCGTGCTATTCTTCGATTTTCTTTTTCACAACACATAGGAAAACATCCAAAATTAGGGTAATTATTATACTCATCTAACCTAGTCTCTATGGTTGACAAAAATTATCTCTCTTTTTTTTTTTTGGATATCGTGTAATCGCAGCCGCTGCCTGCGCATTGAGTAAACCCCCGTTTCTTGTACAGTAGCCTGCAAACTATATAGAGCAGGTAAACCACACTTGGTAAACCCCGGTCCCTTGTGCAGTAGCCTGCAAACCATATAGAGCAGGTAAACTACACTTTTCAAGTACAAGTGTGATAGACTCGACCTATAGAGGCGCTTCATAAAGTTCGAACTTGAGACTGAGAGCGCTCACTTTTTACCACTAGGTCATCCTCAAGGAGACAAAAACTAAATGCATCAGTCGGGAATAAAAGTTATGCACTTTTTGCTCATTTTTCCTTTTTTTATGTCGCGGGAACAAAAATTATCTTCTTTTTTTTTATGTCGACGTGGGAACAAAAATTATCTTTTTTATCTATACGCACTCAGGATTTATTTTTTGTTTTGCACACCAACTTTGTGACTTCGAAAATACATATAAAAATTTATTAATTGTTGTAATATTATCATGATTGAAAAATTTGACAAATTAAAATTAACATGGTAATACGAAATACTCATAAAGTACTATGGATTAAAATATACTACTATAATATTATACAAACCTATTTTAATATCAACAATAATTAAGAATTCAGCACATATATATAGGCATATTTACATTATATGTAACCACCATGAGTCCATGTCATTATAGTGAATTTATTTTGATGAAAAAGGCTGAAAAACATTTTTTCACCCATTTTCCCGTCATTTTCACATGTTTACTATAATTGTTAATTAATTCTCTGGGAATGATAGATAATTTTTCCGAGCAGCTCATTTTCCATCATTTTTCACTCTAATTGTGGAAAATATTAACATAGGAGATATGCGTGATAATATTTTTCAATATGGACAAAGGCATAAAATGGGAGACGTGTTGAGGATCCATGTATAATTTTCTTCTACATCATAGTAAATATATGATTAAAAAGGATAAAGATGATGATATTTTCATACATTTTCTTTAATGATAAATTTACCACCAAAGTAAACACATTTTTAATGAAATGCATGTATAGACAATATAAGGAGCAAAAGTAAATAACATGAGTAATGAGTATGGTAAACAAGTAATTAATTTTCATATAACAATGAAAAAGGAAAATAAATATCTTACTGTCACCATAAGCTATCTACATTAACAAAAAAAAAATTCAGGGGTTTCGAGGTTTTATATATAACTAACAAACTTAATGAGTATCTTTTATTTTTCTTATTTGAGTGGTGCCCTACGAGGGATTCCTTTTCTGCTTCTCTTGCGGAATGAAAATGAGCTGCTGCTGCTGCATTGATCTTGATCATCACTACTACTAATCTCCGTATTAGCACTAATTAGTCTTTCTTCTACCAATTTATCGTCTCCAACAGAATCAATATCAGATGAGCGACTCGACTTCTCAGATTCCCATTTCTTCTCTATCGCCACATCATCACGCCTTTTGATTCCACCCTGCAGTCGCCATTAACAAGACAAAAAAATCATTAATCAATTAGTAATTAATAACCTCCATTTTTCTAGAATATAGGATATTATATAGGGTATATTAATAATTATACAATTAAACGTAGTATTACGTTTGATGAGGTCTGATCTATCACATATCTATATCTATATGTCAAAAGGCCTAATCAAGTTTAAGGAATATTCACCTTCACAAGTTTAATTAAAACAAAGACCGAATTCTGAAAGAGACGTAAAGCCTAGCTAATAATAAACAAGAATCGTCATCATCATTCGTCTCACAAAGATTTCGGCAAACATTAATTAAACATGGAAATACAGTATTTATAGTACGTAATATATATATACAGAAACTTGCGTATGGTCCACTTATGCGGAACCTCGTACTGTAGGTGCAGGTAATAGAAAGGGATTAGGGAGGTTTAACTAGATATAATTAGGATTTATTAATGTCTAATTAAGATTATATATGGTAAAAAGATCGATATGCGATTAAAAAATTAAAAGATGATCAGCGGCTAAGTCAGAGAAGAATCATGAATAATGTTTTATTTTATTTTTCAGAAAGGAAGTACAATTTTTTTTTTTTTTTTTTTTGTTTTCTTCACAGGTAAAGGAAGTTAATTACAGATTAAATAACGTGATTCAGGGACAAAATAAAAATATGAAAAACCCTAATTAAGTAGTACCTTGCAGGCAATAGAACAGAAGGAGTATTCTGAGGTGATGAGTTTTCGTTTGCATGTAAGACAGGGGGGACCGTGCTTGGAGGAGGAGGAGGAGGAGGAGCCTGTGTTTGGATTCAGAAACACTATGCGTTTGTCATTGATTGCATAGACCTGAATATCTCTGACGTTGAGGAATCTCCTGATTCCTTTGACTTCAATCCCTACCCTCCGGGAACACCTGTAAGCCTGCAAGATTTGATGATGATCGCCCTTGTGTAGTTGGGACTTACCCCAGCATTTGGCACACATGGGTTTGTCCCTGCACGTCACGCAGTAGAGCTTGTTGTAGTGCTTCTTATGCCACGGGCACTGCACCTGCCCATAATCCCGCAGCTTCACCCATCCCTCCACCCACTCTGGCCACGCCTCAATCATCCGATCACTATACTAATACTCCTCCTACTACTTAAATGCCCGAGGACGCGTTAATCAATCTCTACTACTCCATTAAAATTACAAGGGTTTGTGTTGTCTCAAAGTCTTTTTATAGATAGAGAGAGAGAGTGAGAGGACAATAATTTTTCAATACTATTTATTGTAAAATAATTGAAATTTTTGTTACAAGTTCCAAAATTAAAATATTACTCCCTCCAAAAAAAGTCCTACTTATCCAATTTTTTTTCCACAAAAAAGAGTCATACTTCACTCTATAGACTTATATACCCTCAATAATTTCTTTTATTTACACTCAATTGTCATTATTGGACCTACCCATTTAATTAGCCCAAATAATTAGAAGCCTAATTATTTACAAAAGACCCAACCTAAAAACAAACCCACCCAACCCAACCCAATTCAAATAACACACGAAGGTGCTATTCCCAAATTCTAACCCTAGATGATCTATCGCCTCTCCCTGATTTCATCTACCCTCATTCTCTCACTCGCACCTCAATCTCTCCGTCGCACATTTTCGATGGAAAACTTCCATCATCTCTCTCTCTCTAAAAATGTTTTTCCTTCCGATACACTTATGGCCACAATTGAATCACCCACCCCGATTGCAACCAACTTTTCACCGATTCCTACTTATTCGTGGGAATTGGAGAGCGATTTGCTCGACACAGTAGTGTCGGAATCTGAAATCACGACTCTCGGATAGGATTCTGAGTTGGATTCTATTCCAATCTCTCGATCTCATCTCCTATAGGATTCGATGGTTCTAGAAACAAATATGATGGCTCTCGGATCTGTATCTGATAGCTCTGTGAAAATGGTGCCGAAAACACCAACTACATTTCCACTCTTTAACTCAGAGAATTACACTCATCTCTCTGAAATGTGCCGGAAATAACTTTGACGAGAGAGGAGCTCATCTCTGATTTTGCCTTGTAGGAGTCCGCCAAGTATGGACGGTGGATTAGGCTCGTTGAAACTAGTATGCCTGAATCTGGCTACGACGGATGGGTGGCCAATAGTGAAATCTTTGTGGATAAAGAACCTGCACCACCTGTGAAAAGAGTGCAAACCGAAGAGGATCGAATTGCATATCTTCATATCCTAGTATTGTTCTTCCCTGCAATGTTGTATGTGATATAATCAGCAGGTGATTGCGTTCTTATTTTGCATTCTACACTTGATTTTGTTGGGGGCTCGTGATGTCATGCTTGACTTTGCCTGAGAATTATGTTTGATTGTGGCTTTATAAAGGAAACTGATTTTGCACTTGATCTCAATCTTGTTTGTTGTAATTGTTATTGTATTAAGCAACCAATAGATTTGCCAAAAAAAAAAAAAAAAAAAACAATCTAATTTTGGATGCTTAGGCCACATCCATGTGCTCTATGACTGATTTTTTATATGAGCTTGATGCTAGTAGCTGATTTTTGTTTGTGGCTGATTTATGATTTTTATGAAAGGAATTATGTTGTAGAGTGAGAAACACGTTATTTAATTTCCATGTTGGAAATTTTTCAAATGTCTGATTCACATTCTTCAGCATATCTTCTATTGGCCATCTTCTGATCTTTTAGTATTTGAATTGCTCTAAAAAATTCCAAGTCATTGACATCAGTGTTAGGTGAGTTAGAAGGTTGGCAAACCAACTGAATGTTGAAACCATCAGCTTGGGCAGCTTGTAAGAAATCTGGATCATTATTCTTGATGTGGGGTTTGGCATTGTCTTGTTGTATGATTATGTTCTTGTTGAAACCATGAGGCCATTTTGCTTTAACTGTTGGAAGAAGCTGCATAATTTAATGATGTTAAAACAAAAAACTAGATGATAAATTCACTGAAATTCTGATAGTAATCTAACCTGATTGATGAAGCATTCTCTCATGACACCTTGTGTGATTGCTTGAACTGCATTAGTTTATTTGGTGCACTTCAATCTGTTCTTTGAGTTTCTTTATGCTGGCTCTTCAGTTATGAAGGGAAAAATTCCAAACTTATCATCAAAGATAACAATTCCATTGCTATCAATTAGTGGTCTTGAAACAACACATAAGAACATGTCTCAATGAATCTTCTTGATTTGCATGACCTATGTGGTTCTATTTCATTTGGTAGAAGGTAATACCTCCCTGAAATTTTAGTTAAGTTAAACCAATTCTCATCCACATGAATTGTGTTATACATTGACTGAAATGATATTTTACCCTCAGAAACTGTGTTACTCAGCTGACTAAGGCTCCAAGTGAGCCAACAAATCATATTTTGAGGGGTTAGAAATGGTTTAATGGAATTGGTATGTGGTCTGAGCTTCTTATCTTTTATCCAAACATGTAGCAAGCTTTTACTAACACCAAACTTGTCTGACATAATTCTAATTGAAGATCTCTCTGGCACAGATAATTTTCTGAACTTTTCTATATCGAGTACCTTTTTATCCTTGTGAAATTGACCATGCAAATAGGTTTGCCCAGAGATTGTTGGTCAGCAGCTCCCATCCAAATGCGAAATATTGTCCTCAAATCGACATGGAATGTCTTTGCAACCTTCTTTTTTGCCCCACGATGAAGATTGTCGTTGCTTGAGTGTTGTAGCAGCCACTATGCGATGGTGTTTCTTAATTTATTCATCTGTTAAATTTGGCCTGACTCTTGCATATGCCGATGCCACTTCTTCTATATCTATTACTTTTTTGCTTGTAATGGATAGAATGAGCCTTAAATGGTGTATTTATTGTATTTTTAGAGGTTAGGTTGGGTTTGAATTTCCCACCATTTTTTTTATCACATCAAAGAATATTGAGTGTACTTAATGAATGAAAAGATCACCTTTTGAGAGATTCCCACCAATTTCGAATTCTCACAGATTTGGATACTTGTCTTTATTTATTTTTGTGTTTTGCTTTTTTTTTTTGGTTCAATAATCCGTTTGCCTCAATAATATTTTTTTTATTCTAGATAATGTTTTTTTTTGTAAGACCTCACATTTAATAATCCGTTTATTTTCACAGATTAAATGATTGAATAAATGGATGAAAAAGTTTAGTTTCACAGATTGAATGAATAAAACAATTGTCTTTTTTTTCCTTTTTACAATAATCTGTTTAATTAAAAAAAGAATACCTTAAATTAAGATTAAATAACAAAATGAAAATTAAGATCAACTTAAAAATTAAAATTGCACCCCATTCCTTGTAGGTGTTCAACAAATTTGTACACCCTAAAAAGCAAAAAGGATTAACAAACTTAATTGTGTTATTATTACCCCCAAATCCTAACTTTTATCCTACTCAAAATAATTTTACTAACTTTCTTAAAACACATGTCCACCTCCAAATGTGCATCTTTTTCATGGACGGAGGTAGGGGTGAAAGTATGAAAAATGAATTTCTGGGTAACCCGTACCCGTCGTGTATTGGGTAACACGTACCCTATCCAATACCCGTAATTTGCTGGTATTGAATGGGTATGAGTATGAGTTTTTCAAAAAATACCCTAATGGATATACCCGTTAGTGTATTGTGTACCCGATCAAAGAAATAAAATGATTTATTATATACTCCCTCCGTCCCGTTCATAATGCAATGTTTCTTTTCGGCACGGATATTAAGAAAATGAGTATCAAGAAAAGATGGTGATTAGTGTATTAATAAAGTGATATAAAATATTTTTAAAGTAAATAAAGTGTTGTTGATGTGATATAATGTGGTTTTAAAGTGAATAAAGTGTTACTGATGTGATATAAAGTGGTTTTAAAGTGAATAAAGTAGATAAAGTAATTTTCTAATTATTTCTATAAAATGAAACATTGCAAGATGAATGGGACACCCCAAAAAGGAATATGTTGCATTATAAACGGGACAGAGGGAGTATAATTTACTAATTTTTATATAGATTATAGAGAGTTCAATTTTTTTTGGGCCACTAACTTATGTCGTATTGCAATTTTAGGCCACTATCTTACGGACATTACCAAATTGGGTCATTATATTTTAAAATTCAACATGCGTAGGCCAAATCTCTACCTGTTTGGGCTATCTAGCACACGAACTTTATGCGAGTTACTTACACGAAATCAAACGAGATTCCGTAATTAAGTAACTCAGTGCCTAACACGAGTTTGTCTTGGAGCAAGGGCTATGATCAGAGACAAGCACATTCAACTTGTATATATCACTACCATATTAGTAAAATCTCCCCTATAAACTACAAAACTTCCATTCTGATTTTATGTCAAAGAAGAGCATTCGATCACTGTAAGTATTAAAGAATGGGTTTGAGCTGTGAAATATCAAGAAATAAAAACCCTTGGAGAAGATACAATGTTTTCCCAAGACCAGTAAACTTCTCGATTTTTCCTTCATTTTGTTTAATTCTCTTAATTTTCGTTATTGTGGGAAAATTTATTTTATATAATGGGCTGTAAATTTTTCGATATGTTATCGAGCTAGGAAAAATTAATTCGGCAGAGGCAGAGGTTCAAAAGCTCAAAGCTAACGACTCCCGTGCTAAATAGCCCGATCGGGCCGAGATTTGGCCTATCCGTGTTGAATTTTAAAATATAATGGCCCAATTTGATATGTCCGTAAGATGGTGGTCTAAAATTGCAATACGACATAAGTTAGTGGCCCAAAAAAAATTGAACTCGATTATAGATATATATTAATAAAAATATTTTTTCATTTTTTTACCTAAATTCAAGCGTTAATTCTTTCTTTCTCTTCAATCTTCACTCTACTTCACTTTTATCCAATCCTTTTCACCTAGTTATTGTCTCTTGTTTTGGACTTTGCTTTGATGTTTAATTATTTTTTAATACTTTGTTTTTTCGATGAACTTAAATGTTTAAACTACATTTAATATTGATTTGTTGTTGTTGTTGTCTATTTGTTGTTGCATAGTTAGTTATTAATTTGTGTCATTGAGAATTACCGAAAAATCGAGTAGGTGGAAAAATACCAAATTATAAAGTTATTTTTCTCTCTTTATTTAAAAAAGATAAAAAAGAAAATGGGTATCCTATACTCGGCCCGGGTATACTCGGCCGAATATTGGGTATCCATTTAGCTAAACGGAAAGGGTATGAATATGTATTTTTTGTTTATTTGGATACAAATATTTAAAAAGGCGGGTATGGATATCCATGGATACTCCTAAATGGAGGGAGTAGTATATTGGAAAATTTTGCATCAACATCAACAATCAAAGTCGGGTTGGAGCGGTTCAAATTAAATTGGGCCGTGTGCGAATTGGGCCCAAAAATGCACCTAACAGTGTAATTGAAGGTTTAAGAAGGGTTTAAACTAAAGTCGGCTCTCCTACACCTACAACTACAAACAAGTTTTCTGAACATTTCTGATTCTTCAAATTTAGTATCTGATTGAAACACTGATCAATCTCAATCTTTTCCTATTGCTTTCTTCACTTTGATGTTTCCGTGTCGTTTTTATGGTTTACATATTCTTGGCGCAATTTGATGTACAGCAGTAAAACCCCAATTTCTATCGGCTTCAACGCAAACAATTCAAGCACCCCATTACGGAATCCAGTATTCAGTTTCGACGTTCATAAAAGCCCCACAGATATGTGGAGAAATGTCGCGAAACGGATAAGTTCAAGAGGCCCCACAAAGTTCAGCCGCAATTCGTCGCTCTCCATCACCCCCAGCTTTCTGGGGTTCGCCCAAGATTCATTTTTTCCTGAAATTTCCAAGTTTAGACGCCTCTTTGAGCTTAGTTCACGCTCCGTCGATGGTTTTCCGGTCGTGGGATTTCAAAGAAAAGGTGATATCGACGGCGTGGATGGATTCCTGTCATTTTCTGGGAGAAATCAAGGGAGTTCTTATGGCTTGTGCTGTAGAAGCTACGCTAGCGTAGCGGAGGCAGTGGAGGTGGAAGTGGCAGCGTCGCAAGCTGGGGAGGAGGATAGGAGTAGCGTTGACATGTCTGCACCCGCAGCCACACCTGCACCTGCACCTGCACCTGATGAGGTTCAAGAATTGTTGGATGTGATGATGAAAGAGGAGAGGAAGGAGTATGCGAAGAAGTGGAGACACCAGAGAAATGCTAAAATGGGGAATGTGAGGTACTATGCTCTAAGGAAAAGGCAAGTGAAGATCGAAACTGAGGCGTGGCAGCAGGCGGCAAACGAGTACGTGGAGCTTTTGAATGATATGTGTAAGCATAAATTGGCTCCAAATTTGCCATATATGAAGACTCTGTTTCTGGGATGGTTTGAGCCATTGAGGGACAAGATTGCTGAAGAGCAGGAGCTCATCAGGAGTGGCAAGAGTAAGCCGGCCTATGCTAAGTACTTCGATCTCTTGCCCGCAGATATGATGGCCGTTATTACAATGCATAAGCTAACGGCCTTGCTGATGACTGGTGGGGAGCATGGATGTGCGAGAGTGGTGCACGCTGCTTGCACTATAGGCGAGGCAATTGAACATGAGGTTGGTTGGCCATGACTCTATTCATCTATCTGATGCACAAGTGATAGTTACACTCGGATTTTTTTTTATTAAATATGATATGCTACTTTTAGGTAGTGAAAGATACTGGATTTAGAATGTTGTCGTCAAGAGATGGAATACTGATCCATCCATTGAATTCATCTAGTAAATATCACATCTCATGCTAAAGTTGCTCCTGTTTTCATTTCATACCACGGCTTGGTAACTAAAGTGCCCTATGAACTTGCCTCATAAAAACAATCGAAAGAAGAAAGAAAGCAAGAAAGAGAGAGAGAGAGATGCTGAAGGTTTCTGGTTGGCAAGTAAGGCTAGAGCAACCACCCAAAGATTGAGCACAACAAGATTAGAGCAGATTTGCACAAATAAAACGTTTTAAGATTTGAATGACAATGTGGACTTGCTAGTTAAAGAAAAAATGCAGAAAAATTTAGAACTTCTTTTGTTTCATTTTTTAAATTACAATTGATAGCATGGAGCTATGCATTTACTTTTGCACAACATTAAGGTCTTAGATTTTATTTTTCTTGAAAAAGCTCTATGCATCTCCCATGTCACTGTTGACGGATTATTCATGTGACTTTTTTATGCATCTGGGCTCATTTTCTTCTCATTTTTGTTTTTGGATTTACATAAATGTGCATTATTGATTCAGTAACTTTAGTATCTGGAAAAAACCAACTCAATCTTGTATGCAATTGACTTTTATCATTCCAATTTCATATTTGTGTTTTTCAGATCATACTCGGTTACATTTTATTGTTAGATTGATTGATCCTACTCTAATACGGATTGTTAATAGTGGTTCCATGTACCACTAACTTGGACATGTGTAGCTTATGAATTTCCTGGTGAAATTAATTTTCATCTAATTTTTGTAATACTCAAGGTGATGCACAATAGGACTGACTCTTTACAATTTCATGATGGATAAGGTGAGGATAAACTATTTCCTCGAGAAAACGAAGAAAAAAAAGGCTAAGAAACATGAAGAGGTGGGGGATGGATCTGCTGTAAATACAGTAGATGTTGTAAATACAGTACTACAAGAAACAGTGCGGAAAAAGGTGACGGTCTTGATGAAAAAACAAAATCTTCGAGCTGTGAGGTCTATAGTGAATAGACACATTGAGAGTCAGCCATGGGGCCAGGATGCTAAAGCAAAGGTCTGAACTAGTTTTGTTACAATTTCAGCAAAACCGCAGATCTTGATAACGATATGCTTTCTAATTTCAGGTGGGAAGTCATCTCATTGAATTGATTCTACAGACTGCCTATATACAACCCCCAGCTAATCAGTTAGCAGAGGGTCCACCTGATATTCGACCTGCATTTGTACATACTTCTAGAACTGTATCAAAAGAAGGGTTAGTGCACACTTCATATTGACCTCCTATTATTTTTTTTTTCAAATATGGGATGGTTTTCTCTAGCTTTTCTTTTAACAGGAGCTGTAGCAGAAGATACGGTGTTATCGAATGTGATCCTCTTATTCGTAAAGGCCTTGAAAAAACAGTAAGTCATTTTATTTTCTCCCAGTGCCTCTCAAAAAATACTTAATTAGGTAAAGTCAATCCTAAATAGAATGCATCTCAAGAATAAGTCAAGAAAGCGTTTTACATTGCTTCATGAGTTTTTAATCTGAGAGCTATGGCAGGTAGTGATGTATACAATTGTTATCGCTTTAAACTGGCAAACATTATGTTGACCACCGCTGTATGGATAAAACTCTTAAAATTTTGTCTATTACTTACAGGCTAGGCACATGGTCATCCCGTATATGCCAATGCTAGTGCATCCAGTCAAGTGGACAAGGTACAATAAATTGGTTCTTCCTTGCCTCCATCCAAAATTTCAAATCCCGTCATGCTTGTTTTCTCCCTTAAATTGCTATTGAGTTATTCCCATGATTGATTTTATTATGACAAGTTTCTAGTTGATGTCTTTTCTTTGAGTTAGATAATTAAAATTACTAATAATATACAATTGGTTTTTTGTGTTCTCTTTGCCTTTTCCTTTTCTTCTCTTCTCTTTTTGTGTTTCGAGTGGATTTGGTTGCATATCCAATTTATGGCCGAGTTGGACCCATTGCAAACCTGAAGCCAGTAAGTAGTATGATCGTATATTTGACTTAGATGCTGCTAAATTCAGCAATATCCTGTACTGGTGTAGAGACATCACACTAACTCTATAGAGTGAGAGACAGGCAATTTGAACCAAAAAGAACTGACATACTTGAAAAGACATACTGAACATAGAATGAACTCAATTCTCAAGAGGTTTTTTCCTGCTGAAGTGTTGCAGACACCGATTCCAATAAACAACCATAGTCCTAGACAAGACTTTCCACCATTACGCGAGGACTATATATGCAACCTAGGTTTTGAGCCCATGAAAAAGCCTGGAACCCAACTATGAAATTAATGAAATAGCCTAAGCTGAAGTAATAAATAAGGAATGGGCGAACGTAATTTGATCTGTAAAAACACTATGGTAGCCGGTCTCTTTAAGTAGGGAGGACTCATTTACCAAAGAGATAGTGTCCATTACAATATCAAGTTCTAGCGTGCACAGGCTGTGTTTTTATACGAACCAAGCCCAATGCCCAATTAACATAAACATGAAACAGGAAATTAAACTGAATTTAACACTTCTGTTCTAGCCGAGGCGTTTCGACGGTGGAAGAGAGAGATTAATAGATCTGAATCAAAACTCCATAAATCATTTCACTTTAACATAGCCCACAAAATCAATTTAGTATATAACGACCCATATTCTGTTCTCGGTTGGTTTATTGGTTAAGCGAGGCATTTTTAGGGGGAAAGTGAGAATTCAGTTTAGCTAATCAAAATCAAAATTCTATAAAAACAAATTCATTTTACCATAGGCTGCCCATGAACTCAATCTCAGTACATAACGATCCATCTTCTTTAGTCTCTGCATCAACTTAAACATGTACCCCAAGTCGGAGTAGAGCACACCTTTCTCTTCATAGAGCATCCAGAACACTAATAGAGGACACCACGGCCTCTTGAACCAAAGGACATATTAGCACGACAGATGTTCCATAGGATGGAGATTGGACCTAAAAACTTCATGCTGAATGGCGTACAGGGCAGGTTCCCTTTATCCTTTTGATAGTTACCCAGAGGAAGGCTGAACCTTTGGAATTGATGGCATAACTTATCCAAAACCTTCTCAAAGATATCAGTCCACAATGGAAATCTTTGCAAGTAAACATATCAAAGAACCTCCTTATCCTGCAAGACATGAGCTTCCTCTGGTAAGAGGAGGAGGAGGAGGAGGAGGGGGGGGGGGGGGGGGAGGAGAGCAAAACAAAATCAGAATAGTACGGTTCAGTTTAGCTGTTGATCAAATTGTTCTCAGGCTCAAGCATTTACTTTCCTTGTGAGAGACCAAGGTCTTGAGGCTAATGTAGGGTCTTCTCAAGGACCTACTGGTTAGGTATCTATCTAATGTGTTCCCCGATCGGAGAAGTCCTTTTTTGGAGGAAAACTATGCTTTTTGGGATCTGTGTGCTCCTTGGTTAGAACCTCTAAGAGGTCCAAATGGATTGGACTTGCGTTGGTTGTAGAAAGACATACAACCTTGTGTTCCGCATGGACACCCCTATTTAATTATTTTGCATGGTCTGACAGTTGTTTCCACTTCCCAGTTGCTTCTTTTATCATTTCATCATTAACTCTATGAAATTGGCAAATCATTTCCGTCATTACAAAAAATATAGATGGATGATATGTCATTATGATTCTTTTTGCGTAGATTCATGAGGGCAGTTTGGTAACAGTGCATATAAATTATTATGCATAAGTTTGTCAATGTAGTATTTTATTCCTGTAGACTGTAGGTCAGGATAGAATTGAGAAAAAGGAGTATCTAGCCTATCTTATAAAGCACATATAAATGGTATGTTATTTATTACAATAATGCGCAATTGTCTACTTTGTTCATTCTTGCCTCATCATAGTAGAAATAATTTGTAATAAGGTCTGATAAAGAATATATATCTGTTGTGTGTGTGTTCATGCGTGCACACGCATTAGTGCTCCAATTTACACACTCTCCTTTAGTTGGATATAGTTAAGCTAATCTGCAGCTTTGAAAATGCTCCCTTTAGATTTCCTATTAGACCTATTTCTTATTTAGCTATGCCTTTGCGTTTCAGATATCTGTCTTTTATTTTTTCTATGGATTAGCTTTGTGAATGATGTAGTAAGGCTGTTATTCTGACAATAAGATTCTATCGGTGGAATGTTCAGATTAAGGAGCCTGATTTAATAGCTAGTTACTGCATATCTTAAAATAAGTAAAGGTTTTTTCCTTGTCATGTTTGATAGCATAAAATGATGAAAAAGCCTAATAAGCATCATCACCCTGTTGTATTTTTAAACAGGTCAACCTGTAGGTTTTGGGTGAGGGTCAGATCTTAAGCCAGGGTAGCATTCATGTTCCAATCAGTGATTAGATGCAAGACAACCTTGATATGCCGTGCCTCTGTTTGAGTAGTATATCGAGAATATAATAAGGCGATCTAAGTGGTGGTATCTAGAAAAGTGTTACTTTATCGTCTCCTTCTGCAGTTTATTTCCATGCTCAAGTAGTGGTGACCAGAATTTGAAGCTCAAAATTAGCCGACAATTTAGCACAACAAATAGCGTGATTTGGCATATCATTGGTTTGCATTTCAAACTATCTGTGTTGTTTGGTTATTTTCTTTTAGTCCATTTCGACTTCTCATTACCTCTTGTCATGGGTCTCTTTTAATAGGTATGACAAAGGTGCATATTTATATTTGCCTTCGTATGTGATGCGCACACATGGAGCACGCCAACAACGTGATACAATTAAGAAAACTCCTGGGAAACAATTGAAAGCAGTATTTGAGGTCAGTGATTTTGAGTAACTGACTCTGCTCACAAGGGAATAAAGGAATTAGTGATGTTTTACATTAAGATTGTGTCCTGTTGTTCTCAGGCATTGGATACTCTTGGAAGCACCAAATGGAGAGTGAACAAAAAAGTTCTCAATATTATCGATAGAATATGGGCGAGTGGAGGTCGTCTCGGAGACTTAGTTGATCGCAGCGATGTATGTTAATTTACATCTTGTTCTTTTTGTAATCAACATTTGGTTGAGTTATGGACACCACTTCTTTTGCAACTTGATTTATCATTCTGTTCTTTGTCAAAATAGTTATTCTAAATTTTCCTTTTTTTCAAAGATCCCTCTACCAGAGGAGCCGGATACAGAAGATGAAACATTAATTAAGAAGTGGAGATGGAAAGTTAAATCTGTCAAGAAAGAAAACAGTGAGAGGCACTCGCAGCGTTGTGATACAGAGATTAAACTTGCCGTAAGATTTATCTTTGCATCTTGATATTATGTCAGTATCTTGATTAGTTGAAGGCATCTGATGACATCTTGATTTTGGTCAGGTTGCACGAAGATTGAAAGAGGAAGAAGGTTTCTTTTATCCGCACAACCTTGATTTCCGTGGCCGCGCATATCCCATGCACCCAAACTTGAATCATTTAGGCTCTGATATTTGTAGAGGAATCCTCGAGTTTTCAGAGGGTCGGCCTCTTGGAAAATCAGGCTTGCGATGGCTTAAGATACACTTGGCAAATTTATTTGCCAATGGTGTGGACAAATTGTCTCACGATGGTCGACTAGCTTTTACCGAGAACCATATGGATGATATATTTGATTCTGCAGATAGACCACTTGAAGGAAAGCGTTGGTGGTTAAATGCAGAAGATCCTTTTCAATGTTTGGCAGCATGCATTAATCTCGCTGAGGCCCTAAGAAGTCCTTCTCCCGAGGCAACATTATCTCATATTCCAGTTCACCAAGTACTGCTTCCATAGCATGCAATTTATCTAAATCCTCAGTAGATGATATCTATTACTGTCAAATTGAATTTATAACTACCTGCTATGTAAATGTGTGCTTGCATGTGTTTTTCGTATACAACAGCCATTTATATCCTATTCTTGCTTATATCTGCTTCTATGTATTAAAGCATATAACCTGTTTGTTGTCATCTCTCTTCATGATTACTGTGGATTCAGCTACAGTATTTTAGTTGACTTTCTTCATGTCTGTTAATAGTATTAGGACCTAAAGTCATTCAACTATGCATTGTGTTTTTGCTTTCAGATTTATCGATTTCATGCAGGATATGCAATGTTGTTAACAACTTTAATGTACAGAATTGGTTTTCTCTTTTAAGTAGTTAGTGAACATTGTTGGAGTGTGTTTGTAGTTAACTTATTTGAAGCATCACTGTATATTCTTAACTGCCTCTTCTCATATTGTTTCAATTTGGGTTCTACTAGGATGGTTCTTGCAATGGCTTACAGCATTATGCTGCCCTTGGAAGGGATAAGGTAGGTTTCTTATTTTAATTTTTCTCTATTCGTCTTGACTTAGTTGATATCTTGAACCATTGAGCATCTTGACGGTTCAGATATAAGTATCTGGCTTAATAATTTTGGATGTTCTCATTAGTAGCAAACTGTGAGCATGTGAAAAAATTTCACTGCCAATATCATGATGCCCCTTACTCAGATGAAGCACACACCACATATGTCATTTGATTAAATTATGTATTCTCTTGTATCAATGAACTCTGCATCTGTCTCGATGAAAACCTCTTCTTAATACATACCTTTTTTCCATTTTTCTTTTTTTTCGTACTTCATTTTAGACACTGCCACATTTATTGGGAATGGGTTTAATGATAATGATGCTTTGTGCTTTATTTACACGCAATCTGAACTTATATTGTCATTATTGTGGATTCAGCTTGGAGCAGCTGCTGTTAATTTGGTTGCTGGAGAAAAGCCCGCGGATGTTTACTCAGGAATCGCTGCCAGGTAGCTGCTTATTTCTCCGTATTAGGCCTTCTTTGCTGTAGATATGGAGAATTTGTACTCTACATGAATGAGTTTCTATCTTTTATTCTTTGGAAATTTGTCAGAAGAAAACCTGCTCCTATATCTAGTTTTGCTAGTGTAAGATCTGGCTGATAATAAAATCTTGAGGTCTACTATTCATATGCTTGAACAGCTAGAAATATAGAAGAGCTATTTCCTTGATCATGCTTTCATGCAGGGTCCTTGATATCATGAAAGAAGATGCACAGAAGGATCCTGCTGAATATTCTGAAGCTTTGCATGCAAGACGATTGGTCAATCAGGTTGATGCTATTTTTCTTGAAGCTTTTAACTCAGAACTTGGTGTTTTTCTAGTGGATTTATTATTGATCATAGCATGGAAAAATATCAGTGAACTGATCCACTTTTTGTAGCAATTATAAAAATTCTTAATAAATACTTTTATCTGGTCATATTGTTGTTTATTTGTGATATCATTTTTTTTCCTTTTCCTCTTCTCTTTCCTCATGGTCTCCTTGAAATGTTTGATTGGTTTTTTAGGTGGATAGGAAGCTGGTTAAGCAGACTGTGATGACATCAGTGTATGGTGTAACTTACATTGGTGCCAGAGATCAAATGAAGAAAAGATTAAAGGAACGTGGTGCCATTGAAGATGATGCAGAAATATTTGGTGCAGCCTGTTATGCAGCAAAAGTATGTCATAACTCAGCTTATGCTTCTCCAGTGTGAAGTTCACGGACAGTGTTCATGCCCACAAACTTTTTGTTATTTTATATGCCTTTTATATCAATAATTTACAGCTTATATCGGTGAAATTCTCATGACCCCTTTTCACTTCAGCAAATGCCTTTTTCAATAAAATTGTTTTTCATTTTTATCTATCTGGTGTGTGTATAACAATTGCCACATTGATCTGAAATTTGTTTTACACATTGTATCTGAAGCTTTTAGCCCTCTAACGAGTAAGCATGTTCTCTAGGTTCAGACAGTCAGTCCCATATATCTGTTCACATGATCTACACTTGTTTTCAAGATCAGATAGCTATTATGCGGAGACACAATTGTTTTGGTGGCATGGATGTGCTACTCAGAATATATAATTTGTTCGAAGTCGAAAATCAGTTTGCTAGTTTTATAGTATCTGCCTTGCATTACTAGACAGACAATTTATATTCTTCATGACATTTACCTTCTGCTTGTTCGTGCTGGATAGGTTACGTTAACTGCATTAGGGCTGATGTTTGAAGCTGCTAGGAGCACCATGAGCTGGCTAGGAGAATGTGCAAAGGTGGGTGCTGAAAATATTCCTGAATCCCTATTTCATGCAAAATTACTTTGTTTCTGCTTTAATACTTACCCACTGTAGCAGCTGTACCAAAGCTCCATCATTCTTCTTTCTGGTTGTGTGTTTTCCTATCTGTTACTCTTTATCTTCCTCTTACACTATCCTACCGGGAATAGATTGGACATGAATTTGTATGCAGTCTAATAATTTCATGGACAATAAGGCTTATGTGGTTGATGTTATAAATCTGCATATCATGTATAAGCGTACTGTATTGATCTCATTTACCTTCAGGTTTAAGATCACCTTAAACGTTGCATGAAGCTTATTATTTTGAGTAAATATATAACTCAATGAGGTTAAATTGGAAATTATCTGCACTATTTTGCTGCAATCAAGTTTGATCAGTCCATCTCGATAAATTTGACATCCTTAACTTGTGAAATCTACAGCTCATTGCATCAGAAAATGAGCCTGTTTGTTGGACAACTCCACTTGGACTTCCTGTTGTTCAGCCTTACCGTATAGTAGGACGACATTTTGTAAGTGCTGAAACCGAAGCAAATAACCATTTCAGAGTCAAAACAGCCACATTCAATTTTCATCATCTTTTTAACCTTTTGTTGCAGGTTAAAACTTCTCTACAGGTTTTGACTCTTCAGCGTGAAACGGAAAAGGTTAGTTTTGCCAACCTTGGGGGGATTTCTTAGTTTTCTTTGTCTATTTCACCTTTAAATTATCTGTTGACTTGACCATTATTCGTTTAGATAGTATCATAGTAGGAGTTAAAGGAAAATATTATCTTTCAAGTTTCAAGGCAATGAAAAATGAGATGATCCTTGTATTGTACTATAGTTTTGGACTTCATGATTAGTTATATATTAGAAAAAAATGATTGTGTACCTCAATTTGAAAAGATCAAGATCATTCTAACAACTTTGTGCCTTCATGAATAATATTGACTTGTACTCCTGATTCTATTGCAGGTAATGGGAAAGAGGCAGAGGACAGCTTTTCCCCCGAACTTCGTTCATTCCCTTGATGGATCGCACATGATGATGACTGCTATTGCGTGCAGGAAAGCAGGATTGAATTTTGCAGGTGTTTGTCTCTCTGTACATGACTAAAATTTCCTGAACTAAATTCGTGACCTTTGGATCACCTCGTATTTTGTCTGATTGCAGGTGTTCATGATTCGTATTGGACGCATGCATGTGATGTTGACGTGATGAACAAAATATTAAGAGAGAAATTTGTTGAACTGTACGAAACACCAGTTCTCGAGAATGTAAAGTATCTAGATGCCCTCACTAGTTGATTAAAATAGTCGCGCCATGCATAATCACCACATTATGTAGCATTTTAACAGTTTTCTATTTGAACAGTTGTTGGAGAGCTTTCAACAGTCCTTCCCTTCATTACCTTTCCCACCATTGCCCGAGCGGGGTGACTTTGAACTTCGAGATGTGCTGGAGTCTCCCTATTTCTTCAACTAAATTCGGTAATTATTGTTGTCAGAACGACATGCTACTTGTGCACGAACGTGCTCTCGTTGTGACTTAGTAGCCATTGATAGCTTGAACTCAGTAGGGACGGACGTCAGTAGCCCGTTCTAGACCGGGTTTGATGCCCTTGCAAGCACAACAAGGCTTCATTGATGCGTCTGAAATGGCCACATCTCTGTTCATTGCTGATGTTCGAAGCTTTGAGAATGTTGTACAGATTACAGAGAGAGAGATTCTACATAGCAATGTGGTGGCGCAAGGGCTGAGATAGTTTCCGTATTACAAATCCATAATCTTAATTATATTTTGAAGGAAGCTGGCAAAATATACTGGTTCTCTCAATATTCTGATTTTCTGTCCTTAGAGGAATAGCTGTATATTGTATAAAGGCACCAGTTGTTACAGAACAAAATAATGGATTTTTTAAGGAATGCAGTTGGTTGTATATAACTATATATGTCTATGACTTGCATAAAATAATCTTATCTTTGAAAAATATCGGTTTACTTTTTCTAAATATAACATTGAATTAAACTACGGCCACACTTGAAAAATGAAACCAAATAGGTGATTTCCAATGTGCCAACTGACATAATCATATTTGGCTTACCTTAATTAATCTCAATTCTCAATTTGAATTGCAGTTGTCAAAAGATATTTCTATGTTGTCTAGATGTAAGAACGACATGATCCGGCCTTCTAAGTTTATTGTCAAAGTTGTCAAAGTAATATCGTGATGTTAAACAAATTAAGGAAAAAGAATCAAATTTGTCTTTCTCCATTTCTTCTTACCGTGCACCGATAAACATGGATTTTCACTTGTTTTTGAGTTTTAAAAGTGTTTATTTGTTGTGGAAATTCATGTTGGAAAGCAAGTTTAAGTATTGATTTGTTTTGAAGAATTTGATACTTGCTTGTTTTATTGTGGAATTGAAGGTATTTTGGAGCTTAAATGCGGAGAAATGAGTATGTGGATGTGAAGATAGGCTTCATACGAGTTCGTGAGAGGAAACAACTCGAGAAACGGTGTAGAAACGAAGGAAAACGAAGCCGAGAATTGAAAATGCCCTTCATGCGGTCGCATGAAGGGGAAGAATTCGTCCGCATGACGGGACCGCATGCGGTCGATTTTTGCTCTAAAAGTTGGATTTTTCGCGGCCTCTCCATGCGGTCATGCATGCGGTCGTGCATGCGACCGCATGGCGAGGCGGATTAGCTCTAAAACTTTCCTACTTTATTTTTAGTTAGAATTTAATTCTTACACGTTTTGTCTTAGGTTTTTAGCTATAAATACTCCTTCTATTGCATAGAAGAGATATCCTTACATTATTATTCTAGTTTTTTTTTTCGTTAAGCTTTGTCTTGGAGTTTTGAAGACTTGTTCAAGAGTTCAAGACGAGATTTGTTTCGACTACGGTTTTTCTATTTTATTTAATATTTATGAATTCCTTTTCTTTTGATTGTGTGTTTGATTTAATTTTGAGTAGCTAAGTCTTTTATATCCTAGGGTTAGAGAGTAGATGGATAATTAACTTTAATTCTTATCAATTGACCAATTTATGTTCCTTTCTTCTTTTCTGTATTCTTGAATTGTCCTGCATGCTTGATTGATTGGCCACCAATTGTGCATATTAGTTGTGTTAATTCAACAGTCGAGAGATGAGGGTTAATGCATGAACTGGAATATAGGACACACACTGCGAAATCACTGAGAGGGAAAGACTTTGGGTGAGGGCTTTAATCTTAGGATTATTTTGGAGTTACTTGCTTATGATGTTTGTCGGAGACGAAAACCCTAGTAAGTAATCCACTGTTAAGTAGTACGAGAGTATGCTTTAACTAATTTTATGATTGTCTTAAGAAAAGTTGGGTTCCTTGTTAATTGGTTAATTGGTAAGAGTCTAAGTTTGATTATCCATTGAAATCGAAGCCTTAGGATATATTTCTCATACTTGAGTTTCTAATTACTTTTGTTTGTTTTTTATTTGTTTTTTTTTTATTAGTTAAAATTGTTAGTTTATAAACCCAACTTAAAATTCGGAGTCTAAATAGAGGATGATGATTGAAAGTAATATTTGTTGAGTTATTACAGTCTCTGTGGAATACGATCTTGCTTCCTTGTGCTCAATTACACCCGTACACTTGCGGTGTGAAAGAAATTAGCGAACAAGTTTTTGGCGCCGTTGTCGGGGACTGTTTTAATTTTAGCAATATTACGATTAGATTGTTTGAGACTAATTTAGACATATATTATTACTATTATATTAATATTTAATTTTTCTTATTGTGATTTACAGGTAGTGCATGCAAAGGAGATCACAAGGACAACCCTTGGAACTTCTTATTCCTGAGATTGAAGCTACTTGTCGTCGCAACAATGCAAGAAGAGCCCGAGATAAAAACATGGGGGACCAACAAGATAATCAAGCAGTTAATCTTGTAATCAGAGCTATGCAAGAACAACTTCAACAACTTATTGATGCACAGAGGGCCAGACAAGAAAATCCAATCAAGGCTAAATTTTAACCCGTAGTGCAGCAGAGATGAACCTTCGGTCCAACTATTAATGCCAACACGTTTGAGCTTAAGCCGACACTTATTGCTATGGTGCAAAACAATCAATTTGGAGGAAGGCCGGCTGAAGATCCTCATGCACATCTGAGTCAGTTTTTGGAAGTGTGCAAGACTGTCAAATAGAATGGGGTTCCACATGATGCAATCAAGTTACGCCTCTTCTTATTCTCTCTATGAGATGAGGCTAAGCTTTGGTTTCACTCTTTAGATCCGACTGTTGTTACATCTTGGAATGACTTTGTGGAGATTTTTCTCTACAAATACTTTCCTCCAAGCAAGACGATGAAGCTGAGGTTAGAGATTCAACAGTTCCGTCAATTTGATGGAGAGACTTTTTATGAGGCTTGGGAGAGATTCAAGGGGATGCTGCGAAAATGTCCTAATCATGGAATTTCCGCCAATGAAAAGGTGTTGATTTTCTATAATGGGTGCACCGGTGAGGTCAAGAATCTATTGAATGCTGCTGGTCAAGGAGATATTTTGGAGCTTGGATGTGCAGCTGCAACGGACATCATTGAGAAGTTAGCAGCAAACAATCATCAATGGCCAGAGTCGAGGAGTGCACCAAAGAAAGTGGCGATCCTAACAAACGACGATCCCATAGACAAGTTGACAGCTCAAATGTCGAATTTTATGACCAAGATGGAGGACATGATGAGTCAAAGGCATGGACCATCTCAAGAGGAAGCACTGGATGTTGAAGATGTGAATTATGTCAACCGAAAAGGCTATGAAAATTACAAGCAGCCGTTTGGGTACCTTCCTGGAGCAGCTTATGGGACATCACAAAGGCTCCAAAATCAATACCAAGGTAATAGGACCAATTCTAACCTTTCTTATGCGAATCCCAACAATGCATTGCAACCATCGCTCGAATTTACTGTTTCTAACATCGAAATTGTGGAGGAGAAGAAATCACAGGTTGAGGATACACTTGTTAAATTCATGCAAGCAAGTGATATTAGACACAAGGATATGGAGACACGGATGTCGATTTTGGAGAAACAAATGGGTTACATTGCTAACACCTTGACAAGCCAACACCAACAAGAGCAGTTTTCAAGCAACACTGTGATCAACCCAAAGAAGCAATGCAAAGCAGTCACGTTGAGAAGTGGTACCTCATATGAAGGTCCCAAATTGCCTAGTGATGAGCCGGAGGTGATTGAAGTTGATAAACAAGACAAGGAGGCATCCACCTACCCGAAAGAGAAGGCCAAGGACAAGGAAAACGTGGTTGAGTTGGAAACAACAACCAAGAAGTCACCGACTCCTCAACCCATTATGGCTCCTATTCCTTATCTGCAACGTCATCAAAAGAAGAAAATGGAGAAACACTTTGCGATATTCTTGGATATTTTTAGGAAGGTGCATATCAACATTCCATTGGTAGAAGTCTTACAACAAATGCCAAATTATGCCAAGTTTCTCAAGGATGTGGTATCTCGCATGAAGAAGTGGGGGGGATTTTGAGACCATTAATCTCAATAAAGAGTGCAGCACCATCTTGCAAAGGAAGTTGTCGGCCAAGACTAAAGATCCAGGGAGCTTTACCATCTCCTGTGTAGTTGGAGGAAAGACTTTTGGAAGAGCTCTTTGTGATTTGGGGGCAAGCATAAATCTCATTCCCTTGTCTATTTTTAACAAGTTGGAGATTGGAGCACTCAAGCCGACGACCGTTTCACTTCAAATGGCTGATAGATCGGTCACTTACTCAAAAGGAGTTGTCGAGGACGTCCTTGTAAAGGTTAGTGATTTCATATTTCCTGTGGATTTTGTTGTTCTTGACATGGTGGAAGACAAGGATATGCCCTTGATCCTTGGACGACCTTTCTTGGCGACGGGGATAGCCCTCATCAATGTTGCTAGTGGAGAGCTTACTTTGAGGGCGAATGATGAGAGTCATACGTTCTCCATCTACAATTCTATGAAGTTCTATGATGAAGGGGCTTGTCAAGCTATGGAGGAGTGCAAGGTGCTTGAGGTGATCGATTCATGCATTAGCTCGGAGGTTTGGAAGTCATTCCACGACCCTATGGAGGCTTGTATTTCTAACTCTCTCTTTTCATCTAATTTTGATTTGCATCCAAACACTTTTGATGAAATTTTGTTTGAGTGTTGCAAAATCATGGAGAGCCAAAAGAAATGTCCAAGGAAGGCTGGAAGATTCTTGGAGTTACAAACAGATGGAGCGAAGAAGGTAGAGACGAAAGAGGCACCCAAGCTTGAGCTAAAGCCATTGCCCAAACACTTGAAGTATGCTTTTTTGGGAGAGAACGACACCTATCCGATAATTGTATCGGCTTCTCTTAATCCTTATGAGCTTGATTGTTTGCTTCGTATCTTGAGAAAGTATAAGGCGGCTATAGGGTGGTCTGTTTCGGATTTGAAAGGGATTAACCCGTCGGTTTGCATGCATAGGATTTTGCTTAGTGATAATGCTAAGCCTTGGGCTCAAAACCAAAGAAGACTTAATCCTATAATGCAAGAAGTTGTTAAGAAAGAATTGTTAAAGTGGCTTGATGCGGGTATAATATTTCCTATTTCGGATAGTGAGTGGGTTAGTTCGACCCAAGTTGTATCCAAAAAGGGGGAGGTCACAGTAGTTGAGGACGAGAATAAAGAGTTGATCGCTACTAGGTTGAATGCGGGTTGGAGAGTGTGTATTGATTAGAGGATGTTGAATATAGCAACCCGTAAGGATCACTTTCCCCTTCCCTTCATTGATCAAATGCTAGATAAGTTGGCCGGGTTTGAGTTTTATGATTTTCTTGATGGATATTCCGGTTACAATCAAATTCCTAGAGCCCCGAGGATCAAGAGAAAACTGCCTTTACTTGTCCATATGGAATTTTTGCCTTCCGATTCATGTCTTTTGGTTTGTGTAATGCTCCTACTTTTCAAAGATGCATGATGGCAATTTTTCATGGTTTGATTGAGAATGTGATGGAGGTTTTCATGGATGATTTCTCTGTGTTTGGTACTTCTTTTGATAATTGCCTTGATCATCTCTCTATGGTTTTGCAAAGATGTGAAGAAACTAACCTTGTTCTTAATTGGGAGAAGTGTCATTTTACGGTTCGTGAAGGTATAATTCTTGGGCACAAAGTTTCTAGTGCAGGTTTGGAGGTTGATCGAGCCAAGATCATTGCTATAGAGAAGTTACCACCGCCGACTAGTGAGAAGTCGGTAAGGAGTTTCTTGGGTCATGCCGGATTTTATAGGAGGTTCATCAAGGATTTTTCCAAGATAGCCAAGCCCTTATGCAAGCTACTAGAGAAGGAAAACAAGTTTGTCTTTGATGAAGCTTGTTTGGAGGCATTCGAGACGCTCAAGAAAACTTTGGTTAGTGCTCCTATTTTGGTGGTGCCGGATTGGTCGCAACCGTTCGAGTTGATGTGTGATGCTAGTGACATAGCCGTTGGAGCCACTTTGGGTAAAAAGAAAGACAAAATCTTTCAAGTGATCTACTATGCTAGTAGGACTCTTGACAAGGCTCAATCCAACTACACCACAATGAAGAAGGAGATGTTGGCCTTGGTTTATGCCTTTGACAAGTTTCGATCGTATTTGATTGGAACAAAATCAATTGTGTACACCGACCATGCAGCTATTCGTTACTTGTTTGAGAAGAAGGATGCCAAGCCAAGGTTGATTCGGTGGATTCTTTTGCTCCAAGAGTTTCATGTGGAGATTCAAGATCGCAAAGAATGTGAGAATGTGGTGGCCGACCATCTCTCTAGGTTAGAGAACCCCGTCGAAGGAGAGGAGCTTGGAGTTCCAATCAATAAGAGTTTTCCCGATGAGCAAGTGTTGCAAGTGGCCTCAAATGTCCCATGGTATGCCGATTTTGTTAATTATCTTGCTTCTAATGTGCATCCTCCTTCGGATTTGAATAGGCATCAAAGGAAGAAGTTCTATCATGATGTGAAGATCTACATGTGTGAGGAGCCATTTTTGTATAGGCGGTGTGCCGACAAGGTGATTAGGAGATGTATGCTCGAGGAGAAATGGGAGTCGATAATCTCCCAATGTCATTCATCGCTTAGTGGAGGTCACTTTGGGCAAATTGTACGGCTATGAAGGTGTTGCAAAGTAGATTCTATTGGCCATCTATTTACAAGGATTGTCATGAGTTTACTAGCCGCTGTGATCGTTGTCAAAGAATGGGGGGAATCACCAAACGCCATGAGATGCCCTTGACAAGCATAGTGGAGGTTGAGCTTTTTGATGTGTGGGAAATTAACTTTATGGGTCCATTTCCAAGTTCTTATGGGAATCACTACATCCTTTTGGCGGTGGAGTACGTGTCGAGATGGGTGAAAGCCGTTCCAACTCAAACAAATGATTCCAAGGTGGTGTTGAAATTCTTCCAAAAGAACATTCTTACAAGGTATGGAGCTCCTCGTGCTTTAATTAGTGATGGTGGTTCTCACTTTTGTAATAAGTGGTTGGAAGGTCTACTCAAGAGATATGGTGTGAAGCATCGAGTTACCTTGCCTTACCATCCTCAAGCCAATGGCCAAACCGAGCTTGCAAATAGGGAGGTTAAGCAGATTTTGGAGAAGACCGTCAATGGAAGTCGTAAAGATTGGACGAACTTGCTCGACGATGCGCTTTGGGCATATAGGACGGCGTATAAGACTCCTCTAGGTATGTCTCCTTATCAATTGATTTTTGGTAAATCTTGTCATTTGTCCGTTGAGTTTGCACACAAGGCGTTTTGGACCGTGAAGAAGTTGAATTTTGATTTTCAATCGGCGGGGAAAGCAAGAATGTTGCAACTTAATGAGTTGGATGAGTTTCGAGAGGAGGCGTATGAGAATTCGAGCTTGTATAATGAGAGAACTAAGAGGTTCCATGATAAGATGATTCAAAAGAGAGAGTTTAAAGTGGGAGATTTGGTCATGTTGTTCAACTCTCGTCTTCGACTCTTTCCCGAAAAATTGACAAAGTTCTTACAAGTGGAGCCATTGAGTTGATCCATACGGATGGTTTGTTGTTCGTCGTGAATGGGCAAAGGATTAAAGCTTATCATCATTCCGAGCCACCCAAGGATGTTCTCCAAGTTTTTTTGGACATGCCATGAGTCCGCTATTACGTCGAGCTAACGACGTTAAACTAAGCGCTAGTTGGGAGGCAACCCAACGAGGTTAGTTTTAATTTTGTTCTACAATTTCTTTTATTTTTATTTTGTTCTCTTTAATTTTGTTTTGTAGGCAATATATATATATATCGAAAGTTGGTGGCATGCGGTTGAGCACACACCACATGCGGGCGCATAGGAAGCCGCATGAGGCCATGCAACCGCATGCCAGACCGCATGGATCTGGGAGCTAGCCTGCGTGAAGAAATTTTTCACACAATTGGCATGCGGCCGCATGCCCTCCGCCGGTCCAGCTTTCTCGTCGCCCAAAACCGGGTTTTGACAGGTTCAAAGAAAAGTTTTCTCTCCCTCTCTCCTCAAATTCGAAATTTTACCTTTCTCTCCACACACCCACTTCACTTTCTCCCTCAAACTCTCTTCTTCTTCAATTATCTTCCATTCCAAGCACATTCAAGGTATGATTTCTTCATCTTTTGCTCTTAGTTTTTTATTCTCTACATGATTTTGAGCATGATGACCGATTATTTTGTGTTTTTACCCATGAATTTTTGTTTTCTAGCACCTAGGGTTTGAATTTGGGAATTTTTAATTTTCTTGTGTGATGAAATTGTGGGCTTGAGTTGTGAATTGATAAGTGTGAGAATTTCATGATATTTTGAGCATGAATTGATTGTTTTAGCCTCTTTAGACTGAAAAATAGCCTATGTGAGATTTGAGCCTTGACTATTATATTTTCATAGTCTATTTCATTCTTGTGTGAATTGTCAAGCATGCGTGTTGATCTCTAGAACTTGCCATGAATCTTCCTCTAGTTTGCCACTTTGAGCTTTTGAGTCTTTTCTTTGATAAACTAATGGTGAATTAAGGTAGATCTCTTTAGGGAATTGGTTGTGTTTAAAAAAATAAATGCAATGAAGGTTTGAAAAAGCACCTTGAGTTGAAAGTTTTAATTGTTTTTAGCCCTTATAAGCTCATAAAAAAGAGAATGATTGTTTGAAAGAAAGAAAAAAAGTTGAGAAAAAAGAAAAATAAGAGCATGAAAGGGCATAAGATGAAAGAATGGTGCTAGTAGAAATTAAGGTGTTGAGATTTTGAGATTGAAAAGGGGTAAAAGTTTGTGAAAGGTTAGTGTGATATTTAAGAAGTTGAAGTATTGGTTGGTATAAGTCACTTTAGTCTAAATTTCCCTACCTTACCAAAGAGCCAACATTACAATCAAAATCAAGTCCTTCTTGATTTTAGTTTGAAGCACACATTTGAACGATGGCGAGGTAAGATAATTGGCAAGTTTACGGTAGGTTGCATGTTATGTTTTGATTTGAGCGTACACACTTCCTATTTTATACACTTGAGCGTTGAGAGTCAATTTTAATACTTCCCATGCTGTGAGTAGTTTAAATGAGGCTAGATTGATTGGTTTATTGGTTTGTGTTTGATTTTGATTGGGTTTCTGCATGAGTCATTTTTTTGAAAATTTCTGAAGTCGATGGAGTTACAACTTCACTTTAAATCTATGTTTGTTTTGTTCTTTTTCTTTTGTATTGTTTGAGGACACACAACTCTTTAAGTTTGGGGGGTTGATGAACATGGATTTTCACTTATTTTTGGGTTTTAAAAGTGTTTATTTGTTGTGGAAATTCATGTTGGAAAGCAAGTTTAAGTATTGATTTGTTTTGAAGAATTTGATACTTGCTTATTTTATTGTGGAATTGAAGGTATTTTGGAGCTTAAATGCGGAGAAACGAGTACGTGGATGTGAAGATAGGCTTCATACGAGTTCGTGGGAGGAAACGACTCAAGAAACGGTGTAGAAATGAAGGAAAACGAAGCCGAGCATTGAAGATGCTCTTCATGCGGTCGCATGAAGGGGAAGAATTCGTCCGCATGACTGCATGCGGTCTGCCATGCAGCCGCATGCGGTTGATTTTTGCTCTAAAAGTTGGATTTTTTGCGGCCTCTCCATGCAGTCATGCATGCGGTCGTGCATGCGAGCGCATGGCGAGGCAGATTAGCTCTAAAACTTTCCTACTTTGTTTTTAATTCTCTTCCTAGTTAGGATTTAATTCTTACACCTTTTATTTTAGGTTTTTAGCTATAAATACTCCTTCTATTGCATAGCAGAGATATCCTTACATTATTATTCTAGTTTTTATTTTCGTTAAACTTTGTCTTGGAGTTTTGAAGACTTGTTCAAGAGTTCAAGACGAGATTTGTTTCGACTACGATTTTTCTATTTTATTTAATGTTTATGAATTCCTTTTCTTTTAATTGTGTGTTTGATTTAATTATGATTAGCTAAGTCTTTTATATCCTAGGGTTAGAGAGTAGATGGATAATTAACTTTAATTCTTATCAATTGACCAATTTATGTCCCTCTCTTCTTTTTTATATTCTTGAATTGTCTTGCATGCTTGATTGATTGGCCGCCAATAGTGCATATTAGTTGTGTTAATTCAACAGTCGAGAGACGAGGGTTAATGCATGAACTGGAATATAGGACACACACTGTGAAATCACCGACAGGGAAAAACTTTGTGTGAGGGCTTTAATCTTAAGATCATTTTGGAGTTACTTGCTTATGATGTTTGTCGGAGACGAAAACCCTAGTGAGTAATCCACGGTTAAGTAGTACGAGAGTATGCTTTAACTAATTTTATGATTGTCTTAAGAAGAGTTGGGTCCCTTGTTAATTGGTTAATTGGTAAGAGTCTAAGTTTGATTATCCATTGAAATCGAAGCCTTAGAATATCTATTTCATACTTGAGTTTCTAATTACTTTTGTTTGCTTTTTATTTGTTTTTTTTATTAGTTAAAATTGTTAGTTTATAAGCCCAACTTAAAATTCGGAGTCTAAATAGAAGATGGTGATTGAAAATAGTACTTGTTGAGTTATTACAGTCTCTGTGGAATACGACCTTATTTTTCTGTGCTCAATTACACACGTGCACTTGCGGCGTGAAAGAAATTAGCGAACATGCACAGACCCAGAAGATCAAATACAAGGACAGAACTTTCTACGGCACAATTGCTTATTGTGGTGGTTCTACTTCACACAAGTACAAATCTTTTTATGGCAACATTATAAAAATAGAATAGAGAGAGAATTTAAGTTTGTTTTAAATTTTTCGACATAAAATGATGTTGGCCGCGTCTAACTTGGCTAGCCGGCCGGATTCACATCATTTTATTACAGTAAAACCTCTTTAGAGAAATACTCTATTAAGAAATAAACTCTATTTATGAATAATAATTTATGATCCCAGTTATAAATAGGAATAAATTCTATATTGTCATAATTCATATATTTTCAAGTCCCGGCTTAAGGAAATACACCTTCATTTAGCAATAAATAACAGTAAATATAAATATACTATATTTATATATATGTCATGTTAAGGTAGATTTAAGTTTATTTAATATACTTATTGAAAAAATTAGTAAAGGTTTCGAAATATACCAAAACTCCAACTAACCCCAACCAAGTAGATGATAGTCTTTAGTCTGATCTTTGCTAGAGTTCACTGTTTGAGCATAAGGATTTTATCTTTATAGAGTTCAAGCAAAAGAAGTCAGCGAGACTAAAGATGAGAGTTCGTGAAGAACTCAGTTGAGGCCTAAACTCAGCTGAGACTCAGACTCAGCTAAGGGTTCAAACTCAGTTGAGACATCAACCTCAACTAAAACACGGACTCAACCAGACAGCAGCTCAATTCACTCCTTAACTGACCCACGCAACTAAAGACGTTCAGTTCGGGCGAAGAAGAGAAGACTTTGAACCCACTGAAGACAAAGGAGTTGCAGTTCAAAACTGAATCTACTCAGAAGCACAAGTCAGCTGGAAAACTTACCATAAATGGGCCGACAACAGCGACGTGCAAAAAGCAAATGTCTCAGTTACCAGTTTAGGAAAGTTTTCAGTAAAGCATGTGGAGTGCCATACTTTTAGCAGAGGTTCAACGACTCTTTCCGACGGCTAGTTTGACCCTTTCCTCTATAAATAGAGGTCTTCACATCTAAGCTCGGTGACACAAATTATCACAATAAAAGAGTGGAGAGAAAAGAAAAAGAGTAGTCGCAACAGCAACAGACTACCTCTCTCGTCAGCAAGAAGACCTCCGGCGAAGTCCAGTTGAAGTGGAGTGTTCATACCTCCTCATGTTCTTCCCTCTAGCCTCTCAAAAAGCCCTTCTTTGATTGAGTCTAGAGTGTAGGTTTTTGCTTAATTTGTGTCCCAACAAACTCTTTCTCAAGAGATCGAGTTTGTTGTCTTAGGTTGAAGCCTCCACTCCCCTAAAGTATTGAAGGCTTCTTAGTTGGATTCTTCCTCCAGATCCAAACCTTAGGTCTGACTTTGAACTCGTAATCAAAGTCACCGGGTTCCAAGAAACCTGTAATCCAATACCAAGTCCCTTGGAACCCGTAATCTAATACCCGATCCCTTAGAACCCGGAATCTAAGATCAGGATGTGCACTTGTCTGGAAAAGTGTTGTAAGGTCTTGTTCGAACCTGGACTCGAACTGGTTAGGTTTGCTTGGAACCCGAAATTCAAGTGAGGCGTTTGATAAATACACGTAAGCTTATCTAGTGGATTACTTCCCCAAAAAGAAAGTCGTAGACGTAGGAGGTCGATCCCCGGACCACGTTAAAATATTGTGTACTTACTTTCTGCATTTTACATTCAGCATTTTAAATTCAGTACCTAACCATGTGACCTAACTTATGCATAGCTTATTTATCTAACTGCACTAATTGGGGAACTAAAACTTCCCCTTTCACAAATGTTTCAGTTTTTGTAACGAGCCTAATTTCCACCATCCCCCGCATTGCAAAACTGATTAAAACCTCAGTTGGTGCATTCAACTGAACTTCAGGCATATAAGCTAGCTGCGCTATCAACTGTGTGTTTGGCTCGAACTGAGCAACTCAGTTGAAGAGCTACTCCAACTGACTCTTCGAGTTGTTGAGTAGACTGACCTGAGCAGGATATCTCAGTGAAAAGACGTTAAGTAAAACGAAAATTGTTACTGGTGTTTTCCCTTCCCCCTTCCCCACACCAATAACTCGTTACTGGGACCATCAATACTTGTTTAAGGTTTTTTGTGATAATAACTTAAATCTTTTGTCTTTTAACCTATCATTTAACTTTTGTGCGTTTAATAGCTTGTCTACATGACCACTTTCTTGTTGGACCTATAATATTTTTTAACTTGTCGAGCAAGATTAAAGCGTTTTACATAAAACCTTTTTCCAATCTCTCATAATATATGCATGTGCAATATTGTTTTTGCTAAAATTATACTAGGCACACATATATTTTGATAATTATAGTACTTAAGTATTTCGCGTGCACTTTAAAATTGAAAAACAAAAGATCATCTTACATCTCTATCTATTCAAGAATAACCTCCATTTAAGAATAATTTTTGTAGTCCAAAAATATAAATTAATAAAGTTCTTACTTTATTTTGACGGAACAATACACAGGATCCGAACAACCTATTAACTCAATGTTAGATTTGAAACAATTCAAAGTAGTAATGTACTAAATTTCAACAGACATTTTTGGAAGGAAAAAGAAAAAACTCCCATACAGTCAGCCATACCGAACGGTCCCCCCAATTAGTATTTATTTATTTAAATATTATCCAGCTCTAGACACTGTGAGATAACATCATATACTACTCTATTTCTTTTACTTTTCCCTGTCAGAATCATTGTGCAGTGCAGATACATTATGTATTACAGTGAAGAGTTAAATCTGTTCAATCAAACAATTAGCCCATGGCATGTTATTTTAATGCAGGAGGAATTTGGTAAACAGATTGCATCTTTGATTCCAACTGGGAAACATATTTGTCAAGCATGGAAATTACAGCTTCAAACTCCAGCACATGTTGCTCTATGGCATCAAGCTGCTGAACGCAATCGTCGAACGTGCAGCTTTTCGACTTCAGTTGCTCCACAAAAACTCTTAATCCTGAGGCCACATCACCAAACCCTTTGTATTCTTCTCCCACCCTTAAATTCATTTTCTCCAAAAGCTCTAGCACATTATTTGTTCCCTGTCACCATTAGATAATTGTCATAATTCAGCCACAACAAGAAAAATAAAATATTGTAGTCAAGAGCAATAAAATGGATCATACAATTCCACAAACCATAAAAAAACTACTTTCTACTCAAGTATTCCTCCCCCAAACTTATCACCAGATAGAAGATAATTTTATCTCAAAATGCAACAGTGTCTTTGCATCGACGTCAAAGACAATAAAACAAAGTCATCTATCGCATGGTAGTCTGATAGTGCGTTTAGTTCATGCTCATTTCTGTCTGCAGCATAACAAACAACAGCCAACTAAAGGTTTAGACATCCTGCACAAGACGCATCACTCAAGTTTAATTGTCTAGGCTGGCACTTCGACCGGCCGATGTCGGCATTCAAGTACCAACAACATTTCCAAATTGTTTGTACTTCATAAATTCAGGCGGACCATTTTGTGTTTTTACATGGCTTCATCACTATCTCCTTATTCAAATCTAATCAAAGTAAATTTTCACAGTTCCAATTACCTGGAGCTCGCCTTTGATCATGTCGGATACATTGGTGAAAAGATCATTTAGAGACGCAGCAAGTTGGTCTTGCTCTTTATTCTTTCCAGAGGCCATTATAAGGCAAGATCAGAATCAATTTGCCTGTCGACCAAGAGCGGACAGTTTGCTGCTTCGGTCAATGCTGTTAATTAGTTCAATGTATTAAATTTCATTCATCCAAAGTTGCTGGGTGATTTGTAACACTATGGATTTCATAAAAAACACAAAAGTAAATACAAGTTTTTTATTGAAGAAAGAAATCTAGTTTCATGATTTTAAGGGGGGAACATGAAAGCAATAAAAAAAATTAGAAATATGAAATTTTATGCTTGTGAAAAAACAATGCATACTTCATAAAAAAGTTAGTACTACTAAGCGGAATTGTGAATATATAAGATTGACTACATGAATCTCCATCCTAAGGGATTCCTTCAATCCCACACCTTTGCACTGGATACATATCAGCCTAATAGTCCCAAAAAGAAACAGCAATCACGGGCTTTAAAATATTTTATGAATTCTAATCTGTAAACTGGAGTTGCGTTGTGGGATTAGTACATTGCTAGAGGTTAAAGGATCAAAATTGTGCTGCAAGGGTGTGTACGGATTGAGAGAAAAATGAAGCTGTTGCTGCGTCGTTATTAGTTAGAAATATGTATATATGTTTGTAACAATTACTTGATATCTGATCAAAACAAACAATCCAAATGAAAATTCGACAACCGATGAGTTCGTTTCTAGTAACTCATCTTCACATAATCTCAGTTGAAAACCCCCAAACAATAGGCCATTAATCTAAGCCATAAAGGCGTGAACAAGAAATTAACACTACTGCGCCATAAAATATATATATATAAAAAAAAGATGATTATATACTACCTCGCGCGGCTGCAAGGTTGATGGCGGCGGGCGGCGGGCGAGAGGCGCAGTAAGATCAGACGGCTTAGAAGGGAGAGGAAAGTGGTGGAGCTCAGATTATTGAAAAAGTTTTGATTTTTGAATATTAGATTATACTGGTTTTTAATTCGACCAGCCCTAATTTTTGCTTGTACAGTAAAATTTCTATTCAGTGACAGGAAGAGGCGGCGGTGACAATGAGTTAGGAGATAGAGGGCAGGTGCAGGTGTTGACCGTGAAGGAAAATGAAAAGGAAGGCGTCGTGATGGCGGCGCTGATAGTGGCGACGACGGAGGTGGAATAACGGTGAGTCTTCGCTGGAAATTAGAAAAAGATCGAGAAGAGAGATTTTGATTTTTGGGATATTGATTTGGGAATTTTTTGATGGTTTTTGTAAGACTAACGAGGGTAGTATGTGATGAATTGTGGAGGCGACGAGTTAATTAGAGAAGAATGAGATGGGGAAAGTTTTGAGAGGCGTGTGTGGCGCCATGACGGTTTCTGACGAGAAAGAACTGAAGACGGGGAAGAAGAAATAAACGAAACTGAGAAAGTAGATAAGGACATTTGGGAATAGGATTTAAAATTGGGCTTTTATTTTTTTAACTAATGGGCTTTATTTTTCATTGAATTTTTTGAGATTTTTATGTCCTGAATTATATTTATGCTAACCAAAAATACTCAAACTTAAAATGTGGCAGTTACGTCTTACATATTAATCCTAATCATAAACATCATAACTACTATTTTTTTAAAGAATAAACATCATTATCATCATAATTAAATAAATGAGATTTTACAGATTTTTAATCTTGTTTTGCAAGAAAAATAAATAAATAAATAAATAATAACGGGCCGGGTCGGATCGGAACCGGAATAAACAGGTCGGTCCGATCTACTCTATTACGGTTCCGGGTGGAGCGAATATGGAATCGGAATCGGAACCGAAACTTGAAAGAGAATGGGTTGTCAACTGTTCCGCGTCGGTCCGGGCATTACCCGCCCATTGACAAGCCTAATTCAGTCATATTTTTGGCACTGCAAAAAGAAATTTCTAAATGTAGGTGTAAAATAATTTTTTTTTCTAATTATAAAGTGCATGCAAAATATTATATATTAGGAGAATTTTAACAAACATCATGTTGTATATGCATATATTCTAGGTGATCGCAAAAAGTTGTATATGAAGAAGCTTTAAGCTTATTCGACAAGTTCAAAATATTTTGGATTAAAAAAGAAAGTGATCGTATTGACGAGATATTGAGCGCACACAAATTAAAGGATGTGATTATAACAAAAAAGATTAAATCACAAATAAGCTTAGACAAATATTATAAATCGACTTAAATATGATGTAATGGATACATATTATATACATTTATTTTTATATTTATTATTACTATTATTCTTAGATGAAGGTGTATTTCTTAAAGTCGGAACTTAAAAAAAATATAAATTATAACAATATAGAGTTTATTCTTATTTATAGCCGATCCTAAATTGGGACCATGAATTTTTATTCCTGAATAGAATTTATTCCTAAACATAGTATTGCTTTATAGAAGTTTTACTGCAATATTGAATTTAATGTTAGAGCATATCGAGTTCAATGTTGTTGGTTCGATATATAATTAGTCACGACTTTTATCTTTTATTATAAGGATTTGAGTTTGGTATGAACTCATCATGTTCGTAGGAACTATCATAAAGTAACTTAAGGTAATGTACAAAATGCAATATGTTAATGCACAAATTACAATAACTTAATGCATAAGTTATTTAACACACTTTTAATACACGAACAACAATAATATAATGTTTCGTTTAATCTGAACCGTAGATAAAAGACGGTTCAGATTAGTTCCTAGTTCCTACTTAACCATAAGTTCATATATGATCCTCTCCCTATATAATTTTGATCAAATTTTCTTCGAATATCATCTTCTTTTCTGAATTAATGTTAAACATGAATTTCACTTGTTTTTAAGCTTATAAAGTGATAACTTATTGTGGAAATTTATGTTAGAAAGCAAGTTTAAGTATATGCTTTTGTTTGTTTTGAAGAATATGATACTTGTCAATCTTTTTTGGAGCTGCATATATTGTTTGTCGGGAACAAAAACCCTTACATGTGATCAACGATTTATTTGCTACAGGAGTAGGTCTAAGCTAAATTTGTGATTGTTCTAAGAAGAGTCGAGTTTTTGTGATAACTGATTGATTGATTAATATTTAAATTTTATTTATCCATTCAAATCGAAACCTTAGGATATCTTTTCTCTTATGTGAATCCTTATTATTTTGTTAGTTTGATTTTATTCTTAATTGTTTTCTTTTAGCTTAATATTAAAAAATCAAAGTTCAAAAGTCCAAATAGAGGAAAAATAATTGAAAGTAGTATTTGCTAGGATTAAATTAGTCTTCGTAGATACGACATTGCTTCTCAATATACTCTGATGGTCCCGATACGAGTTCTGGTGTATGGGGGGGAGGGGGGAATACACCAGATAGGAATTTTAAAAACAAACCCCTGAAAAAATATCACAACTGAGTAAGAGTACTCAGCTGGAATCACAACTGAGTAAGAAAACTCAGCTGGAAGAGTGGTGCTGTGCGGAATGTGGTGGAAACAACAATAACTCGTATAAAACAACTCACGCTCAGATGCAAGGTCGGTCAACAACCAAATCAGTTGATATGAAAAGATGCAGTTTTGAGTGTTGGTCAGTTGGTCAGTTGGATATGCAAAAAGTAACTGAATTGAAAACACAAACACACAAAGGATTTACGTGGTTCGGAGAGAACTCCTACGTCCACGGGGAGTTGTGAATCCACACAACTCAGTCCAAATTCTTTAGGACAGCTACCACAAAGCTTGCGCGGGCTTTGCAACCGTTCAGATAAGTTTGCGGGTACTTATCAACCTTACAGATAAGTTTACGGGTACTTATCAACCTTTCTACTCAATTTCGGGAAGAGCAGGATCCTAACAACCTTTTTAGGGGATGTGTAAAAGGGTGGGTTTTCCAACTACTAGCTCTAACAACGAAGTGAGCTAGGATCTAAGCTTGAACAAATAAAGACTCAAACTAAGATCGAAAACACCAAGACAAATTCTAACACTCTATGAACTCTCAACTGGTGATGTTCTTAGAGATTAATTGCAGTTTAGCTTGTGTGAAGTATAGCGTAGTTCTTTCACTCGTGTATCTCTTATCTGTCTTCTCTTATCTTGATGAATGAATGAAGGCCTATATTTATAGGCGGAGAGAATCAACTAGCCGGTTGAAGAGCCGTTGATCTCTGTTCTGTGAAAGCGATGACTTGTCTCTCATCTCTGCAGATTTTCCCGATTTGGCAACTGTGAACTTCTGCTTTCCTTCTGAGACAACCTTGTGTTGGGCCAAATGAGGTAATGACAGAACGTCAAACCTTCATGTGACTTCTTATTTGAAATTCAAATTTCAACCTTTGTCTTTCAACATTTGTTAGCCGGTTGAGAAGTTTGGTCTTCATCTGAGTGGTCTTCAGCTGATGTTCTATCTGATTGTTATCTTCATCTGACATTCTGTCTGAAGAGGAACAGTTGAACCCTCAGCTGCCTTGAACTTCATGTTGTCGATCTTGATGTTCCATCTGAACAGTTGGCTTGAATGCTCAGTTGTCTTTCTTACATCTGATGTTCTATATCTTGAACGCTCAGTTGTCTTTCTTACACCTGATGTTTTATATCCGATCAGTTGGCTTCACATCTGATGTTCCATCCGAGTTTCCATCTAAAGCTCTATCCGAGTAAAGCCATGTTGCCGTCTTCAGCTGGAGTCCTGTAAAGATAAAATCTGAACCTTTCTCAAACAGCGAGACTAAATACTAACATTGGGATATGGCAACATCTACTCGGTTGGGGTCAGTTGGTTTTGGAATCAATCAAAACTTTACTTAAATTTTCCAACAATTTCCCCCTTTTTGATGATGCCAAAACCCTACTGATCTAAACCCTACTGACCTATCTAAAATCTCAGCTGAAATTCTAGACAGTCTATAAGATTAAACATCAAAAGGTTAGCACAGTTATAACATGGTATTGAAATAACTTTGCGATTCAGAGCTTGGACAACTAGAGATTGTATGTCAAGGTGAATCGGATATATGATGAAAGTTTTCATTACAACTGATGTTTACACAGAAATGCACAAAAATCAAAATACATCAGTTGCTCAAAAACTCTAACTTGGCTAATACTTCAGCCCATACTTGCCAAAGATCCTCACAAAAATATCTCTCTTTGCATCTTACTCCTTCGATATACCTACTCCATGTTCCTGACAGACTCCTTTGCTTGCTCCATGTCTTTAGCCATTTCGTCTCCTCCGACAACAATAGATTTCAGCTTTTGTTGTTTCTTATCGGTTGGCTTCGGAGCGGACTTCTTCTTTGGAGCTGTCTTCTTCTTCAGCTCGGTCTTCTTCTTCAGCTGAGATTCCTTCTCGGCTGGTATCTCTTCTTCAGCTTCTTGCATCTCAACTTTCTGGGTCTCATCTTCCCCAATCTCATCTTCCCCTTTTTTGGCATCAGCAACAAGGCTTGCGACTGAGCCATCTAGAGAAGTGAGTTTCTGTTCAGCCTGCTGGATTCGGTTGAAGAGTTCATCAACAGCGCTCTCCACATCAACCTTCTTCGCCAGTTCATTATCATGGCGCTCTTGATCAGCTTTCTTCAGTGCAGCGAAGGTTTCATTGACTTCGGTTTGGAAGGCGACGAACTCAGCCCATCTGTGTTCGAACCGAGAATCCCATTCTTCATCTTGCGTTTGTTGAGATTTGGCAAGGTTGGATTCTGAGATGGATTTGAACACGTTCAGTTCTGATTTGATTCCCAGAACGGTTGTCTTCAGGTCATGGATATCCTTGCTGGTGGATGTTGAAAGATCATCAGCGCATCCTGTTCTTCCAGCAGCTTCCTATGCTTTTCCTCCTGAGCTTCCATCATCCTCAGCTGTTCTTCTTGGTTGAGCTGGCAAGCATCTCCTTCATCAGTTGATTGACCCTCTCAGCGATCAGCTCGCATATTTCATCTGTGGAGGGTGCTGGCTGATTAGCTGGAGCTGGTTGTTCAACTGGTGCTGGCTGTTCAACAGTAACCATGGCTTGGCGATTGGCCAGGTACTGTTGAAGTTCTTCTTCTTCCTGCTTGGCTGCTGCGGCAGCTGCGTCAAGGTCATCGACGAATTCAGCAGACTTGACCAGCATGTTGTCAAGGAAGGCGACACAATCTTGTTCAGCTGTCTCCCTTGTGTCTCTTCCGTCTGCCTTGCTGATGTCCAGTCGACGAGTCAGCAGTGCAACCTTGTTGTTGTACGCAACTTCAAGGTTGGTGTAGTTGAAATATTCCCTTATACGCGACTCATCAGCCTTGAGCTGGTTCCAGCTGTGTATTCGAATGGTATCTTCCTTGACATACTAGTGGCTGAATATGATGTTGAATTGATACAACAGCTCAGTTCCAAGCGTGGTAAAAGTGGGCATGTCAAACCCTAGTGCGCAAATATGCCAATTTGTGTTGCGGTTTTACAGTTGTAAGAACAACATTGCACGCTTTCATTGAAATGATAAATCGATTTCGAACAATTTTGAGTCTTTCAGAGTATTGTGCATGTTGCAAAATCCCGCATACAACTTGCAGTCATCCACTACTTTGTTAATACCCGATTTACATGAAATGCCATACTTTTTAGGAAAGACCAGTAATCGACAGTGAGTGTAAAACGAATTCATCACTAGTGAAAGCTCATGAAATGATTATGTTTTCCTACAATCAAACATCAGCAAACCGAGAAGAAGGTGAAAGTTCATGAAATGATTATGTTTTCCTACAATCAAACATCAGCAAACCGAGAAGAACATACAATTCGGCGGAGATGTATTCAATCCGCTTCCTAGCATTGGCATTAGCCTCAGCCAAATCCTGCTTCACTAGCACCGGACCAATCAATTTGTACACATTCGTATCCTCATTCAACATATCTAGTTCCCACAAAAATTTGCCCAAAAAATCATAAACGCTTTGAACAACTGTAAAACCGCAACACAAACTCGGAAGAGAGAGACGAACCTTGAGCACGAGCTCGTTTTCACCGAGCTGAATAATTGTCCATTTGATTACAAAACTTTGATTCCAACACGCAAATGAACTAATACAATCATTGTGTTCACGCGCACTAGGGTTTGACATTAACCATGGAAATTGGGGAGGGGTGGGGAAAAATTACCTTTCTCGAGTTTTCTGAAGTCGTTAGCTTTGTTCTCTAGAAAGAAATATGCCAATTTGCCAATTTGCCTTCATGTTCCAGCGCGATAGCTCGACGATCAGCTTCTTCGTCGATGGGGGAGGAAGATAGATTTTCGTAGGGAATCAGTTCAAGGGTTTCCTCAACATTGGCCAAAGAAGTGGTCTCAATGTTGGCATCGAGCGGGGAGCTCGGAATTTCTGACTGGGTGGGGATGTTGGGATCGAGAGGTTCCTCAACATTGGCCGAAGAAGTGGTCACAATGTTGGCATCGAGCGGGGAGCTCGGAATTTCTGACTGAGTGTCGGTTGAGAGAATCTCTTTGGGCTGTACGGCATCAGCTCTTGCCGTGGGGGAGGTTGGAAGATCTTCATATTCCTTGGATGAAGAAGAAGCTGCATCCGAGGAGATGTTATCTCATCTTGATGGGGAGACCTCTCCTTCCCAGTTCCACTTTCACGAGGAACAATTTCAAACGCATCCTTGTCAACTGAGTGACTCGACTCAGATAGTTCCTCCTCAGCTGGTACCTCATCAGCTGGTTTTGCAACTGACTTCTTGAAACGAACTCTCAACTTCTTCTTAACTGGCTCTTCAGCTTGATCCTTATCTGACTCATCTCTGAGTCGGCGAGCAGCTATTGATTTGGAAGAGCGGTCGGCAGCTGGAGGCAGTTCGTCAGCTGTGTCTTTCTCCTCAGCTGATTTCACAGCTTCCCTTTTGTCTTTAGGAGTATAAACACTCCGAATCACATCCAGAGCCTTCTTGGCTGTTGGGAACAACATCTGCCTTTTTACTGGGGTCTCTTCACAGTCTTCCCACACCATGTTCTGATCCTTCGTGGCGAGAAGGATCAGGGCAGAGATTTTGACTCCGAAGTTGAGAGTTCCCTTAACACTCAACAACTTCTCTCCAGAGTCAGGTGTGGTTTCTGTAATCTTCTGTTTCTCCATTGTCAACTGGTGTTCGAAGAACTTGAACCAGTTGATGTTGTGCTTGTGCTTGTGCTCCAAAGCAATCAGCTGCTTGAGCTTTGGTCGGCTGATGTCTCCAAAGGCTCCGCTGTATCCAAAGATGACCTTGGATACAACATCGAACATAAGTCGATGCTCGGGTTTCAACTTCGTTCGCTGCATGTTGCTCCTCAATTTTTCTGGGAAGATGAGAGCATTCTCCAGAAATTGATCTGTATCTGCATCTGTGATGTTCTCGACGGTGTCCGTGGCGGTCGGATTTGGTGGAATGATGGAGCGTAGCATATCGGAAATTGGTATGGAGGCGGTGACATGGCGGATCGTTCTGGCAGGGACGTCGCGCTGTCGATCGGAGATTTCTGAAACGAGGCCATCTCGGCTGTCGATAGGAGATTTCAGGTTCAAGTAGAATTCCCCGACCTGTCGCCTGAGTAGGTGAGTGGGGAAGAGCGTTGCCCACTCAAGAAAACCATTCTCCCTGAGAAGATCGGCGAGGAGAGATAACACCAGTGAGTCCAATGCTTCTTCCGACAGAATCTGCTCAAAATGGATCTTGGATAACATCATGTCAAAAGATTCCTCGTATGATGACGGGACTAGAGCTGGTCTAGAGGATGCCATCTTCTTTCCTTGCGAAGAAGCTTTTGGTGCCATTTAGTGTTGTAGTGAAGTTTATATATAGAGAGAAAGAACTTAGCAGAAATGGTGAGACAGAATCAGAGATGAAGATGAACAGTTACTGCAGATAAACACAAATGTAGAAGGTAAGAAATCACTTCCTGATTTTCCGCCTTTTATAGGTTAGTGGGTCGATTGAAATCAATGACCAAGGTTGAATGGCGCGAATCCATCAACGGCTGAGATCTCGCGACTGTTGACTAACTTTGACTGGCGTCAACTTTCGAGTTCCAATACGCGTGAGTGAGAAGGTGAACTGTTTTTATGTCAGCCCAGTCGCACTATAAAGTAAGGCTATTGATGTTCAGCCGTACTTTACATTAAATGCGCTATGATGGCTATTTTAATCTAACTGACATGCTCAGGAATGTTTGAATTTATTTCAAACATTCTCATTTAAGACACAAACACCTTCTGCCATAACTGATACCTGCCAGCTGATGTCGGAATCAGCTGTGTTCCAATGTTGCGGCATACCATTAGCTGACTCGAGTTCGTCTGTTCAGCTGACGTCTGATGTCTTCGGATGGCGATCCGCATCTGAGATTCCCCTTCATCTGAGCTTCCCCCTCAGATTGATATCTATCTCTTCACCTCGGCTGACTCCTCATCTGATGGATCCAACAATCTAAGAAGATCGCATAACATCTTGAACCGTGCTTCGGCTAGAGGTTTGGTGAAGATATCGGCTCTCTGAATCTCAGTTGGAATCTTCTCTACAGATACATCCTTCTTCTCAATATGATCTCGGATAAAATGATGTCGGATGTCAATGTGCTTCGTCCAAGAATGGTGAACAAGATTCGAAGAGATAGTAATGGCACTTGAGCTATCACAATGGATGGGAACCTGTCCAGTTGCTACTTCATAATCTCTCAGCTGTTGCTTGAGCCACAACACTTGCATGCAACAACTACCGGCAGCCATATACTCTGACTCGATTGTAGAAGTGGCAACACATGCTTGTTTCTTGGAGAACCATGAAACTAGCTTGCTTCCCATGAACTGACAGTGTCCAGATGTGGACTTCCTGTCCAACCGATCTCCGGCTAGATCCGCATCTGAGTATCCGGACAGTTGGATATTGTCGTCGGCTGGGTATCACAACCCAACATTAACAGTGCCCTTCAGATACTTAATGATGTTCTTTGCTGCCAACATGTGTGCTTCCCTCGGCTAAACTTGAAACCGAGCACACACTCCAACCGCGTAAGATATATTCGGCCGACTGGCGGTTAGATATAGCAAAGAACCAATAATCCCTCTATACTTACTGGCATCCACGAGTTTTCCCTCAGATCCGGGTTCAATCTTCCAGTTAGTATTCATCGGGATCCTTGTGGTTTTACTTGACTGCAAACCGAACTTTACGATGAGCTCCTTTGTATATTTGGACTGATTAATAAAAATCCTTTTTGATGACTGCTTCACCTGTAGCCCAAGAAAATAGTTCATCTCGTCCATCATCGACATCTCGAATTTCTCCTTCATGAGAGTTGAGAATTTCTCGCACAGCTCCTCCGACTTGGAACCGAATATGATGTCGTCAACATAGATTTGCACAACAAGTATGTCTTCTCCAACTTTTATGGTGAACAGTGTTTTATCAACTGACCCTCGTTTGAACCCCGAGTTTAGAAGAAAACCATAGAGAGTGTCATACCATGCCCTAGGTGCTTGCTTCAAGCTATAGATAGCTTTCTTCAACTTATACACTTTTTCATCACCAGTCTCAAAACCGGGAGGTTGTTCAACATAAACATCTTCCTTGATATCATCGTTGAGGAAGGCACACTTCACATCCATCTGATAAACCTTGAATTTGTGAAATGCGGCATAGGCTAGAAATATTCTGATGGCTTCCAACCTTGCAACAGGCGCGAAGGAATCCTCGAAATCAATTCCTTCTTGTTGGCAATATCCCTGAGCTACCAACCTCGCCTTGTTTCTCACGATGAATCCAATGGCGTCTCTCTTGTTCTTGAAAATCCACTTTAATCCAATAACTTTAACACCATTTGATCTTTCTACCAACTCCCATACACAGTTGCGTAGAAATTCATTCAGCTCTTCTTACATGGCTGTTGTCCAATGAACACAGTTGAGAGCTTCCATAACATTCTTCGGTTCTGGCACATCAGCTACGAAACATGAAATCATGGCAACATCTCCGGCTTGTTCGAACTCCTCAAGAACTGCCAACTCCTCAGCATATTGGGCGAAAGTGCTAGAATCTTTCTCAGCTGAGTCTGGATTTGCAACTGTGCTCCCAGTACGCACACCTTTGGCAGGATATCCGATGATGTTGTCCTTGGAATGATCTTCATACCATCTCTTGTTGCGTCTTACTTCTTCTTCCAACAGTGGCTGTTCTGTGATTTCAACTGATGGGATAACCTGAGCTATGGGAGATGCTGGGATCTTCAGAACTGGTGAATTATCTGCTGTTGAGTCTGGATCCTCAACATGGACAATATTTTGAACCGAGTTAGGTTGGGCTTCGGATGCTGATGCAGTTGGAGTGACATCAGCTGAAGTTCCCCCTTGAGATGAGCTGAGGTCCTCACATTCATTTTCAGAGGAACAAGGATCATCATCCTCAGTTGCCCATACCAATGGTTCAGCTAGATTCTTTTGCCTTAGAACCTGCGATCTGGTGAGAGCTGGTGGAACATGTGGATCTGCTTGTTGTCCTTTAGCCTGTTCCCTGCACTCAAAAGTAGATTCATCAAAACTAACATGAGGTATTATCTCCGCAACACGAGAACTGTTGTTAAAAATTCTATAAGCCTTGATCCGAGTGGCATATCCGAGAAATATGCCCTTCGAAGCCTTGGCATCAAAAGTTTTCAACTGAGTCTTCCCATTGTTGTGAATATAACACTTAGAACCAAAAACGCGAAAATATGAAATATCAGGCTTCCTGCGTCTCCATAGCTCATATGGAGTCTTTCCCAACCGCTTGGTCAGAAGAGACCGGTTCTGGGTGTAGCATGCTGTGTTGATTGCCTCAACCCAAAATCTCTTTGGCAGAGCTGAGCTTGTCAACATGGATGTTGCAGCATCCTTCAGCGTTCGGTTTCTTCGCTCAGCTACCCCATTCTGTTGTGGAGTACGAGCAGCCGATGTTTGATGAGTGATTCCGTGCTTCTCGCAGTATTCGATGATGGTTTCATTTAGGAACTCGGTTCCACGGTCTGATCGGATAGAAATGATTTTCATCTCTTGTTGGTTAGATATCTGATCCATCAGCTTGGGTAGCTTATCTCGGGTTTCACTCTTGTGATGCATGAAAATGGTCCACGTGTACCTAGAGAAATCATCAGTAATAACAAGTGTATATTCGTTACCATTCATGCTCTTGGGAGTAACAGGCCCGAAGAGATCCATATGGATCAGCTGCAATACTCGGTCGGTTGAGGGAATCATTTTCAACCGAAAGGAGGATCTAGCGAGCTTTCCCAGCTGACACACACTGCAAATATGTGTTGGTGAAAACACAAGGTTCGGAATACCCTTTGCATGTTCCTGTCTCGCAAGTCGGTTCATTGTCTTGAAATTCAGATGGTTGAGCCTTTTGTGCCACAGCCAGCTCACATCTGAACTGCTCTTTGATAAAAGACAGGTGTCAGGAGGACTATTATTCCAATCTGCATAGTAGACATTCCCGGTTGGGGATCGATTTCCCAACAATATGACTTGCTTTGATATGACATTTTTGACCCTGCAACCCTGTGCATCAAACTTGACAGAGAAACCATTATCACAGAATTGGCTGATGGAGAGCAAGTTATGCTTCAATCCATCAACATATGAAACATTTGGAATAGACACGAGATTGGTTTCAAGGGTACCGTAACTTTTGGTGCGACCTTTTGAGTTGTCACCAAAGATAACTGATGGTCCTTTCATCTCCACAAAACTTTCAAGCAAATCTCTCAGATTTGTCATGTGTTTCGAGCATCCACTGTCCATCACCCACATGGTATGTGATGCTTTATTCTTCCTCAGCTGTTCCTCCTGCTCCTGCACAGAGAAACACGCTTAGGTCCCCAATTTTAGTTGGGTCCTGGAGGGTTAGAACCAGTTCCCCCTTGAACTGTGGGTCGCTTTACCCTGTAGATTCGGATAGTTTTGTCATTCCAAATTATCTTTCCTTCTCCATCAACTATAACAACACCTCGGTCATCCTTAGGCTTGTTGTTGTTGTTGACGTTCTGATTATTGGGAGGAGATTGATTTCTCCCATTGTTGGCTTTAGAAGGAGAGGCGTTCCCCCTGTTTTGTTGACGTTTCTGACCCTGTTGGTTTTGCCTATGAGGTCGGACGCCATTTTGGAATCTTTGTGGCTGAGTCTGATTCCATTTTCCTGACTGTCGACGACAGCTGTTCATACCCTGTTGTTGATTCATGTTCTGGCATGAATATCTCCTGCTGTTGGAACTGTTCCACATTGGTTGACTCTGATTGTTCTGATGATGGAACCGATGTTGATTCTGATGGTTGAATCCCTGTTGGTTCTGTTGATTCCATCCCTTCTGAGGTCGGTTCAGTGGTCGGTTCAGAGGTCGATTCTGATTGTATCTCTGACGTCTCTGGTTCCTCTTCTGAGTCCTGGAACATTCCCCCTCGGTTGTTATCCCAACCGATGGATTCTTCAGTTCTCCAACCACAGCTCCTTTTCCTTTCTCAGTTGCAGTTTCCTTAGCTGGTTGTGCTTGCTGTGACGTGGAGGTTGGATTAAGTTGGGGAGTTGCAGACTCAACCGTATTTGGTTTGGCAACCGTGACATCCACAACCTTGACAAAGGTTGCGGGTGGAATTCCAGAGTCCTTGACCATGTCGTAACCGAGTCCAGACACATCATCCATTTATCTTTGGTAACTGATGATGAAGGTACCAGATTCACACCCAGAGTGGTGACCAAAGTGATGACCAAAGTGTTCACCACTTTAGACTGAAGGCAGCGAAATTAAAAGAACACAATGGATAAAATTTTCACAAGATTATCAATTAATAATCTTGTGAAGTGCCTCAGGGCAAAATATTCACTATATGAAATGTGAACAACGAAAATACTTCGAGTAAACGAGGTCACTAAAAAGAAGACTGATCAACACTCCTTACACAGAAAGTGGTGACTGATGCAGTCTCAACTACTACTCGAAGAAACAATGAATGAAAAGACTAAAGCTTAGCTACGAGATATATCTCTGCAAATTCGATGCATAACAAATGAAATCAGCTATCTATTTATAGTGGCTAACAAACTTGAGCTGCACTCCACACATGATCCACAATCCACGTAATCAGCCCAGATTCTGCAACAGAAGTGCTCACTGCAACATGGGACACTCCCCTGATTTTTCTCAACAGCAACTAACAAACTCCAACAGCTTTTTGCACGTTGCAATCAGCCACTTCCCCATTTATAGCTGCTGCAAACTGATCCATCAAACCTCTTGGAATAAGTCTCCTTTGTACGTGGCACTCTATTCAATTACCTATACAAATAAGACAAGAAATACAAACAAACCATGCAATATAATTTATAAAGTAAGGTTAGCAAAAATACATTAACAATCTCCCCCTTTGTTTGTATTTTTTCCCAAAATCTGAAAAAGCATGAACATATGAAAAACTGCAAAATTCCATAATCATACACAATAAAGCTCAAAGATAAGCTCCCCATGAGACACACATATGTAAAACTGTAAAAGTTTCACAATCAAATCCTATAACCCTTCAAGATAAAACTCCCCCTGACTTAAAAACTCTCTCCCTATCACAAACACAAAAACTCCAAGAAATATATCAAGAAATATACCATCAAAAACCAAAAACAGAAACAAAGATAAAATATCCATCAAGACAAGCATCCAAATAGAATGTCAAAAACCAGCAGGTCTCAAATCCAGAAAAACTAAACAAAGCGTTTAAACCAGAAAAGGCAAAATAGTTTCTGTAAAATCCAATTTCCAAAAATTCCAGCCAGCACATCATCAACACTGCAGGCATCACAACCATCAACACTGCAGGCATCACTGCAGTCACCACGTCCAGCAACGTCCATCTTGTCAGTCCAAGTCCTCATCTGTCCCTCCAGCTGTGTGAGCTTGTTCTGCATTTGCTTGACTACTTCCTCTGCTTCCTCCATCACCATCTTCATCTCCCCCTTTTTGGGAAGAAAGTAATGCTTGTAAGCTGTCGCGGAAAGTCACAAGAGAATCTATCTGTTCGTTGCACCATATAATCTGCCCTTCCAACAAGGAGGCTGAGATAGTCACATTTTCTGCAGAAGATGAGTTAGTTTCAAACACACGAGAAGGAGCTTGAGCATCTCTCCAAGGGAGGTCCTTTTTCCTTGTTGTTCGATGGTAGAAGTTCCGATGAATGGTGACATCCCCCAGTTTCGAAGTAAGCTCAGTACCCCTAGACACTTTAAGACCCTGCTCAACAAGAATACTGAAAATAAGAGAGGGGTGTACCAATAGGCAGTTTGAACCCGGTCTCTTCCCAACTTCAGCAATGTTCTTGAAAATTATCTTCCCTAGATCAAAGGGAATGTCTGCATGGATCTTGTACAAGAGAACAACATTGTCCCAAGGAATTGCGGCTGAATTTGATGTTGGACACCAATTGTAGGTGGACAACCTGTGTAAAACTGAGAAAATGGACGTTAAATTCGACAACTTTCGATATGGCTGCCCATTATTGTACCACAAGGCAGAATCTCCCCCTGTGAGGATATTCTCAATTTCTTGAACCTCCTTCTCAGAAAACTCATCAACCATCACATCAACCTCAGGAAACTTCAGGAATTTGTTGATAACTGCTGGAGTGACAGTGTATTTGAATAGAAATATTTGACCACTTCAGCAGCATACGGACGAGCATAAGTAAGGCTGTGCAACAGATGTCTAGACTCGAATAACTCAATCAAGTTCATCTTAGCATAGTCTTTACAGTTGATTCTTCGATCATCCCAGATTTCACGACTCTTAAACAAATTCCAGTTATTTCTACCCAAGGTGGTATAGAAGAGATTTGAGACAGCCAACCTTACCTCCATAGGTGGTTCAAGATCCTCATTCTCCACATGAGACTTAGACTGAGTGGAGGTGGAGGCACGAGAAGCCTTCTTAGCCGTCAGTGGAGTGTGCTGTTTAGATGACCGTGGTGAGAACTCCTTCCTCCTCCGTGGTGAGGACTCCTTCCTCCTCTTTGACACTGGCGGCTTCTCCATTTCAATTTCATCATCAGGTTCCGAACTTTCCCTCGAAAAAGAAGCAGACTTCTCTTCTTCTTCATGACCGTCATCAAACTCCGAGCTTTGTCCATGAACTTCATCATCATCAGATTCCACAAGAATGGGATTGGCTGGAGATGTGAAATTCGGCTTTGTGCTCCGATCGAATTGGGAAGCGAGGCGAGTTGAGTGACGTTTCGCAGGCGTGGGCACTGAATTCTTTCATTTAGGTTCTGCCTTCTTCTTCGCAATTGGAAGCTTGGTTCGCTTGTTTGGCTTAGATGGAGTGGGGCGAGGAGTGGATGTATCACCCAGATATGGATCAACTGGAATGATTAGTGGAGGGTCGGAAACAAAATCCTCACCTCCATAATCGAACAATGGGTCCAGTTCTTCTTCTTCAAAAGAGGATGGAGGCGGATTCGACGAGGACCCTTGGAGATCAAGGCGGATGAGCCTCTCTGTTGCAGTCGGATTTCTCTCCGTCACAAACTCCGACGACAGATTGGAGATTTGAGTCGGCTCCGGTGCAGGAAGCTGAAGGGGCGCAGACCAAGCGTCTGATCCGGACCCAAATTCCGGTGAAATCTCCATTGGAGATATGCCAAGAGTCGACGGCAAAGTGGGTGGTTTGAAGATTGATTCTTTGAGGGGAGAGATTTGGCGGAACGGGCTTTGGGTGAGAGTAAACGTTGGTTTTGGGGGAAACATCGACGAGAGTTGGGCTATATATTGACGAGCTTTTGGATTAGAGAGAAGCTCGTCGATTTGTTTCTTCTGCTCGTTATCCATGGCGAGAGATTTGGAAGGGAGAGAATTTAGAGAGTGAGACCGATAGAGAAAAGTGGAGGAATGCGGTGAGGGGTTGAAGAAGATAAAAAGGTAGTCAGCTATTTATAAGAGAAGAGGGTGAGAGGAATACGAACTGTTAATCGGTTCTAAAAATGAGGAGTATATATCAAAAACACCTTATTTTGAGGAAACTGATGATTTAAAGATAAGTTAGGATTCGAAAACTTTAAGATTTTGAGTAGATACGTTCCAGATATATTCAACATGCAGACATCGCAATCTTATTTTATTTGCAGATTTATTAATACCACCACAAGTGGTGCACATATTTGTCACAACAGTTGTCATTACTTCAATGACCACTTCGGTCAGAGTTTAAAGATTTCTGAAACATCATAAGTAATTTATTGATAAAGCGAAGATGACTGATGGCGAATAGATGAATAACCGAGAGAAACATGTAATCACCACTTATCTAGATCTTTGATCTAGTTATATGGTTTTCTAAGAACAGTCACGGTTTCCCCTTGCAAAGCAAGGCTTTTACATCCTCAAATCAGTCAACCTTCAGTATAGATTATTACTCATGATATAGCAGAAATGGTGACAACAGTGGTGACCACTTTAAATTCAGATAGAGCATAAACCAAGAGATTTCCTTAATTCAGAAAATCTCTCATAACTTAAAGCTTTTGTAAAGATGTCTGCAAGCTGTTTTTCTGTACTAATATACTCTAACTTTAAAAATTTCTTCTCAACTAAATCTCTTATAAAATGGTACCTCAAATGAATGTGTTTTGATTTGGAATGGTGGACAGGGTTCTTTGCGAGGTTGATGGCACTTGTGTTGTCACATAGCATTACCAAGGCATTGCTCTCCAGCCCATAGTCATCTAGCATAGATTGCAACCATACCAACTGTGTGGAACAGCTCCCGGCAGCAACATATTCCGATTCCGCTATTGATAATGAGATGTAGTTTTGTTTCTTGCTGTGCCAAGAAATGAGATTGTTACCGAGATAGCAACAACCACCGCTCGTACTTCTTTGATCATCAATCTCTCCCGCCCAATCAGCATCATTGTAGCCTACTAGGTCCGTGGTGGTGTCTTTGGTGAACCACAGACCCAGCTCACATGTGTCGACTACGTATCGAATGATTCTCTTTACAGCTTTGAGGTGCTCTTCTTTTGGGCAAGACTGGAATCGGGCACATGCGCACACACTGTACATGATGTCTGGTCGGCTTGCGGTTAAGTATAAAAGACTGCCGATCATGGACCTGTACAACGTGGGGTCCACTTCAGGGCCTACTGCATCCTTTGACAATTTTTCAGTTGTACTCATCGGAGTCCTCATATGCTTGGCATTGTCCAGGCCAAACTTCTTCACCAGATTTTTTGCATATTTTGACTGTGAGACAAAAATCCCATCCTCCTTTTGCTTAACTTGCAGCCCAAGAAAGTTGCTTAGCTCTCCAACCATGCTCATTTCAAATGTGGCTGACATAGCCTCCACGAATTCTTTCAAGGCTGCTTCATTTGTGGATCCAAACACTATGTCATCAACATAGATTTGGGCAATAGTGAGCACACCTTTTTCCTTTTTGAGGAAAAGAGTCCTATCCGCATGACCCCTGAAGAAACCAAACTCAAGCAAAAAATCAGTTAGACGACTATACCAAGCTCTAGGAGCTTGCTTTAGTCCATATAGAGCCTTATGTAATTTGTAAACATGATCGGGTTTGGTTGGGTCTTCAAATCCCTTAGGTTGCTCTACATATGCTTCTTCTTCTAGAACTCCATTCAAAAAAGCAGCTTTAACATCCATTTGATGAAGAGTTATATTAAGATAGCATGCAATTGCAAACAACAACCTAATAGACTCAGTCCTAGCTACAGGAGCAAAGGTCTCATCATAGTCAATTCCCTCAACTTGAGTATATCCTTGAGCAACTAAGCGGGCTTTATTTCTAATGATATTTTCATACTCATCAATTTTATTTCTAAAGATCCACTTAGTTCCTATTATGTTAACTCCTATGGGTCGAGGTACAAGTGTCCACACTTTATTCCTAACAAATTCAAGAAGTTCAGCTTGCATAGCACTTATCCAAAATTCATCTTTCAAAGCTTCGACTACAGTTTTAGGTTCGAGAGTTGATAAGAATGCTATTACACCTACCTTAGTAATTATGCATGAAAAACATACCATCCTTACCATCTCTCGGTAATTTACCGGAGTCCTGTCTCTAGTTTTGACCCCTTCACGAACATCTCCAATGACAAGATCAAGAGGATGATCTTTTCTGATCTTGCTGGGCGGATGTCTCCTGATGACTTCAGTAACCTCTTCTGCTTGATCGAACGTAGAGTCACACTCAGTTTCTCCTGCAGAAGTGTCAGCAGTAGTCTCTATTGTAGGCGGCACTTCGATGACCTCTTTATCTCCATTCTCAGTGGTCTTTCCCTGTATCTCAATCAGACTGTCAGTATTATCCTCAGGAGTGTATAAACTCGCAAAATCATCAAAAGTTACATTGACACTCTCCATAACAGTTTTGGTTCTAAGATTGTAAACACGATATGCATGACTATTAAGTGAGTAGCCTAAGAAAACTCCCTTATCACTTTTTGTGTCAAACTTTAGACGCTGGTCCCTATCATTTAACACATAACAAACACAACCAAAAACATGCAGGTATTTTAGGTTGGGTTTCTTACCATTTAGAATTTCATAGGAAGTCATGGTAGTTCCAGTTCTTAGGTTTACACGATTACTGACATGGCATAGTGTTTATGGCTTCGGCCCAAAACCGTTTAGAAAGATGTTTAGAATGCAGCATTACCCTAGCCATTTCTTGCAAGGTTCTATTTTTTCTTTCGGCTACTCCGTTTTGTTGTGGGGTTTTGGGTGCAGAGTACTCATGTTGAATCCCTTCTTTAATACAAAAGTTTATAAGTTGGGAATTTTCAAATTCTTTCCCATGATCAGATCTCAAACGTTTTATACGGGATTGATAAAAATTCCTAACTTTAGCATACAATTTCACAAAGGCATCATACGTTTCAGTTTTATCGTTAAGAAATTTTACCTATGCATATCTCGAGAGATCATCAACGATCACAAATGAATATCTCTTACCTCCCAGGCTTTCTACCTCAGCTGGTCCCATTAGATCCATGTGAAGTAATTCAAAGCAGTTTTGGGTTCCGAAAGGTCTCTCTACAGTGGTGACCACTGGATGGGGCACTTTAACCTGCTTTCCAATCTGGCAGTCTCCACAGATTCCAGGGTTGGAGACATTCAATTTCGGAACTCCTAGTACAGCGTCGTATCTTTGGAGTTTTTCGATGTTACGATAGTTGGTGTGTCCCAACTTTTGGTGCCAAAGTTTCAAGTCATTTACCTACGAATTGAAAAACTTGTTACTTTTTATTTCATAAATATTATTAGACGATCTTACTCCAGAAATGACGACTTCATTATCATCATTTACTACTAGACAACTGTGTCTATCAAAAATGACTTTACAGTCATCATCACACAGTTGGCTAATGCTAATAAGATTCGCAGCCAAGCCGTCCACATGCGACACATCGCTGAGTTTGGGGAGCTCCGGCATGTTGAGAGCACCTTTCCCACAATCTTTCCGTTTGTTCCTCCACCAAATGTGACTTCACATCCGTTGATCTTCTTGTAGTCGGTGAGATATCTTTTGGATCCAGTCATGTGTCTAGAACACCCACTGTCAAAGTACCACGATCCATCATCGTTGGGGGTGGCTGCAGTAAAGACCACTCTGCAGGTTTCTGTGTAGGCACTTTTGGGTCTCCATACCCATTTTTGGACTCTGCCCTTGTTGATTGCAACGGATGGTTTCTTAGCTTGATTCCTCATATGAGACACTTTCTTGTGTTCCTGCAAAAGCTTGTAGCAAAAAGGTCTAATATGGCCAGGTAAGTAGCAGTAGTGACATACGTATTTCCTACGTTTTCTAGAAGTATACTTGGGAGGAGTTTCTTTAGCCTTGACAAATGGTAACCCATGCGTGGACATGATTTGAGGAAAAACAGTCTTAATAGTTTTATCAAAACCAAGACCATGAGATGTTACATGAGTTTGTGACAGGACTTCATCAAGTTTAGAAGTACCTGTGTTCAACTTCTTGAAGGTTTCGTTTGCAAGATCAAGTTGAACTTTTAGCTTCCCGATTTCATCATCCTTTTGGGTCAGCATAACTTCTAATTTTGCAAGAGATGACTTCTGGGCAGCATTCTCCACGTTGAGAGCTTCATTTTCTTTGCATTGTTTTGCCCATTTAACGTACAACTCCTTGTACATCACTTGCATTTTCACCAACATGTCCAAGGTCTCCTCCTCAGTGACCTCCTCTTCTTCTTCTTCCTCTGAGGTATTAATGACAATATTAAAACAAAAGAGAGTTTCATAATATGTTTCATCATACCTGTCGGAAGTGATCTCCACGTCACTGAGCACTGTAGACTCCACTTCATATGCCATCATAGTTGCATGCTCTTAAGAAGAGACTTCTGATGGTTCTTCAACGATTATTCCAGACGTGTCGAGCTCAGTGTCGCTAAGGGACAGAAAAGTGACAGGTTTTCCAAGTTTGCGAAAGGTGTTGGCACATTCATTTGCAAAATGGCCATAGCCTTTGCATTCGAAGCATTGTATGCCGGCGAAATCTTTGACCTCCCTTGGCTTGAAGTGTTCTGATGCGGAGCGCTTCATTATCCTCGGATCTCTTCCTGGTGAGTGAACTTGTTCGTACAAAACCAAGGGACCGGATGCTTCTTGACGAGGTTGTCGTTGGTCAACAAATCCCTTCCCTTTTTGTTGGAATTTCGGCTTGTTTGACGCTTTTCGCAGCAATGAATTCAAACAAACCATGCAATATAATTTATAAAGTAAGGTTAGCAAAAATACATTAACAGATGAGATTCTCGATGATTTTGGATGATTGATATAGCTTTATCAGGTTGTTCTTCTCAGTTTGTAGATCCTTGAGAAGAACAACTATATGCTCTGTCTGTGCGTCTGACATCTTCATCAGTTGGTCGATCTGTGCCTCTTGCTTGTTCAACTGCTCATGCTGCTCCTTGATCTGCTCCTTCAACTCCTCATCGGTTGGAGCCTTATTTTGGTTGGCCACATTCAGTTGACTTTTGAGATCATCAATCTCTTCGGTTTGACTTTTAATCAGATCGTCCTTTTCGGTTAAGGATTCTTCAAGTCTGACAAACTGTTCTTGAAGATTCTTAAACTCAACCGATTGCTGATGCAGTTCCTCACTGAGTTCTAAGAAGTCACCCCAAGAGGGTTCCAACTCTTCATTTACTGTTTCCTGCATGTTAGTAGCATTTGAAGAATTTAAATTAACTGGATTAGAATGTACCTCAGTATCATCCTGGTTGGTTCCAAATGCCATGAGACATTGATCCTGTCCGATAGCGTTGTTGGTGGAAGTCAGCTCGTCCTCATCTTCGGTGTCGGTGAAGATGTCCATGTCATCAGCTGCTTCTTCTGCAACCATGGCCTTGTTCTTTGCATTATGCTTGGCCCTCAACGCTTCTCTATTTTTCTTCGAAAGATCTGGACAATCAGCTTTAAAGTGTCCCTCTTTGCCGCATTCAAAGCAACTGTTGGTCACAGGCTTTGAGTTATCTCGAGTTCGGTTGGATTTATAGAACCGTTTGTATTTTCCGAACCGAGTATCCATGTCAGCTAGCTTCTTTGACAAGGCGACTATACTCTGTTGCAGCTTTTCTCAGCTTGGCTCCTTCGAAGCTGTGTCCGCAGATCTTGTTGCCCTTGATGTTCGCGGCTTAGAATAGTCGGCTCTAAGTGCTACTGTCTTTGTTGCTGAACCAACATCCTCATGTCGACTCGTCTGCACCGAGGACTGAGTTGATCTTCGTCGGTTTACCTTGTACTCGTTTCTTTTCAGAATTGAAACAGTCTGTCAGTTCCCATCTCTCCAAGATCAGCTCGGCTTTCATGAATGTTGGTGAAGGTGTCCCACTCGGCTGGTAGGGCTTGTAATACTTTTAGGTTGATCTCTCTCAAAGTATATTTCTCTCATCGGATAGACTGAATCCTTCGGATGATATCCATGAACCGAAGCTCCAACTGATCAATGGTTTCATCCTCTTTTAGACAGAAGTTGTCAAAATCTTGAGAAGCATGAGAGAATTTGTTCTCCTTGGTTTCGTCACTCCCTTCACTAAGAGATGCCAAAATATCCCACATCTCCTTAGCTGTGTTGCACTCTTCTATCCATGGAAGATAGTCTTGTCCAACTGTGGACATGATAGTGCTCTGAGCCCAGATATCTAGCTGGCTCACTTTTACTTCCCCAGGGGTGAAATTTTCTGGCTTCTTCTCGACTGTCACCTCAGTTGCATCCCCATCATTGGGATTTGTAGGAGTGCGAATGACTTTTTCTATGATGGTGATCGGTCCGGATGTAATCACTTGTTGCATTCGATGATGCTTGGACAGCAGAATCTTCTTCATCCGAGTTTTCCAGGATGTCCACAACAAAAAGACAACAAATGCAAACAGATATGCACTAGCGTGAAAAAGATCTATTCAGTTGACCACTGAAGAAAAACACCTCAATTCACACCTCGTGAAACAGAGTCAGCAGTCTTTTGAACCATTGCTCTGATACCACTTGATGGTCCCGATACGAGTTCTGGTGTATGGGGGGGGGGAATACACCATATAGGAATTTTAAAAATAACCCTCTGAAAAAATATCACAACTGAGTAAGAGGACTCAGCTGGAATCACAACTGAGTAAGAAAACTCAGCTGGAAGAGTGGTGCTGTGCGGAATGTGGTGGAAACAACAATAACTCGTATAAAACAACTCACGCTCAGATGCAAGGTCGGTCAACAACCAAATCAGTTGATATGAAAAGATGCAGTTTGAGTGCTGGTCAGTTGGTCAGTTGGATATGCAAAAAGTAACTGAATTGAAAACACAAACACACAAAGGATTTACGTGGTTCGGAGAGAACTCCTACGTCCACGGGGAGTTGTGAATCCACACAACTCAGTCCAAATTCTTTAGGACAACTACCACAAAGCTTGCGTGGGCTTTGCAACCGTTCAGATAAGTTTGCGGGTACTTATCATCAACCTTACAGATAAGTTTACGGGTACTTATCAACCTTTCTACTCAATTTCGGGAAGAGCAGGATCCTAACAACCTTTTTAGGGGATGTGTAAAAGGGTGGGTTTTCCAACTACTAGCTCTAACAACGAAGTGAGCTAAGATCTAAGCTTGAACAAATGAAGACTCAAACTAAGATCGAAAACACCAAGACAGATTCTAACACTCTATGAACTCTCAACTGGTGATGTTCTTAGAGATTAATTGCAGTTTAGCTTGTGAAAAGTATATCGTAGTTCTTTCGCTCGTGTATCTCTTATCTTGATGAATGAATGAAGGCCTCTCTTTATAGGCGGAGAGAATCAACTAGCCGTTGGAAGAGCCGTTGATCTTTGTTCTGTGAAAGCGATGGCTTGTCTCTCATCTCTGCAGATTTTCCCGATTTGGCAACTGTGAACTTCTGCTTTCCTTCTGAGACAACCTTGTGTTGGGCCAAATGAGGTAATGACAGAACGTCAAACCTTCACGTGACTTCCTATTTGAAATTCAAATTTCAACCTTTGTCTTTTAACATTTGTTAGTCGGTTGAGAAGTTTGGTCTTCATCTGAGTGGTCTTCAGCTGATGTTCTATCTGATTGCTATCTTCATCTGACATTCTGTCTGAAGAGGAACAGTTGAACCATCAGCTGCCTTGAACTTCATGTTGTCGATCTATCAGATTGAGTCCTGCAACTGATGTTCCATCTGAATAGTTGGCTTGAATGCTCAGTTGTCTTTCTTACATCTGATGTTCTATATCTTGAACGCTCAGTTGTCTTTCTTACACCTGATATTTTATATCCGATCAGTTGGCTTCACATCTGATGTTCTATCCGAGTTTCCATCTGAAGCTCTATCCGAGTAAAGCCATGTTGCCGTCTTCAGCTGGAGTCCTGTAAAGATAAAATCTGAACCTTTATCAAACAGCGAGACTAAATACTAACATTGGGATATGACAACATCTACTCGGTTGGGGTCAGTTGATTTTAGAATCAATCAAAACTTTACTTAAATTTCCCAACATACTCAATTACACCCGTGCACTTGCGGTGTGAAATAAAATAATTAAAAAGTACAATAATTGTATCCAAATACACAGTGGCCGACCACACTTGTAAAAAAAGGAAAGTTAATTATAAAAATATAAATAATCACATTTCTCCTTAGGGTTTAGATTCCCCAATTATGATAGGGCTGATATTGCATACAACAGGGTGTATGTGTTATACGGGTCGGGTTTGACCAGCCGACCCGTGAACAGTAATTTTTTTTAAAAAAAACCGCGTTGTTTGTATATATTTATTCGCCTTTTAATTAGCACAAATAACCCGCAAGTGTACGGTGTGTATATAGATAGTGGCAAGCAAGGTCGTATCCACGGAGACTAATTTTTAACTCTTATGATTACTATTACTAAGTTGTTCAGCTCTATTTAGACTAATCGGAATTTGAGGTGATTTACTAGTAAGGAATAATTGACAATTAAACAAGAAAAACAAAAAATAAACAAAGAAAGGTATGCAAGGTACAAGAGAGAAAATGGGTCGATTCTAGGGAATGCTTCCACTCGGCAATAATGATGGTCTAATCCTGTTAATCTATTCAACCAATTTTAATCCAAAACATGAGGAACAATCACACAAGTAATTACATTCCACCTCTCGATGAGAATGCAAAAGTAGATTAGTAAGAAGCTCTCTCCGGTTAGGACTCGAGACAATCAACTAACTACAAAGGGCACAAGTAGATTAAAGGTTCCTATATATGCTTGCAAATATCTCCATTAGGTTTCAATTGCTTGCATATTGAAAGTTCTTGTATTCAATGAACATATAAATTGGCTAGGACTTTATAAGAACACTTGGCATGTATAGAAAAGTGGTCTACTATTCTAACATGAAAATCAAGCACTAAGAACCACAAACATGAAATGGAAGGCAAAACAATATTAATAAATTAACACCATCATCATTTATGAATTTCAACAATTCCTTAGAACCAACTAAGAGATTTAGCTAATCATGTTCATAATCAATAAAATACCCAAGTCAAGAGAGCTAAACATCTTAAATACAAGAAAATAGGAGTAGAGAAATCAAATCCTAGTCTTGAATCTTCAATGTTGTTCACTTGTCTCTTTCTTCCCCAAGCTCCAAGCTCTAACAATGGTGAAAATGGAGTAGTGTGTGAAAAAGTGTGTTGGTATGTGTAGGAGATGGGTTTGTGTGTGGATGAATGACTAGGGCTTGTGTTTAGAGAGGTATATATAATGTTAGTTGAGAACAAGTTTAGGAAGTTCAAAATTTGAAAATATGAGGAAACAATGGAATAAATCGTGTTTTGGAGGAAATAAGTGCACCGCAAGCGGGTGCTCATGCGGGTTGCTTATGGACTTCATGAAAATAGCTCTCAGAAGCAGGTGGATAAGCGGATGCTTATGAAGACCAAGCAACCCGCTCAAAACGGCCTTTTTGTTCTTTGTTCGCGCGCTCGTGCTCACGTTGCTTATGGCTGCACGACCTTTTTATTTTGGCCCGTTTTCTCTCGTCCGAACTCCGATTTGCCTCTTGTTTTTTCCTACGAACTCGTATCGAGCTCCTCTTTCTGATTCCATGATTATTTTTCTCAAATATAACTCCATTTTCCTGAAACTTGAACGAAACAAGCAACCAAATGTAACAACTTCACAATAACAAAACTTATGCAATAATACTCAAACAAAGCATGATTTTCTTGAAAGAAATGACATCAAGCGCACCCTCAAAGCATAGAAAAATCATGTTTGTCAGCAATTGCTCCAGTTTTTTTCCCTTTGTTCATTTTTCAGTTCTTTTTTTTTTTCGTTTTTTCTTACATTTTAAGTTATTCATTATTTTGTAGGTTTCTATTTTTGTTCATTTTCTGTTTTTAATATTTATAAAAATAATAATTAGAATTAAAGTAAAATTGCACACACACATTTGTCATTATAAAAAATGTATAAATAATTTAAATAATTATTATCGTAAAAAAGAGTAATAATTGATATGAATAAAAGTAATGGTTTAAATATTACTTTTATTCACGACAATGTTAATTTTTATTCACGACAACTTGTACTTTTAGTTATTTGGTCAAATAATTATTGTCGTAATGAAAAGTAATCAGAACCTTAACATCAGCAATTGCTCTAGTTTTTTTCCCTTTGTTCATTTTTCAGTTCTTTTTTTGTTCATTTTTTTCTTACATTTTAAGTTATTCATTACATTTTAGGTTTCTATTTTTATTCATTTTCTGTTTTTAATATTTATAAAAATAATAATTAGAATTAAAGTAAAATTGCACACACAAACATTTGTCATTATAAAAAATGTAAAAATAATATAAATAATTATTATCGTAAAAAAGAGTAATAATTGATATGAAGAAAAATAATATTTCAAAAATATTACTTTTATTCACGGCAATGTTAATTTTTATTTACGACAACTTGTACTTTTAATTATTTGGTCAAATAATTATTGTCATAATGGAAAATAATTTTTGACATGAAGAAATGTAATGTTTCAAAAATATTACTTTTATTTACGATAATGGTTACTTTGTCCACAACAACTTGTACTTTTATTAATTTGATCAGGTAATTATTGTTGCAATTAAAAGTAATTATTGACACGAAGAAATGTACAATGTTTATTTTTGTTCACAACAACTTGTACTTTTAGTCATTTGGTCAAGTAATTATTGTTGTAAGAAAAGGTAATTATTGATATAAAGAAAAGTTATGTTAAAGAAATGTTACTTCTTTTCACGATAATGTTTACTTTTGTTCACGACAACATGTACTTTTAGTTATTTGGTAAAATAATTATTATCGTAGTGAAAAGTAATTATTGATATTAAGAAATGTAATGTTTCAAAAATATTTTCTTCATGACAATGTCTATTTTTATTCACGACAATTTGTATTTTTAGTTATTTGGTAAAGTAATTATTGTCGTAATGAAAAGTAATCATTGTCATGAAGAAAGGTAATATTTCAAAAATATTACTTTTCTTCACGACAATGTTTAGCATTGTTCATGAAAACTTGTATTTTTATTTATTTGGTAAAGTAATTATTGTTGTAATTAAAAATAATCATTATTATAAAGAAAGTAATGTTTCAAAAAGATAATTCATGTAAAAAAAATAGAAAATAAACACTACTTAAGAATAAATAAACCATAATTGGAAATTAATAAACTCTAATTGAGAATTAATAAATCTTAATTGCTAATTAATAAATCTTAATGGGATTAATAAATTATATTTGAAATTAATAAACCCTATGAGATTGATTAATTAAAAAGAAAAATTGAAAAAAAAACAAAAAAAAATACTTTAAAAAAAGAAAAGGATATTAGGAGAAGTGTCCTACATGTATAGAATGTGATAAATATAAGCCTCCGCTGCCACATAATTTCGAACACGGGACGTGAGGTGTGAGAGGCGGAGGAAATACTGCTGGACTATAGACTTATGTGTTAGTTATTGCGGATATTAATTTCTTATACATTTACACTTATGCTTTTTCCTTTTTTTTGCGGGTCACGCGGGTCAAACCCGACCCGTCTAACCGATACAACCAGTTGTACCCAAATTTTTGCTATTATGATATATTTAATTTTAATTTTTTTTAACTAATATATTTGATCACATTTTGTCCAAATAACGATACCCTAAAAAGTATTAGTACATTAGTGTGTAGTTGAGCATGGACGGATATCATTTTACATTATATCTACATCGAAATGACATTACTATGATATTGCAGAAGTGGTACACAAATATACAATTTTACCTTAGATTTTATCACGGACAATCTCCATTCAATTATTTATTACACACAAATTAATTTGACATCATTAAGTATCATCTATTCAGAAAGTAATCAAATTGATACTGAAAAATATAAATTATTTTTGAATATCATTTTTCTTTCTCTAAATTGCATTTTCGTTTATCTATTTAGATATGTAGTAATCTAAACGAAATACATAATTTAAAAAGATTAATATTACAATATTATTTTATTTTAAATTGATAAGTCGGGCATCATTATTTTGTTTGTTACAAATGCATCTAACTACGTTAATAGAAGCCTAGTGGTTTTATTAAATAATTAATTTATAGGTTATTTTGGGGGGCTAATAAATTAAGGCTGAGTTATACCGGGACTGAATTGCAATTAACAACAAATGAATTGAACAAAACAATATATGTACCCCAATTCCGCGAATAATTCCCAAATTAATTTTAATACTACCTGTCAACCCCCATTGCCTGAGTTCCCGAATTCCATTTGATCCCGTCCCTGCTCACTAACAATTCCACACACCTTCACACACACACATGTTGAGCCTGAGAGTGAGTGAGACAAATTCAGGGTGACCGGAAGGTTCGGGTCGGGCCGGGTCCACGTTGAGGGGAAGATAGCTGACAATGGGGGTGGGTCCGCGGATTTGCGTGCTGATTGATTGATTTCCGGCGAGAAGAAGAAGATGGATGAAATTTGACAGAGGTTCGGACATTCGAGTTCTTCTTCTTCTTTCTTATTCTACTTCTTCTTCTTCTTCTTCTTCCTTATTATTGTTTGTATTATTTTGTTGTTGTTGGATGTATCCTATTGAGGAGCTGACGTTTGGGTCGAAAAATTTATATTATAACGCATTGAGATTAGAATATTTGGAGCTAGGAGTCGGTTAATATGTCACCGGAATGAGTTGGTGTAAAAGATGATATGAAGATTTGATTTTTAGTGCGTTGTCAACACAGACAGACAGACTGGAGCATAACTGGATCTTGAATTATGGAGTTACCAGATTTTGTCAATTTTCCTTGTTTTCAGAAGTGACTATTATCGGCTATTGCAAATAGTTTAAATGTGAGCTGGACCGGTTTGGAATGGAACTAGTTGCTTGTAGTAGCGGTGAGGCAGGAGGTCTTTGTATGTGAGGCAGGAGGGGAGATTTTACTGGCACAATATGTGTTGAGGATTTATAATTTTACCTGATATAAATGTTGTAGGAGTGTTGATTTCAGTTAACTCATGTTTCATTTTCGTGCTAAGGTTTTTATTATGATTCGTAGTTTAATCAGGATTCCTTCACCATAATTTTTTTTTTTTTTTTTTTTGAGGAAAGATTGCATGGAAACATGTTAGTATTATGATAAGTATTTTAGGCACTGCTGCTGGGCTTAAGAACTGGTTTAGGTTTCAAGGAATAATTTTTGAGCTTAGACGACTTATTTGTTGGGCCTGTAAAATGATTATCACATCCAACATTTTGGAGCTTATAATCTTTTCTCATTTACGATATTACTCAAACAGACTCAATATACTCTGCTAGACTATGCTATTAAGACTTCTAAACTAAAAAAACTTGGGAAATTGTAGCTATGAGACTGAATAATATACCGTAAAGTGAAGTAGAGGTGAGATAGATAAGTTGGTTCCAGGCAATGAATGCAATGTAGGAGCAGCATTCAAATCAGAATATTTTATCCCGTTTTGGCTAATGTAGCTGAATCTTGTTTTCACAGTTGCATGTAATAGGGATCACCTATGGGAAAGAACATAACAAATATAGCTCAAATGAATTTGTGAAGTTGGGAGCGTTTGCATTTTGGTATTCAAGTCAGGGAAGAAATGAAGGCCGGGAGTGCAGCGAAGCTGATTGTTGATGCGCTGCTGCAGCGATTCCTTCCTCTTGCCAGGAGACGCATTGAAACTGCTCAAGTTCAGGTAAGGACATAAGGTTCTTTTGTGTGTGTGTCTGTGTGTGATAATTTAGTGATTGGGCTCTTCTATTTACAGTACTATTTTGAACTTCATTGTATTAAATTGTAACCTTTATATTGGATTATGTTGCAAAATACCATTTTGATTCTACTGTCTTAGATTGGTGAAGGATTGACAATTCACTGGTGGTATGATATACTTATTACATATGAAGAGGCTTATTGTGGTTTGGCTAGATAAATGAAAGCGAGGGATTAGTTAAAATTTACATAAGTGGTTGGGAACTTTGGAAATGCTAGAGAAAAAGATAAATGTAGATAATAAGGCTATTGGCAGTTTAGGAATGAAATTAGTGGCAGTTGAGTATTTGCGAGACCACAATTGTGGGGGCTTTTATGCATCATATTACCACTTCTTCACTCGATTTATGCCTCATAATTAGCAACGCTTGCTCGAGTATTTATGGCTCAACTAATTTTCAGGATGGACAGTACCTTCGACCATCAGATCCAGCTTATGAACAAGTATTGGATTCTTTAGCAATGGTGGCTCGTCACACCCCTGTACCATTACTGGAGGCTCTTTTAAGATGGAGAGAAAGGTTTTTCTTTTTCCAAGCTTGTTAATAGCCAGCCAACTTGAATAATTATCTTCTTTTGATGAATTTATTGTTGAATGGAATCCTATGCAATCATGCTATCCCTTGAATACATAATCCATATACACCCCACAATAACAAGAAGATAACAGGAATAAGTCAATGGATGAGTAGTTGACTTGCTGATTAGGGGGCCTTTTCCCTTTTAGGGAAACTCATTAGAAAGCTTAATTTTTGGGGTTTAAACTTGCTTAAAATGTTTGCTATTCTGAACTGTATTAGTCATTAAGTCTGGCCTAGTGAGCCTCTGAACAATGATGGGCTATGACAAATTGGCAATAATTGTTTTTCTATCTATATGCTTGGCAAATATAGTATCCCTTGAAAAATTTCTAGCTTTAGATTAGGGATGTGGACAATGTCTTGTATTTTATTTTGGATTTTAATATTATTTGAATATCTGTCGATTTTCAATAGCTGATATGAAGGGTTCAAGTACTGCTTGATTTCTTCATCTCCCAAAGGAAGTTCATCAGTTGCACACTTTAGTGCATCACCAGTTTTTACCAGTTTAAGTTCGAAAATCTGGTTGTAACATACTCTAAGCTCGAGAATGTTATGTAGCTTCCTGAAGTAACTGATTAGTGCACCACTGATAAGCAACTTCAATAATCTCCAAGAACAGGCCAGGATTCTTCATTCATTAAGATCACATATAATAATGAAGAGCTCCTCCAGGACAATTTTTTGGATGGTCGATCTTGAGAACTGACTCTGCTCTTCTTTATCTCCTTCTGAAAGATGATTTGCTTTGCATCGTTATGTTGGAATGAACATTTATATGTTTTGTAAACATCTAAAGAACCTGTGCCATAGGTTTAAAATATTGGAGAAAGACGCACACAAGCATAGTGGTAATGGTTTGATAGTTTGCTCAAAAGAATGAAGGGACTGATTATTCCTTCTGGATTAGGTGACTGTCATGCCAGCACCCAGCTATATGCTCTTATTTGATTTTTAAATTTTTTTCTGATGTGGCATAACGAGTCCTAAAGCTATGGCAATGAGAAAACGATAGCAAATAGGTAAAAAGTCTAACTAAGCCAGTGCAACTTTTGTTTTCTTTATTGGGTTGTCCGATGCTGTTAATTGCTTGATTAATGAATATTTCTTGTTAAGTTGTTATTACTTGTAGCTTTCTCTTCAGACAAAGTTCAGATTTTTTCTGTAACTTCCCTAATGTTACAGAAATAACTTTAATTTTATTTTTAACATTCTAACCTATTCAACATAATTATAGGATAGATTTTGGCTGTTTCAGATGATCAAAAATCTTATTTATGTCAGTTTGATATGATGAGATTTCAGAGGCTTGATTGAATTTTCAGATATTAAGCATGCAGCTTGATAATAAGATCTTCATCTATCGTGGCTTTGGCATGCTATCTGTTTGATTGTCTAACATATATTTGTTACTTTCTGTCTTGACCTTAATATATTTTGATTTATATTTATTTAAGAATGCTTTGGGCTATTATGCAGTGAATCTCCCAAAGGTGCAAATGATGCGTCAACATTTCAAAGGAAGGTTAGTCTCTCTACATTTTTGTGAATTATTGCTCACCTTCTTCCACACCTTGTGAGGGTACTTGTTGCATATTGTATTTTTTTCCCTCTCTTCTTTTATTAATATATTATTTATTTATTTTTGGGAAAATTATCATATTTTTTCATGACATTTGACCTTCTCTTCAATAATATGGTATTGATGCTTAAGTGGGATTACTTACTGATATATATATATATATATATATATATATATATATATATTATCTTCGCCTTCTTAAATTTGATGACTTAATTTTTGTTATGATGTATATTGTGCAGCTTGCGGTGGAATGTATTTTTTGCTCTGCTTGTATTCGCTTTGTTGAGTGCTGTCCACAAGAAGGACTTACAGGTTTGTTCGTGCAGTAATGGCCCCCCCTTGAATCTTTAACTTGCCAAAGAGAGTCCTGTTCAATAATTTCCTGATTAAGTATTTGTCATCTATCTTCCTGCCTGGGACTTCTTCCCCATCCCCCACCCCTCAAATAGGAAAGATGTTCTTAAAAATTCTAATGGGCTTCCTCTTTTTGCAGAAAAACTTTGGATTGGGCTTGAAAATTTTGTCTTTGACTGGTTGATTAATGCAGACAGGTAAGCATGACTTTACTTATATATGTCTTCATTTTCCAGGTTAAAATAAAAACTTGTGAACTTAATTTGGAGTTTCTGTGCACGAGATAGTCTTCAAAACTGTTTCATGAGTTTGAAGCTTGAAAGGGATGCTGAAAAGCAAAAACTTGCTCAGTGGCTTGATGATTTGTTTGCATCCAACTGCTGAACTTTTCTTTAGTTGATAATTTTTTTTTTTTTTTTTTATTTTCTTGGATTCTTATCTATTGACAGGGTTGTCAGCCAAGTTGAATATCCATCTCTTGTTGACTTAAGGGGACTTCTGCTGGACCTAGTCGCACAGCTCCTTGGTGCTTTATCACGTATCAGGTAAGAATATGATAGAATATTGGTGGGATTCATGTGCTGTGCCCGTTATGTTAATGAAATTGAAGGAAAAACTTAGCAAAATTTATGTGCTGGGGTATCTGCTGATTGTTGTTCCTAACGTGAATATATTTTTTCCCTACGCCTCACTTTGTTTCCTTTCCTTTCAAGTTAAGTTACCGCTAAGTTAAAGTATAGATAAATAAGAAAATGTTTTAAAGCAGTGAATGAGGCCTGGGCTTCTAGAAAAGAGATATAAATAACATCTGACTACATTGCCACCCTGAGTTATTCTTTTGTTATTGTTATTGTTGTTTGTTGTTGTTATTCATGTTTATGATATGAACTGCAGCACGTTTACACAGGTAAATATATGTCAAATAATGAAAAGTAGAAGTTTTATGATTATCTATAAGAAGTGGATTATATAGCTTTTGTTTCTTAATTATGAGGACTCGGTTAAAGTCATGATCAACACAGTTTGGCTATCCTTAAGGAAACATATAAACACTTTTGACACAAAATGTATAACCACCCCTTTCATGCTTAGGAGATAGCTCCAATGAATATCTTTATGTGGTGGCAAGACTTGAATGACAGTCTCTCAATTCTGGGATTTGGAACTTGTAGCTTGACTATCAAAGTTTCTTCAGTTTCTTATTTCCATCATCTCGATAAGTTTATTACTGATAATGTGCTTTTGAAGTACAATCTGATTCAATATTTGCATGGTTTTGCTGTTCTCTACAGATTTAGTTCCGTGACTGAACGCTTCTTCATGGAGCTCAATACTCGCCGGATTGATACTAGTGTTGCAAGAAGCGAAACACTTAGTATTATCAATGGGATGCGATACCTCAAACTTGGGGTATGTCTGAATTATTCGCTCTAATCATTAAGCGGTTACAAAACATTTGCATGACAAAGAGATGGTATTCAGGTTAAGACAGAGGGAGGTCTGAATGCATCCGCTTCCTTTGTAGCAAAAGCCAATCCTCTAAATCGTGCTCCTCACAAGCGTAAAAGTGAACTTCACCATGCACTATGCAACATGCTTTCAAATATACTAGCACCACTGGCTGATGGTGGAAAAGGTCAGTGGCCACCTACAGGTGTTGAACCTGCATTGACCTTTTGGTATGATGCTGTTGCACGAATAAGAGGGCAGCTGATGCACTGGATGGACAAACAAAGCAAACATATAGCTGTAAGTTTCAGTGTTTCAGACTACCAGTCCCTGTTACAAGTATTGTGATGATATTGTTTGTGTTATAACCTGGGGGATCGAAACTTCATGTATGACTCGTTTTCTAAAGCTTCAATACCGTAAAGTACTAATCACTGCTAATGCTTGTTCAATAAACTCTCTACCATTGTATCAATATTGTTGAAATCCCCACGTTTACATTCTTTGTGCTGCTGCTGCTTGCCTTTACTTTTTCGTGGACAAATTTTATGAAGTCCTTCTACTATGTTTTTTGTGTTGTGAAAGTCAACTGCCTTTATTCTTTTATTTTTTGATATAAATTCGAACTTCCTTATTAAGAAAAATGATCTATATACATTGGAAAGTCTATTGCTTCTTGGGTTATTATTATCTACGTCTTTTCTGTCTGATATAATTCTGTATCATCATGAATATATAATATAATTCTGCCTGTAGAACCTCTGGATCCTTACAGTAGATGTTAATTCTTCTTGCAGAGTTTATACTTGATGAGCAGAAGTGTCATATTCTTCCAATGATGTTGGATGAATTTGGTCTTGAGTGCCTATAATTTATAAGAATGGAGTTACACAGATTTTTTCAGTTCCCTCATATTTGATGGATGATATAGTTGTTCCTCTCCAGTCAACTGCTTTCTGAAAATGATGAATGTGAAGTTCCCTTCAGCCCATCATGGCATTTTAAGAAACTAGAGAACTAAAATGATATTGCTTTAAGTTAATATTTTTGTTTTTGATATCTAAATAGAATACTATATTAATCTTTTTTTTAAGGAAACTACATGTTATTATCATTAGTAGAAATATTCTTAATAATATCACTTATGTGATTAATGTGAACATCAGTTGTTGATCATTGGTCGTGAATAAATTGTGTTTTTCGGAAATAGAGCTTACATGGGACACCGTGAAAGGAATAGAATGATAGACTTCTGACAAGGGGGTTGATGCTTGTAATTCGTTAATAACCACAATATATTTGACTTTATCTGGTTTTGATTTCTATGTCAACCTGTATATTGTATACTAAGGAAGTGATGATATCTGTTTTTAAATGTATCTTGGATGTTTTGACTGATGCATCTTTTTCTTTGTTTAGGTTGGTTACCCTTTGGTGACCCTGCTCCTATGTCTCGGTGACCCTAATGTTTTCCTTGGTAATTTTGGTTCACATATGGAACAGCTATACAAACATCTTAGGGTAAGTTAGAAATGTAGTCTGCACTGTATCGGCATAATTGTGCTATTTAAACTGTGCTTATTTATACTTCAAGCGGTCTTTAGGATTGTGTAGTATTTGATTGTTTTTATGTTTCAGGATAAGAACCACCGCTTCATGGCATTAGATTGTCTACATCGTGTTCTGAGGTTTTACTTGAGTGTCCATGGTGGTACACAGCCTCCGAATCGTGTATGGGATTACCTAGACAGTGTTACCTCTCAACTTTTGACAATCCTGAGAAAAGGAATGCTCACACAGGATGTCCAACATGACAAACTTGTGGAATTTTGTGTAACTATAGCAGAACATAATCTTGATTTTGCAATGAATCACACGATACTTGAATTGCTGAGGCAAGATAGTCCTGAGGCAAAGGTGATTGGTCTTCGCGCGTTGCTTGCAATTGTTATGTCTCCTACTAGCCAGCATGTTGGTTTGGAGATTCTTCATGGTAGTTCTTGTTTTTTTATAAAAAAAGTATGCTCTGTTTGTTCTTTTAAAAAAATATCTCAATTTACAATTTCTACATTGGCAGTTCATAATATTGGTCACTACATCCCAAAAGTTAAGGCTGCAATTGAAGCCATTTTGAGATCTTGCCATAGAACCTATAGTCAGGCTCTTCTTACTTCTTCAAGGACCACAATAGGTATGTTTTTCAGCTTTGCTGGTCTTTATTTCTCAATGATGGGATATTATCTTGACATGTTAATCATCACATCACAGGAAGCCTTATAAAGTTGACATATATCTTTGTTTGCATTATTGTTCTTCACTGTCTAAGCTCACTTTTTTCTAAAGCTGTGTCATGAAAGAGGATGGGCTGGAAATCAGACTGGTTTAATTTAATCCTCCCTGTATTCTCAAAAAAAAAAAAAGTTAATCCTACCTGAGCTTGTATAGATTGTTTCAAGAACCACCTATCATAAGGGAATTCTCATTCTCAAATGTTGAATTACCCGTATACTTAACTTCCCATGTGTTGTCTCATATGTCATACCCTTAATACTTAACTTCCCATTTTTTGTCTCATACCCGTATACATTGAATCTGTTTAAACGAATGCCCTTGGTTTTCACAATTTGAACTGCCTCATTGGTTTTCTTTGGAAACATTGATGGAAAGAACGAATCATTTCTTGGGTTTAATTTAAATGCTTTAATTATTTGAGCATGATTTTGGCATGTAAAATAGCTAATAGCATAAAGCCAACCGTGTATATTGTAAACATTTGAATCAAACTTGTGAGATGGTCATATGTCTGCTTTATATGTTTCCTGAACTGCCTCCTTTTAGTTGAATATTCTGCACAACATGGACATACAACTGAAAAATAGTTCTCAGATGCTGTCACGAAAGAGAAGTCCCAAGGGTATCTTTTTCGCTCAGTGCTAAAGTGCATACCATATCTCATTGAGGAAGTCGGAAGAAGTGATAAGATCACAGAAATAATACCTCAGCATGGCATTAGCATTGATCCTGGAGTTCGTGAGGAAGCTGTGCAGGTTCTGAATCGGATTGTGAGATACCTTCCTCATCGCCGCTTTGCAGTTATGAAAGGGATGTCAAATTTCATCCTACGTCTTCCAGATGAGTTCCCTCTTCTTATTCAGACATCATTGGGACGCCTTCTTGAACTCATGCGTTTCTGGAGAGCGTGCCTGTCAGATGATAAGATGGAACGAGATGCATTTGATGCAAAACGCTTACATAGAATTGAGGGACTGAAGAGGCCATCGTTTCTCAACACTCAAGAGGCACTTGAATTCCAGGCTTCAGAAATAGATGCAGTTGGCCTTATATTCCTAAGTTCTGTTGATAGTCAGATTAGGCATACTGCTTTGGAGTTGCTGCGTTGTGTCCGTGCTTTACGACATGATATACGGGAACTTTCCATGCAAGAACGTCCAGATCATATCTTGAAAAGTGAAGCCGAACCAATATTCATAATTGATGTTCTAGAAGAGAATGGGGTGAGTGACACATTCTGGCTACAGCTGGTTCTGTTATAGACTGTTTCTTTTTCATGTGCTCAATCTTTTATGTCTCATACCATGTTTAAACTTCGAGTGCAATGTCTTACAGGATGATATTGTTCAGAGCTGCTATTGGGATTCTGCTCGTCCTTTTGATTTGAAACGTGAGTCGGATTCTGTACCCCCCGACGTTACCCTCCAGTCTATAATGTTTGAGAGTCCTGATAAGTATAGATGGGCTCGATGTCTTAGTGAGATTGTCAAGTACGCGGCTGAACTCTGTCCTGGTTCAGTTAGGGATGCAAAGTAAGTATCTTTATGATCAACTCTCCCAGATACACTATCTAAGGTTTCTTCTGAATATTATGCGACGACTTCCTATAAAGCAGAAAACTTGAGAGAATCATTGGAATTAAAGAATGAAAAAAGCTGTGATGGTTTATATTGTCAATAAAATGACGTAATGAGCCATTCAGATCCTCCATTACTGTATTCAAACTGATAAGATTAACATCTATTGCAGATCAGAGATTATCCAGCGTCTTGCTCATATCACACCAGCTGAATTGGGGGGAAAGGCTCATCAATCACAGGATACAGACAATAAGCTGGATCAATGGCTCATGTATGCGATGTTTGCATGCTCGTGTCCACTTGATAGTCGAGAAGGTGGGGGTTCAGCAGCGACAAAAGAACTATTCCATCTGATTTTTCCTTCCCTCAAATCTGGTTCTGAATCACATGTAGTAAGTAATTGCTACTGCTGACAATCTTTCAATATTTCTCCATGGATCTAGGTTCTGATATCATTTCTTCCTTACAGTTTATGCAAATGATGAAGCCAGCCTGTTGAAAATATCTGTTATATAATTTAAATGATTTTAGCACCAGTTATGCAATTAATTCAGTTGCAATAGACATCTGTCAGAAAATATCATCTGAAGTTGCCGCGGCACTCTTCCACTCAAAGTAAAACTTGTAGGATTTAAGACAGCAGAGAAATATGCATATAAGTAAATTATTACTGAGCAGATTGAGAGTGATTGTATGAACCTTAATGTATTCTCTTCATCAAAACTGATTAAAAAGGTCAATATAAGAGTTAGTCTGTGTGAAGACGTATTCTGGATTCACAGCTTTCCAATACATTAGGGAGGGGGAGGGGTGTCCGTGAGTTGCAAAACCAGCATTTCATATTATATAGATTATGTAGTACAGCTTTGGAGAGTAAAGGAATAATATCAATGTGTTTTAAAGTATCATAATTGATAATTCCTTGAATTGATGTAAATATACTGCTCCACATGATCTTAATGCATGCATACCAAAGTCGTATCTGAGGATAATGCTGCTGAGTTGTCTAGAGCACAAGAGGCTAGGGTAACTATGTGAATAGCCAAAAAATGCTTTTGTACAAGGGGGAAAGGTTAAAATTGATAAAAGATGCTGGATCATTCCTCTGCACGTATATAAATAAATTCTATCTGCATATATATGGAGATTCATAGGGTGATGTAAACCACAGTCTTTGTATTGTGGGTTATTCCACTCCAAGAGAAGCAATTATATGTTAACTGACATTTACTATCTCCGCTCTTGCAGCATGCAGCCACCATGGCACTTGGTCACTCACATCTGGATATTTGTGAGATAATGTTCAGTGAGCTTGCGTCATTTATAGATGAGGTGTCTATGGAAACAGAGGGAAAACCAAAATGGAAGGTATACTTCAGAATTGTTCTTTCTCTTGTTTTTTCCTTCTCTAAATTTTATAATATGTGCTAATTGTCCTTTTCCCTTTAACCTCATTCCTCAAGATGCATCCCTGCATCCCTTGGTGCAATCATTTTCTAAAAGGAATTGCTCAATTGCATCCACTCATTTTCTAAAGATAGTGTATTGTGATTACTGGTCTATTACACTAATGTTTCAGTGATGATCTATTTGACATTTGCGAAATTATTTTCTCTAAAATGTCAGCAAAATACTCCTACAGGCCATCATATTCATATATTTCGCTAAGCTCACCACTTATATTTTCACTTTAGGGAAGAAGATATATATTAGACTAATGCTCATCAAACACAGTCTCTCTGTCACAGGCTGAATATAGCACATACCTGGCATCTTTTCATCTTGATTCTCTGTCTATTTCTTGCCTTAATTGCTCTTTTGATTTATTTATAACTGATATTTATGCAGAGTCAAAAGTCTCGACGTGAAGAACTTCGTGTCCATATCGCAAACATTTACCGCACAGTTGCTGAAAAAGTATGGCCTGGCATGTTAGGCCGCAAACCAGTTTTTCGCCTTCATTACTTGAAATTCCTTGAGGAATCAACTAGGCAGATTTTGACAGCACCTCCAGAGAACTTTCAAGAGATGCAACCTCTCCGATATGCACTTGCTTCTGTTCTGAGATTTTTGGCTCCTGAATTTGTTGATTCAAAGTCAGAAAAATTTGATATTAGAACTAGAAAGAGACTTTTTGATCTCCTAATTAACTGGGGTGATGACACGGGCAGTACCTGGAATCAGGATGGTGTTGCAGATTATCGCCGTGAAGTTGAACGTTACAAGTCCAGTCAGCATTCACGGTCAAAGGACTCAATTGATAAACTTTCATTTGATAAAGAATTGGGTGAACAAGTCGAAGCAATACAGTGGGCCTCCATGAATGCAATGGCCTCTCTGTTATATGGGCCATGCTTTGATGACAATGCACGAAAGATGAGTGGCCGTGTTATTTCTTGGATCAATAGCCTGTTTATTGAGCCTGCACCCCGAGCACCTTTTGGATTTTCACCAGCTGATCCAAGAACTCCATCTTATACAAAATACACTGGAGATGTTGGGCGGGGGGCAACCGGCCGTGATAGGCATAGAGGTGGTCACCATCGGGTGTCTCTTGCTAAATTGGCTCTAAAGAACCTTCTCCTCACTAATTTAGACCTGTTTCCTGCCTGCATTGATCAGGTAAACCATGACGTCTTGTCCTGTACTAACCAATCAGTTTGCATGTTTGCCATGAGCATCACGAATTAGAATTGTGTTATTCAGTGGCATAATGAATGTTTCCTCTTGAACTTAATGCTTGATTTAGTTAAAGGAGAACTGACTTCATTATGATTATAATCATCGTTTCTTCTATATGAGTTGTATTTGATGTCCATAGCTTGTTTTGAGTGCTTGCTAGTAATGGCTGCCCAAGTGCATCTCATATCACCATGGTGGTCGTAAATTTGATGTGGCAAACACTTCTTAGTTAGGCATATTTGATACACATTACTCTCTGTGTTTATGTGGCTCATGTTATTTACTTCTCAGACCGCGATTTCATTCATGGATTACAATTTCTAATTGTTTATTATTTCTTTGGCATTACTGATAAAAGTGGATATTTGGTACAGTGCTACTATTCTGATGCTGCAATTGCTGATGGCTACTTCAGTGTCTTGGCTGAAGTCTACATGCGTCAGGAGATTCCAAAATGTGAAATTCAGAGGCTATTAAGCTTGATCCTTTACAAAGTGGTGGATCCATCTAGGCAAATTCGTGATGATGCTCTTCAAATGCTTGAGACACTCTCTGTTCGTGAATGGGCTGAGGATGGTATTGAGGGTGCAGGTAGCTATCGAGCTGCTGTTGTCGGAAACCTTCCCGACTCTTATCAACAGTTTCAATACAAACTCTCTTGTAAACTTGCTAAAGATCATCCAGAATTGAGCCAACTTCTTTGTGAAGAGATAATGCAGAGACAACTTGATGCAGTGGACATAATTGCACAACATCAAGTACTGACGTGCATGGCTCCATGGATCGAGAACCTTAATTTTTGGAAGTTGAAGGACTCTGGTTGGAGTGATAGATTGTTAAAGAGTCTTTATTATGTAACATGGCGCCATGGGGATCAGTTCCCTGATGAAATTGAGAAGTTATGGAGCACGATAGCTAGCAAACCAAGGAATATAAGTCCTGTTCTGGATTTCTTGATCACAAAAGGGATTGAGGATTGTGATTCTAATGCATCAGCTGAAATAAGTGGAGCATTTGCCACTTATTTCTCAGTTGCCAAGAGGGTCAGTTTATATTTAGCTCGAATTTGCCCACAGCGAACCATTGATCACTTGGTTTACCAATTGGCTCAACGGATGCTTGAAGATACTGTAGAGCCTCTGAGACCTAGTGCTAATAAAGGTGATGCTGGGGGAGGCATTGTCCTAGAATTCTCTCAGGCACCTGCGGTGGCCCAAATAACCTCCACTGTGGACAGCCAACCTCACATGTCACCTTTACTTGTCCGTGGATCTCTTGATGGACCACTAAGGAACACCAGTGGAAGCTTGAGCTGGCGAACAGCAGCTGTTGGTGGCAGAAGTGCTTCAGGTCCATTAACTCCTATGCCACCAGAGCTTGGTGTTGTTCCTGTAACTGCTGGTCGCTCTGGGCAACTTCTACCTGCACTGGTCAACATGTCCGGGCCACTAATTGGAGTTCGGAGTTCAACAGGAAGTTTACGAAGTCGTCATGTATCTCGAGACAGTGGAGATTACCTTATTGACACCCCAAATTCTGGGGAAGACGGATTGCACCTAGGAGTTGGGACTCATGGTGTGAATGCTAAGGAACTTCAGTCAGCATTGCAAGGTCATCAGCAACATACATTGACACAGGCGGACATCGCGTTGATTCTTTTAGCTGAAATTGCCTATGAGAATGATGAGGATTTTAGAGAGCATTTGCCACTTCTCTTTCATGTAACATTTGTCTCAATGGACAGTTCAGAGGATATTGTGTTGGAGCACTGCCAACATCTCCTTGTTAATCTGCTGTATTCACTGGCTGGTCGACACTTAGAACTGTATGATGTTGAGCATAGTGATGGAGAAAACAAGCAACAGGTTGTCAGCCTAATCAAATATGTCCAATCAAAGAGAGGTAGCATGATGTGGGAAAATGAGGACCCCACACTTGTCAGGACCGAGCTGCCTAGTGCAGCACTCTTATCTGCTCTTGTGCAGAGTATGGTGGATGCAATTTTTTTCCAAGGAGATCTTAGAGAAACATGGGGGGCAGAAGCACTTAAATGGGCTATGGAGTGCACATCGAGGCACCTTGCTTGCCGATCCCACCAAATATACCGTGCATTACGACCACATGTCACAAATGATGCATGTGTCTCTCTCCTTCGCTGCTTGCACAGGTGCCTGGGCAATCCAGTACCATCAGTTTTGGGATTTGTTATGGAAATTTTGTTAACTTTGCAGGTGATGGTGGAAAATATGGAACCTGAGAAAGTAATACTATATCCCCAACTCTTTTGGGGCTGCGTAGCCATGATGCACACAGACTTTATTCATGTATACTGCCAGGTACTTGAGCTTTTCTCTCGGGTAATTTATCGTCTGTCATTCAGGGACACAACCACAGAAAATGTGCTGCTCTCAAGCATGCCACGCGATGAGCTTGAATCAACCACAACGGATGGTCGTGAATTTCAGCGTATGGAATCTAGGATGGTTTCAGAAGTATCACCTTCAACCGCTAAAGTTCCAGCATTTGAAGGAGTGCAGCCACTTGTTCTTAAAGGACTGATGTCCACCGTCAGCCATGGTGTTTCCATTGAAGTTCTCTCTCAAATAACAGTGCCTTCTTGTGATTCAATATTCGGTGATGCAGAAACCCGACTCTTGATGCATATCACAGGGTTACTACCGTGGCTCTGCTTACAGCTGAGTCAGGATGCAGTGGTGGGACCGGCTTCACCGCTGCAACAACACTATCATAAGGCTTGCACTGTTGCAACCAACATTGCAATATGGTGTCGGGCCAAATCAATGGACGAGTTAGCAACTGTATTCATGGCTTATGCCTCTGGAGAGATTAAGGGTATAGAAAATCTGCTTGCTTGTGTCTCACCATTACTGTGCAACGAGTGGTTCCCGAAACACTCTGCTCTGGCTTTTGGGCATCTCCTCAGGCTTCTGGAGAAAGGTCCAGTAGAGTACCAACGTGTTATACTTCTTATGCTGAAGGCTCTGCTCCAACATACTCCTGTAGATGCAGCACAGAGTCCACACATGTATGCAATTGTATCCCAGCTGGTGGAGAGTACTTTATGCTGGGAAGCTCTTAGTGTTCTGGAAGCACTCTTACAAAGCTGTAGCTCTCTACCCGGGTCCCATCCACACGATCCAGGTTCTTTTGAGAATGGATTTATGGGAATGGAGGAGAAGATCCTCGCCCCTCAGACATCTTTTAAAGCTCGAAGTGGGCCTTTGCAGTTTGCTGGGGGGCTAGGATTTGGGATGGGGTTAACACCGTCTGGGCAAGCTAATGCCGTTGAATCTGGTGTATCATCAAAAGAATCAGCATTGCAAAATACCCGACTGATGCTAGGGCGAGTTCTTGATAGTTGCGCGCTTGGCAGGCGGCGGGATTATAGAAGGCTGGTCCCGTTTGTAACCACCATTGGAAACTTGTAGCTCGTTGTTCTGCAGCACTCTTCTTCGTCCTGCATGTGGTTTATTACAGTCCACTGAGGATGCTGGGGATGTAAATAGTCAGATATAGTTTGTTGTTCCATGATGTAAGGTCGATAAGTTTTGTTCATATCTAGGAGGTAAGGTAATCAATCTCTTACACAAGTTTTTTATGAAAACCTTGTTAGTTTACACATTGTTGTTGGTACATACATTCACATTCAGCTGTCTGGAATGAGATGAGATGTACATATAATAGATATTTATCATGGATTCGTGGGTAGCAGCAGCAGCAGCAGCAGCAGCTAGATATGATCTAGGTTTTCAAGCATTTTGTAGACAATTTTCTTTCTTCCAGGTGCCAAGTGTTGTTGTTCGAGGCCTTCAATTATTTATAACTCAATGTAAATTCAATTTTGGTGTTATTTTGCTACTTGTAATTGCGTTTATTGTTGTTTTGTTGATAAAAATGGTGTTATTTAATACTATTGTTTTGGCAGTACAATTATTTAGTGGTGTTTTTCAGCTATTAATTTGCGTTTCGTCTTTGATTTTGTCAGATGGTTTTCATCTTTTACTTGGCTGGATAAATTAACACCCGATTCATAAGTGTAAAAAGCGGACTGTTTTTAAGGCAATGATCTACTAATTTTAGAAAACTAACTCATGGCATAAAATAATCGGGGCGAAAACATGTCATAGAAAGTTAATCTATTTTCCTAATACTAATTGATGATTCTTTTTAAATTCCCTATTATAAAATTTATAAATAATTTATAAACTGAAATTCAATAACACGCCTCATTATATTCTAGAAATTAAGTTAATCTATTTTCCTAATACTAATTGATGATTCTTTTTAATTTCCCTATTATAAAATTTATAAATAATTTATAAACTGAAATTCAATAACACGCGCCTCATTATATTCTAGAAACTTCATCATCAACCAATAATAATGGGACGAGATAGGTCTCTCTTTCCAAAGAAATTTGTCATCATATCATATGGTATACGGCTTAACACGATTTTGTTGTCATCATGTCAAGAAAATATTTGCCGAGAAAATAGTGATCATTGTCATGCCTGGGAATCATGAGAAAGAAACAAAATGTGGAAATAAACAGGAAAGAGAAACATCATAAGATTATCAATGTCCAAGGAAAAGGGTGCATATCACCTCCTACTGGTTGTAGTGAGAGCCTACTGCATCTTTTAGGACACCCTAACTTTCATTTTCATATCATATATAATTTCACAACTTAGTGCCAATATATTTTGATCATTATCACTAGATATTTATCAAATACTAGTATAATTAGCTTAAAATACACAAATTTTTGCTTGTTTTTTGTTTTTCCAACAATCAATTTTTCTGGTAAACTTTATATTTGTTGAATTTTCCCAAGATTTACAAATTTGGCCAAATCAAAGCTATTGTCCACAGTACATGGACATGTTTTTGTTTTATTTAAAGAGTTAATTTGCTTAAAATACAATTAGAGTCTATATACTTAGATTCATTAATCCTAGGCCAATGTAGAGTGTATAACTATATATTATATATGTACATTAATTAATTAACTTTGCAATTTTTAAATTAACAATATTATTATTAGAGGATAGATAACCTTTTATGCTTCAATTTATTAATTAGTACTCACCATACAACATAAGCGAGGGATATCGATAATGAGACATAATTGTGGGACAAAGAATCTGCAACGTAACAATAAAATCTACTACTACAATCCTAAAGCATCTTCCTCACCTCCCAGAAATCGACACGCATTGAAGTGCACAGTAGCAGATAGTAGAGGATGATGGTATGAATATATGTTGTAGCAGCTGAAACAAAGTAGATAAGAACATCAATTAAGTTGAGCAGAAGCAGAATGTTTTGTTAACACCAATTTTAGATGAAGAAAATTAGTGCCCATTTGCTTAAAAAATCCAAACAACTTTGTGCCGACATTGTTAGTGGATCAACAACTCAGACCAAGATCCGTAGCAAAATAATACATTAACTAATTGTACAAATGACTCCAAAATATAATTGCAATGGTTCATTTGCATGCAGCATCCATCAATGGCATCATACCTATATTAATTTGCTCCGAAATGGCAAATTTCATATTCTTTGGGAACTGAGCAAATAACAAATTAATGCTTATTTTATCAACAAAGATGTTTCTGCTTAGATTATATATGGACTGATCCACACGAATTCGGAGTCCTCTTTATATGAAATCGATTAATTATAATTATTTAAAAATAGATTTATGAATATTTCTTGTTAATCGACGGCTTAGGACAAATGTGCCTTTTTTAGTTGTTAATTTCTTGTACTCATGCAGAGAAAAGATCAGTGCGTACAGAGTTATATGGTTGCTAGATTTTCAATCAGATATGCCTATGCAATTGAATGATTATATAACTAGAAGAACCACAACTTGCATAATGAAACCAGAATAAACGGATCGATCGGAAGAATCTATCCATGAATCAAGAGTTTTATGATTGCATGGGGAGGTTGTGTAATGACAAACAAACCCTAAAGATTTTGCCTGCAGATTCTAGTGTAGGATCGATCTTAATTGTGTATAGGAGATAATCAGTTACAATAACTTAAGCATAACGTATATTAAAGTTAATGAAGTATGAGCGAGAAGACTTCAGACAGAAAGACGGTAAATAAATTTTACAAGTGCACGATATTGTCTATCTATTTCGTTTGAAAATAGAGACACACTGCAACAAAATTATTAGTAGTGATATAAATAGGAATTGTATCTTTAATAAAAAAATTTAATTTGTTTTCTGGAAAAAGAATATAATGCATGTCACCTCACCTCATCGTCTTTACTTTTTACTCCTTTTTATGTTAAACGCCTTTACTTTAGTATATATATATATATATATCCCGTGTACAAGTCCGGAATACTATTACCAGATAATTTTTACCGGATCCAACCCAAAACAACAATAAATGATGACATACATGTTTGTTTAAAGTTTTTTATTTTTGCTGAAATATTAGTATTCTCTAAAAATAGTTATTCTTAATTATATGACTATAGCAGAAGACAAATCCTTAGATTAAGTACAAATATGCTACCATTTATTTGATAAGATTGTGAAAATAATTAGTAAAACACAAGAATATTAGTGCACGAAAATAGAATAGGAATAGTGAGACAGGAGAGGTTGCACTTGCACGTGTTGTAATTTTGTGGTTGAAGTGATGAATAAACCAATGCGGAGAGTTAGCGCACAGAAACTATCGTGCGCCTACCCTGCACTTTACTACAGTAGCCAACCTGGCTCTCACTTTCCACGGAGAATATTTCTTTGTTAACTTGTTTGATTTTTCTAATTTCTAAGTGTTAGATTTGAGCAGGTGACTCATTAAAGATTAACAAATTTATGTAGAATCAAGATTGACTGAAGTGTTTTGAGTTGTGTGAAAAACAGAGTCTGGTGACTGCGCTTCAGTCTGAACTACTTGGAAGTGGAACAATATTAAAGATTTCTTTCCATAACTGGGCGGATTCTGTGAAGGTTTTTACCTTATCCAGTTAGATACGGAGAAGATATCTTTGAGCGAATATATTCGATTATTCCACTTGTTCCACAAGGCACGTCTCCAACAAGGAAGAGTTTTCATGCATAAGGAAACTAGGACAAATCGATGGAGATAAGATCTAGGGATTCTCAAGACCTATATATATCGACATCAAGACATCTCGGAGGCTGCCGCAGAGATAGCTATTTTTATTGTTTATAGCTTTAACACTATTTCGTGAATGAGTGTTGATTTGTATTCTTGAGAGTGTTTAATTCATTAAACAAACACTTGAAAGAGGGTTGGGTGTTGAATTGTTATTCGAACCTAGATTGTAAGGGTGCGGCGTTTGCAATCACAATTCACGTAGATCGGGAAGGGTGTGAGTGGTGAGGTTTCATAAGGTGGAAGACCATATGTGTAAGATCCTGTAACTTCGACTTTCGATAGTGAATTGTTCTCTCTTGGGCGTGGCCCCCCAGACGTAGGTTGTTTAACCGAACTGGGTTACCATTCTGTGTGTCACTTTACTTAGCTCACTCGTTATAATCTGTGTTATATATGTGCTAAGTTTCTGCAGTAACAGAGTTAATTTATAGTCATAAATTATCTAGTTGGTATTTTCAGTTGGTACCAGAGCGGTACACCTACCATACAGGTGTTGATCCCAGGACAGATACCATCTGCTGTTGCTGATAGTGAGCCCATATGTCGTCAAGTGGACACTCCGAAACCTCCCATTCTGGATGGGAAGAATTATGGATACTGGAAGGTGAGGATGTTGTCGCACATTAGAGCTATTGATGAAGGAGCTTGGACTGCAATTGAATCAGAATGGACCCCTCCTGTGAAAGAAGACAAAAGTCCAAAGATAAAGAAAGATTAGGATGATACTGACTTGAAGCTGTCCAGCATGAACTATAAAGCTCTGAATGCTATTCAATCTGCTGTGAGTTTGGAAATTTTTGCCCTTATTTCCACTTGTGAAACTGCTAAGAAGGCCTGGGATATTCTTCAAACATCTTTTGAAGGGAATCAAAAGGTCAAAGGACAACGCCTTCAACAACTCACCTCACAATTTGAAAATCTGAGAATGGAGGAAACATAAAACATTGGAGAGTTTCATACAAGACTCCTCACTCTTGTAAATGAAAGTTTTGCTCTTGGAGAAAAAATGTCAGACGAAAAGCTGGTGCGCAAAGTTCTTAGATCTCTTCCACACAGATTTGAATACAAGGTTGCTGCTATTGAGGAAGCTCAAGACTTGTCATCCCTCACGCTAAATGAGTTGATCAGCTCTTTGAGAACTTTTGAGATGGGCAAACAGGCTGAAGGATCAGATAGAAGAAGAGGAGTGGCCTTTACAGCTCATAATTGGAATACTGAGTCAACATCTGAGCCAATAGACAAAGAAGAAGTCAGCGATTCCTTAGCTCTCTTAGTAAAGAATTTTGACAAATTCTTCAAGACTGGTAGAAAGGAAGCTAATAGATGCCCATCAAAGAAGGAGAGGGAGATGCCAAGTGCTCCAATGAAAGACAAAAGCATCAAATCTCGCACAGAAAAGACTGGACCAAGATGTTACGAATGTGAAGGGTTTGGGCATTTTCAAAAAGAATGTCCAAGTTATCTGAAGAATCAGAACAAGTCCTATAATGCCATTACTCACAGTGATGAAGATACGGATGAGAGTGGAAGTGATGATGAAGGAAAAGTTGCTCATGTTGCCATAGTAAACATGAATGAAGAAGATAAAATTCCCAAAGTGAAAGAAGTTAAAGAAGAAAGTGATGATGAATCGGTTGATGAGAATCACTTGATTAAGCTTTATGAAACATTGAAGGCAAAGTGTGAAGAAGTTGAGAATACTAATGAAAGTTTGAATACAACTCTGAAGGAGATAACAAAGGAGAAAGAGCTTCTTAAGTCTCAAATTGTCGATGTATGCCAAGAGAGAGATCAGCTAAAATCTCTCAATACTGCTCTTCTAACTGAGATTGCCAAGTTTCAAGAAGACAATGTGCTAAAGACCAGTGAGCTCGAGCACATTAATAAGGTGGTAAGGATGATGACCAATGCAACTCCCAAGTTAGATCATATTTTGGAAACTGGTCAACCTTCTTCAAGCAAAGCTGGTTTGGGATATCAAGGGAGTCGTTGGCAAGCTGTTGATGAAAGAAAGGAAAAGAAGTTAGTTCCTGCAAGAGAACAACAAAAGAGTGAGCAGTCTCAGATTAAAGAACAGAGACGAAATTATATGGCTGAAAAGCGAACTGTTGCAAAACAACAGACTCACAAAGCACCCCAGTCATCCAGATCAGTGCCAACAACACAGGTTCAGTTTTCAAATTTCCAGTCAGAATACTATCCTCCCATATGCTATTATTGCGGTCGCACTGGACACATTAAACCAAGATGCAGATTTTATCTAGCTGATAAATGTCAAGCCCTGATGAATGGTAGAAGAGGACCAAGACAAGGACACAACTACAAAGTTTATGTCACCTTAACAACACTCTTGGCTAGAAGTGATGATCGATGGTACTTGGACAGCGGATGCTCATGGCATATGACTGGAAATCCCAATTATCTATGTGACATCGAACGGAGGACAAATGACACTGTCACCTTTGGAGATGGAATTCGGCTCAACATCATTGGGAAGGGAACTTTGAATGTTGCTGGTATGCCACATTTAAGGGATGTTTTCCTCGTTGAAGGGATGCGAGCCAACCTTTTTAGCATTGGGCAATTATGTGATGAAGATCTGGATATAAATTTCACCAAGACACACTGCATCATCACGAAGGACAAAGAAGATTATCTAGTCGGAAATAGAGGTCTTGATCGATGTTATGTGGTTCGTCCTCCTACAGTGTATTTCAGTGCCAACAGTTCTGTGACAGAAGTTTAGCATCAAAAGTTGGGACACATCTGCCCAAGAAATATGAGAAAGTTGATGAATGTTGAAGCCACAAGAGATTTTCTACGTCTTAAGGTTTATGAAGGCAATGTTTGTGGACCATGTCAGATTGGAAAACAAGTGCATGTTGGGCATAAAAAGGTACAAAGTATCACTACTTCACAGGTACTGGATTTAATGCACATTGATCTAATGGGACCTATGCCTATGGAAAGTATTGCTAAGAAGAAGTTCATATTGGTTTGTGTTGATGACTTCTCAAGGTTTACATGGGTTGAGTTTTTGAGAGATAAATCTGAAGCATTTCACCACTTTAAGGTCTTGTGTCTTCGACTGGAATTGGAGAAGGATACTTAATTAAAGAGACTAAGGAGTGATCATGGCAAGGAATTTGAAAATGGAGAATTCATAATGTTTTGTGAAGACAAGGGCATCGCACATGAATTTTCTGCTCCAAAAACTCCTCAACAAAATGGTGTTGTGGAAAGGAAGAATCACACTTTTCAAGAAATGATGCGAACTATGTTAATTGCTCAAAATGTTGCTGAGTGGTTTTGGGCTGAAGCAATGAATACTGCCTGTTATATCATCAATTGTGTGTACATTCGTCCCAAGACGAATCAGACTCCATATGAAATATGGAAAGGAAAGAAACCAAGCTTCAAGCACTTTCACATATTTGGAACTGTTTGCTATGTTCTAAACGATCGAATTCAAGGCAAAAAGCTTGATAACAATAGAGTTGAAGCCATTTTCTTGGGTTATTCCAGAAACAGCAAAGCTTTTCGAGTCTTTAACAAGACAACCAGGACTGTGATTGAGTCTATCAACGTGGTGTTTACTGATGAGAATGTTTCTGAGGATGATGCAGAAGATCAGTTACTGACACCTGTGCCAGAGTCTGCGCCAGTTGAGAATCCAGCTCAGACTAATCAGAGAGATAGTGGTTCTTCTGAGAAGGGGACTACTATTGATAATGGTCCTAAAGTTCTTCAAGATGCTAACAATGGCAATGCTGTTGTTCCAATTGCAGGCTCTAGGAAAGTAAGAAAAGATCATCCTATTGATAATGTTATAGGAGAAGTAACTTCTGGAAGATCGACGCGAAATGTTAGATGAAATTATGCTAAAATGTTGGCCAATCTTGCGTTTGTTTGTTATGTCTCCACAGTTCTTCCAAAGAATGTCAAGGAAGCTCTACAAATTGAAGAATGGATTGCATCTATGCAAGAAGAGCTCATTCAATTTATTCGTTGCAATGTTTGGGAGCTTGTTCCTCGACCCATTGATGTGTTGGTTATTGGAACCAAATGGATTTTCAGAAATAAGGCTAATGAAGAGGATATTATCACCAAAAATAAGTCTCGTCTTGTTGCTCAAGGCTACTCTCAAGAGGAGGGCATTGATTTTGAAGACTCGTTCGCACCGGTGACAAGGTTGGAAGCAGTTCGTTTACTCCTTGGAATGACTTGTTGCATGAACTTCAAGCTATATTAAATGGACGTCAAGAGTGCCTTTTCAACTGGTATTTTACATGAGGATGTTTATGTGGAGCAACCCCCTGGCTTCGTGGATCCAGATTTCCCTGATCATGTGTACAAGCTTAACAAAGCTTTATATGGCCTGAAGCAAGCTCCAAGGGCGTGGTATGACACACTGTCTAAGCATCTCATCTCCAAGGGATACACTCGTGGCGGATCGATCAGACAAGACCCTATTCTATAAGGAAGACAATAAAGGTATTATCCTTATTCAGATATATGTTGATGACATCATTTTTGGGTCAGTGTCACAGGAGCTGATTTAAGAGTTTGTGGCTCACATGACCACGGAGTTCGATATGAGTTTATATGCCGAATTGCATTATTTTCTGGGACTTCAAATTAAGCAATCCGAGGAGGGGATATTTCTATCTCAATCGAAGTATGCAAGAGGATTGATCAAAAAATTTAGCCTCGAAAACTCCAAGATTCGAAGAACTCCAATGGGAGTTTCAGTCAAATTAAGCAAGGACAAGGATGGTGTGTCTGTTGATCAATCATTGTATTAAATCATGATTGGAAGTCTTCTATATCTGACTGCAAGTAGACCAGATATAAGCTACAGTGTTGGTGTCTGTGCCAGATTTCAGTCTAACCCAAAGGAAAAGTCACCTAGCTGCTGTGAAGAACATCATCAAGTATGTGAACGGAACAAGTGATTTGGGTATTTGGTATGGGAAGGACTGCACTTCATCTATTGTTGGATATAGTGATGCCGATTGGGCAGGTAGCCCCGATGATCGAAAGAGCACTTCTGGAGGATGCTTCTTCCTTGGAACTAACCTGGTGGGTTGACACAGTAAGAAACAAGTGAGTGTTTCCTTATCCTCTACTGAAGCTGAGTATATTGCAGCCGGATCCGCATGCACTCAATTGATGTGGATGGAGCAGATGTTGGAAGATTATGGTATTAGCTCCAAAGGATTCACTCTTTATTGTGACAATAAGAGTGCCATTGACATCTCTAAGAATCCTGTCCATCACTCGAAAACTAAACACATTGACATCCGTCATCATTTTATTAGAGAATTGATCGAGAAGAAGATTCTTAATTTGGAGTTCATCTCAACTGAGAAGCAATTAGCTGATATCTTTACCAAGGCACTTGATGGTTCAAGGTTTGAGTCATTAAGAATGGCGTTGGGAATTTGTTCTCTCTAATTTATTTTTGGAGTGAGACCCTTCGCTTGGGGTTATGGACGACAAGTATGGCTCGTGGAACTAATCATATTATGTAGTTTATGATGTTTTGGATTTATGGTTGTTCTGGATTTTTGAATTCTTCAGGTCTGAGCCAAAGTGAAGTAGCACAGTAACTGGCTCAGTCTATCATATCTGACAACTGTCTGCTGACGTCATAAAGCAGACAACGGCTAGTTTTTGGCAGCCGACTCTGCAAATTCCGAGCTGATTTTGAATCTTTTTGAAAATTCCGGCCGTTGCAACCAAGATTTAAATTCAAAATCATTATATATCTTGTTCCTATTATTGTGGGATTCGATTCTATCCTATTTTTGGAGAGAAATTTGCACCGATTTGTTTCTTTCTTAAATATAGAGTTCGAATATTTGGTTCTCCTCTCATAATCGTGCTTGATATATTTCTCCCCAAGTGTGTTTGCTGCCGTATTGATTAATTACCCTCAATCCCATGGCATCCGATCGATCATCCAGATCAAGAGAATCGCAAGAGCTCTCCGACGACTCTCATGACGGCGATACCTTCATGCCTGATCTGGAATTCTTTATCTCCGCTCAAATCAAGGGTCCAAGAAGAAGATTGGTGACTTACGAGTACTCTTCCGACGAAGAAACGCCGGTGAACGAAGCACCGCCGAAGAAATACCCATCGCCAGAGGCGGCTCCACTGGACATAGCAGAAGTTGCTGATTCTGAAGACGACGCTCATTCTGAGGGAGAGGATACTCTCAACACTCCTATTGCAAAGTTGGTGGCAAAGAAGAAAGAAGAGGCTAGTGCTAAGAGAAGAACACGCAAAGCTACACCCCCCTTTGCACATGGTTCTAAGGGTTCACTGTTTCGCAAACCCGCCGTCTCCACTGACGGGTCGCAAAGGCAAAGATCTCCGATGATCGGAGAAAAGAATAAGAAAGGGCCATCTGTGGCTGTTGATTTAGAGGCTCGCAAGTCGTCTTTTGTGTCTGCAAATGAGCCAATTGTTAATATTGAGAAACAAAGGAAGAAGAAGCAAACTCAAGCTGCTGCTCGCAAAGGTGGAAAGACAAAGAAAGATGCTGCTGCTGGGAAGAGAAAGTGGAATGATCTACCTTCTCTTATTATTAATGAGCCTAATCCCGCCATACACACAAGGGCACAATTGAGGAAACAAGCTGAAGAAGCCGCTATTCTCTTGGGTAAAGGGAAGAAGTTATATGAGGATCAATCTCCAAAGCCTAAAGGTGGAAAGAAGAAAAAGCCAGCAAGAGACCCTATTGATATTGAATCAGGATCTGAGAATGCTACCAAGAGTGATGCTAGGAATGCACGTCACGATTCTCCAAAATCTGGAAATATCTCTAGGGCTTTTCATCATCGATCGTTTGATGGAGATGATGACTATCGCTTCAAATCAGATGAACATTGCCAAGCTTGGGGCGCTGCACTTGAAAGGAAGCTCGTTGTGGAGAGATATGTGAAGCCTGAATCCTTGGTAGATACGGGGTTATTGGAGTTGCTGATCCAAGCCAAATGGGGTCAGACTTTCCTACCTGTGAGAAGATTTATGCCAGCAATCGTATTGGAGTTCTATTGCAACATGTCAAAATCCATCAAGGATCCAACCTCGAAGTACTGCTTTAAGTCTTTTGTGCCAGGGCAGTATATTGACTTCTCTCCTGGAACCATTAGTTCATTTGTTGATCGTGATGATCAAGATATTGTGGAGGAAGAAGTAAGCCTTGATGAGGTAGTTAAAGGCATAACTGGTGGTTACTATTCGAAGTGGCCAAAGAGTGATAACGTTAGTGGAATCCATTTATCTATGAAGCATGCTATTCTTCACAAGATTGCCGTGTTCAATTGGCTTCCATCCGGTCACACATCGAATGTGGGACAAGCCCTTGGCAGGTTGCTGTATAGAATTGGTCGTTTTGAGCGCTTTGATTTTGGAAATTGGTGTTTGATCACGTAACCAACCATGCTGGAGAATTGAGAAAAGATCATTGTTTAGGCTTTCCTGGTTTGATCTTTGGGATAATTCAATCCTAACTTCCTAACGTTGTTGGCTCTAATGATGTTTTGGCAGATGATCCTGTGGCGTTTCGCTAAAATAACAAATTGTTCAATGAAACGCATCATTTCAGAGACATTGAAGGACTCTGGTCGCCGTTCACAGCGTCACTTTAAGGCCTCTGTGCCAGTGACTGAGCTACCTCTCGCCAGAGCTCATGCATTATCTGCTAGAATGTATAGAGAGTTGCACAGAGAGCATGTTTCTTTGGGAAGATCATTAAGTCTCTGCAGATGAAACAAGACTCCATAGCTACTATTCTTCATGATTTCAATGTTCAATCTCAATCTGAGATGGTGGGACCTTCTGGAACGAAGAATGCTGAGGCAGCTGAGCCAGAGACTGAGCCAACTGACGCTGAAGCAGAATTTGATGATGATTAGGAAGATGAAGATGATTATGGAGATGAAGATGAGGAAGCTGAAGAAGATGCTGGAGAAGAGTCTGAAGCTAAGGACGACTCAGAGGAAGATAGTGTGGCCCGTGGTGCCAAACGCCATAAGAAGGATGGTTCCCAATCCCCTTCTGTTTAGTTGTTGGTTTTATTTACCTCCTTTTGTCATTTTGTCATTCATGTGAGACAAAAAGAGGGAGTAGTAATGGAAGAATGGCATTTATTTTGCTATTTTTTTGTTGATGTATTCCGCTGCTGCAAGGTGTTTATTTCACCTTAGTTAATGAAGTTTGATTATGTTCCAAGCACTGATCCCAGTTCGTTTGCCCCAGTATCAGTTCAAGGGGGAGTTGTGATCAAAGAGGTTGTTTTGCTTAAACCCCTATTTCGGGTTAAGGGGGAGCTTCATCAAGATCTTCATATGTGCTGTCATGTTCGAAGTCTAGTATGAAGATGCTTATTACTCTGATTTTTGTTCTAATGCTTGGATGATTGTTTTGTCTACATAAATGCCAAAGGGGGAGATTGTTAGATTTGAGCAGGTGGCTCATTGAAGATTGGCAAATTTATGTAGAAGCAAGATTGACTGAAGTATTTTGAGTTGTGCGAAAAACAGAGTCTGGTGACTGCGCTTCAGACTGAGCTACTTGGAAGTGGAATAGCATGAAAGATTTCTTTCCATAACTGGACGGATTCTGTGAAGGTTTTTACCTTATCCAGTTAGATACGGAGAAGATATCTTTGGGCGAATATATCCGATTATTCCACTTGTTCCACAAGGCACGTCTCCAACAAGGAAGAGTTTTCATGCATAAGGAAACTAGGGCAAATCGATGGAGATAAGATCTAGGGATTCTGAAGACCTATATATATCGACATCAAGACATCTTGGAGGCTGCCACAGAGATAGCTATTTTTATTGTTTATAGCTTTAACACTATTTCGTGAATGAGTGTTGATTTGTAATCTTGGGAGTGTTTAATTCATTAAACAAACACTTAAAAGAGGGTTGGGTGTTGAATTGTTATTCGAACCTAGATTGTAAGGGTGCGGCGTTTGCAATCACAATTCACGTAGATCGGGAAGGGTGTGAGTGGTGAGGTTTCATAAGGTAGAAGACCATATGTGTAAGATCCTGTAACTTCGACTTTCGATAGTGAATTATTCTCTCTTGGGCGTGGCCCCCCAGACGTAGGTTGTTTAACCGAACTGGGTTACCTTTCTGTGTGTCACTTTACTTAGCTCACTCGTTATAATCTGTGTTATTATATGTGCTAAGTTTCTGCAGTAACAGAGTTAATTTATAGTTATAAATTATCTAGTTGGTATTTTCACTAAGTACTATACCCTGCCCCTTAGTTTAGGGAACGAGCACGAGGACGAGGACGAGGACAAGACGAGAACGGAACAGTTTGCATTTGTCCTTAATTTCTTTTTTAGGAAACTAATTTTTCGTGTCTATTCCTATTGCATGTCTGGATTATGCGTATGCTTCACAGTTGATGAATTGTGTCTGTTTTTCAATTATGTAGAGGCTCTGGCAATTTACGCATTTATCACCATAATACATATTCCTGAATAGATCATTCCAAACGAACAAGTATTGGAAAATTCCGTTGCAAATCAGGCATAAGTCTATCTTATCGTTCATTGATAAGGTTTTTCTCCCCATATCATGATTTGTTAAAATAAAATATGGAATAATACAACAAACATAAAGTAGCAATCAACAGAAAACCGACCCCAATCTTTTCTCTTTTGCGGGGAAATAAAAGATAGTCTTTACGGTCGTCTAACCTTTTTTATTTAATTAATTAACAACTTTTGCATCCCTGTAGCTGTAACCAAAAAAACATTTCTGTAAAGTCCTAAAAAAGGACTAATCACAAATTGATTGTAGTGGACTGCTTGAAAAATATACTGTAATAACTAAAATCAGTGTTGTTGCGGTGTTAGGAACTTTGAACAAGATCATACATATCCCATTATTTTTTATGCCACACTTGTGTCTCATAATTATTCACTATAATATTTACTAAATAGTTATTATTATAATGACCATAATTAACATTTAATATTAACAATTGAAGCCCATGTAACTCTAAATATAGAGTACCTTGGCAATAAATTGTTAATTAAATATTTGCAAACTTAATGTTAAAAATAATTATAAACCTTAATAAAATATAATAAACCCCAATTAATAATAATAGCAAATTATTTTTAAATTAAAATAAAAAAAGAATTGAATAGAAAATTCGCCCAAAAAATATTATTGGGACACAAAAAGCGGGATAGAAAGGATCCCAAGTGTTGAAACTAAACCCATAAATTTATGTTATGTAGCCACTCTCTCTATCCACGAAATAGTTAACCACATTGTGGTTGGCATAAATTTTAAGAAAATGATAGCTAGTAGTTATAATAGTGGGTATTTGTTGTGAGTGGAGTAAGTATCATACAATAAATGTGAATAAAGTAGTGAGAAATATAATGTTAAATATAATATATTATGTGGATTCTAGTACTATAAATGAAAGGGACAACCATTTCGTGAACATAAGGGATACATTATTAGACGTCGCGAAAAAATGCCAGCTGTATAATAACTAATTATATTAAAACTTGCACGAATGGAGAAGACAAAAGCTCAAGCATTTAGAATCCCATAATTTTGGACTTAAAAAACGAGTGATTAAAAAAAAAAAGCTATGGAAATGAAAGCATATCCTAATAAAGTCTATATAGCTAACACCGAAACTAGATGTCGTCACTCGGTCCGGTCAAACAACTTTAACAAAGGGGGATAGATAATGAGATTTGTGCATCTTTTTAAATTTGGCGCCTTCCACGGACCACCAACGGCCTAGATTCACCAAATCAAAATGCATATTTTCACCCCAATTGCAAAATGGGCTTCTCTTAAAATTGTATTGGAGGAAAATGGAAAGAGCAATGCAGTAGAAAACGGCCAATAGAGACAAGAAACGAAAGATGAATTAAAGTTTGTCTACAATATTGTCGAACGTTACTGTTGGGAAATTTATTAGTATGAGTTTTGATGAATTCCAAAACCAACTGACCCCAACCGAGTAGATGTTGTCAGTTCCTAATGTTAGCAGTTAGGCTCGCTGTTTGAGCAATGTTAAGATTTTATCTTTACAGATCTCCAGCTGAAGACGGCAACATAGCAACACTCGGATACAACCCCGGATGGAAGATCGGATAAGGAACATCGGTTACAAGACTCTGTCTGATGAGAGAGTTATGCCAAAAAGGGGAATACTTTTTGACAACTGAGAATTCAAGCCAACTGTTCAGTTGGAACATTAGCTATAGAATGCCATTCGATAAAGAGAATGTTTCAAGAAGGGGGAAGTTATAAAGAAGTCTCAACATGAAGTTCAAAGTCAGCTGAGAGTTCAACGGTTTAGTCAGAACATCAGCTGAAGACCACTCAGATGAAGATCAAGATTTTCAACCGACTAACCAAGGTTGACTGTCAGAAAGGTTTAAATTTGAAATTCAAAAAGGAAGTCACGTGAAGGTTTGACCGTTCAGTCATTATCTCATTTGGCCCAACACAAGGTTGTCTCAGATGGAAAGCAGAAGAGCACAGATGCCATATCGGGAAAGTCTGCAGAGATGAGAGACAAGCCATCACTATCAAAGAACAGAGATCAACAGCTCCTCCAACGGCTAGTTGATTCTCTCCGCCTATAAATAGAGGCATTCATTCATTCGACACGATATAAGACAGAGAAAATTTGAAGTGCATCCACGAGAGAAACAAGAGCAAAGAAAATCTGCAAAATCACATTCTAAGAGCATCAGCAACTGAGAGTTCCGAGTGGTAGAACATTAGTAGCTGAGGGTTCATAGAATTATAATCTGTCTTAGATCTTAGTTTGAGTGTTCATTCGTTCAAGCCATAGATCCAGCTCACATTCGTGTTCGAGCTGTAGTTGGAAAACCCACCCACATACACACCCTAAAAGTGTTTGTTAGGATCATACTCTTCCTGTAATTGAGTAGTTAGGTTGTCAAGTACCCGCAAACTTGACATAGGTTGTTAAGTACCCGTAAACTTAACTGTAAAGGTTGATAAGTACCCGTAAACTTATTGCAACGGTTGCACAGCCCGCGTAAGCTGTGTGGAACTGTCCAGAAGAACTTGGACAGAGGTGTGTGGACTCACATCTCCCCGTGGACGTAGGAATTCTCTCCGAACCACGTAAATCCTGTGTGTCTGTGTTTATTTATGTTCAGTTACTTTTTGCATTTTCAACTGACCAAACTAACCGGCATACAAACTGCATCTGAGCATATCTACTGTTTTGGTTATTGACCAACCTTGCACAAAAGCGTGTGTTATTTTACGAGTATAATTTCCACCATATTCCGCACGACACCACTCTCACAGCTGAGTTCTCTTACTCAGTTGTGATTCCAGCTGAGACTTTCTTTACTCAGTTGAAGTTTTTCGGGGGTTAAGTTTTCAAAGTTGAAAAATCCTAACTGGTGTATTCCCCCCCCATACACCAGTAACTCGTATCGGGACCATCAGTTACAATAATTCGAGATGTCATTCATCAATTGCCTCTTAATTTAGAAGGTGTTGTAGTACGCTTAGTACCTTCTTTGTTGCCGGAAATTTTCAATTTTAGTATTTGTACATATATATTGTTACGGTTGTCTCTACTATTAGTCCATAGTAGAAGACTGGAGACATACTGTATACCAACCATGCTTAAAATTTCTGTGTCACCTTTCGTATCACCACCAATTCGTGTTACATTTTTTAACTATACATTCAAATTAAAAGTATGTTAAGTAAAAACTGTAATATAATTTTTTTTTTTTTGCTTTTGTTTTTATCATCAATAATTGCTGCTCATGATGTACGAAGCAGGGGCTATGATTAAGTATGATATAGTGAAATGAAATTGCATTATATCTAATTCATTTAAAGATGGTTCATAAAAGTGGTTTTTGACGCACCAATTGCTTTTCTGCAATTGTTTATCTTTTAGGAAAAGGATTCTGAGTTCCCCCCTCCTCCTCTTTCCTTCACGTCTCTAAACATTACTTTGAGTGACAAATAAGTACGATTTTTTTCAATAATTGCTTAATATTTTGTGATAACTAAACACACGAAATTTTGATTTTACATTTTATTTATTTGCCCCCAAATACATGAACTTTTCTCAGATTATAACATGATATACATTTTTCGAGAAATTGAACTCGGCAATAATGAATCTACATGTATATCCCGGCCACGTGAATGGTACAACGTACACAAACATTCTTTTTTTTAACTGTTCGAAGATGTGAATCGTGTTATTACAGCAATGATTCCAAAAGTAATTAATAATGTATTTGATCAATAACCAAATTTAAATATAGTGTGCAGAATTATCCTAATACCTTTTCATGTATCCCACCACTTGTAGCAAACTTCTCTTTTCCATTGATGTAAGCATAAAGCATCAATTTGTGAATGAGTTTTTCCAAGAATAATATATGCACGGCTCAACTAATAGAATTGATGGATCAGCTGTCTAGATCATGTCCCTATGGCCTCCTAAGTATCAAGAAATTACTGCATACATAGAATTGGTAAAAATACTGTACATACTATGGTATCACGAACGGATATTGTAGCAATTCAGTCGTGTACAAAGGCAAAGGTGTTAAAATATGGAGCTTCATTAATTTAAATATATCTAATTAGGGGCCCCACTAGCCTTGTTCTCTTCATATAAATAAATGACCAAATAAGCTTTCCAAACAAACATCCATCTCTCCAGAATAATGCAAGCAATCGAGATGATGAGCGAGCTTCATTATCTATTACAACCAAACATCCCTCACTTCCCCTGCGACTGCGATTCTAGTAACAATATCACAGCCGCACATGATCATCATCAATCACAAAACATCTCCAATAATATTAATAACCCTCTATACCAACTCTATAATAATATTAGCCCTGCAGATCAAGGGCAATTAGAGGTGGGTACAAAATGGACATGTTTGAGCAGCAACTCCGATGACGCGGAGGCGGAGGCGGAGGAGCAGCAGATGAACGTGATCATACACGAGAGGAAGCAGAGGCGAATGATCTCTAACAGAGAATCCGCAAGAAGATCGCGCATGCGCAAGCAGAGGCAGTTGGACGAGCTCTGGTCCCAAGTAGTTTGGCTCCGGAATGAGAACCAACGCCTCATGGAGAAGCTCAACGACGCCTCCCAGAATCACCGCCGATTGCTCCACGAGAATTCTCACCTCAAGGACCAACTTTCCGACCTTCAAAGAATGCTCACCAATCTTGATCATTATTAACTTGCCTTAATTTCATTCAACCTTCTCTTTATAAACTAGACTTCTTTTTTATTATTATCTTTCTGGGAATGGCAAAATATATTTAAGTGTTTTTGTAAGTTATTACAGTATTGTTTGTATGAGGTTGATCAACATGGTTAACGACTGTGGATACCTGCAACTGCAATAGTAAAATGGATATATATATGTATAGCACTGCAAATTGAACACAAAGCCTAGTCAAAAGAAAACTTAAGTAAGGATAGAAAGTGATTCAATTTATTAAATGCAATATCACTGCACAATTGTTGAAAGTAGTAGTGGTTCTTTCGAATGAATTTCGACGTATCACGTGGGGCAAGATCTAATGCCATACTCTGTCCCAGTATTAGACTATCTGCATGCCTTAGAGATCATTAGGGTGCTTTAAGGGGCGCTCCAGCACTAGAGCACCCTTAGAGACCTCTACCTCTGCATTCCAAGGGTGATCCAAGAGTGCTCCAGCACAATATTAAACAATTCCACATTTTCATTTAATTAATTCATAAAATTCCATTAATAAAAATAACATTACATTAATTCAAATAAAAATTTTTCATTAATTAAAATACACTAATTAATAAAAATTTTAAAAAAATTAAAACAAATACAAATAAAATCACCATATTATTTTTCTCCCTCTACCAAACAAAAAAAAAACAAATAAAAATTACAAAAAAAAAAGAAAAAAAGAAAAACACATTTTTCTCTCTCCTACTTCTTCTTTCTCCCTACTTCTTCTTCTCTCTCCTTCTTCTTCTTCTTCTTCTTCTTCTTCCTCCCCCAAACCCAGCTCTCTCCACCACCACCACCACCCTCCTCCCCTCCTCCCCCCACCACCTCGGCTCTCTCTCACCTCGGCTTCCCCCCCCCCCCCACCTCCGCTCGAGCACTGCTCGAACTCTCGAGCCCTGCTCGAGCTCCTTCGCCCCGCCACGCAGCCCGCTCGAGCGCCACCTTGCTCGATTCCTCTTCGAGCACCCCTCTTCGAGACGGGGTGCAGATAATCTTATTTCTATGTCTTATCCATATTCCACTATTAATTAAACTTAATTATTTAATGTTGTTTAAAATTATTGTAATATTACGACTCATAATTAATATTTATAATAACAAATCGATCACAATAATTACAAACCTTAATTGAGAATAATTTGTAATTACAATGTTAAATTAAAACACAGATAATAAAATTTAAAATGAGTACCAAACTTTGATATGTAATACAATTAGGAGCGGACTTAGGTGGGGGCAAGGCCGTAAGGGGGGCTTCCCACCAGACAAATTTTTTTTAAAAATTTATTAAAAATATCAATACTTTGTTTGAATTATTGTATAAAAGTCCTCATTACCAAATTAAATTACATGTAAAATTAGTTTCATATTTTTTTAAATTTAAAATATAGAGGATATATAGCCCCTGATTACAATGGATGTTGATTGCTTGCGGGTTATTAATGGTTCTGATCCTCATGGAATATAAAAAATTCGATTTAGAGAAAATAATATTGGCATAAATAAAGAAGAAGAAGAGCTGTGAAAGGGAGAGAACTATGGAATTAGTATCCACAATTAATGATTTCCAAGAAAGTGCACATGGACATGGAGGCAGGAATTGTAAATGGTAGAAAATCTTGTCCACAAATTCAAGTCGGTCGATTTCAAATTTCCATCGACCGACCGACAGTGAAACTACACACCATTTATACTGTGGTTGTACTAAAATGCGAGATTTAATATCACAATGTGAGTACTTGTACCTTATGTTTCCATTTAAAGAATATTTAAACCAATTTCTGTTGTGCGTGTATAGTAGTACTAAATGGCGATCAAAGATCCATGTTAGCTTGTTACATTGTATGTTTTTTGTCTTATCACCACATTTTATTTATCCGATTAACATATGAAAGATCTTCTTCACTATTATTACTATATATACCACAAAGAGAAGGGAAGAAAACAGAGAGACGGAAAGAAATTTGATCGACTAAGGACAAGAAAGAAACAGTAAGATTTCGGTATGGTCGGTACGGTACGGTACGGTATACTGTCGTTTAGGGGTGGGTCGGTACTGTACGCTGTCGTTTTTGTGTTATACCTTACCGTAAATTTCGGTATGACAAATTTCATACCGTTATCATACCGTACCTTACGGTATACCGTAAATTCGGTATGAAATTTTTATATACCGTTATTGTACCGCAGTTTCGGTATAGCTTATCGATATACGGTATACCGAAATTTCACGGTATACCGTGCACATTCTATACCTGTTTAAAAGAAATAATATCCTAAATTTCCAACAATTACTTAATTATATATATTGTTATTAATTATTAACGGGTGCGGTACAGTATACCGTATATACCATATTACGGTATATATCGATACGACAGTATATACCGAAAATAACGGTATATACCTCGGTACGGTATAATACGGTATACCGTGATATTAGGAAATTCCATACTGTTACCTTACCGTAATCTTCCGGTACGGGATCATACCGTACCGTAAGTGACGGTATACTGTAAATTCGATATTTTTTCGGTACGGTAAGAACGGTATATTGCTTTTTCGGTATACCTACTGATGAGCCGGGGTCCAGAACAGATGAATCAAATCCGGAGTTGCAGCTGAGAGGTCCGGTTACAAGATTTAGAGCCAAGAAGCTGCAAGGCTATTTCCAGTGCATTGTTCGGAAGAAACTGGAAGATGAAGATGTTGGAGTCAAGCAGTCCAAGTTGGTGAACTTGATTAGTATTCAAGACCTGTGATTATGATGAGCCAAGCTTCGAACAAGCCCTTTTAGTTCGAAACTGGACTTATTTTTATTTAGTTGTTTTATGTTTTATTTTTATTGGGCTCAGACTTTGTTTTATGTTTTATTCGATTTTAATTAGAAGCTCAATTGTCACAACATGTTAGGTGACAGATTGACCCAAGTATTTTCGAACCCTAAAACTAGTATTTAAGGCTTTGAAAAACACTATTCACGCAGACTTGTTTGAATCAGAAAGCAGTTTTTCGCTATTCACTTGTCTCATTACAAATTCATTCGGTTCTTGGTAGAGTTTGTTGTTAGCAACTTCAAGCTTGAAATCAATTGATTCGTTCGTGATATCCAGTAGTATCCAGGTTAATCAAGCCACCGAAGATTACTCCTTAGACGCGTTTCGGATTCGTGTTGATTCGGGGTTCGTTTTGGGTAAGATTCACAACTCTAATTTTTCATTTTCATCATCATCACACCATTCCACACTTTCACAACCTTAATACACATTCTCATACCCTCCATAGTGATATCTCCATCGTCCTTATAGCCTTTCAAGTCCAGTTTTCAACCACATAAGCCGATCAAGCCAAATCCAAGCCCTAGTAATTCGAAAATTAACCACCGAGCCAATTTCCAAACCACTCGTGCGAATTTGCTGAATTTTTGATATGTTATAACTGACTTCAATTGATAACTTTTTGTAAAAAATTTGAGCTTAATCGGAGTTGATTTACTATAGTTTCCAATCGAGTTTCCGTCTAGGGTTTTAGTTGCTAGTTTCGATTTAGATCAGTCCATTAAGTGTTTAATCGTAATTAGTTCAATTAGTGTTTGGATTGAATCAACCTTTCAGTTGACGTGTGTTCGATTTATTGCTTCTGTGAATTCATTGGCCGTATCATAAATTTGGTATCAGAGCTACGTCAGCTTTTGCTGGTCGTGGTTCAATCCAAATTGGTGTGACATTCTGTCACACCCCGACTTCCGAGGTGCGACGAATGACACTAACACTACTAAACCATCCACTAACTCAACTCACATAAGGGTTCATGCTCGGAGAATCAAGGGATTATTGACTGAAAGCGATAACAATTAAAGACATGCTTCCAAGTCACAGATAAAACACCAAACGAGCATAGATAATTTACATATTGAATTCAAAAGGGAATAAGTATGTCGAGATCACATCGTACGAAAGTTAAAGAAAACGGTAAATTGTTTCGAGCACATTGCTCATGAATCCAACAAGTATCAGAGTGAAATTCAAAGACATATCAAAAGAAACATCATATTATATTGCAGCGGAGACATTGACTCAAATCCCAACAACTACATGTATGAAGACATGTAATTGCCAGCCAACTTTCGACTCAACCAAAGAACACACCACCAAGCCGTCCACGCCATCCACATCCCGCTAACCTGCACGTTTAGAAATACATGCAGGGCTGAGTACTTCGTACTCAGTGAACACATTTCCAAAAACGTTCTAAAAAACTAGCTCTTAGGCCATCCACAACGGCAAGGGCTTCACGCGGGCGAAGGAGGCGGTGCCAGGGCGCGACGAGGGCGCCGGCCGTTGGAGCAAGGACGGGCGGGCGAAGGAGGAGACCCCCTGGCGCTGTGAAGCCTGGGGGCGAGGCGCTGCAAATGGAGGGGAGGAGGGACACGCGTCGCCTCCTCCCATTTTTTGCTATTATTTATTATTATTTTTTTTAAATCTGAAAATAAACGGCTATTTTTTCAATAATAAAAAAATGATGCAACGGTAATTAATGGCAAACGGCTATTTTTTCATTTTGCCTATAAATATGTCACCTTTCTCCCCTCAAACATCCACACATTCTCTATTTCTTCATTCTCATTTCTACATTCCAATTAAATTCTCTTTATAATTTTATTGTTCTTTAAAAATGAGAGATGATGAATTCAACGAGTGGTTCTCCACACATTGTCCACAAAACCCTCGTCCCTCTTCCCAATTGCCCAATCTAATTCCCTCACGATAATTATTCACCGGTAATAGTCCGTCGTTTTCATCCCAGCAAGGTACTGGATATCCACAGTACTCCTCGCCTTATGGTTTTGGGCAATACTCACAATCACCGGGCTTCAGCCACTTCAGTCATTCACCGCCGCTGTTGGGTCCATTCCAGCAAATCTCGACGCTGCCTGGTGGCTACCAATCTTTCCAGACACCGCCCTCTGCATATCGCCAGTTTAGAGGAATCAACCTCAATGACGAGGACGACCATGTCCCTGAGGATGAAGAAGAGGGCGAGGAAAATGAGGAGGCCGAGGAGGAGCCGGAGCCGGAACCACGTCGCAGAAAGGGAAAGGCCGTGGCCAAGCAAAAGGCACCGGCCAAGGGCACGAAAAAGGGAAAGGCCGCGGAAATTAACCATGGAGCTCGAAGCGGGAACTACACGCTGGATGAAGTTGAGTGGATTGCCAAGTGCTATGTTGATATCGGGCTTGATGCGGTAAATTCAAACTATCAAAAGCTTGATAAATTTTGGGAGAGAATTGCCGACAAATTCAATGAGTTCATAGCTCCTCAACCACCTCGTGGTGTAGAAACCATTCGGTCGGCGTGGAAACGTGCCAAGACCGAAATTGTGAAATTCAACGAGCAATACATCAACTTCGAGAGAGAAAATGCTAGTGGGCGGAGCGACCACGACCTCTACAAGCTAGCCACCGATGGTTATCATGCAACCCGTGGGAAATATTTCATCCATCGGAAGGCGTGAGAGGTCGTGAAGGATATTCCCTCTTTCTGCAATCCGGATAAAAAGACCCAATCGAAGCGCTCCAAGACTAGTGAAGACGGTGGCTACACAAGTCATTCCAGCAACTCCACATCTGCAAACGAGGCCTCGTCGATGCTAACCCGCCCGACCGGCATAAAAGCAGTGAAGAAGGGAAAGGGAAAAGTCAATCCGAAGGTGGATGCCGTGCAAACAATGGGCGGCATCCAGGAACGTATGGTCCAAATGGTGGATAATCATGAATTTAAGCAGGCCTACGAGATCCACACGAGAAAAACAAGCACATGGACCCAGAACAATTGATGCGCCACCGTGAAGTGTGCGCATTTCTCAAGCAAAAATACCAGTTTCCGGATGTTAATATGTAATTTTTAATTATCAGTATTTAATTTGTATTTTTTAATTTGTAGTATTTAATTTGTACTTTTTAATTTGTAGTTTTTGAATTTGTAGTATTTAATTTGTAGTTTTTAATTTGTATCAATTGTATTGTAATTTTCCAATGTTTCAATACAACTTCGTATTTTATTATTTTTATTGTATTTTAAAATAGAAAAGTTAAATTAAAAAAAAAATCAATCATTGGATAGCCCTAGGGGTCGGGCTTCACCATAGTGAAAATTTCAAGCCCGGGCTATCAATCATTGGGACCCCACCACAATACCCATAGCCCTAGGGCTTCGGAGCCCATTGTTGTGAATGCTCTTAGAGCTATATGATTGAAAACTTGCCTCTCTTGCTGCATCACAAGGGTTAGACATATAGATAATTGCTTTAAAAGAATTTTTCCACTTGTGACAGCCATAAAACATTTTTGTTTTGAAAATCGCCTGCGCAGGTGACACGCACCCGTCGTGTGGTACGATCAAAATACCTGTGTATGCCCCAGACGGACAATACACACTCCTGAGCCCACTACCGGACTGGCTAGTCTTAGTGGCAAGCTAGGGTCGATCCCACAGAGAGTGAGGAACTACTTTACTCTTCGATGCACAAATTGAGTTGTCACGGTCTCAACCTGTATATTTGCACAATAAACTAAACGGAAATCAAATATAAAAAAAGGGGGTAAGATTTGGGGTAGGTCATGATCATTGTTGATATGTTTATTCAGTCATGGGCATACTGAAGATCCGTCCATGCTTCATACAAACTCAAGGCGTGGCCCAAAGACATTGGGGCGTTTCAAGAATTCATACTCCACACTTGGGATGGTTGAATCCCTTGTTGTCGTCCTGGTCCAAAGGTCACGCTTCACCCCGGTCACAAGGTCGTGCTTCACTCCTCCTTAGATAGTAGTCATACCCGATCTCTCCAAGTATGACCCTCACCAACCTTCTCTTCCAAATTTCCCATGTCCGCACCTACAGAGTAGACATAACTCGCGGGATACTCATTTCCGGGACCACGTCCAACCGGTCATCGATATGCCTACGATATGCGAGATGAGTCCTTTGGTCGATAACCATGGCTTGATGCCTCGTCACAGTTGATGGGTGATTGTTAGAGAAGCCCAAGACTGAAGAAGGACGCAGTATCCCCTTGTCCATTCCTCACCATCCAGATCTACAGCACCATTGAAGGCGCTGCTCAGCTACTCGGTCATAGGCATACTGAACGTTGCCGTCTGTCATGCCCTGGCCTTTGCTTGTCATGGTACAGCTCTAACCGAACGAAGATCACCCGTTAGGTCAGGGCTGCCCATGAGTTCTGCTCCAGCCCTTCCGGAACTACTGGACTCAACCGATGGCACAAATGCCTCGCGAATATTTCACATATCAACACTTAATCATTTTCCCCACCCAAATCTCACCAGGGGAATTACTCACACATAATTAAATACATAAACACAAAATAAAATGAACACATGAATAGAAGAAAATACGAAATACTTGAATAAATACCAAAGGCAAACCGCCTTGGGCTTGTTCTTCACAACGGAATTGAAATAAAAGCAAGTAAATTGTTTGGTACGAAAATGTAAAAGAAAATACTGAACTAAAGTGTATCTTGGGACTGAAAAATGAAGTAGAACACGATGGGGAGTAGCCACCTTTGTCAGCCACACTTGCTGGCTTTATATAGTTGACAGACGTCAGTCTAACCCTAACCCAGCTGTCTGACAGTATCCCTGTGACTGACTTTCCATAAATAGATGATCGTGATTGATTTGATTGCTGGGGATTATTGGCTTAATTGATTGAGTTGACTTTATCTTTCTCTTGCTGTTGATATCCCAGATTCACTGAAACCTTCCATCCTTGGCCCTTCACACGTTTTTCCATAAATAGCCCATATGTGCTGATTGGGACAGTCTGTCATGGCCTTACCAACATGAGTGATCACCTTCCATATTTAGCTTGATCCTTGATTGATCTGATTGGTGATTGGCCATCAATTATTGATTGATTAAGTTGACTCCACATTTTTCCAGATCCTTCCATTGTTAGGACTCGCCAGAATCTCCTTAATATCTCCTTCACGCGTCTTTCCATATTTGGCTCTTGCTGCTGACTGCTGCTGTCCAGCATGGTCATATTGACTGGATCCTTCGGTTAGCCTCGCACCAGGTGGTACACTTTGGAAATCATCGCTGCTCAGATGCAACTTGGGCTGATTTGTCTCAGTAATGCCCATTTCGCTCATATTTCATCCATATGCTCATTTCCGAGCTTCCACCTCCAAAATATCTGTTTTCTACCCTATATGACTCATACAAACACAAAAGAAAAGAAAAATGGGGCCAAAAAGACCCAAAAGTCGAAGACGCATCAGCAGGCTAAGCTTATATCTTAGGTATGAATCAATCTACAACTTATATTTCTGTGGTGTCGAGAAGTAGGCCTCCTCCTCGAACACCGTGACCGACCCAACCGAAGCAAGGCTCATAGTCACCTTAACTAATGCATGCATTGTCCCGTATCTTACAGGACCTTTATCCCGTGCGTCCACAGGACCTTTTATCCCGTCCGTCCACAAGACCTTTTAATAACTTTAACACGTAGATGATTGCATACCAAAACATTTAAACATTTAGGCAAGTCAATCAATTTGAAAAGCACACGTAATACATAAATAGTACACGCATTCATCATTTGATTTTAGTTCAGAAAGCCCACCTGTCCTCCGAAGATTCTAGCTAGGCGGCTTACTCTTTTGTGTCCTTACTACTTTCCCGTTTCGCTTGGTCCTTCACAATTCAATTATCGAATAAGGATCGAGATTTCTATTGCGCAAGATGTAAAGTAGATTTTGGGCTCGGCTGAAGGACTTCTACTTGACTCGGGTCTTTCTATTTTTAACTTTTCTAAGTCAATATCCTTTCTCAATTATCTCATTCTAGGTTCGTTGACTCTACTCGGTTACTAATTACTTCGTCTCACATTCTCATTTCTAAATCACTTCTACTTAGCATTTCTCACTAGTTAAGGAGATATTACTTATCTCGACTACATTACTCAAATTTTCTCTAGAATTCTCGATTTGACTAATCATCATTTCAATTAAACATGTTGCATATATAAGCATTCTCAACAATCGAACAATTGATTTTATCATAACAAAACATAATCACTTTATTTAATCACATAAGTTCATTCAAGCATAATAAACTTAACATAGAAATTCAATCAAACATGCAATCTCGACATGATTCACATTTCAAATTCAATTAACAATTACTCAACATTGCTTGACTCTAGTTTTGGAAAATTCTCGTCTTTCTAATAAAGCGAATAAAAGTTCAAGTAATAAGAATTTTCTTGAATTTAAAACTCAAATAATTATTTAATATTTCTCTACTCAATATACGACATCATTTCAAAATACGTCGTCTTTCCTCAACTACGTATACGTACTCGCATACGTACTATTATTTTATTTACTTATTCTAATATTATAATTTCTCTTTTCTTATTCTCAATTAAACTCTTATTTAATAGAATTTCGTTTTCTATTTATAACTCGACTCTTAGAATTTCGTTTCCTTTAATAAAATTCTTGTTCCTTTTTTTTCATGAAAACTCGACTTCTAACTTCAAACTCAAAACTCGATAATTTCATCGACTTATTTCAAATTAAAACGATTTGAAAAGCAAACTCAAATATCACTCGACTTATTATCAATAAACGAGCATTTAAATATTTACTAATTACTAAACTCAATTCTCATATTAAAACAACTCTTATTAAATTTTCTTTCGTTTTTCTAACACTTCTTATTTAATTTAATAATTAAATATTTAAAACTTACTTAATTTGTTTTTGCTAATTTAATGAATAACTCTTACTCGATCCTTTACTCACAAGATTCTCTTTCTCGACTTATCTCTTCATAAATTATTATTCGATTATCTAAGCTCAACTTAACTCGTTATTCTCATACTCTATTATTTCTTATTTTATTAGGAAATTACCTCTTTAATTATTTTATTTTAACTTTATTATCTTTATTTTAAAACTCTTTGACTAATTTGTAATTAAACGAGTAAACAAACTCGAACTCGAATGAACTTCTCATTAACTTCTTATGCTCAATTTTACAATATTTTTCTCTTTAAAAGAGAATTTGTTTAATTTAAGATTAATTCCTCTTTCTTAAATTCTCGTTCAATTCAACGTCTTAACCTCGACTAACTCATCTCAAATTTTATACTCAACTTTTAATTTTATTTTCTTAACTCTAACTCCTCTTTTATTTCTTCTACTAATATTTTCTCTCTTTTTACTTGTCAATTAGAATTATTAGTTCTTTTTAATCATTTTTATTAAACTCACTTAATTTCTCTTCTTAAGTTCTAATTACTTAACAAAGAATTATTTTTCTTTGTTTTTACTCAATTCTATATCTCCCAAATAATTTAATAATTTTTTTATTTTCTATTTAAATTTTATTCTCATAATTTTCGAATTTTTAATTATTTTTAATAATTAATTTAATTTATTTTTGAATTAATTTTATTAATCTTTAAATCTTCATGTTCTTCACCAAGAACACCAAGAACACACACTCAAATATTCAAATTTTCACCTAGAACACACACTAAATCCTCAAACTTATTTCCATCGATTTTCATGCTTAAAATTTCATTTCTTCAATTCAAAAATTCCTATTGATCATCTAATACTCCAAATTAAACACAAACACATTCATATCATCATATCATCAAAATCATCAAAAATATCATCTTCCATTAACTCATTCATATCGATTTTTCTCACAAAATTAACATAATAATTTATATCATTCAATCCATCATAATCTCATACTCAAGATAAACTCATAAACATCACTAAATCATCAAACAATAAATCAAACCAATTACTCCTCCATAAACCCCTAACTCACGGTTTCAACATAAAAATAGGATAAATAATTTTCTTCTTTTCCTCATGCATAATATATCATTCCAACCATATTCATAAACACATATAAACCATAAATCATCAAGAAATCATGCAAATCGATTTTTTTTTCTTCTTTCTTCCCTATTTTTCGGTTTTCATCATTTTCTTAGGAGTTTTTATTTCTATTTTCTCTTTTAATTCTTAGATTAATTCCTAGGGTTCGATATTTTCCTAACGATTTTCTCACTTCGATTCATCTCACGTCCTAGTTTGCCTAAGCATAAATAAAAGCATGCATATTTTCTTTTCTATAGAGATTAGGAATTACATAATTACAAGTAATCAAATGAATAAACATACTTTTAAAGATTTAAATTCAAGCTCTCCTCTTGATCTTGTTTGAACCGAAAATGAAGGGATTGAGGCTCAAATCCTTAGCTTGGAATTTCCATGGTGGATCTCATCTTAAACCTCAAGAAAAATAGAACAATAGTTAATCATCTCTTCAAGGGCAATTATGACGAAAATTAGAGAAAAATAGAGAGATGATTTTCTTGGAATTGAACTAAAAAATTGATGAATTTGTTTACCTCTAGATTAGGGTTTGAAGAACTAGGATGATGATAATCTTCTTTGGAGTTGGAAGCTTGAGAGCTTGAAGATCTAAGCTTCAATGGAGTTTTTCTCTACTATGTGTACGTGTGTGTATGTCACGGTTGGGAGGAAGAGAGAAGAGAGAATATTTTCTTTTCTTTTATTTTTCTCTTGGTTGCACACAGTGAGAGAGAGATTTGAGAGAGATGAGAGATGATGAATGATAGATGATGAATGAATTTAGCTTCTTTACTAAGGAAATGAAAGAAACTAACTAAGGGAAATGAATATAATCATGATTATTCTTCATAGAGTATAAAATAGGTTAATAGGGTAGAATATAATTATTAGGGAGAGAGATTAGGGAGAGAGAGAAATATGATGTAGGTGTGTGAGGGAGAGAGAAGGAGAGAGAGATTCTCATTTTATTTAACTGGTATAATTTTACCCGGATGAAAAAGTTTTCCTGTAGAATATGTCCGTGTTATTCCATTTATACTGAAAACGGCTCTAAACTCTCCTTGTCTCATTTTTGATATCGAAAACACCTCAACTCTATCTCATGTCCCACGAAATAAATCAAGGATTCTGAATATCTAATTTTTAGGTTAAAATTTCAAGTAACGAAGAAAATCCTAAAAATCAATCGGTCAATTATTCCAGTAAGAACTAAATTCTTAAAATTCTCTCATATGATCTCGGATGAGCTTCGAATATATCTCAGGGGTCTTAGAATTAAATCTAGATTCGAAAGACACTAATTAGGTCAAATTCTGGATTCGTCGGTGAATAGTGTTTTCTTGGTTCTCGTTACTATTCACTGAAAAGTAAAAGTTTTCGGAATTCTCTGAAATTCATACTCATGCTCAAACTCATATAAATAAACTCAATCAATGCATCACATACTCGATTCGAGTAATCGAAACGAGAAAAATTCATATCAGTGCACACAAGGGCAATTTGGTCATTTCAAGCAAATTCCTTTTCTTAAAAAAACTTTATCACTCAAGGCATGTTATTTAAACATATTATGGTATTTTATAACGAGCTCAAAGACTTGTAAAAGTTCGGGGTATTACTGTTGGGAAATTTATTAGTATAAGTTTTGATGAATTCCAAAACCGGCTGACCCCAACCGAGTAGATGTTGCCAGAACCTATTGTTAGAATTTAGGCTCGCTGTTTGAGCAAAGTTAAGATTTTATCTTTACAGGTCTCCAGCTGAAGATGGCAACAAGGCGTCACTCAGACAGAACATCAGTTGTGAAGAAAGACAACTGAGAGTTCATTTGTTCAGATGCAAACAAGGGGAAGTCTTCAAAACATCAGTTGAGAAGGAAACCAACTGAGCATTCATCAGATGAGAAACAGTTGAAAGGAAGAGAACATCAGATGAAAAGGAAATCATCTGAGGGTTCAAACCCAACTGAGTAAATACAAGGAAGACAACTGAGGGTTCAGTTTTAGAACCTCAGTTATAGAATCCGAACAAGGAGTTTAACTGTTTGAAGTTCAAAGTCAGCTGAGAGCTCGACAGATCGGAACATCAACTAAAGATTACTCAGATGAAGGTCAAGACTTTCAACCGACAAACCGAAGTTGACTGTCAAAGATTTGAATTTCAAAAGGAAGTCACATGAGGGTTTGACCGTTCAGTCATTACCCCATCTGGCCCAACACAAGGCTGTCTCAGATGGAAAGCAGAAGAGCACAGATGCCATATCGGGAAAGTCTACAGAGATGAGAGATAAGCCATCGCTTTCAACCGATCAGAGATCAACTGCTCCTCCAATGGCTAGTTGATTCTCTCCGCCTATAAATAGAGGCATTCTCTCATTCGAGAGAGTGAGACATGAGACGACGAAAATTCAAGAGCTTTCACGAGAGAAATTAAAGCAAAAAGCAAATCTGCAAAATCGTCATCTAAGAGCATCAGCAGCTGAGAGTTCCAATTTGAGAGAACATTAGTAGCTGAGGGTTCCTAGAGATCGAAACTGTTTTTTGATCTTAGGTTGAGTGTTTATTCGTTCAAGCCTTAGATCCAGCTCTCATTTGTGATCGAGCTGTAGTTGGAAATTCTACCCATTCTCACACCCTAAAAAGTGTGCTAGGACCTTACTCTTCCTGTAATTGAGTAGTTAGGTCGTCAAGTACCCGCAAACTTGACTTAGGCTGTTTAGTGCCCGCAAACTAAACTGTAACGGTTGCTCAGCCCGCGTAAGCTGAGTGGAACTATCCAGAAGAACTTAGACTGAGGTGTGTGGACTCACATCTCCCCGTGGACGTAGGAGTTCTCTCCGAACCACGTAAATCTTGTGTGTCGTGTTTTTTTTTTGTTCAGTCATTATTTGCATATCTCAACTGACAAACTAACCGCATACAATCTGCATACTTTCACATCAACAGTTTTGGTTTTGACCAACCGTGCATAAAAGCGTGAGTTTGATTTTACGAGTACATTTTCCACCACATTCCGCACAGCACCACTCTTCCAGCTGAGGTTGCTTACTCAGCTGTGAGATCCTAACTGTGTCCTTTCACTCAGTTGAAGTTGATTTCAAGTGTTAAGTTTTTCAAAAGTTGAAAAATCCTAACTGGTGTATTCCCCCCCCCCCCCTATACACCAGTAACTCGTATCGGGACCATCAATTACACATTCTAGGGGCAAAAGTGATCGATTAATATATAAAAAAAGAAAAAAAAAGTCGAAGCCCTAGAATATTGATTCCAGCAAGTTTCTTGAATTTCTTGTGGTTTGTAGAGTATTTTGAGTTGGGTAGTATAGTTGTGTCATGATTACTGTGGTGTAGCGCATTTGTCGTCCTTCGTCGATTAGCGATTGGGGATGTCGAATTGCAGATTGTGTTCTCATTCTTTGGAGTCTGGATTTTTATTTTATTTTGGGCAACTTGTGTTTTCGGTATTTGTTAGTTTAATAGGGGTTGAAATTTGTTTCCTTGTTCTAGTAGGAATTGGTTTTATTGCTTTCCTAGTTTGGCTTAAATTTGTTTCTTTAGTTGAATTTAAGTCCAAATTGTAACACTTTCCAAAATTCATGTGATTCGTACTAGTTTTCGACCTTCTCTACCTATTTTCCTTACACAACAAAAAACCCTCCAGCCCTTGTGATAAGAAAATCCACCCCATTCTGAATTAATCCCTCGTCGACAGTAGAAGTTAAAACGGACGCCAAATTTGCTCCAGAAGTCCGATTTTTCTCCATAATACCATTCTGGAAGCGGAACCATGTTCTAAACAAGACTCACCACTTTGCCATGACAAATAGGAAATTTTGGCCAAATTCCATCATCTTCTAGGTGAAATCGCCCCGTGAACTTTTTCGATTTTTCTGATTTTTGAATTTTTTTCAGATTTTCATTCAAACAGCCCATGTTTTGTGATATTTGAGTTAAATTATTGTAAGATATTGTTCTTGGGAGTAATTTGAGATATTTGTGGTTCCATTGGTATCTCGTGGTTCTCTGGAAATCAAGTCCGAGCTTTTGACTAAAGCTAAAGAGTTGACGACAAATTTTACTGGGAAATTTTGTGCAGTTTAGAGCAGTTTTAATTTCATTCATTCTTATACATTAAGTGACATACACGAGTGGTAAAAAAAATTTGAGGGAACAAACGAGTGATTGTGAGGAACTGTGAGGTCCTTTTTTTTGCTTTACGTTTGTTCACTGTGCAGGTTTTATGGATTCGGGAAAGACACCACAGTCTTCAGGCTCCCAGCCAGATTGGGACGCCAAACACCACTTTGATGCTTTGAGTGGTCAAGTACAGAGTCAGTTCACAGAAGTTCAGAATACCATGACACAATTGTTGGCTAAATTTGAGCAGCTCAGTACAGCTCAGACACCACCACTTGTCAATAATCCACAACTAGAAGATGAGTTCGAACATCATGAAGAAGCATCAGAGTTCGAACATTTTGAGGATGAACGAGTTGAGGATAATACAGCTCAGTTCTTCCCACTTCCGAGAGACAGAAACGGCTTTGCAGCTCGAGGTAGAGGTCGGGGTCGTGGTGTTCCCTTTCAACCACATTTCCAGGCAGCTCGCAGGAATGTCTATCCAGAACAACCTAGATATGGTAATGCAGATAGTCTACTCGGTAACATTAAGACCACCATTCCAGTGTTTGAAGGCAAACATGATCGAGACGCCTATTTAGACTGGGAGCACAAAGTTGATAAAATTTTCGAATGCTATGAATTCCCAGAGCCTAAGAAAGTGCAGCTAGCTTCCCTTGAGTTCACTGGATATGCAGCAACATGGTGGGAATTTCAGCAGACCCGACGACGCAATCAGAGATATCCTTCTATTGATACCTGACAGGAGATGAAAGATGTTATGAGAGGCAGGTTTATCCCAGTTCACTATGAAAAAGAATTAGAAAAGAAGCTCAGTCAGATTCGTCAAGGTCCAGTATCAATTGCGGAATATCACAAAGAGTTAGAGACATCACTGAACCGGGTTGGAAAAGAAGAGACATTGTTTGCTACGCTCAACCAGTACATTGAAGGAATGAACCCTGATATTGCTTGTTCTGAGCAGTCTGCACCATAGCCTCCTCGCAGACCTGACTATAATGCACCTGCACCGAACCGAAATGCCCAGAATCGTCCTATGCAGCCTAGTCAGCCTCAGAATGGTACTCCAGAAAGAGCACGTGATGTACAGTGTCACAAGTGCAGAGGATGGGGACACTTTCAAGCCCAGTGTCTAAATCGCCGAGTTCTTTTCATTACAGATCAGGATGAGTTAGAATCAACTAGCGAAGATGAACTCGATGATCCAGTTGAAGTAGTGGATGCCGAATAGCCCCAAGAAAAATCCCCTGTTGTCGAAGTTGAAGATGAAGATGCAAAACCGAAGCAGACTTACCCTAGTCTTGTTTCCATTCGAGCCTTGAGCCTCTTTCGAGAAGATCAGAACGACCAGCGAGAAAACATCTTCTACACTCGCTGTTCGGTTCAATACAAGACATGCTCGATGATCATAGACAGTGGAAGCGTTGTGAACACCATCAGCCAGTATGAAGTTGGGAAACTGAACCTGATTCCACAGAAGCATCCCAAGCCTTACTGTCTACAATGGTTGTCTGACATGGGCGAAATCAGAGTTGGATATCAGGTACATGTTACATTTTCGATTGATAAATATACTGACACTGTTTTATGTGATGTCATCCCTATGGATGCGGAGCATATTTTGTTTGGTCGTCCTTGGCAGTTTGACAGGAAGGCGATACATGATGGATTCGCCAACACTTATGCCGTAACTAAAGATGGGCGGACCACAAGATTATGGCCATTAACACCTAAGAATGTTGCAGAAGACCAGAAGAGGATGCAAGAGAAATTCAAGGAAGAACAGGATAAGAAGTCTGAGAACAAGGCCGCGACGTCGTCTCCTAGCACTACCATGAGTCCGACCGACTCCAAGTCTTCCAAGACAGCTGACACGCACCCGTCATGTGGTACGATCAAAATACTTGTGTATGCCCCAGACGGAAAGTACACGCTCCTATGCTCACAACCGGACTGGCTAGTCTTAGCGGTAAGCTAGGGTCAATCCCACGGAGAGTGATGAACTACTTTACTCTTCCGGTGCACAAGTTTGGTTGTCACAGTCCAATCCTGTTTATCTGCACAAAATAACTTGGAAACAGTCAAATTTAAAAGGTGTAAGATTTGGTATAGGTCATGATCATTGTTGATATGTTTATTCGGTCATGGGCATACTGAAGATCCGTCCATGTTTTGTATAAACTCAAGGCGTGACCCAAAGACATTGGGGCGTTTCAAGAGTTTATACTCCACACTTGGGATGGTTGAATCCCTTGTAGTCACTTGGTCCGAAGGTCACGCTTCACCCCGGTCACAAGGCCGTGCTTCACTCATCCTTAGATAGTAGTCGTACCCGATCCCTCCAAGTATAACCCTCACCAATCTTCTCTTCTAAGCTTCCCGGCTCTGCACCTACAGAGTAGACATAACTCGCGGGATATACATTTCCGGTAACGCATCCAACCAGTCATCAATATATCTACGATGCGCAAGATGAGTCCCTTGGTCAATAACCATGGCTTGATGCCTCGTCACAGTTGGTGGGTGATTGTTAGAGAAGCCCAAGTTCGAGAAAGGACGCAGTATCTCCTTGCCCGTTCCTCACCATCCAGATCTACAACATCATTGAAGGTGCTGCTCAGCCACTCGGTCATAGGCATATTGAACATTGCTGTCTGTCATGCCCTGGCCTTTACTTGGCATGGTACGGCCCTAACCGAATGGAGATCACCCGTTAGATTGGGACCGACCATGAATTCTGCTCAGATCTCTCCGGATCCACTGGATCCCACCGAAGGAACAAATGCCTCACGAATATTTCACATATCAACAAGTAATCATTTCCTCCACCCAAATCTCACCAAAGGGGATTACTCACACATATTAAAATACATAAACACGAAATAGAATAAATACTTGAATAGCATAAAACACGAAATACTGAATTAAGAGAATACCTAAGGCAAACTACCTTGGATTTGTTCTTCACAACGGAATGTAAAATGAAAGCTGATAAATTGTTTGATGCGTAAACTATAAAAGAACTAAAAGTAAAAGCATTTCTTGGACTGAAGACTATTGAATGGTAGGGGTAACCAATATTGTACCAGCCACACTTGCTGGACTTTTATAGCTGAGATGACGGCAGTTGAAACCCTCCACTGGTAGACTGAATCGGCATGATTGATTGTTTCCATGTTTCGCTTGATCTTGATTTATCCGTGATTGAGCAGATTGATGATTGGCAATCTCCGATTGATTTATTGAGGGTGATTAACTGGCTTCCAGATCCTTCTTCACACGGACGCTCCGCAGGATTTTGTGCAAATCTTTTCCACGCATCTTTCCTTCTTTAGCTTCGGTGGCTGATTGCTGACTTCGGTAATGGTTATAAAGTTGCATGATTCGGTTAGTCTTACACCAAGGTTCTGTTCATAGACGCAGCAACTGCAAGATCTTCTTTGTTGTTGGGTGTATTGCGTTAATACCACGAATGCGAATGATGAACAACAACTTAGCTTCAGGGTTCACATGGAATCCTCCTATCAACTTCGCCTCATGCTTTAGCTATGCTCCCTCTCCTGTGCTTCATACTCCTTAGTGTAGTCGTATTCCTGCAACTGATTGAAAATACTCCAATACTGCTCATTCTAACCATATTTTTTCTGTTTGCCTTTGACGGAGCTTCCTTCTCACAAACAACAGCTTTCTTCTCTATACAGACACTAAAGACACAAACAGATAGGAAAAATAGGGCCAACTGGCCCAAAAGTCGAAGACGCATCACACCTACACACTTAAACCATACTTGCCCTCAAGTATGTAAGTGGATTCATAGAAGACACCAAGAAGAGAGATGAACAAAAAGGGAATAAAACTCCAAGACACGAGACTGCGCAGTCATACGAATCAGTACAAGCATGCATGCATCAACCATATTAACATACCACAAACCCATTGAGCAAATACATCACATAACAGTGTTAGCAGTTCTCCCTCACACACTCAAGTGTATGGCTAGTGTTTTACTCTCGTCTTATGCTGCATTAGCTTTCCTATAGGCTTGTTCATGGATTCATGGAAAATACTTAATCTGGTGCAGATTATGAGAGGGTCTTTATTTGGTTGTAAGGGGGCATTCGGAGCAGAGGTAAGGATTTCTAGATAGTAGGTTAAAACTTGGTTCCAGTCATACCGACTAATCTTTTCAATACTAGTGCTCCCACTCAACCTTTTATTTCTCTTTTCCTGGGGTTGTTTCTTCTTTTCTTAGGCATGTATTATGTTCTGATCAACATTCAGAATTCTATTTTTTTCAACTTATGCCTTCCCTTAAAATAAAGGTTCTACCCGGTGAGCCCTCTTTTCTCAATTATGCTTTTCTACTTTAAGTACTGATCTACCTTTCTTCTTTTGTATGGTGTGGGAGACACACTCTTAATTATACGTCAAAACAAAGGCTTATGAAAGAAATGCTTCGGCTCGAAGTGGTTAGCAAAAGTTAAATAAGTTTTAGCTTAGTAAGTCTGGGGCTTCTAATCATGAAAGAACTGCCCTAACCCTCTAAACTACACCAACCAGCTAGAATCCATTAACAAGTTCTAAGATCAGTAAGCTGCATTATCACACTAGAAAATAAATGCATAGCGGCTCAGTTCTCACAGGCATGGACTTCAATATGCTCTCTACTGCTATCAATGCAATGATGCTCATCATACCAATCATACTAGTCAAACCAAACAGCATGCATACATCATACCAATCCATATAACTTGCGCAACACACATACAAACTCTAATCAACACCAGACTCCAGTAAACACAATGACATAAAACATAAAAATCAAAAATGAAAAACAAAACCTAATCTAAAAGTAGGGAATAGAAAACTTAGTCGTTTTGGTTGGAGGCATCCTCCTCCTCCACATCAGCCTTTGCCATCAATGCTTCGAAACCTTTCTTCATGTTTGTATGCATCACTGCCATCTCATCTCTCAGCAATGCAACTTCCTCACGCAGCTCCTTCAGCTCTGCTACCATGGTTGCTACCTTGCTATTGGTAAAGCGTGGTATCGCCTGCTCACCTGCCCTGCGCGGTTCGGCTCTGCCTGCTGCTTCTTCTGGGTAGATCAACGAGTAGTTTCCATGTTCATCCACCTCAACAATCCTCCACCTCACGAAGCGCCCTTGATCCAGAAATCTAGTATCAGCAGCTGGGAGATCATCTGGCTTTTCCAAGTTGAAATTGGTGAGATTCTTCGCAAGAATTGTCACCAATGGGCACAGAGAGAGGTATTTGTTGTGGTGGGTCACTCCAAACTGAAATTGCAAGGCTGCTATGAACCCAAAGTTCACCATTTTCTTCTCCGCCATGCACCATAGCAGGAATAGCTCTTGCTGAGTTACCACATTCGAGCCCTCCAGGCAGCCGTAAAAATGTTGTAAGCCAGCCACCTATGGCATATTTGCAGAGCTGGATCTCGAATCTCATTTGATTTGCTGTTGTTCTTCACATACTTGTCCTTGGTGGAGATGGTGGACTAGTAGTAGTCAATCCGAGACTTCCATTCGGAAGAGGCCACTGTCTCTGACTCCTTGTACTCATCCTCACACACCTTCTGCAGTTTGAGTACTCCGAGTTGGATGTTCAACTCATTGATAGAGAGAGAGAACATCCTACCCCGCAGTTGAAAGCGCATGGTACCCAGAGTCTTAATGGTGTAGTTGACACGGGGTTTGAACTCGACTGTCCCCATGAACTCCTCCGACAACTTCTTGTAGGCTGGGTAATTCCATCCCAACATATTCCCCTAGCCTATTCCTTCGAAACACCCCCCCACTTTCTCTTTGATTCCAAAACCTTCCAAACTCTCCGTGAGCAGGAAATACCAAGGGATAATTTCCCTGTTCTGAAGGATGACATACCGTTGACTGTCTCTCGGTATGGTCGTGCCAGATGAAGCAGATCGCACCAAACCCTTCTTCTTAATTCCAGCCTTCTTGGTGGCGATGCTTGGTGTAGACTTCACCGGGGTGGGTATTCCATAGTCTCTATTTCCTCTTTTTCTTCTTCCTTCATCCCTTTCTCTTCTTCTTTCTCCACTTCTCCTTCTTTTGCTTTTCCTTTCTCCGCAGCAGTAGCCTTTCTCACCGTGCTTGTGGTGCTGGTCTTACTCCCTCCCTTGCTTTTTTTGAATTTTGACGGCAAAGGGGGTTTTGAGACATCTAGCTTCCTCTTGACCCCTACCCCCTTCTCCTTGCTTTGTGGGGTTGGTTGGCATTGGGACTGCACCGGGGAATTTCCCTCTTCCTTTTCTTCCTCCATAGCTTGTTTCTCCTTCCACTTGCTTTCTTGTTCCTCCTCCCACTTGTTTTCTTGTTCATCCTCCTCGTCGTTGGAGGTGATCTGACCATCCTCCTTTGACTGAGAGTTGGAACGAGAAAAGATGGGTTCGGAAATTAGCTTTTATGACGGGGGCTGCGATTCAGTGGCTGTTTTCTTTTCAACGGCTACAGAGGTCTTCTTCTTTGCTGTGACGGTGGTGTCCTTAGCCGCGGGCTTCTTCTTCTCTTTCTTCTTGGGCGGCTGGATATCCGCCTCTTCCTCAGCCTGACCTTGACCTTGCATCTCTTCCACATCCTCTTCACCGGTGTTTCGTTTTTCCGGTGAAGGAACTTGCTCCTGTTTCTCTTCTTCGACAACCAGAGGAGGTGTGGTTTTCTCTATGCTTTGCGCAGGAGTTCCTTCTGATGCAGCGCTGCGCGTCTTCCTCTTTCCTCCTGCCGGCGCGAGTTTTGCAGCAGTAGTACTTTTTTGCCAAGTGGTGGTTTGGGTGCTGCTGGAGGCGGCGCTGCTCTTGGCACTTTATCTATTTTCAGGTACCTTGATTCTGGCCATGGTGAATGCGAAGGCTGGGAGATTAGGGTTTCTGAATTGTGAGTGATTGGGTGTTTGGGAAAAACAATTGACTTCTTAAATGGAGTATTTTGAATAGCAGTTGCAGCGAAATGGGGAGAGTGGGTGTAATGTGTAGTAGTTATGGAGGATGTGGTGGTTTAATGGGGGAGTATTTTACCGATGAGAAGGTGGAGATGACGGTTATGGAGGATATGGAATGATTAAGGAATGAAATTATTACCATATTTGAAATTCAAATACTGTGCAAAATTCGAAGCGGTGCAATCACTTCCCAGGCAGTCTGTGTCAGACGCGCTTCCACGTTACTCCTCGGTTAGACCTATCCTCGATGAAACAATACCATGGGCCCCCACCTACACACTTTGCATCACAAAGTGGGTTCAACATTTACCTTGGGCCTCCATTATCTTTGGCCCATTTTCCCCAAGCTCTGCTTCAGCCCAAAATCACTTAATAAAATAAAACTCCTAAGCAACGAATGAAATAGCGGCTGTGGTCATATCGACGACCACTCCTGGGTTGCCTCCCAGTCAGCGCTCTTGTTTATTGTCTTGTGCTCGACGTACCCAAATCTGATTTTACTGTTAGACAGGGTCTAGGAGAGAGCATTTATCTTTTCCACGCGTCTTTCCTTCTTTAGCTTCGGTGGCTGACTGCTGACTTCGGTAATGGTCATACAGTTGCATGATTTGGTTAGTCTTGCACCAAGGTTTTGTTCATAGACGCAACAACTGCAAGATCTTCTTTGTTGTTGGGTGTATTGCATTAATACCACGAATGTGAATGATGAACAACAACTTAGCTTCAGGGTTCACATGGAATCCTCCTATCAACTTCGCCTCATGCTTTAGCTACGCTCCCTCTCCTGTGCTTCATACTCCTTGGTGTAGTCATATTCCTGTAACTGATTGAAAATACTCTAATACTGCTCATTCTGACCATGTTTCCTCTGTTTGCCTTTGACGGAGCTTCCTTCCCACGAACAATAGCTTTCTTCCCTATACAGACACTAAAGACACAAAAAGATAGGAAAAATAGGGCCAACTGGCCCAAAAGTCGAAGACGCATCAGCAGCCTCCTCCATACCTAAGGGACCCTCTAAGTCCATTCATGTTGCCACTACAACGAGTTCCAGTGCAGCCAATTCAGAACTAGTGCACAAGAACTTGGTTATTAGTGCGAAAGGAGTACAAAAGGCAATCAAAGCTGGTAAAACTATCGTTCTAGTTACTTTTAAGGCCTATGATACTTCTGATGTTGTTATTCCTTCTGTTTTGCAGCCATTAATGGAGGAGTTCAAGGATGTGTTCCCAGAAGAGATACCCAGTGGTCTGCCGCCAATTCGAGGAATTGAGCACTAGATCGACTTTCAGCCGGGTGCAGTCCTTCCCAACAGGCCAGCTTACCGGACCAGTCCTAAGGAGACCAAAGAAATAGACCGACAAGTTAGGAAATTGTTGGAAAATAAGCGAATCAGAGAGAGTATGTCGCCATGTGCAGTTCCTGTGATTCTTGTGCCAAAGAAGACAAATGATTGACGTATGTGTATGGATTGTAGAGCTATCAATAATATCACAGTAAAGTATCGTTTTCCCATTCCCAAGTTAGATGATATGCTAGATGAATTGTTTGGAGCTTTAGTATTTTCTAAGATTGATTTACGTTCTAGTTATTTTCAAGTTAGAATGGCTGAAGGGGATGAGTGGAAAACAACATTTAAGACTAAGCATGGTTTGTATGAATGACTTGTAATGCCTTTTGGACTTACTAATGCTCCTAGTACTTTTATGCTTTTGATGAACCATGTGTTACGTGATGTGATTGGTAAGTATGTTGTGCTTTACTTTGATGATATCCTCATATATAACACTTCTATTGTTGAGTATGTTAGACATCTTAGGCATGTTTTTGAGTTATTGCGTGATGCTAAACTGTATGCTAATTTGTCTAAGTGCACATTTTGCATGAATGAGGTTGTTTTTCTGGGATTTGTTGTGAGCAGTCATGGTGTTGAGGTTGATAGGACTAAGGTGAAAGCCATTGAGGAATGGTCCACACCTAAGTCGTGTTCTGATGTGAGATCTTTCCATGGATTAGCTGGTTTTTATTGTCGATTTGTGCGAGATTTTTCTTCTATTGCTGCACCATTGACTGAATTAAGTAGGAAAGATAGAAAGTTTGAGTGGGGCAAAGCCCAAGAGCATGTTTTTAATTTGTTGAAGTCAAAATTATGCAATGCTACTGTGTTGGCTTTATCTGATTTCAATAAGATGTTCGAGATTGAATGTGATGCCTCTAGTATAGGCATTGGTGCTGTTTTGATGCAGGATAGGAAGTCGGTCGCCTATTTCAGTGAGAAGCTGAATGGAGCAGCCCTTAGGTACCCGACATACGATAAGGAGCTGTATGCATTGAAGGGGTCTTTGGAGACTTGGCAGCATTATCTGAGGCCAAAGGAGTTCGTGATTCACACTGATCACGAATCACTAAAGCACTTAAGAGAGCAACAGAATCTGAACTCGAGACATGCCAGATGGATAGAATTTATTGAATCATTTCCATATGTTATTAAGTACAAGAAAGGTGAGGAGAACGTGGTTGCTGATGCACTTTCTCGCAGGTATACTTTATTTTCTGTGATGCATGCCCAGTGTTTATGATTATAGAATTTGAAGAGTTTTTATGCATCTGATCCATATTTTGGTGATATTTTCGAGAAATGTCAGTCTAGGTCTAAATCTGTTGATTCCTTTTATGTGACTGATGGATTTATGTTTAAAGATGCAAAGCTGTGTGTTCCTACTTGTTCCATGCAAGATTTGCTTGTCTTAGAGTCTCATGCAGGTGGTCTGATGGGTCATTTTGGTGTTGCTAAGACTTTGAGTTTATTGCACGAGCATTTTTATTGGCCTCGCATAAAGAGAGATGTCGAGAGAATCTGTGCTAGATATATTACATGTAGAAAGGCTAAATCTAGTTCTAGTCCATTTGGTTTGTACACTCCTTTGCCTGCACCATCTGCACCTTGGATTGACATTTCTATGGATTTTATTCTTGGTTTGCCTAGGTCTAAGTCTGGCAAGGATTCTGTGTTTGTGGTTGTAGATAGGTTTTCCAAAATGTCTCATTTCATTGCATGCAGACAAACTGATGATGCTGTTAATATTGCTAATCTGTTCTTTCGTGAAGTAGTTAGACTGCATGGCATACCTAGGATTATTGTGTCAGATAGGGATTCTAAGTTCTTGGGACATTTTTGGCGTGTTCTTTGGGGAAAGTTAGGTACTAAACTTTTAGTTTCTACTGCATGTCATCCTCAGACTGATGGTCAGACTGAAGTAGTTGATAGGACTATAGGTACCTTACTTCGTGCATTAGTGCAGAATAATTTGAAGTCATGGGAAGATTGCTTACCTTTTGCTGAGTTTGCTTATAACCGTGTTGTGCATTCTTCCACTAATATGTCACCATTTGAGGTTGTGTATGGTTTTAATTCTCTTACTCCTACAGATCTTATTCCTTTGCCTATTGATCATCTTTCAAGTTTGCAAGGTTCTCTTAGAGCTGAACAGATTAAAGAGATGCATACAAAGGTTAAGCAAAAGATAGAGCTCCAAGGTGAGAAAAATGCAACCAGGGCTAATGCACACCGCAAGCAAGTGATATTCAAGCCCGATGATAAAGTTTGGCTTCACTTTAGTGCGGGACGTTTTCCTAACTTGAGGAAGTCGAAGTTGATGCCTCGTGGAGATGGACCATTTACTGTGGTTGCTCGAGTCAATGACAATGCCTACCGTATTGATCTTCCAGGTAAGTATAAGTGTTCTAATACATTCAATGTTTCTGACTTATTTCCTTTTTCTGTAGATGATTTCGATGCTGAGAAGGAGCTGAATTTGAGGAAAAATTCTTTCAGCAGGGGGGGAATGATGAGCCGGGGTCCAGAATAGATGAATCAAACCCGGATTTGCAGCTGAGAGGTCCAGTTACAAGATTTAGAGCCAAGAAGCTGCAAGGCTATTTCCAGTGCATTGTTCGGAAGAAACTGGAAGATGAAGATGTTGGAGTCAAGCAGTCCAAGTTGATGAACTTGATCAGTATTCAAGACCCGTGTTTATGATGAACTAAGTTTCGAACAAGCCCTTTTGGGTCGAAACTGGACTTATTTTTATTTAGTTGTTTTATGTTTTATTTTTATTGGGCTCAGACTTTGTTTTTTGTTTTATTCGATTTTAATTAGAAGCCCAATTGTCACAACATGCTAGGAGACAGATTGACCCAAGTATTTTCAAACCCTAGAACTAGTATTTAAGGCTTTGAAAAACACTATTCACGCAGACTTGTTTGAATCAGAAAGCAGTTTTTCGCTATTCACTTGTCTCATTACAAATTCATTCGGTTCTTGGTAGAGTTTGTTGTTGGCAAATTCAAGCTTGAAATCATTTGATTCGTTCGTGATATCCAGTAGTATCCGGGTTAATCAAGCCACCGAAGATTACTCCTTAGACGCGTTTCGGATTCGTGTTGATTCGGGGTTCGTTTTGGGTAAGATTCACAACTCTAATTTTTTGTTTTCATCATCATCACGCCATTCCACACTTTCACAACCTTAATACACATTCTCATACCCTCCATAGTGATATCTCCATCGTCCTTATAGCCTTTCAAGTCCAGTTTTCAACCACATAAGCCGATCAAGCCAAATCTAAGCCCTAGTAATTCAAAAATTAACCACCGAGCCAATTTCCAAACCACTCGTGCGAATTTGCTGAGCTTTGGATATGTTATAACTGACTTAAATTGATAACTTGTGGTAAAATTTGAGCTTAATTGGAGTTGATTTGCTATAATTTCCAATCGAGTTTCCGTCTAGGGTTTTAGTTGCTAGTTTCGATTTAGATTAGTCCATTAAGTGTTTAATCGTAATTAGTTCAATTAGTGTTTGGATTGAATCAACCTTTCAGTTGACGTATGTTCGATTTGTTGCTTCCTTGAATTCATTGGCCGTATCACCTACCCAGCCCTAATCCAGTTATTTCCTACAAATAATAGTTGTGGCAACAAATATGGTCATTCCTCTGGACAATAAGCTCACGCCAATTTACCCCATTCATTTACTTTGTCGCAAATGCCTAACAACCAACATGAAAATATGGTGGGAAACCCACATCATATTTACTTCCAAAGTCGAAATTTGAACTTTAAATCAGATGTGAAGCTACCAATTCAAAATTGGATGAACAAGAATACGTTTATTCAGACACAAGTTTGAATGCACAAAATTACAAAATTATATATATAGATATAAATATAAGAAAATAGAAAATTGAACGGAAATAAAATTAAGAATAATTCTTCGAATGATCACTGACGGATATGCCATTGCTCAAAGCCCCCAATGGAATTCAGGTGCACAGCTCTACCAATCATTAGATCTGCTAAATTTGAATTCTAAAAAAGTTGAAAAGTTTGTGTAATTTTTTGCTTTCATAGCATTTATTTAAGGTGGAATTTAGGAGGTGATTGATATGATGGAAGAGAATGGAGCTATGAATGAAATGGAATGAGTAAGTTGATTTCTATATCTGATATACACAAGGAATAAGTAAATGAATTGAATCGACATTCTTTGATGCATTATATATATATATATATATATATATATATATATATATATATATATATAAATGTATGTGTGTGTGTGCAATGTGTGGATATACATGTGTGTGTGCGCACGTAGTGTGTATATGTGTATGTGTGTAGTATATGTGTGCGCGCGCGCGTGTGTGTGTGTAGCGTGTGTATATATATGTGTGCGTGTGCCATGTGTGCATGTGTGTGTGTAGTGTGTGTATATGTATGTAATGTGTGTGTAGTGTGTGTGTATATAAGTTAGAATTGATGGAAATAATTCCTTGATATTTTTGGATAAAATTGACAAAATTATAAAATATATGAGGACAAAATAGTCAAAGTACTAAAGTAGAAGCATTATAAAATATATGAAGACATAATAGTCAAAGTACAAAAATAGAAGCATTAGGAATGAGTTGAGAAAGGAATGACTAATCACATGGAGAATGGAATTGTGATTCCAGACGGAATGACGATCATGATCATAAATCGTATCAAGCAAATTAATAGAATAGAGATAGGAATGATCATTCCATTTTATCATCCATTCCATCATCCATTCCATCATACCAATCACCTCTTAATTAGTTACTTCTTAGTCATATTATTTGTTATCCAAAGTTCATATGTATATAGTAATTAAAAAATAAATCTGCCCAAATTCCTATTTAGTGGAAAAAAACGAACCATGTGAAAGAAAGAAGAATTAGTCCATTAACGAATGAGAAGACAAAAGGAAAAACGAAAGATATACTAGTATAGAACTTGGTTCATAAAAATTATTCCATCCGACCCATTGATATTGTCATGTGACTGTTCGGCACGAATATTAAAAATAAGGATAAAAAATAGAAAGTCGGCAGGTCCCATCACTTTTGAAGGATTTTAAAGGATTAAAATTTTCTTTATTTAAAAGATGACAATATGAGTGAGACACGTAAATAAGAAAATGATGATAATATAAATAGGTCGGAGGGTACAAACTAATCTAAACAGTTGATCTTTGTACGATCTATGATTATGATTAATCAAATCATTAATGTAGTATAAAAAGCACGATTTCATATAAATATCATATTTATGCAAAAAAATATGAATCCAAAAAAACATTATAACGTATCATTTTATATATTAAAAAATACGAATGTATATAGTTTAACATGGTTTTAATTTGTACGTGGGGCTAGTTTTTATGCTAACTCATCCCAATAGTATATAAGTAGTATATATTTTTTGAACACTATATTACTAGATGTATATTAGTGACCTAGGTTAATAAACATGGTTAATATTGGAGTATATATTGAAAACGACTTATATAGATCAAAATTAATGCAAAATCTTAAAATGACATACATAATAGAAGGGTTGGAGTAATAATATTTGTTATTACATGAAAATTAGCCCAATATCCCTCATATAATTTTCATCTATAATCCTATTAATAGTATATGGGCGTGTTCACTTGAAAATATAAATTTACACCTTCATTTAGAGGTAAATGGAGGGATAAATAAAAATCTCAACCTTTAAATCATCTCTTCTTTTTTAAATCTCTCATTTCCACCATCACAAAGAGGGATAATATTATCACATCTCTTATTTCCACCACCACAAGGAGGGATAATATTATTACTCTAATTTAGGGGATAATATTAGAGTGAAGGAGTGATATAGTCAAATGCCCCCTTAAATTACAATATTTGTCATGCAACATAATGTGGTAAAATTCTAGCAAAATTCATGACTTTTAACAATTATACCCTTACTCGTCCAAAAGCATAAAACCCATTTATTTACCATTTTGTTTTCAAAAACCGTAATCCACTTTCTCTCTCTCAATAAAATTCTCTCTGCAACTCTCCACCCCCTCAATTCTCTCGCTCTCTCTGTCTCTAAAATTTCTCTCAACCCTACCGCCTCCTCTCTTCCGCCACAGTCATTTCCTCCGTCACGCCACCTCCAAACCACCATGGAGCTCGTAATATTCTTGACAGAACCAAGGTTCGAGATCTTCCCTACTCTCTTTCTCTTTCTCCATCTTTCTCTCTCTAGAACCCCGCCACTGCCTCTTCGTCCGCCGTTGCAGCTGCTGCCCCCTAAACCACCATGGAGCTCGTAATATTCTCGACAGAACTAAGGTTCGAGATCTTCCCTACTCTCTTTCTCGATTTTATTTCTCTTTTCCCATCTTTCTCGCTCTAGAAAAATTCTAGATCTAGCCGGAAATAATGCTATTTTCATATTTGTTTTTTATGATTTACAAGTGTTCATATGATTTCCGGTGATTCGTGGTATATTTGGGGTGATTTCCGGTCGATTTGGATCTATTGGTGATTTTCTGGTCGATTTGGAATATTATGTTACTATTTTATATTTTCATAACATTTTTGTGGCAATTTGAAATTTTCGTGTTGAAAATTTGGTATTATACATGTTATGAATTTCGTAATTCGTAACATTTGTTACCAATTTCATAGCTGGTGTTACGAATTTTGTAATCCGTAACTAACTCTGCAATGTGAGAAGTGTATATGAAGTTACGAAATTAGAATTTCGTAACACATTTGTGCCGATTTCAAAAATTTTGTATTAAAGATTTGGTATTCATGTTACAATTTTTCATCATTCGTATCATCATGTGATGCATGTTGTATTTCTTTGTAAGATTTAGTTACATTGTAAATTCTGTTGTTACGAATTTCGTAATTCGTAACTTTTGTTACTAATTTCATAGCTGGTGTTTCGAATTTTATAATTCGTAACTAACTCTGCAATGTGAGAAGTGTATATTAAGTTACGAAATTTCGTAACATATTTTTGCCGATTCGAAAATTTCGTATTGAAGACATGCTATTCATGTTACAATTTTTCATCATTCGTATCATCATGTGATGTTTGTTGTGTTTCTTTGTGAGATTAGTTACAATGTAAATTTTGTTGTGAGGAATTTCTTAATTCGTTACATTTGTTACGAATTTCGTAGCCGGTGTTACGAATTTTGTAATCCGTAACTAACTCTGCAATGTGAGAAGTGTATATTAAATTTCGTAACATATTTATGCCGATTTGAAAACTCCGTATTGAAGATATGCTATTCATGTTACGATTTTTAATCATTTATATCGTCATGTGATGCTTGTTGTGTTCATTTGTGAGATTTAGTTACACTGTAAATTCTGCTGTTACGAATTTTATAATTTCGTAACATGTGTGAGCTGTATACCTTTTATATGTGTTATAACATATGTTACAAAATTATAATTTCGTACCGTTGTTTGCAATTTCGTAACATGGGTTACATGTTACGAATTACTGATTTGGTTTTATTGTTTGTTTTTTGTAGAACAAATAGGTTTTTAAAAGAAAGAATCTTGCATCCATCGCTACAGAAAGAGAATGTAGGAAGAAGAGGAAAGAAGAAAAACAAATAGCAGAAGAAGAAAAAGAAAAAGAATAAGAACATGTTGAAGAAGAAGAAAAACTGTCGAGGAAGAAGAAACAAAAGAAAAAAAGCGAAGAAGAAACCAGAGGAAGAAAGTGACGTCAGCGCTTCTAAAGACAGTGCCGCCACCGACGCCGGCGAAACGAACGAGGAAGAAGATACAATTTGTTGTTGAATTGATAGGTGAATTAATAGGAATCTTGTTATTGTAGCTTGATTTTTTCTCAAATCTGTTCCCCATGTTACGAAAATAGGAATTGCATATTGAATATTCTATTACGATTTTATATTTTTGTAATGTGATTTTCATAATAAGTTTATAACTATGTTACGATTTTAGATTTTCATATTAGCGATTTTCTATCTATGTTACGAATTTTGTAATTTGTATCGTCATTTAGTAACACCGTTTATTCTGCTATTACGAATTTCGTAATTCGTAACATTTGTCACGAATTTCGTAACAGATATTATGAATTTTGTAATTCGTAACTAATTCTGTTGTCTGAGATGTGAATATGAAGTTACGAATTGTGAATTTGTAATATGTTTGTTACGATTTTATATTTTTGTATTGGCGATTTTGTATCCATGTTACGAATTTCGTAATTCGTATCGTCATTTGATGCTTCTTGCGTTCTTTTGTGAGATTTAGTAACACCGTTTATTCTGCTGTTACGAATTTCGTAACACGTTTGTGTGTTGTACATATTAAGTTATGATTTCTAATTTCGTAATATTTTGTGGGTTGTATACCTTTTACATGTGTTATAATCCTTGTTACGAATTATAATTTTGTAACATCATTTCGTGTTATATCTTGTGGGTTGTATACCTTTTACATGTGTTATAATCCTTGATTCTGTGTTAAGATTTTGTCATTTCGTATTACTATGCCTTGATTCCCTGTTACGATTTTGGCATTTCGTATCACTATGCCTTCACTTCCTGCTAAGATTTTGGCATTTCACATCTGTATGCCTTCATTCCCTATTAAGATTTTTTTCATTTCGTATCACTATGTCATGATTTTCTGTTAAGATTTTATCATTTCGTATCAGTACCATGTTACGAATTTTACATTTTGTATCAATATGCCTTGTTTCTCTGTTACGAATTTTACATTTCGTATCAATATGCCTTGTTTCTCTATTACAAATTTATGATTTCGTATCACTTTGTCATAATTCCATGTTACGATTTTATGAATTCGTATCAGTTTGTCATGACTCCATGTTACGAATTCAATATTTCGAATTAAATGTGTCTTGTTTCTCTATTATCAATTTATGATTTCGTATCAGTTGGACATGATTCCATGTTATAATTTTATGAATGCGTATCAGTTTATCATGATTCTAAGTTACGAATATGAATGCGTAACACCACACTACATAATAAAGCAGTTACGAAAACAAAAATCGTAACACAAACACAAAGAAGTAACAAATACATTCGTAACACAAAAACATAAAAAATCATTTTGTTACGAAATAAACAAATTGTAACACACTAAATTGTACCAAAATCTAAATTCGTAATGAAATTAATAAATGGTAACAATTACAAAATCATAACACCACACTACATGTTAAAACAGTTACGAAAAAAACAAGTTGTAACACCAAAACAAAATCGTAACAAATCATTTCGTTACAAAATCAACAAATAGTAATAAAACAGTTATGAAAATAACAAATTGTAACACAAAAATAAAATCGTCATAAATCGAAACACAGTACAAAATCGAAAAACATAACCAATCCAAAACTACAACAACAACCAAAACGAAAACAAATTGAAATACATCAACACACAGATCTCTAACCATGAGATTCGCCTCGACAACGATGGCTATGCGAGGAGAGAGAAGATCAACGGCGGCGAGAGAAGATCGACAACAAGAGAGAGAAGATCGTATTCGGCGACGACACTGAGGCGAGAGAGAGAACAATGGCGACGAGGCGAGAGAGAGAACAACGACGGCGGCGGCGTGAGAGAGTAGGATAACGGCGACGGCGTGAGAGAGAGTAGAAGAACAACGGCAGCAACGGGAAGAAAAGAGAAAAAAAAGATGGAGAAGAAAACTCCCAGAGAAAGAAGAAAGGAAAGATAAAGAACAAAAAAGATAAAATGATGAGAGAGAAAAGGAGAAAAATGAAAAGCAAGGGTAATTTTGTCTAAAAACCATATCTTTGGCTAGAATTTGACAATATTAAGTTCCTTGACAAACATTGTATTCCACCTAGTCAAAGTGGCTATATGGATAGATTACCTCATAATATTATCCCTCCTTGTGATGGTGGAAAGAAGAGATTTAAAAAAGAATGGATGATTTAAAAGGTGAGACTTTTTTTATCCCTTCATTTACGTCTAAATGGAGGTATAAATTTATACTTTCAAGTGAACGCACCCTATAGGTATAGATTATCGTATTAAACTATTAATTAACTATGGCAAAATTTGTGAACGGCTAATTCTATCATAGGTTGGTTGTAATTAGGATAAGAGAATATCTATACTTATATAAAAAGAGTCTTCTTTTACAAAATTTGAATTGCCCAAAATATTCTTACTATATACTCCCTCCGTCCTCATTTTAATGTCTCACATACTCTTCAAAAATTGTCCTCAATTTAAAGTCTCATTCTACTTTTTGACATTACTACCCTCTCTTCTTTTTCTTATTTGCGACTGACGAGGCTGTCGTTCGCTTTCTCAAAATGAATTTATAGCCTATCCTCACAGTTATATAGTTAGCAAGTAAGTACAGGGTCGATCCACAAGGAGTTGAATGTCACTATCTCTTGAAACCTCCTCCACCTGTTTAGAAAAGTTGGTTTTGCTATCTTGGTCACTAGGGCTCTCTTGCCCAATTGGAGAACTCAATGAAGCACTGAAAAGTAAACAAGTAACTTGATAAATAATAAAAAGGACTTGATCTGGACTTAGACATCATTAAGTGAAAACCCTAGCTTGGTCATTGGTGCAAATATATTCATCACATGCATGCATCGTTAGTTATGGGACTTGAATGCCGAGATCCCTTTTTACTCGTCACGCTCTCAACAAACCCTTCCTTTATCTATCCTTACTTAGTTGGCGACGCACCGCCGGCTCCCTACCTTGGGCAATACATCTGTCAGAGTCATCGTTCAGTTTCTTGCCCAAGGAGCATTTATCTCTAAAAAGGCCCAACAAGGAATCATCACGTCTTACCCCATAAGGTAGACACCTTCTTCTAATATTAATCGATCTTAATCAAGAAGATGTGGAAAACACTCCTACTTCTCAATTGATTTGTGATCTAATATGTCTTTAGTGATTAATTACCTATTAACCTCTTAATCGTATTATCTCATATTTGAACAAGCTCATTAACATTATTGGAACACATGCATGCAATTATCTAGCACAATTTAGACCTCCCAAGCTTAAGTTAACACCTAACTGTCTTGCCCAGACCAAGTGTAAAAGCTTAGCTAGACATAATCATAAAACGATGAACAATCGAAATAAAGGAAATCATAAGAACTATATAAACTTACGAAATTCATGCAAAAGTAAATCACATCCAAAAGTGCTGATAAAACAAAGACAGTAAAAGTACGCCCGTAGGATTTGTTTATCTCCTAAAAAACTCTCTTAATGGAAAATACAGGGAATTAAGCATAGAAAAGACGGCTCTCCTCGCAGCAGCAAGGCATCAATATTTATAGGCGAGTGCTTTAGGGTTTGGGCCCCCTAGTCCTTAACATGGAAGGAATCCACGAGCTACTTTGGGATGCAAGTAACACTTGATAAGCTCGACCCTCAACAAGGCAAGTACGTCTATCTTCAAAAGATCCCTTGCGGATCCTAAATCTAGTCGGATAAGGAACGATACTTAAGTTAGATCATCTCATCCTTATTCTTCTAGACCTAGGAGAGAAACTCGCCTGTTGACCAAAGCACTCCCCCTATCTGTCTTGACCAATATGGCTCTGCCTGACCTGCTTCCAGAAATGTTGCTTTCTTCCCCTGTACTGCCCAGTTTCTACCTGCAAGGCAGCAAACACCCTCCTGCCCAAAATATGTCCTCCAAGACACAAAAACTAGACAAAACACACACAAAGACTCGATCTAAACTTCCTAAGACATACACTAAAAAGACACAAAATATGGACTCATCATGCGCACACACTTAACCCACACTTGTCCTCAAGTGTGCACAGACAACTTACCCAAGACACAAACAAAAGAATAAAAGACTCAGAACAAGATCAACACAGAAGAGTTAGTCAAGGCAATATAACAATTTTTTCGTAGTAGTCTGCAAGTGAAGGGAAAAGAAATGCCATGCTATCAAACAAGTCAAGATAGAATGTAAACTTTTAGGATCTCCTTTCCACACTCATCACTCATGTATTTAGGCTCTTTCTTTTACACTGACCATCTTAACTTCGGTATCACCATAGGCTTGCCTGCCCTTTAAATCTAAAGTTTTCATCTTAAATCCCAGAACTCATCATTAGGTCTTTTTAGGTTTAAGGCTTAAAGCAATGGATATGAAATATTTAAGTCTTGGCTAAGGATAATTTAAACTCGTATTGGGCAACAGAGGTTCCTCACTTCTTCTCAATTCCTTGCCCTTACTATTCTAGGCTTAAGCTTAAACTTCTTTTTCTGGGGAACTTATAATTTTTTCATTTTTTCCTTCTTTTTCCTGTTCCCCTTATTTCTTTCATTTTTTTTCTTTTCTTAGTTGAGACATAACCCAACTATCAATACAAAACTTCTAGCCTAGGATACACCCCCAATCTTTTCATCCCTGCCCTTATCTTCTTCATACTGCCCAGGTTCTCAAAACCAAATAAACATCTTTTCAAAGGCAGTATCTAAGTGATAGAAAGAATTAATTCGACTCAAAAGGGTTATCAAAGGATAATGATATCAGATGATCAATTCAAGCTCAAATGGGCTAATGAAAAAGAATGGCCTAAATCATCTAAGCTCAGAGATCATAAACTAAAGTACATGCAAGTTCTAGTTCCTCCTAATCAAGATGTCTTTAATCACACACAAGAATGAATTCAATTAAGCTCAAAATCCTCACATGGTATGTTCACAACTCAATCCATCATACAAATCATCTTCTAGCATGCAAAAATTAGCACTATTCAACAAGCATCAAGTAAGCTCACAAATCATCATACTATCTTGCCCAACAACTTCATGCTGATCAACACAATTTCGTAAATAAAAAACACACGGCACAGACACCCCACGCACACTCTTTGCTTATAGCAAAGTCTATCCATGGAGGCCTCAACCTTGGATTCAACAAACTTATTGACAAACACATGGCCTTCCCACGCACACACTTTGCTTATAGCAAAGTAATGGGCGTAAGAAGGTCAAGACTCTATCACACAAGTAATTCGCCTACCTCACCACCCATTTTGCAAGGCAAACTGTGGGTGAGGTATTCGATCACTGACTAAACTCAAACAAATAAAACACTAAAACACTAAACACAAAATAAAATCACAAACACAAAAGAAAACTAAGACACAACAAACCAGGAGGACATAATTAAGCAGAGGGATCAGAGGCTGACCCTAACTTCAGGTGGTGGGCAAGGCCGTTGAGAGTGGCCTGCATGGTCAATTGCCCCTTCCATAGCTCCTTGAGCAACTCCTCTGTCTTGCCCAACTTCTCCAGTACTTCCCTCAGCTGGGCAGAAGAAGATTCAAGCTGGTTGATCCTTCTCATGCGCCTCCAACAGGCGCCACCCCTTTTCGTGCTTCACCACCTCCTTCATTCTGCTCAACCTTTCCATGTTGAGCACGTCAGCTGGTGTCACGTCAAACTCCTTCACCTCGTCATGGAGTTCCAGTCCCTCGATGTAGGCTGTCACAAAATGCCCACATGAATACTTCTGACTCGCCTTGGCCACTACTACCCTCAGCTGCTCCATCAGGAAGGCTGCAAAGTTCAACCTCTTCCTGGTCAACATACAAAATAGTATGTACACCTCCTTGTTGGCCAGCGAATTTCCGCTATCTTCCTTGCCAAACATGTTGTAGGCAAGAATCCTATGAGCTATACGAAGGGCTGACGTCTTAAGATCAGAGGCCTTGTTGTCTCCTGACTTGAATTTCGTTCCCACACTAACTTCCTTCTACATCTGGATCCACTCCTCTTTGGGCAAATCTACCGGCACTTTCTTACCTGCCCTTCTGAACTCCGGTCTCTGCAGTTCCATCATCGTGGCGAACCCCAAAATCTAGTTCAAGTCATTCAGCCCAGCAAGATAAGACTGCCCATTCAAGGTGAACTCAATCGAAGCCGAGTTCCCTTCTCCATCAAGTACGAACTCCACCGATTCGGACATCTCTCTCACCAAATCTTCATAGATGTAACAGGGTAGCGTCAAGAATCTTTCCCAGCCACATCCCTCATACAGGGCCCTCGCTTCTAATGCTATACCCAAGGCATCCAGGTCGCCAAAGTTGACCTCCTTGGGCATAAAGATCTTCCTGGCAGATGAGTCTTCCGCCTTCTTGGGCTTCTTCTTCCCTCTCGACTCGGAGTCCTTCTTCTTGACCTTCCTAGCGGCCGACCTTGTGATCCTCTCTCTACTATCAGGACGTCTTCATCGTCTTCCGACTCCACCACCCTTTGTCTTTTCCCTGGGTTCTTAGACAAAGGTGTGACGACCTTCTTCTCTTCCGTGGATAATTCTCCTCCCAACGACGAGGCGGCTTCAGACGTAGCAACCTTCATCCTCTTCTTCCTCTTGGTCTCCTTCCCTTTCTCCGTCTTCTTCTTGGCATCCCGCTCTACTTCCATACAGAGCTTGTCGAAGGAATCATCGAATTCTTTCTTTCCCCGTCCTTCCTCTTCTTCCAGTGCCTCCATCTCCACGTCGTCGTCTGGTTGCACTTCTTCCTTCTCAGGCTCCTACTATATGTTCTCTGGCGTAGCCTCCTCCGCAGCTTCCTCAGCAGTTTCCTCCAGCGTGATGAAAGTCTCCTCCACCGGTGCAGCTTCTTCTTCTTGCTCTTTCTCTGGTATCACCATGGTTTCAGCAAGGGCTGCGCTGATAACCTCCTCCATTTCAGATGTAAGAGGGTATGGAACTACCCACAGTGATGGGTTTGGCTCTGCGAAAGAATACTCCGACAGCGGTGATTCTGGTTCGTCTAGGTCAATGTGGGTTCCGTGAGGGATTTTATTAAGTTTGTTCTTGGGACGGGTTGATACCATTGAGGATTGAAAGTGGTGTATGGCAGTTTGAATTGATGGTTTACGTAGGGGAAGTGGAAGAGTTGGAGAGATAGTCATGGTAGGGTGGCAGACGGTTATAGGGCTAGGGATAGATATTGAGTGTGGCTGTCACATCGCACGTGATGTGGCAGTTACCACCTCATCAACTGTGTTGCCCAAGTTCCTCGCTTAGCCCAGAGCGCCGTTCTTGCCCTCCTGCGCACACACTTTGCTCAATCGCAAAGTGTCCAATCCTCCTTCTTCCTTTCGTCCAATGCCTGCGTCCTACCACTCACCAGCACACTTCCATGAACAAGGCAAAATACTATATCCTATGGTTAGACATTTCTACCCATAATGGAATTAAAATACACATAAGTTTGATGAAAAGCATTAAAATTATGGCTATTTTAATCCCTATCATTTTTTTTTGTTTTACATTAAAAAAAACTTAGAAGAAAACATACCAGGTTGCCTCCTAGCCAGCGCCCCAGTTACCGTCGTGGGCACGATGTCCTTCTTGCCCAAATTAGGGTTCCGTGTTACAGAGGAATTTCAAGTATTCCTCTGGTTTCTCCAGGGTCTGGCCAAAGAAGGCCTTCAGTCTTTCACCATTGACTTTGAAAGTCTTCCCCGTGTTTGCATTCCTTACTTCCACTGCCCCATTAGGGTATGTGGCTTGCACTTCGAATGGACCGACCCACTTAGTCGATAGCTTTCCTGACATGAGTTTAAACTTGGATTGGTATAGAAGCACTTGTTGCCCAGGTTCAAACTTCTTGCCCTTGATCAACGCATCGTGAGCCTTCTTCATCCTTTCTTTATACAATACGGAGCAGTCATATGAGTTGAGTCTGATTTCCTCAAGTTCATGTAATTGAAGCTTCCTAGCTTGGCCAGCTTCATCCCAATCATAATTCATCTTTTGAACTGCTCGATATGCTCTATGTTCAATTTCCACAGGCAAGTGGCACATCTTGCCAAAGATCATTCTGTAAGGTGACATGCCAAACGGGGTTTTGAACACTGTCCTATATGCCCACAATGCATCTTCAAGATGCAAACTCCAATCCTTCCCTGTTGGACCAATTGTCTTCCTTAAGACAGCCTTCACAATGCGATTAGACAGTTTAGCTTGACCGTTAGCTTGAGGGTGATAAGCATTTGAGACTCTATGGTGTACTTCATATCTACTCATCAATCCTTTTACAGCTTCATTATAAAAATGCGTTCCTTGATCACTTATGATTGCCCTTGGTACACCAAATCGACTAAAAATATTGTTCTTGAGAAATTCCACAACTACCTTCGAGTCATTGGTTGATGTTGCCTTGGCCTCTACCCATTTAGACACATAGTCTACTGCCAACAGAATGTAGAGGTTCCCTCTTAAGTTGGGTAATGGCCCCATAAAATCCATGCCCCATATGTCGAATACTTCCACGGGCATGACCGGGGTCATGGGCATCTCGTTCCTCTTGCCAATGTTGTCCTCCTTCTGGCATTGAACACATCTCTTACACCACTCAAAGCTATCTTTGAATATGCTTGGCCAATAAAATCCACAATCCAATATCTTCCTTGTAGTTCGCTTTGGTCCAAAATGTACCCCACACACCTTGGAATGGCAATGTGCGAGAATGCTTGTTTGTTCCTTCTCATCAACACATCTACGGATGACTTGGTCAGTATACATTTTCCACAAGTATGGCTCATCCCATATGTAGTATCGACTTTCCACCTTCAACTTATTTCTCTGATAAAGGCTGAGATCTCCTGGAAGCCTTCCCAAAACAATGTAATTGCATAAGTCAGCATACCATGGTTCTGAAGTGTCTTGGGCAAGAGCCATGTGCTCGTCTAGAAATGTCTCCTTGATTGGTTCAATCTCTTCCTATTGAACGATGCGACTTAGATGATCCGCCACTATGTTCTGGGTTCCAGCCTTATCTTTGATCTTTAAATCGAATTCCTGAAGCAACATGATCCACCTTATTAATCTGGGCTTTGTCTCCTTCTTGGCCATGAGGAACTTCAAGGCAGAATGATCTGTATACACTATGGTCTTGCCTCCGAGCAGGTATGACCGAAATTTCTCGACAACGAACACCACATCTAATAATTCCTTCTCCGTCGTGGAGTAATTGCATTGGGCAGGATTAAGAGTTCTGGATGCATAGTATATGACATGATTTACTCTTCCTCTCTTTTGCCCAAGAACCGCTCCCATTGCATAGTCATTTGCATCACACATCACTTCAAATGGTATTGTCCAATCCGGTGGTTGGATTATAGGTGCTGACACTAGAATCTCCTTAAGTGTGTGAAATGCCCTCTTGCAATCTTCATCAAAGTTCCACTCCACTTCTCCTTGTAACAGCTTGGTCATAGGGTGCGCGATCTTAGCAAAGTCCTTGACGAACCTCCTATAAAATCCTGCATGTCCGAGGAAACCTCGCAGCTGTTTCACATTGCTCAGGTAGGGTAACTTGCCGATGATGTTGATCTTGGCCTTATCGACCTCTATTCCTCATTCCGATATGATATGCCCAAGGACTATTCCCTCTTTGACCATGAAGTGACATTTCTCATAGTTCAAGACCAAACTCTTATCTACACACCTCTTTAACACCATTTCCAAAATGTGTAGACACTTATCGAAATCCGACCTATAGACAGTAAAGTCATCCATGAACACCTCTATACACGTTTCTGAGAATATGCTCATCATACATCTTTGAAATGTGCCAGGAGAGTTGCATAAACCAAAAGGCATCCTTCTATACGCAAATGTACCGAATGGGCAAGTGAAAGTAGTCTTGCCCTGGTCTTCTTCCGCGACCCAGATCTGCATGTAGCTTGAGTACCCGTCAAGAAAACAGAAGTATTTGTTGCCCACCAACCTTTCGAGCATCTCATCAATAAAAGGTAACGGAAAGTGGTCCTTCTTGGTCTTCTGATTCAGCTTCCTGTAGTCAATGCATACTCGCCATCCTGTTTGTAACCTAGTTGCAACCATTTCTCTTTGCTCGTTCTCCACCACTTGAATTCCATACTTCTTGGGCACGACGTGTACTAGACTAACCCATCTGCTGTCAGAGATCGGGTAGATGATTCCCAGGTCTAACAACTTCAAGATTTCTTTCATTACCACCTCCTTCATCGCTGGATTCAGTCTTCTTTGAGGATCTCTAATTGGCACGACGTCTTCCTCGAGCAAGATGTGATGTCTGCACACAGTGGGGTTTATTCCCCTTATATCAGCCAATGGCCAACTTTTACTCCATCAGAACTCCTTAATAGACAACTCAGCTCTTATGATTACTGGTAGTGTCTCGTCTTCTCCCATGTAGATGTACTTCAAGTGGCTGGGTAGTGCCTTCAACTCCAACTTGGGTGCTTTCTCTATTGATGGCATCAACCTATCCTCTTGATTCAGTGTAGGAATCACCAATGGCTCCACTCTCCTTCCTGGTTCTGCATCCGATCTTAAATAATGAACTGCTTCAACTAGTTCAACAGACCCGTCTTGGGCAACAACCTCCGTTAAGCTAATTTGTAGAACTACATCCATCTTGTCTTCAATTGCTATCTCTGGCCAAAATTTATCCACCATCTGGTCAATGTGGTCAACGCTGTGCACCATCTCTGCATCACTTGGCTGTTTCATGGTGTTATAGATGTCGAATAACACTATTTCCCCTCCGAACTCACACGTTAGCTTCCTTGTGTCGTAATTGATTCTAGTGCGAGCGGTCTTCCTTGCAACATCATCGGTGCCTTTTGTAATGATCTTCCCATATCCAAAATGTAGAAATCAGCTAGAAAAATTAGATCCCTGACCCTGATCAAGACGTCTTCTAGAATCCCTTCAGGCCATACAGTCGATCTGTCCGCTAGTTGAATCGTAATCCTTGTAGCTTTAAGTGGTCCCATCCTTAAATCGTCATACATTGACTTGGGCATGACATTAATTGATGCTCCAAGATCCAGCATGGCTTTCTCAATCTTCATATCCCCAATGATGCATGAAATGTAGAACATCCCAGGGTCAGTGCACTTGGTCGGCATGGGAGTGTCTTGCAGTACTGCAGACACATTCTCGCTCACTTGGAACCTTGCATCTTCTGTGTATTTGATCTTCCTTGTGCATAATTTCTTCAGAAACTTAGCACACTTGGGCATAGATTGTAAGGCGGTCAAGAGGGGTATGTTGACCTCGACCTTCTGAAACATCTTGGTTAGCTCCTTCATCTCTTATGCTTCTTTATCCTTTGCAAATCGTCCTGGGTAAGGGGCTTTTGGCTCATAGGGTTTGGACTTAGCCACATTATCAGCCTCCTTCATTGCTTTGGCTCTGATTTCGGCTGCATCGAGTTCAACTCTTCTCCTTATGTCCGCTGCTTCTCTTTCAACCTATGCTCTTTTCTCGACTGACAATTCTTGCCATAGTTCCTCAATATCACCTGATCCCATGGGTGCCTCTTCGTACTTCTCTGGTTCAGCCTCTTCTTCTTGTTCCAGATTGACATCTTGCCCAAGAGACTGTTGTTGCCCAGATGCAGCTTTCTGAGGTTCATAATGGTCAGGCACTCTTACTTCAGGCAACTTATCTCCACCACGCAATGTAATAGCATTAACTTGAGCCTTCTTTATCTCTACTTGAGATGGAAGTTCTCCTTTCCCTCCATTAAACATTGACTTGATCTACCAAGTGGCTCAACATGCCATTGATGTCTCTCATGCCTCCCCTTGTCTCCATGCGAAAACTGTCCAATTCTTGTTATCCCTTCCTTTGTTCAGCTACAAGTCTTTCCACCTCACTCCTTAGGGTATCTCTTGGTTGATCTCGATTGTATAGGGGTACATAGGGTTGCTGTGGTGGTTGCCCTTGTTGAGGTACATTCAAATAATTGTTATTCCCATACCTCAATTTATCATTGGGCCTCCAAGGTCCATTGTTGAAGTTTCTTCGCTGCCCAGCATCTCCTTGTTGGTATGGTTGCCCAACTACATTTACTTCTTCATCTTCATACAATGATGGGCATCGATCAGTAGGGTGATTGTTGGCAGCACAAAGTTCACACTTCATAATCCTTTTCCTCAGGATCTGTCCAGGGTTCTCATTCCCAACAACACTGTTCTTGTTCTGATTCATCATAGATACCAGGATATCGAATTTAGGATCACTGCTGGTCGGTTCATGCGTCCCGGGCATGATGGTCTCATCTTGGTTTCTCTTTCTGTCTGCCATCTCAGCAAATAATTTAAAGATTTCACTGGGTGGTTTGTTGATCATGTTGCCTCTATAGACTGCATAGATCCAGTCCCGCTCAGATTGCCTCAGCCCATTCATGAAAGCATTAATCAAATCCTTGTCACCCAAACCATGCTGAGGGCACCTTGCAATTAGCTTCTTGTACCTAGAGTGGTAGTCATAAATAGATTCTCTATTGCCTATCTTTATGTTCTGAATTGCAGCTCTAGCGTTCTGAATACGGGCAAAGGGGTAGTATTGCTCAAGAAACTTCTGCTGCATTTGTTGCCAAGACGTTATGCTGTCTTGGGGTAATTGGTAAAGCCAATCCCTTGCCCCATCTTGAAGTGAGAATGGTAACGTTAGGAGTCGAATGTATTCCCTCAGTGTGTTTTCCGCAGCAGCAGTGTGCACGGTACGCATTGCCATCTCAAAGTCCTGTTAGTGGCGTTGTGGATCCTCTCCTGGTAAGTCACTGAACTTGGGCAAGATCTGTATCAAAGAGTGTTTCAGCTCCCATCTGTTAGTGATAGCGGGCAAAGTGATGTCTGCTGGGTTTAGATTGACATCCGTTGGAAACATGATTTCCTTCAGAGTCTTCTCAGGATCAAGTTGTTGTCGCGCCATCTCCACTTCTTCAGATGTCTCGTAATCTGAATTTGGTGGTGACCTCTCCTCGTCACTCGCCATATTTGTGTCCATCTTTTCTTGTGTTTTTCTTGTTCTTTTTAATCTTTATCGAGTCAAAGTGTGTCTGGGAGGACACAAAGTCGAGAGAAGGTGTGCAGGGAAGAACAGACGGGATCTTGGGCAAAACCGGTGAAAATCTGTTGTTGAGATGCTAAGATGGCGATACAATGCAAATGGGCATAAGGCTGGAAGCTTGTAGCTGGGCAACAACGTTCTATATAATCTACAAGTCAGGAAGTACCTCCCCATATCCTTGAAGCCAACAGACAGAGTACCCGGAGGAGCCAGGATCTTGGTCAACATAGGAAGTGATTCAGGATGCAGACATCGAAGTCAAGATGTAAGTCAGAGCAGCTGCAGATTTCTTTTTCTCCAAGAAAGAGGATAAGGATGGAAACTTTTCTTTCCTTATCCTAATTGAACGTGATTTAGGAGATATCTACCGTGAGAAGGAAATAAATCTCCAGCAATCCATACAAGGGAAGAGGTGGATAAGGATGGAAAGAGTCCTTAACCAACAAGGATTCTATTCTAACCCTAATTCCATCGCCTATATATATGGCTTACTTCATATTGTAACGTGCGGAGCTTTTAGTGCGAGTTTTAGTTCGAGTTTAGAGAGTTCTTTTAGCTTAGTTCTGCATTTTTACTTTTATATTTCGTTTCCAGTTTTTCTGCATTAGTTTTCAGTTGTTGACTTGAAGTCAAGACCTTAGTTGCTGACTTACGCTTTTGAGCAGCAACCCGTTCCCAGTTTAATTTCAGTTATGATTTCTTTTATATATTTTGTGCTTTCGTTTAATATTATGTCTAGTTAAATTTATCGTTTAGGTTGGATGTAGATGAAGTGATCGTAAATTACTCGTTCTAAACTCGTGAGGTCTAATTGTGTTAGTTCGTTAATTGATTTTGTTCTCGAAACACGTAGGATTAATTCTAGACTTAATTGATATTGACATATGCTTGATCACCATCTAGATATTGATATTAAGTCATTAACAAGATTTGGGATCAAACTCGAGAGTGTCTTTCGTGCCCAAGAAGGTAAAGAGTGTTGGAGAGCAGTCGGTATTAACCTACCTCTTGGCTGTCTTAGGTCTGTTTATTCTTAATGCCTGTTGGGTAGCATCGTTATTGAAGTGTCTTCGTGACTTTGTTGGTCAAGAGAGGAGATCTTGCCTTCTGGTCAAGATCTGTAAAATTGGATAGACATAGGTTAAGTGTGTTTATATCGTGACTTCGTGACCTTTAGGGTATAAACTAATCTTTATCTTAAACGAAGTAATGAGATCAAGTAATTAAATATCTTTGCACCAATGAACGAGTAATGAGTAATTAAGATCATTGATTCGAAATCCAAACCAAACTTCTTTTGTTATTTGATATTTTTACTTGTTGAGTTACAGGATACATTGCAGTCAAAACCCCTTTTGTTGAGTTCGATTTGAAGAGAAGATCTACGCCAAGTCCCTTGGGATCGACCCCACTTGCCATTAACTACTACCTTGTTGGGTAAGAGGTGTTTATAAATTTATTTGTGCGAAGAGTGTAACTACAGCGCTTCGTCAAATTGGCGCCGTTGCCGGGGACTTGGTTTTAAGCTAGTTTGCTCTTCTAGCTTGAGTTGAGCACGGTTTATGCCCAAGCCACATCTACGGAGTGATGGAGATCCACAAGATCCAGGAACTTGCCCGGAGGTGATAGCGAGGAGAAATCGAGCAGAACAACGTAAGAAGAAGAAAGATCTGGAGAAAGGTGTCAACGAACCTTTAGAGTCGCCAAGCTTGATAGAAGATCAAGATATTGAGCAAGAAGACGATTCTTGCCCAACAGCGAGTACAGACAGTGAGAAGTCAACATCCAGCTCAGAAGCAGAGACATCAACAACCATGGCAGGACAACAAGAGAAAACTATCCGTCAGATTATGTTTCCTGACGACAAGGGAATCAGACCTTCAAGTATCCAGTTGCCCATCATCAATGGCAACTGGGAGTTCAAACATTTGCTGATACAGATACTGCCCAAGTTCAGCGATCATCCCGGAGAAGACCCTCAGACCCATCTTAAGGACTTTGAGATGACGATCAACACTGTGAGGAACAATTCCCCTCCTACCCGAGATGCTGCCCGAGAACGAGATGCTGCTCGAAATACGTTTCCTGACTACGTAAGGTTACTCACGTTTCCATTTTCACTACTAGATGGAGCACGTGAGTGGCTTTACACCTTGCCAGAGGGAAGCATCGACACCTGAAAAAAGATGCAGCAGGCTTTTCTTGACAAGTACATACCCATTGGCCGGATACAAAGTGGGAGGAATGCCATTTCCTCGATCAAAATGGGTGGAAGTGAGTCGCTGTATGACTACTATAAAAGATTCAAGAAGTTGATAGCAAGATGTCCTCAACATCGAATTCAGGACATTGATTTGATTGAATACTTCTTAAAAGGATTGAGGGTATCTGAGAGAAAATGGATAATTGCAGCTTGTTTAGGAGCTATAGTCGATCAATCACCAGCTGAAGTCTTCAAGAAAATAGCTGCAATGGCCGAACAATCACAAGATGAAGATGATATCCCGAGAGGGGAGTATGAAGGCAACAAGGACAGTTTAGACAACTTGGTCAATACCATGAAAGCATTCATGGCCAAGGTGGATGGTCAATTGGAGGCCTTGAATAAAAAGGTAGATGGCAAGGAAGTTCAAAGAGCCATAAAGAAATGCGAGGTGTGTCAGGCAACATCCCACGTCACCTCAGATTGTCCTAGTTGGTTTGTGGAAGAAGGAAAAGAGGTGAAGGCAACAGGTCAGAACCAGCAAGGCGGTGGGCAACAAAGGTTCCAGTATGGTAATAACAACTATGGCAACAACTTCGGCTATAGGCAGAACCAGCACGAGAACCTGAGGTATGGCAATAACCACTATCAAATACCTCCTGCCCACCAACAACCGCAGCAACCGGTTCAACAACAACAACAATACATTCCTCCACCTCAACAACCACCTCAACAGCAACATAACTATGTTCCTTCACATCGAAAATCAGCTAAGACGGAGTTCATGAAGGAGACCATAGATCGTTTTACCAATGAAAATCAAAGGCTGAGAAGGGATTTTGAGAACTTTCAACTAGAAAGTCGAGGTCAGTCGAATAATCTTCAAGCTCAATTGACTCACATAAACCAAACCTTGTTAAGGCTTGTAGATAACAAGAATGGAAGGCTTCCTGCCCAAGTGGAGATCAACAAAGAGCAAGTCAATGCTGTGACTTTGCGAAGTGGGAAGACGTTACCAGGGTTGTTGCCTAAGATCCAACCCAAGGAACCTGTTCGAGTAGAGGAAATCAAGATGAGTACAAGAGACATCAATGATATCTACAAGGAGCTAAAGGCAAAGTGCGAAGAAGGGATAAAGGCCAAGAAGAATCCCATCTTCGATAATGAGGAGGATGAAGCCTTGTTCGATTACGTGAAGATGGAGAGATCAAGAAAGTGGAAATCAACCTTCCATTATTGATGGCGTTACAATCCATGCCAAAGAGTGCAAAGTTTTTACGAGAGATGTGTTTGAAGAAGACCAAGTACCATGATAATGCCCGTTTCCATGTAGAGAATGTGTCAGCACTCATGAATCACCACATCCCGATTAAGAAGAAGGATTGTCATACCCCGACTCCCGAGGTGCGACGTATGACGCTAACACTACTGAACCTTCCATCACTCAACTCAATTAAGGGAAACATGCTCGGGAAACAAGGGAATATTAACGAAAAGCGATAACATTCAAGACATGCTTTCAAAGATATTTCAAATCAACCAACGAGCACAAATAATTTACATATCAAGTTCGAATAGAAACAAGTATTTCAAGTCAATGAGAAAACAGAAATTAGTATCGAGCACATCGCTCGGAATGAGAACATGTATCAGAGTATGATATCCAAAAGACTTCAATAATCAAAAGCATTGCATTGCAGCGGAATCCTCGACTCAATCCCAACAACTACATGTATGGAGACATGCAATTACCAGTCTAACTTTCGACTCGATCAACAAAACATATCACACCACACCACACCACCAAGCTGTCCTCTCCATCTGTATCCCGCTAACTTGCACGTTTAGAAATACATGCAGGGCTGAGTACTTCGTACTCAGTGAACACATGCCAAAAACTTTTGAAACTTTGCTCTTAGAGCTATATCAATTGAACTTGCCTTGCCGTAGCGTCACAAGTATTAATGCAGTGAAACAGTTTACTTGTGAATGCAAAAATATTTTCTTTTCGTTTAGACTGCGCAGTCAAACAATATATATATACTCAAGCAATATGTATCATCTACCACATTTCACTCTCACTGTGCCGAGAAGTAGGCCTTCTTCTCGGACACTGTGACCGGTCCAACCTAAGCAAGGCTCAGAGTCACCTCAAACAATTCATATTCCACACGTGGGTTTCCTGCCTTTCACAGGACAATAATATCTCAACAAGCAGATGATAACACATACCAAAAACTCAAGTAAAAACGGCAAGTCAATTTGAACTTTAAAAACTTACATAATAATATTCAGATATCATAATAGCATTCATCGATAGTTTTGGTTTTAGAAAAGCCCACCTTACTTCCGTCGATTAGCTATGCGGCTTACTCTTTCTTCGTCCTCGCTACTTCTCCGTCCCGCTCGGTCCTTTATATTTTGACATCGATAAAAGAAGTAAGACACGAAGCTTAAGACGTAAAGTAAACGATTGTTTCGACTGAAGGACTTCTACTTGACTCGTCTCTTTCTATTTTTATCTTTTCTAAGACAATCTTGAGTTTGAAATAGGAGATAAGGTTTTCCTTAAGATATCACCGACCAAAGGAATCATTAGATTTGGAGTTAAGGGTAAGCTAAGACCCAGGTTTATAGGACCTTATGAAATCCTCGAGAGAATAGGACCCGTCGCTTATAGATTGGCCTTGCCGCCAAGTCTAGGAAGCGTTCACAACGTTTTCCACGTTTCTCAATTGAGAAAATATGTTTACGATCCTAAGCATGTCATTAGTCAGCAAGACGTAGTTCTTGAATTTGACCTAAGCTATGAAGAGAAGCCGATATCGATTCTGGATAGAAAAGTCCAAGAGTTAAGAACCAAATCGATTCCGATCGTTAAAGTGCTATGGAACCACCACGGGCAAGAAGAAGCCATGTGGGAACTCGAGGAGAAGATGAAGGAGCGATATCCTCATCTTTTTGCAGAAGGTATGCAAATTTCGGGACGAAATTTTTCATAAGGGGAGTAGGATGTAATGCCCCGGAAATTCCTTACGATCTCAAAATTTAAAGTTAATAAAATAAATGGCTTTGCACGCCTAAGTTTACGATTTTAAATTCTAAGACTAATGGTCGATTCCGTTTCTGAAAATAAATTACGGAAGTCAGCTAGACGACTACTGTATTTAGGGTTAGCGCGTACGAAAAGTTTTTAGTTCGTGAACTCAGAACAGAAAACCGTCTAATTTTTACATTCACGAAATCGCGATACGAACTCGCCCGAGAAAGTTCATTTTTATGATTTTCCGGACGAAACTCGGACTGTATCGTCCCTAGTTTTTGTCGGAATTAATTTTATAAATTTTATTTTCCGATTAAGTTTTATACGTTAGAATTTTTGGACGAATCAAATCGTGACGATTTTGCGTCGAGCTACATTTTTCGTCGTCCGATTTTCGTAACGTCGTATCTCGTCGGAAAAGCGCGTATTTTTTCCTCCCTTCCCTCTCATAACCGATTTCTCTCTCTTTTTAGCAAGATAGTTCTTTTCTTTTATATAGTATTACTTTTTACCTACTACTATTCAAACACTATTCACTTTACACCTTTAACCTAAGTATATATAACCTTGTTATATCATTCTAACTCACATCTCCTCCCTCCCTCAACCCTAATTTCGGCTGCCCCCTTTCCCCCTCCCTTCTTCATTTCTTCTTCCTCCATTGTTGAAGAAAGCTTCAAGATCTTGAGCAAGAAAATCACAAGTCTTCTTCCATCCATCAAACTTCATTCCTTCCTTTAGTAAAAATCAAGGTATCCATCCCCTCTATGTTTCTATCCATCCAACATCCTCTTCTTTTTATTTTCTTTTGATCGAAAATTTAGGAGTGATGATCTAGATGTTTTGATCTTCGATTAGTTTAATTAGTTGTGTTTGGATGTGAATTCTAGGATCAAAATTGAAGAAAAATCATGAACCCTAAGTCTTGCATAGCACCGAAATTTTAGGGCTTTTGTGTAGGATTTTTGAATTCTTCAATTGATGTTAAATTCATGCTTAGAAGGTGTTTAATTAGTGATTAGAACCAAGAGGAATCGAAAGCCCTTTGTTTGTTTGAAATCGATTTAGGGTTTAGGGTTTGAAATTGGGGGTTTTTGCATGTTGATGTGTAATTGGACTTGAATTGATTAATTGATGTTCTAATAGTATGATTAAGAGTTAAATGGTGTTAATTAATGAAGAAAATCACTCTCTTAAACCATGTATTAAAACCGAAATTAAGGATGAAATTAGGGGTTTTCTTGTAGTTGTTTTAATTGTTGATTTGTTGATGGAATAAGGTTGTAATTGATGTTAATTGTCGATAGGAATTTATTTGAGATTTTTCTAAAATTATTTGGTGGGATGTAAGAGACGAAGAACTCGTCGTAAGTTGAAATATAGTGTTGATGTGAAGTGATTATATGCATGAAAGTGATTCTAGTTAGATGTTGTTTAATGACGTAAAATTTGGACGAAATCCGACAACTTTGAAAATTGTGTAAGAAACAAACCACTAGTCGTAACTAATAACCGAGAAGTCGCATGAGAATTCTAACTTGATAATATCGTTTATAATGGACTTGGGAATAACTTTGTAGTTGATTTCATGAGCTTTCGAGCTACTATAATATGAGTTATAGTGATAGTCGAGAACTAGAACGGGAAATTGATAACTTGTTGGTTTAGTACATGTTAGTTGAAAGCCGACGTTTAGAACGTCGTGCTATTGGATGAGTTTTGAGAAGGAGTTCATCACGTACGGGGGTACGTGTTGACTGCCTTGAGGGGCAAGTTTCATAAGAAATCGAATACGAGAACTTAGAACGAACCTAAGAAGCTATACGTCGATTCTATCGAGCAACTAGGGTTAGCGCAGCAGTTTTGCGACCCTCGCCGGAAACTGTAATAACATCTAACTCATTTATCGGATTTGCGATCCGTAAATTGGAGCGTAAACTAGACATCCCAAACTTTCCAACGGTACAGGGCTCATCCCCTGTTTCCAGATCCCCTGTTCTGGGCAGTCCCCAGAGTTTCTGTATTGCGCAGTGAAATTTCAGTTTCTTTCTTCTAAGTTGTTTCGTTCGCAACTTAGTTTTCTTTCGATCGTTTAAGCCGTAATAAATAACGACTATCTTCCTACTGACCCTAGAGTCAAGAAAGAAGCCTTGAGTGCTAAATGAGATGAGACCTTACCTCTTATCCGTTCAAGTAAAGAAGTTTAGTTAAGCGAGAAATTGCTTAAGTCGTATAATGAACTAAAACGTAATTTTCCTAAGTCGATTCTTTCCAACTTAGTTCCTCATGATCTTTTAAGTCGTATTAAGCTATCGACTACCCTCTCTACTGACCTAAGAGTCGAGTATGAGACCTTTCGAGTTCTAAACAGGATTTGTTCGAGTCTCGTTCCCGTTTAAGTAAAATGAATCTAGTAAGCGTGCAAATGCCTAAAGAATGAATCAACTAAAACCTTTTTCGAGTCTCTTTGATCGATTATCTTTTACGAATCGATTTTTAAGTATTATTATTTTACGATGAAGGAGGAAGCCAGCAGTAAAGAAAGGACGGAAGATCCGAAGATTGGAAGCTAGTGCTTTTAGTTCTGTATTGCGAGGTGGGCTTTTATATATAAAATAAAACGAGCAATGCTCGGAAAATCTTTCTTTATCGCTTTGATATCTGTGTTTTCAAAGTGATATTATGGCATGAACTGTTTTACGTTTTATGTGAGTTCTCTTGTACCTATCTGAGTCAACATTCGTGTTTTCCAGATTTAGAGTTAATCTAACTAGGTTAACTAACGATCGGCTCTGAGTTAGCTGCTAAGTGCTTTCCAGAGTTAGTGCACTTTGTAACATGTGGTGTATGTGATATCCTGTTGAGGGGTACCAACCACGGTGAATGAGTTTGGGTCAAGATTGAACGTAACATACCAGAAAAATGCTTGCAAGCTAATTTGAGAAAAGAGTCAGAAAATGTTTAGTAGACACGGGCCTCTTTCAATAAAACCCCGATGTGCTACCTTTATGAAATGCCATATTTATCGATACTTATGATTATGATTTCGGCATCGTGCCCACTAAGTACTTTTGTACTTAGCCCTGCATTGTTTTCTAAATGTGCAGGTTGAAGCGACGTGAGCGGCAACGGTTGAAGTTCAGTTGAAAAGATAGGATGCTTTAGTTAGGACTCTTCTGCTGCCAAACTCTAAGTCTTTCGAGAACCTGTCTATTGAACAAAACTCTGTAGTATAAGTCTATAAACTTGAACTTAGTTACCATCCTGTACTTTTGTCGAGTAATCACTCGTGATTAACTCTTTCTTTGTTACATTCAAGTCTTGTTCATTGATCGTTTGATGTCTTTAATGTATGTTAGTCAGTTAGCCCCCCTTCTTCCCCGCTTCTTTAATCCAACCCCAGTCGCACCCCGGCTTCGGCCGTCCCTCGAGATTTGGGGCTGTGACAATAGATGTTTTACTCAAGCATATAAATTCAATTAAGCATATTCAATATGTTTAATCACATAAGTCTATTCAAATGAATTTAATTCAACATAAAATTTCAATCGATCATTGTAACTCAAGTTGGAATCTAAATAAACGTATTATCTCAAACTCGATTCACACTTCAAGACACATTAACAATTTCTCGTTATTACTCGACTCTAATTTTGGCAAAGACATTAATTCAAATAATAACAGTTTTCTTAGATTAAACTCAAATATTCATTTATTATCTCTTAACTTAATATACGACGCTTATTTCCAAAGACGTCGCCTTTTCTCAATTACTTATTCGTATTCTCATACGTACTATTGCTTATGCTTCTATTATTATTTCTCTTTTTCTTTTAATTAAACACTTATTGAAATCAAAATTCATTTTCTATTTATGGCTCGACTCTTATCTTTGACTCAAAACTTGATTCTTAAACTATTACTCGACTTTTATTTTTCTTTTAATATTCAAAACTCGGCAATTTCCTCGACTGCTTTTTAATCAAACGATTTGAATACCAAACTCGATTATCACGAAATAATCATCACTCTTTATAATATAAATAATTACTCAATCAATTATTATTTATAAACTTGATTCTCAAAATAACTCTTATTAAATCTTACTTTTTATAACCTTTCTCAATTAATTACTTTAATTCGCTCTAATAAATTCTTACTCGACTCTTATTCTCTTAGTTTCTCTTACTCGACTTATCTTTATTTATTTTCTAAGCTCGACTCAACTTATTATTCTCTTATTCTAATATTCCCTATTTTAGTTATTTTTCTCTCACTTATTTTTAAACTTCAAACTTCTTTATTATTATTTATTATTCTCATTATCTCTTGTTTATTCAAACGACTTAATTCTCAATTTCTCGACTCAAATTTCATACTCGTTTTATAACTTCTTTCCTTTAATTCTATTTCATCTTTTATTTCTCATTTATCAATTTCTAATTCTTCGTTATTTATTTCTCGATTATCAATTTCTCTAGTCTCGATTTATTTAACTCGATTAACTTTTCCTCTTAACCTTTAATTATTTAATAAAGAAATTACCTTCTTTTATTAATTTCTAATTTATGACTCATCACTTATTAATTGATTGTTCTCTTTTATTTTCTCTTTAATTTTATTTCAATAAATATCTTGAATATTTTATTATTTTAATAATTAATTTCTTTTAGAATTATTTTTAATGAAATTCAAATCTTCAAATAAAACACCAAGAACACCTAGAACACCAAGAACACATATTCAAAAATTCATATTTTTCACCAAGAACACCTAGAACACACACTAGGTATCCTTTCTCATTTCTTTCGATTTCTACCTCTTTTTATGCTTAAAATTTCATTCTTTTTATCTCATAAATCCTACTAACATCTATTATTCAACATTCTCACATAACATGTTCTTAAACATCATACTATCAAAAATCATCAATTCATCAAAAATCATCACAACATCATAAACATCATAAAAATTATTTTTCTTCTAAACATGCATATATATTTCGATTTTCTTCATAACAACATCATAGGAGATTAAATCATCATATACTCATATTCATCTCATGCTCATTATATCATCAAATCATCAACAAAATGATCAAAATAAATTTCTCCTCCTTGCCCTATAACTCACGGCATTAAGCAATAAATTAGGATAGATATTTTCTCAATTTTTCATGCACATATACTCATTCAAAATATACTCATAAACACATATCAAACATCAAATTATCAAATACTCAAGAAAATCAATCTTTCCTATTTTTCTCTAATTTTTCAGTTTTAATCAAAATTTTAAGGAATTAATTTTTCTTTCTCTTTTAATCAAGGATTAATTCCTAGGCTCGATTTCCTATTGATTTCTTCACTCGAATCTCACATCGAATCTCATATCAAATCCCTAGTTTTTGCCTAAGCATAAATTAAATCATGCATATATGTTATTCTTTAGAGATTTTGGGAGATTACAAATATACAAGAAATCAAATAAATAAACCTACTTCAAAATAATTAAATCGGAGCTTCTCTCTTGAATCTCTTGGATCGAAGATGAACAAGATTAGGGCTCAAACTCTTGGCTTGGAATTTCCATGGTTGAATCCACCTTAATCCTCAAGAAAAATGAAACAAAAATTAATCATCCACACTAGGGCATGTTTGCCGAAAATTATAGAAAAAATAGAGGAATGATTGTTTTGATTTCAAGCTCAAGAATTTGAAGGATTATTATATTTCTCTTTAGAGCATGAAAGGTATAGGTAGATGATGATGGAAATCTCTTGATCTTGAAAGCTTGAAGCTTGAAACTTGAAGCTTTAATGGAGAATTTCCAACTTGTTTTGTGTGTGTGTGTGTGATCGGCAATGAGGGGAGAGGGATGAGAGGATTTTTTTCTTCTTCCCTTCTTGAAAGTTATCGAGAGAGAGAACTAGAGAGAGAGAGTAGAGTTTGAGAGAGTGAGATGAAATGAAAATGAGAAATGATGCTAAGTTAAGAATAAGAATAAGAATAAGAATAACATCATGATATTCTCAAGTAGGTGTTGAATTATAGGGTAGCTAGAGAGAGATTAGGGAGAGAGAGGAGAGTGATGTCGGTGGTGTGAGAGAGAGGGAGAGAGATTCTTCCTGACAGATAAAATTTTACCCGATTGAGAAAGTTTTCCGGATAAAAAGTCCGTATTATTTCATTTATACTGAAAACGGCTCTTATCTCTCCTCGTCTCGTTTCCGACACTAGAAACATCTCAAACCTATCTCATTTCTCATAAATAAATTAAGGATTTCGATTATCTAATTTTTAGGTTAAAATTCCAAGTAACGAAGAAAACCTAAAAATTAATTGGCTAAATAATCCAGTAAGGACTAAATTCTTATAACTCTCTTATATGATCTCGGATAAGCTTCTAACATATCTCAGGGGTCATAGAATTAATTCTAGATTCAAAAGACTCTAATTAGGTCAAAGTCTAAGTTCGTCGGTGAATAGCGTTTTCTCGGTTATCGCTACTATTCACTCAAAAGTAAAAATTCTCGGAATTCTCTGAAATTCATACTCATGCTCAACCACATTTAAATAAGTTCAATCAATGCATCACATCCTCAACTCGAGTAATTTAAAACAATAAGTTCACGTTAAAGCACATAGGGGCATTTTAGTCTTTTCACAAAGTTTCTTTTTCCTTAGAAAATTTTTATCACTCAAAACTTGATAATTAAGCATATCAACTCATTTAGAACGCACTTTAGGACTTATGAAAGCTCGGGGTATTACAAGGATCCTAGCATGTTCGCTATCCCATGCACAATAGGTACTGTGTCAATATCCAAGGCGATGCTTGATCTCGGAGCCTCGATAAATGTAATGCCGAGGGCCATATTCGACGAGATGAGGTTTGGACCTCTTTTTTCCTACCCGTGTTGCCATTCAATTGGCGGACTTGTCCAAAGTCTACCCCGATGGAGTTTTGGAGGACGTATTGGTTAGGGTGGGGGATCTTCTGTTCCCAGCAGACTTCTATATTCTTGACATGGGAAAGAAAGCAATCAAGAACCCAGTGATCTTGCTCGGAAGGCCGTTCTTGAGAATGGCCTGCACCAAAATCGATTGTGACACTGTGAGGTTGACAGTTCAAGTAGCTGGAGAAGTCGTCGAGTTTGACGCTTATCGGCAAAATCAGGATGATGCCCTAGAACACCTCATTACCCTCAATGCATTTGGTCGACGAATGGAGACATTGAATAGCATAAGTTGCTTCTTAGAAGACAATGAGGATGCAGGCCAGACGGATCTCAATCTCATTCAGGATCTTGACCTGGATCTTGACCAACATGAGGATGATGAGACAGCGGATGCCATGATGGAATTCTATGAAGATGATGAGTATGAAAGTGATAAAAATTTGTGGGAGGAGTCGGTCCATGGGCATAGTTTCGACTACTCCATCGACAAAGACTACTTCAAGGATGAGAAGTTGGAGGAGTGCCAAACCTTTGATAATTTCTTTGGCAATGAAGATGAGGATCAGAATGAAGGTGACCAAAAGCCCCTTAACGAGTTTGATGAGGAACTCGAGGAACTACCCTATGATGAGACTGAGGAGATAGTGGAGGAATTCTGGCAACAGACAGTTCTTGAGCAGGATGCCAGCTTGCAGACAGAAGAGGATCTTGCCTAAAACGATGAACCAGCAGATGTGGAAGAATGCAGTTATGCCAGGATTCCGGGCAACATGCAACCTCAGGGGTTCGAACCACTCAACATCCCTGAGTTGAAGCCCGAGGACAGGTTGGTGCCATCACTGCAAAAGGCACCTACCTTGGAGCTGAAACCTTTACCCAAGCACCTGAAGTACAAATATCTTGGCAAGAACGAGACTTTGCCCGTGATCATATCATCTGAGCTGTCAAGCATGGAGGAGATCTGAGTTGGTGAGGTGCTGAGCAAATACAAGGAGGCAATATGGTGGACATTGGACGACATCAAAGGCATTAACCCTGTGGATTGTGTTCATCACATTTTGCTTGAGGATGATGCTGTTCCCGTGAGAGATCCACAAAGGCGATTGAATCCCACCATGAAAGAAGTGGTGATGAAGGAGATACTTAAGCTTCTTGACTTAGGGATCATCTACCCCGTGTCCGACAGCCGGTGGGTGAGCCCTATGCACATGGTGCCCAAGAAGTTGGGAATCCAAGTTGTTGAGAACGAGAAAAACGAGATGGTAGCTATGAAATTGAAAATCGGATGGCGAGTATGCATTGATTACCGAAAGCTTGAAAGCCAGCGGTTGAAGGGCTATGTTGGTCAAGAACAGCTTGTTGAAGAGGAACCATCTGGGTTCCCGTCGAGGAGGACCTCTAACTTCAAAAGGAGGGGGGTGTCGTGCCCAAGACCTTAAACAGGGCGCTGTCCAGAAGGCAACCTAGTTAGTATTTCCTATTTATTTTTATTTTTTGTTTTTATTTTTCTTTTTCTTTATTTTGTAAAAATTATTAAAAAATTATTAAATAATAAAAATGGAGTGGATAAATAATTAGGAAGATAAAGATATATATTTGGAATTTGTGTTTCTTCATTAATTTAGTACTTTGTTCATTGGTTCAGACGAGAGAATGAGTTTTATAAAATAGGAACTTAAAAGGGTTTTCGTCAATGTAGTAAGTCAATAACACCTAATTTATAATCAATTTGATTAAATATTATAAAATCATAGTTAGTCTTAAAATATATATGTATGTACGTTTATAAGTGTGCATGAATTGTGGAATGAAATTAATATTTTATTTGTTAATAATTGAGTGACATACTAGTATTTTAAGATAATAAAGTTTTTTGAATGTCAGAAGGTAATTGATAAGTTTAATAGATACTTGATGATGTATTTGGAATGCAAAGAAATAAGATGCAAATATTTAAGGCTCAATACAAAAGTTTCAAAATAAGATCAGGCAATGTTGTCGAAAAGAAATAGGTTCCATTAATTAGATGACATTACTTGTTTTCTTTGTTTAAGTAAATTTTTATCTGATTAGGTGCGGCGCAACTAGGACTCTCATCTGCTACTTGATTTTCTTTTGGATCGTTTGTGCTCAAAGTTGAGGTGGGTAAAGCTTTCCTTAAACTCAACAAAGTGATTTATGGCATGTTGGTTTTAATTGTGAAGGTGAAATGTTTACAAATGTTTTATATGTCCAACATGTTATTGTCATATGGAATGTGAAATGTGAAATGTGAAATGTGAATGTTGCATATAATCGCCTTGAATGCTTCGCGCTCTTGTGGGTTATATGTTAAAGGATATCCTGTGCACAGTGATTTAAATGCCTCTATAATCGCCTTGAATGCTTCGAGCTCTTGTGGGTTATAGATGAAAATGTTATATGTTCTATATTTGCCTTGATGCTTCGAGCTCTTGTGGTTTATAGAAAAGAATGTTATATGTTACTTCATTTGATAATCATGTTGTTGGACAAAAGAATGAAAGTATTCCATGTATGACCCACCACTGAGTACGTTTTATGAGTACTCACCCCCACGTTTTTAAAATGTTTTCAGGTCAGTGAGCATGGAGCCGCGTGGAAGGAAATGGGGTGTCAATAAAAGTTTAAGTTTATTAAACTGAATTAATTTAGTTAGAACTTTTTCTGCAATTTATTTCTTTTTGAACTATGGTGAAGTATCACATTCCTAGTATTATAGTTTTAATAAATGAGTGCACATACTATTATTGTTTGGAGTTATTTTGTTTGGAAATCTTTGATATAATTAAGGAAAAAATTTTATTTATTTCCGCATTTTTTTAAAGAAGAAAGAGTAGCATTCTAGTTTAGTAAATTAGGGTGTTACATTTAGCGGTATCAGAGCAGGTCTACGTTCCTGTAGACTTGCGTTATAGGATGATAAATTAAAAAGGATTAAGTATTATACCCGTTTCCGACCCGCGCTCCTGCTCAAGGTATTTATTCTATGTTTATAATTTTTTTAATATTTGATTATGACTGAGCACTTGAGAATGAAAGTATATGTTTTATGATGAGTTATGATGATATGTTTTGCATGTTAAAGTGATTATGGAGAAATGATAAAGAATGTTTCATTTTGACTAGTCCTCGAAATTTATAGATGACCCAAGAACCTTTCCACTTAGTATCTTTACTATTGGATCGATGATTTTAGAGATTTTACGTAAACCCTCAACTTAGAATAACCTCATGACTAGCTCGTTTTGGCTATAGGAAATGGCGGGAAGGCAAAAAAACAATGCTATGATGCAAACGTTGATCGACGCACTTCAGGGTCTTGCTCAAAACAATAATAACAACCAAGGAAACCAAGATCCGGTTAGGGCAGCAACGAGCCGGGCTATTGAGCAATTCCGTCACTATGCTCCACCAAAGTTTAATGAAAGGGATGGAGCTTTAGCCTTGGAGGAGTGGTTCGAAGAACTCGAGAGGATCTTCGAGCACATTGAGTGCATTGATGCACACAGAGTTTCATGTGCCGTATTCCAGCTAGTCGAGGAAGCTGGACAATGGTGGAAATCACACCGCAACAGTCTAACTGAAGAAGAGCACCAAGGCCTTACCTGGGCAAGGTTCAAGGAAATGGTGGTGGACAAGTATATGCCACAAGCTTATCGCAACCAGAAGCAGCGAGAATTCCTCGAATTCAAGCAAGGAAACCTGAGTGTAACTGACTATGAGCGAAAGTACATCCAACTCGCTCGATTTGCCACACGATTAGTGGCTACGGAGGAAGACAAGGCTGACTTCTTCCTAAACGGCCTCCGTCCCGAGATTCGAGGAATCCTCTCCATGCAAGAGAATGTCAACTATGGGCTTACTGTCAAGCGTGCACTTGGAGTTGAGGCTGCTTTAGAGGTGGACAAGACGCCCAATGGCAATGGCAACTTTCAAGGGAAAAGAAAGTGGGACAACCGTGGCAACGGAAAGAGGAACTTTGTTAGTAAAAGAGGAAAAACAGATGCTCGTCCCGGAAACACTGCCTCAACTGAGAAGCCACTTTGTTGGGACTGTGGTAAGAACCACTTTGGAAAGTGCCTCCAACACACAAGTGTGTGCTACAGCTGTCATGAACCGGGGCACTATGCTAGCAATTGCCCCAAGAGAAAGGGAAATGGCGTGAGACCGAGTGGAAATGGATCGAGACCTGGAGGAAATGTGCTGAGACCTGGAGGGAATGCACGACTCTTTTCTTTCTCACAGCAAGAGGTCGGCGAGGGAAACGGTAACATGACAGGTATGATAACAGTTTCTGGAATACCTGTTTTGGCATTATTTGATTCTGGTGCATCACATTCATTCATATCTCAAAGTCTCTGCATGCGAGTCGGTTTGAACTTAGAAATAGAGAACTTAGCTTTGGACGTTAAGATTCCTTCAGGCAAAATGTTAAGAACCGATAAGATGGCTAAGGGTGTTAAGTTGGATTTGGGAGGAAAAGCACTTAATGCCGATTTGTATACTTTAGAGATGCGAGATTTTGATTTGATATTAGGCATGGATTGGTTGAGCTGCAACTTTGCTACTATACGATGCCATGAAAGAGAAGTAGTGTTTCAAAAGCCAAATGAAGAAGAATTCGTTTTCTTTGGTGCGAAGATTGGGAAGTTACCAAAAAGTATATCTGCAATGAAGGCTGTAAAGATGTTGAAGAAAGGTGGATGTCAAGGATTTTTGGTAAATCTAGTGGGAATAGCACCCGAGGAACCAAGAATGGAGAATGTGGCAGTAGTGCGAGATTTTGTGGACATACCTGGATTACCGCCGAGGAGGCAAGTAGAGTTTACCATCGACCTCGTTCCAAGAGCAGCACCAGTACGGCTGACCCCACAAACCATCACAAGTCTTTTCTAGTGTGCTTTGTCCTTACTCACACGCATCCCAGAAAAACTTCTCAGGAGGTCACCCATCCTAGTACTACTCCAAGTCAAGCACGCTTAACTTTGGAGTTCTTCCAGGATAGGCACCAGAAAAGAAGATGCATCTTGATGGTATGAGTATACCTATCAATTCCTTTAAGCTCTCCTTGAATATGTCGTCCCATTTCGACATATTCTCGGAATCCCTCTCGTTCAGGTGTGTTTCGGTTCATCCCTGCCCCCTCCGCTTGGAAGTCTCATCGGAGCCGCTCCTTGTCCATGCCTTGTGCACCGGCGATCACTCCGTACTTCGGCCCCGGGCGTCACAGGCCCACCAGCTTCCGCTTGGTTCGTCCCCGAACCACACTGTACTGGAAGAGGTTCGGCTTTGATACCATTATGTAACAGCCCGGTTTCCGGAATGACGGCTGACCCCACAAACCATCACAAGTCTTTTCTAGCGTGCTTTGTCCTCACTCGCATGCATCCCAGTTTAACTTCTCAGGAGGTCACCCATCCTAGTACTACTCCAAGTCAAGCACGCTTAACTTTGGAGTTCTTCCAGGATAGGCACCAGAAAAGAAGATGCATCTTGATGGTATGAGTAGACCTATCAATTCCTTTAAGCTCTCCTTGAATATGTCGTCCCATTTTGACATATTCTCGGAATCCCTCTCGTTCGGGTGTGTTTCGGTTCATCCCTGCCCCCTCTGCTTGGAAGTCTCATCGGAGCCGCTCCTTGTCCATGCCTTGTGCACCGGCGATCACTCCGTATTTCGGCCCCGGGCGTCACACAGTTTATGTTAAGTATGTTTTCCTTTATTTATTTTGTGTTCTTATTTAATATTATGTCTGGCTAAATTTATCGTTTGGGTTGGATGTAGATGAAGTGATCGTAAATTACTCGTTCTAAACTCGTGAGGTCTAATTGTATAAGTTTGTTATTTGATTTTGTTCCCGAAACACTTAGGATTAATTCTAAACTTAATTGATATTGATATATGATTGATCACCATCTAGATATTGAGATTAAGTCATTAACAGGAATTGAGATTTAACACGAGAGTGTCTTTCGTGCCAAAAAAGGTAAAGAGTGTTGGAGAGCAGTCGGTATTGACTTACCCCTTGGCTGTCTGGGTCTGTTTATTCTTAATGCCTGTTGGGCAGCATTGTTACTGAAGTGTCTTCATGATTTTGTTGATCAAGAGAGGAGATCTTGCCTTCTGGTCAAGATCTGTAAAATTGGATAGACATAGGCTAAGTGTGTTTATATCGTGACTTCGTGACCTTTAGGGTATAAACTAATCTTTGTCTTAAACCAAGTGATAAGATCAGTTAATTGAATATCTTTGCACCAATGAACGAGTGATGAGTAATTAAGATCATGGATTCGAAACCCAATCCAAACTCTTTTGTTATTTGATATTTTTACTTGTTGAGTTACAGTATATATTGTAGTCAAAACCTCTTTTGTTGAGTTTGATTGAAGAGTAGATCTACACCAAGTCCCTTGGGATCGACCCCACTTACCACTAACTACTACCTTGTTGGGCAAGAGGTGTTTATAAATTCATTTGTGCGAAGAGTGTAACGATAGCGCTTCGTCAATTAATTCCCCAATTATTCATGCTAATTATTGTACCCAATTTAATTAAAAATCTCACCCAAACCCTAAAATCCCAACTATTTCTGTCTCACTTTTTCGACTTCATACTCTGCCATTTTCATTCCTCACAAGTCTTCTTCGATTTCTCTTTCATGTGTTCATCCAAACCCTAGATCTACCCCTAATTCTATCGCCGACATCACCATTTTCCTCCATTGTTTGTGTTTGTCGTGCAGATTCCATCTCCCTTCTTCAATTGGTCTCGATCTCATGCATCGAAACCCTAGATCTATCCCTAATTCAACCGCCGATATCTCTAAAATCCCGATACATCATTGCAATTGATGAAGAATTCCTTTGAAATGGAGTTGAGTTCCATCGATTGGGTCCTTTAAACCATATTCGATTCTGTGACGCCGGCGAAATCGAACGATGGTTCCGCCTTGGTGCTAGAAAGCTCACTAATGGTGGTCAATTCTGAGATTCCACCATCTGAATTGGAGATCTTCGATACTATAGTCGGTCTCTCTTCTTCAACTCCACCTTCTGATTTTTCTGATTTTCCGGTGCTAGAAACGCCATCATCTTCGGGGGTTGCTTTAGAAGAGATGGTCGATTCTGAGATTCCTCAAACTCCATTGGAGAATTTCGATACTGTAGTCGGTCTCTCTTTATCGACTCCACCTTCTAAGCGTCCTAATTTTTCGGTGCCGAAACCCCGTCATATCCGAGGGCCACTTTAGAAGAGATAGTGGAGAAGATGTTGCCTACAGATCCCTACTACTTCCTGTTTAGTGAATGCACGAAATTTCGTAAAAAAAGGAAGGAGATGGAAGATGCTGCCTCAGTCCTCTGAATCAGGTGATGAATTTCTTATTTCTTGACTTTGAGGGGGACGACTGGTGATGCCATTGTCAATGTGTTGGTTGAGAGCAGATTTTTGCCTTCTTCGGATAGTTTAGGCCTTATTTTTTCTGTTTGTGACATTGTATTGAATATTCTGGTTTTTTGCTGTATTTGGTGGTTGAGAGCAGGTTTTGGGAGTGAAATGGTGTATTTATTGTGCTTATTGAGGGTTAAGTGTTGTTTAAAATTCCCTCCAACATTTTGATCACATCAATGTACATTTCCAACATTATTTTAATGAATTTCAGCTTGTTTTTAGCTTTAATTTAGTGAATAAAATCTGTTTTGGCTGCAAAATGAATTGTATTTGCCTCCAAAAAGTAATGTGCAGGATTCTTCTTTGTATGCATGATGCGTCTTCGACTTTTGGGCCAGTTGGCCCTACTTTTCTGGTCTTTTTTGTGTCTTTAGTGTCTGTATAGGGAAGGAAGCTGTTGTTCGTGGGAAAGAAGCTCCGGCCAAGGCAAACAGAGGAAAGATGGTTAGAATAAGCAGTATTGGAGTATTTTCGATCAGTTGCAGGAATATGACTGCACCAAGGAGTATACAGCACAGAAGAGGAAGCGCAGTTTAAGCATGAGGCGAGGTTGAAAGGAGGATTTTATGCTAACCCTGAAGCTAAGTTGTTGTTCATCATTCGCATTCGTGGTATTAACGCAATGCATCCAACAATAAAGAAGATCTTGCAGCTGTTGCGTCTACGAACAGAACCTTAGTACGAGACTAACCAAAGCATGCAACTGTATGACCATTACCGAAGTCAGCAGTTAAGCGCCGGAGCTAAAGAAGGAAAGACGCGTGGAAAAGATTTGCACAATATCCTAGGGAGCGTCCGTGTGCAAAAGAATTTGGAAGCCAGTTAATCACCCTCAATCCATCAATCGGAGATTGCCAATCATCAATCTGCTCAATCAAGGATAAATCAAGATCAAGCTAAACATGGAAAGAATCAATCATGCCAATTCAGTCTACCAGCGGAGGGTTTCAATTGCCGTCATCTCAGCTATAAAAGTTCAGCAAGTGTGGTTGGCACAACGTTGGTTACCCCTACAATTTGATAATCTTCAGACCAAGAAACACTTTTACTTTTAGTTCTTTTACAGTTTACACATCAAACAATTTATCAGCTTTCATTTTATATTCCGTTGTGAAGAACAAATCCAAGGCAGTTTGCCTTAGGTACCTTCTTAATTCAGTATTTCGTATTTTCTGCTATTCATGTGTTTATTTATCTTCGATAGTATGTATTTCATTATGTGTGAGTAATTCTCTTGGTGAGATTTGGGTGGGGGAAATGATTAATTGTTGATATGTGAAATATTCGTGAGGCATTTATGCTTTCGGTTGGGTCCAGTGGTTCCGGAGAGATCTGAGCAGAATTCATGGGCAGTCCTGACCTAACGGGTGGTCTCCATTCGGTTAAGGCTGTACCATATCAAGAAAAGGCCAGGGCATGACAGACAGCAATGTTCAGTATGCCTATGACTGAGTGGTTGAGCAACACCTTCAACGATGCTGTAGATCTAGATGGCGAAGAACGGGCAAGGGGATACTGCGTCCTTCCTCGGTCTTGGGCTTCTCTAACAATCACCCACCAACTGTGACGAGGCATCAAGCCATGGTTATTGACCAAGGGACTCATCTTGCGCATCGTAGATATATCGATGACCGGTTGGACGTGTTACCAAAAATGTATATCCCGCGAGTTATGTCTACTCTATAGGTGCAGAGCCGAGAAGCTTGGAAGAGAAGGTTGGTGAGGGTCATACTTGGAGCGATCGGGTATGACTACTATCTAAGGAGAAGTGAAGCACGGCCTTGTGACCGGGGTGAAGCGTGACCTTCGGACCAAGTGACTACAAGGGATTCAACCATCCCAAGTATGGAGTATAAACTCTTGAAACGCCCCAATGTCTTTGGGCCACGCCTTGAGTTTATGCAAAACATGGACGGATCTTCAGTATGCCCATGACCGAATACACATATCAACGATGATCATGACCTACCCAAATCTTACCCCTTTTATATTTGATTGTCTTTCAAGTTTATTTGTGCAGATAAACAGGTTGAGACCGTGACAATTCAATTTGTTCACCGAAGAGTAAAGTAGTTCCTCACTCTCCGTGGGATCGACCCTAGCTTACCACTAAGACTAGCCAGTCCGGTTGTGGGCATAGGAGCGTGTACTGTCCTTCTGGGGCATACACAAGTATTTTTATCGTACCACACGACGGGTGCGTGTCAAAATTAGCGTCGTTGCCGGGGAGTGACGCTCAACAATTTTACTCTTCTCATTCTATCTTCCGCTACTAGTGTATGCGTGGAACTCGTCGAGTGCAAAGAGCATTGATTTTTTATCCAAATATTAACCGAACTGAACGACGACTACATGCACTTGCACGGATAGCAAGACGCGACGCTATGGTTGATCGAAAACAAGTGCAGACCCTCAAACAGTTGGAATACCCAACTAATTTGAATCTCAGGCCGAATGGGATCACTTTACCAGCAAACCCTTTCGACCCTGAGCGGTTTGACCTCAAACCAGCATTGATATAGGTCTTACCAAAGTTTAATGGATACGCTGGGGACGACCCCCATACTCATCTCCAGGATTTTGAAATGACAGTGATGCACCAATAGAACGAAAACCAACAGGAGTACGTGAAGTTGATGCTCTTTCCATTCTCGTTGGTGGATCATGCAAGGAGATGGTTATATAATCTACCCCAAAGAAGTGTTACTTCTTGGGCAGAAATGCAACAATGCTTCTTAGAAAAATTCTTTCCAGCAACACGAGTTGAGAGAATGAGATGGGAAATCAGAAACATCAAACAAGACTGGCCGGAATCCTTCTATGAGTATTGGACTCGATTTAAGCAACTCCTGAGCAACTGCCTGCACCATCAAATCACACCTAAGGATCAAGTTGAGAGCTTCGTAAAAGGCATGTTGAGGAATGACCGAGGATTGGTGTTAGCTGCATGCAATGGGTCATTGATGGCCAAAACTCCTCAAGAAATTTTCAAAATATTGGGAACGATGGCTGAGGAATCAAGAAATGATGGACATGAAAGGAGTAGGGAGTTGCCAGCTAAGGAAGAAGACAAGGATAAACTGACAACTTTGAGTCAAGAAATGAAGGAGATCAAAGCACTGCTAAGTGGTTTGACCATACAGAAGAAGGTACGACAGTGTGGCCTCTGCGATGCAATAGGGCATCAATCGGAGAATTGCCCTAATTTTGGTGAGTACATAATGGATGTAAATGCTATGAGGAGAAATGAAGGATTTCTTAGAAAGCATGATCTCTTCTCTAACACTTACAATTGAGGATGGAAGGATCATCCTAATTTTAGATGGAAGCAAAATGGTCAACCCCAACAGCATAACACAGGCATATCGGGATCTTCTCAACAGTATGCCCATCACCAACAACAACCACAGTATCAGGGAGGACCACCACAGCAATAGAACTACCAACCACCACAGCAACAAGTTTATCAACCGCCACATCAGAGGCGAGCACCGTGGGAAGAGGCCATTGAGAATATGGCTAAAGAGAGTGAGAAATTTCGAAATGAAGTTCGAGCTGGTATGAATCAGACTAATGTGGCAAAAGTATTGGCCAAAGTGGAAGAAAATACAGGAAAGCTTTCCCCTCAGGGAATTAATCACAAGGAACAAGCACAAGTGATAATAACAGAGGTGGAAAATGAGCAAGCTGAGAAAATTTTGGCTGAAGCAGAAGATAATAGAAAACGAGATGAGGGGACTGGTCATGGGTTTACTGGAGAACAACTTGGTAATGATCAAACTGAACCACCTTATCCGGGTAGACAGCGACAGAAAGCCAAAGAAAAGGAAGCCAGCGAGATGATGAAAATATTTCAGAAAGTGAAACTTAGCATACCATTACTGGACGCAATCAAACAAATTCCTAAATATGCTAAGTTCCTGAAAGATCTCTATTCAAGAAAGATGAAAGTTGAAGAAGATGCTCGATATGTGATGGGGGGAAGTGTGTCAGCAGTGATTCAGCAATAATTACCCCCAAAACGTAAAGATCCTGGAATGTTAACTATTCTTTGCAACATAGCAGGAAGAAATATGGATGTGCTAATCCAGAAGGAGTGATAGAGGATGTGCTAATCAAAGTGGGTGAGTTAATCTTTCTGGCCGATTTCTATGTGTTGGATACAGGGTCAGAAGCGAAAGAGAATTCTATCTTATTGGACAGACCATTCATGATGACTGCCGGAACAAAATTGGATATGAAGACGGGCATACTGTCTTGTGAATTCGATGGAGTTGTGGAAAAATTCAATATATATGAAGCTATGAAGAGGAAACTAGAGATGGAGTCTGTGGAGATGATCGACATATTTGAACCTCTGGTACAAGAACAAAGCTTGGAATTTAGCACTAGTGATCCACAGACAAAGTGATACAAGCCAGCCTCACCGATCGAGATGCTATTCAAACAGAAGATGTTGAGGTAAGAGAGGCTATTATGGAGCTATATTCACTCAAGGAGAGCACATTGGAGGCAGAGTTAGAGGTGGATAAAAAGATCAGAGAAATTATTTTGGAAGTGTACTCAGTTGGGGGATCAACAGAGGGCAAACTGGAATTGTTTTCTCAGTATGAATAGCACAAAAAGTTACTTCCTTCAATTGTGAAAGCACCGATCTTGGAATTAAAGAAGCTGCCCAAACAACTGTAATACGCTTATTTGGGACCTGAGGAGACTCTTCCAGTAATCATCAGTGCAAATCTGACAATGGTGCGAGAGAAAAGATTGGTCAGGGTCTTACGGGAAAATAGAGAAGCCATCGGTTGGACCTTGGCAGACATTAAGGGAATCAGTCCAACTGAATGCATGCACCATATATACCTGGAGGAAAGAGCTAGACCAGTGCGAGATTCACAGAGGAAGATGAATCCTGTAATGAAGGAAGTGGTGCTCAAGGAGATCTTGAAACTTCTAGAGTTAGGAATTATTTTTCCTATTTCTGATAGCCAGTGGGTCAGCCCAGTCCATGTCATACCGAAGAAATCAGGGATCCAGGTGGTAGAAAATGATAAAGGAGAGTTAGTTCCCAGAAGATTGCAAACTGGATAAAGAGTTTGCATAGATTACAGGAAATTGAACATGGTTACACGGAAGGACCACTTTTCGCTACCCTTTATCGATCAGATGCTCGAACGGCTAGCTGGTAATGCCTATTACTGCTTTCTAGATGGGTACTCGGGATACATGCAATTTTTTGTGGCGCAAGAAGACCAAGAGAAAACAACTTTCACATGCGTGTATGGGACATTTGCCTATCGAAGAATGCCGTTTGGTCTGTGCAATGCGTCTGGAACCTTTCAAAGGTGCATGATGAGCATTTTCTCTGACTTATTGGAGAATTGCATCGAAGTGTTTATGGATGATTTCACGGTATATGGAGACTCATTCGACACATGCCTTAACCACCTAGAACTAGTATTGAAAAGATGCGTGGAAAAAAGCCTGGTGCTTAATTATGAGAAGTGCCATTTTATGGTAAAGGAAGGTATAGTTCTAGGACATGTCATCTCGGAAAGGGGAATCGAAGTGGACAACGCAAAAATCGATTCCATTGCCAAATTGCCTTATCCAACTATGGTCAAGCACATAAGGGCATTCCTTGGTTATGCATGATTTTACCGACGTTTCATCAAGGACTTCGTGAAAATTGGTCAGCCCATGACTCGATTGTTGCTACAAGATGTTCAGTTTGACTTCGACGATGACTGTAAGGAAGCATTTCCTTAATCTAAGGGACAAATTGGTGCCAGCCCCTATTATACAGCCCCCAGATTGGGAAATACCCTTCGAAATTCAGTAATCATGCGGTTGGAGCTGTGCTGGGACAGAAGAAGGGAAAGGAAAGCTATGTCATTTACTATGCCTCAAAAACCCTCAATCCAGCTCAGGGTAGCTATACCACAACCGAGAAAGAATTGTTAGCAGTGGTGTTCGCCATAGAGAAATTCAGATCATATCTTTTGGGCACCAAGTCAATTATATATACCGACCATGCAGCCTTGAAGTATTTAATCGCGAAGAAGGAATCTAAACCACGACTCATTCGATGGATATTACTGCTACAAGAGTTTGACATCGAAATAAGGGATAAGAAAGGAGCTGCCAACCTTGTGGCAGATCATTTGAGCAGACTACAAATGAGCAAGGATGATGAAGAGCCCATAGAGGACACTTTTCCTGATGAAAAATTGTATGTTGTATATGGTCAAACGGAAATGGAGACTCTGTATACCTTGACCGATAAGGAGCCATGGTTTGCAGATATAGTGAATTATCTGTTTACAAAAGAAGTGACATCAGGAAAGACCAAATTTGAAAAGCAGAAATTGGTCACACAAGCTCGTTTCTACTTTTGGGAAGCACCGCATTTGTGAAAGATAGGGACAGATCAGGTCATATGGAGGTGTGTTCCTGAGGATGAGCACGCCCAAATCTTGGAAATGTGCCATGGTACTGCATGCAGTGGACATTTTGGTCGAAAAAGAATAGTACAGAGGATCTTGGATAGCAGATTTTATTGGCCTTCAATATTTGCCGATGCAAAGAAATGGGTACAGGGCTGTCCGAAGTGCCAAATGGTTAGGGGTATTACCGCAAGGGATGAGATGCCTCAAATGCCCATAATTCCTGTGGAAATTTTCGACGTATGGGGAATAGACTTTATGGGACCATTCCCTAAGTCTGGACATTATGAGTACATATTGGTAGCAGTCGATTATGTATCTAAGTGGGTCGAAGCTAAGGCCACAACAAGTAATGATGCTCATACGGTGGCAGAATTTTTGAAGGACCAAGTGTTTAACAGATTTGGAGTTCCAAAGATTCTCATCAGCGATCAGGGATCTCATTTCTGTAATGCTACTATCAAGGCACTCACTAAGAAGATGGGGGTGAAACATAAAGTTACAACTTCATATCACCCCCAAGCCAATGGACAGGTTGAAATCTCGAACAGAGAGATCAAGGGCATATTGGAGAAAGTGGTCCAACTCAACCAAAAGGACTGGAGTAATTATTTGGGGGATGCGTTATGGGCATACCGAATTGCCTACAAAACCCCAATAGGGATGTCACCCTTTAGGCTTGTGTTTGGAAAAAGATGCCACTTACCTGTAGAAGTGGAGCATAAAGCATATTGGGCCATCAACAAAATTAATTTCAGTATGACTTTGGCCGGAGAAGAAAGGAAATTGCAGATGAGTGATTTGGAGGAATTGCGGTTGGAGTCATACGACAATGTAGTTCTATACAGGGAGAGGACAAGGAAAATTCATGATGCAAAAATCCGCAAGAAGAAATTTTGGGTTGGACAAAAGGTACTACTCTTCAATTATCGCTTTAAGTTGATGAGTGGGAAACTCAGATCCAAATGGGGAGGGCCATACATCGTGAAGAAAATATTTCCAAATGGAAGTGTCGAGGTATACGACTTAAATGGAAGTGACACATTTGTGGTGAATGGTCACCGTTTGAAACCCTACTTCGACTACTTTGAGATGAAGAAAAGCAAGGAGAAATGCTCTCCTAGACCCTGTCTACCAGTAAAATCAAATTTGGGTACGTCGAGCTCAAGACAATAAACAAGAGCGCTGACTGGGAGGTAACCCAGGAGACGTCGTCGATATGACCACAACCGCTATATTCATCCGTTACTTAGAAGTTTATATTTTATTAAGTGATTATTGGGCTGAATCAGAGCTTGGGGAAAATGGGCCAAAGAAAATGGAGGCCCAAGGTAAATGTTGAACCCACTTTGTGATGCAAAGTGTGTAGGTGGAGGCCCATGGTATTATTTCATCGGGGATAGGTCTAACCGAGGAGTGACGTGGAAGCGCGTCTGACACAGTCTGCTTGGGAAGTGACTGCGCCGTTTCGAGTTTCGCACAATATTTGAATTTCAAATATGGTAATGATTTCATTCCTTAATCATTCCTCAGTTTCCATAACCGTCATCTCCACCTTCTCATCAGTTATACACTCCCTCATTAAACCACCACATCCTCCATAACTGCTACACATTACACCCACTCTCTCCACTTCGCTGCAACCGCCATTCGAAATACTCAATTTAAGAAGTCAGTTTGGCTTTCTCCACACACCCAATCACTCACGATTCAAAAACCCTAATTTTCCAACCTTCGCATTCACCATGGCTAGAGTCAAATTACCTGCGAATAGAAAAAGTACCAAGAGCAACGCCGTCTCCGGCAGCACGCAGACCACCACGGGGAAGAAAAGCACTACTGCTGCAAAACCTGCATTCACAGTAGAAAAGAGGAAGACGCGTAGCGCTACCTCAGAAGAAACTCTTACGCAAAGCACAGAGAAAAATACAACTCCTCTGGTTGTTGAAGAGGAAAAACAGAAGCAAGTTCATTCGCCAGAAAAGCAAACCATTGGTGAAGGGGAGGTGGAAGAAATTTAAGGACAGGATCAGGCTGAGAAAGAGGCGGATGACCAGCCACCTAAGAAGAAAGAAAAGAAGAAACCTACAGCTAAAAACACCATGACTACTAATGCGTCTTCGACTTTTGGGCCATTTGGCCCTATTTTTCATGTCTTTTTGTGTCGTTTAGTGTCTGTCTAGGGAAAGAAAGCTATTGTTCGAAGGAAGGAAGCTCAGTCCGAGTCAAACAGAGGAAGGTGGCCAGAATGAGCAGAATTGAAGTGAATTCAGTCGGTTGCAATGATTACGCAAAGGAGTATGCAGCATAGGAGATGAATTGAAGCAAGAGACGAGGTTGAAAGGAGGATTCCATGTGAACCTTGAAGCTAAATTGATGTTCATCATTCGCATTCGTAGTATTAACGCAATGCATCCAACAATAAAGAAGATCTTGCAACTATCTTGCCTATGAAGAATCAAACCATGAAGCATGCAGCCAGTTTGACCACCACAGCAAATTGCCAATCAGTCGCCAGAGCTAAAGAAGGGAAGCCGCGTGGAAAAGATTTACATAATATCTGCCAAGCATCTATGGAAAGAAGGATCCTGAAGTCAGCACATCACCCTAAATCAATCAATTAATCGGAGATTGCCAATGACCAATCAAGTCAATCTGGGATAATCAGAATCTCGCTCAACATGGAAGGTACCAATCATGCCGATTCAGTCTACTCGCTTAGGGTTTTGTCTGCTGCCATTGCTACTATAAAAGTCCAACCAATGCGGCTGGCACAACGTTGGTTACTCTACCATTCTCTAGTTCTTAGTCCGAAAAACAGTTTTACTTTCAGTTCTATATTTACTTTACGTTGAAAACAGTTATCCGCTTTAATTTACATTCCGCTGTGAAGAACAAATCCAAGACTGTTTGCCTTAGGTACTTTTAATTCAAGTATTTCGTATTCCCTCTTATTCATGTGTTCTATTTCGTTAATCATTATGTATTTCATTATGTGTGAGTAAAATACTTGGTGAGATTTGGGTATGGGAAATGATTGACTGTTGATATGTGAAATATTCGAGAGGCACTTGTGCCATCGGTTGAGTCCAGTAGTTCCGGATAGATCTGAGCAGAACTCATGGACAGTCCTGACCTAACGGGTGATCTCCGTTCGGTTGGAGCTGTACCACGTCAAGCAAAGGCAGGGCATGACAGACGGCAACGTCCGATGTGCCCATGACTGAGTAGCTGAACAACACCTAATATGGTGCTGAAGATCTGGATGGCGAGGAATGGGCAAGGGGATAGTGCGCCTTTTCTCGGTTTTGGGCTTCTCTAACAATCAACCACCAACTGTAACGAGGCATCAAGCCATGGTTATTGACCGAAGGACTCATCTCGCGTATCGTAGATATATCGATGACCGGTTGGACGTAGTACCGGAAATAGATATCCCGTGAGTTATGTCTACTCTGTAGGTGCGGACATGGGAAGCTTGGAAGAGAAGGTTGGTGAGGGTCATACTTGGAGAGATCGGGTATGACTACTATCTAAGGAGGAGTGAAGCACGGCCTTGTAACCTGGGTGAAGCGTGACTTTCGGACCAAGACGACAACAAGGGATTCAACCATCCCAAGTGTGGAATATAGACTCTTGAAATGCCCCAATGTCTTTGGGCCACGCCTTGAGTTTATACGAAGCATGGACGGATCTTCAGTGTGCCCGTGACCGAATTAACATATCAACAATGATCATGACCAATCCCAAATCTTACCCCCTTTTTATATTTGATTTCCGTTTAGTTTATTGTGCAGATATACAGATCAAGACCGTGACAACTCAATTTGTGCACCGAAGAGTAAAGTAGTTCCTCATTCTCCATGGGATCGACCCTAGCTTACCGCTAAGACTAACCAGTCCGGTAGTGGGCATAGGAGCGTGTACTGTCCGCCTGGGGCATACACAAGTATTTTGATCGTACCATACGACGGGTGCGTGTCAAAATTGGTGCCGTTGCCGGGGAGTGACGCGCAACAATTTTACTCTTCTCATTCCATCTTCCGCTACTAGTGTATGCGTGGAACTCGTCTTGTATAGAGAGCATTAACTTTTGATCCAAACATCGACCGAACTGAACGACGACTACGCGCACTTGCACGGATAGTGAGCTGCGAAGCTATGGTAGACCAACCACAGACAGCGCAGACCCTCAAACAGTTGGCATACCCAACTAATCTGAATCTCAGGCCGAATGGGATCACCTTACCAGAGAATCCCTTCGCACCTGAGCGGTTCGACCTGAAACCTGCATTAATACAGGTCTTACCGAAGTTCAATGGATACCCAGGAGACGACCCACACACCCATCTCCAAGACTTCGAAATGACGGTGATGCACCAGTCCAATGAGAATCAGCAGGAATATGTGAAGCTGGTTTTTTTTCCATTTTCATTGATGGATAGAGCAAGGAGATGGCTATATAATCTACCTGAAGGGAGCATCACCTCTTGGGCAGAAATGCAACAAAGCTTCCTGGAAGAATTCTTCCCAGCCACAAGAGTTGAAAGGATGAGATAGGACATCCGAAACATCAAGCAGGATGGACTGGAGACCTTTTATGAGTACTGGACTAGCTTCAAACAGTTGTTAAGCAACTGTCCTCATCACCAGATCACTCCGAAAGATCAAGTGGAAAGTTTCGTAAAGGGCATGCGAAGGAGTGATCGAGGACTGGTACTAGCTGCATGTAATGGATCGTTGATGAGCAAAACACCTCAAGAGATTTTTAAACTCTTGGGAACAATGGCAGAAAAGTCCAGAGATGATGGACATGAAAGAAGCAGAGAGATACCAGAAAAAGAGGGAGAAAAAGACAAGCTGACAAACCTGAAAAAGGAGATGAAGGAGATAAAGATACAGCTAAGTGGTCTGACCGTGCAGAAGAAGGTTAGATAGTGTGGCCTTTGTGATGCAGTGGGGCATCAATCTGAAAATTGCCCCAACTTCGGTGAAGATATAATAGACGTGAACGCTATGGGGGGCAATGAAGGATTTCAGAGGAAGAATGACCCCTTCTCCAATACGTACAACAGAGGGTGGAGGGATCACCCTAATTTTCGATAGAAACAAGATGGTCAACCACAACAGAACGGTACAAGTCTACCGGGAGCACCTCAACCATTTGCCCAGCACCAACAGCAAGGACAATATCAGAGAGGCCCACCACAACAACAGCACTACCAGCCACAGCAGCAGCAGGTGTATCAACCACCTCATCAGAGGAGAGCACCGTGGGAAGAGGCCATAGAGAACATGGTTAAGGAAAGTGAGAAATTCCAGAATGAAATCCGAGCCGGGATGAATCAAACCAATGTGTAGATTGGTCATTTGGCGAAAGCACTGGCAAAGGTAGAAGAGAATACAGGAAAACTCCCACCTCAGGGGATCAACCATAAAGAGCAAGCACAGGTAATCATAACAGAGGTGGAGGACGAGCAAGCCGAGAAAATTTTGGCAGAGGCAGAAGTCAACCGGAAAAGGAATGAAGAGACCAGTCATGGGCTGACCGGAGAGCAAAATGATGAGGAATCAGGGTAGACTTTGACAAAAAGCCAGGGAAAAAGAAGCCAATGATATGATGAAGATCTTTCGAAAATTGGAACTCAGCATACCACTACTGGATGTGATTAAACAAATTCCCAAGTATGCCAAGTTCCTTAAAGATCTATGCTCAAGGAAAGAGAAGATTGACGAGGATGTTCGATATATTATGGGAGAGAGTGTGTCAGCCATCATACAGCAGAAACTGCCACCGAAAAAGAAAGATCCGGGGATGTTCACTATCCCTTGCAACATCACAGGCAGGGACATGGACAAAGCCATGATGGATTTGGGGGCGTCTATCAACGTGATGCCCCTAGCAGTTTTCAACAGGCTCAGCTTGGGGGAACTACGAAACATCCGAGTTGTCATACAACTAGCAGACAGGTCAAATGGGAATCCAGAAGGTGTGATCGAAGATGTGCTGATCAAAGTAGGAGAGTTGATTTTTCCTGCGAACTTTTACGTGTTGGACACAGGATCAGAAGCAAATGAGAATTCCATTCTACTGGGCAGACCATTCATGATGACTGCCGGAACTAAGTTGGACATGAAGATAGGAATTATGTCTTGCGAGTTCGATGGCGTGGTGGAAAAATTCAACATCTATGAAGCCATGAGAAGGAAGCCTGAATTAGAGTCTGTGGAAATGATTGACATATTCGAACCATTTGTGCAAGAGCAAAGCCTGGAATTCAGTTCCAGCGACACTACAGAAAGGGTGATACAAGCCGGACTGACTGATCGGGATGCCATGCAAACAGAAGATCTCGATATGAAGGAGGCTATAATGGAGCTGTACTCATTAAAGGAAAGCACAATGGAAGCAGCAGTGGAGGTTGACAAGAAAATTAAGGAGATCATCTTGGAAGTATACTCCATCGGAGGATCGGGAGAGGGCAAACCGGAGTTGTTCTCTCAGTATGGGCAACACGAGAAACTGTTACTATCAATTGTGAAAGCTCCAGTCTTAGAGTTAAAAAAGCTGCCAAAACACTTGCAATATGTTTACTTGGGACCGGAGGAAACTCTTCCGGTAATTATTAGTTCTGATCTAACCATGGTGCAGGAAGAAAGACTAGTCAGAGTATTGAGAGAGAACAAGGAAGCCATCGGTTGGACCCTGGCAGATATAAAAGGGATTAGTCCAACAGAGTGTATGCACCACATATACTTGGAAGACGGAGCACGACCAGTACGGGATTCTCAGAGGAAAATGAATCTTGTAATGAAGGAGGTGGTACTTAAAGAGATCCTAAAGCTTTTAGAGTTGGGAATAATTTACCCTATTTCCGACAGTCAATGGGTCAGCCCGGTCCACGTCGTGCCAAAAAAATTTGGGATACAGGTTGTGGAGAATGACAACGGCGAGCTTGTTCCAACGAGGCTACAAACTGGATAGAGAGTCTGTATAGACTACCGGAAGCTGAACATGGTCACACGGAAGGACCATTTTCCATTACCCTTTATCGACCAAATGCTGGAACGGCTAGCCGGTAATGCCTATTACTGTTTTCTGGATGGATATTCAGGATATATGCAAATATTCTTAGCTCAAGAAGATCAAGAAAAGACTACGTTTACTTGCGTGTATGGGACTTTCGCATACTGAAGAATGCCATTTGGTCTTTGTAATGCACCTGGAACATTTCAACGGTGCATGATGAGCATTCTTTCGGATTTATTGGAAAATTGCATAGAGGTGTTTATGGATGACTTCACGGTGTATGGTGATTCGTTCGACACATGCCTTAATCATTTGGAGCTAGTATTGAAAAGATGCGTGGAGAAAAGCCTGGTACTCAATTATGAGAAATGCCATTTTATGGTGAAAGAAGGCATTGTGCTGGGCCATGTCATATTGGAGAGGGGGATCGAGGTGGACAAGGTAAAAATCGATTCCATCGCCAAGCTGTCGTATCCAACTACGGTCAAGCACATACAGGCATTCCTTGGTCACGCAGGATTCTACCGTAGATTTATAAAGGATTTCGCAAAGGTTGCTCAACCCATGACTCGTTTGTTACAACAAGATGTACAGTTCGACTTTGATGACGACTGTAAGGAGGTGTTTCTGAATCTACGGGACAGATTGGTATCAGCCCCTATTATTCAACTGCCAGATTGGGAGATGCCATTCGAAATCATGTGTGATGCTAGCAATTACGCGGTTGGAGCAGTACTGGGGCAGAAGAAGGGCAAAGAAAGCCACGTTATATACTATGCCTCGAAAACTTTGAATCCAGCTCAGTGTAGCTACACCACAACTGAGAAGGAATTGTTGGCAGTGGTTTTTGCCATCGAGAAATTCAGATCATACCTTTTGGGCACCAAAGTGATCATATACACCGATCATGCTGCTTTGAAGTACTTAATGGCGAAGAAAGAATCGAAACCACGACTTATCCGGTGGATATTGCTACTCCAAGAGTTTGACATAGAAATAAGAGATAAGAAAGGAGCTGCCAACCTAGTGGCTGATCATCTAAGCAGGCTACAAATGGGAAATGATGATGGCGAACCAATCGAAGATGCTTTCCCGGATGAGAGGTTGTACGCCGTACGCGATCATATGGAGATGGAGACTCTGTATGCCCTGACCGAGAAGAAGTGGAACACAAAGCTTACTGGGCGATCAAGAGAATAAACTTCAATATGACCAGGGCCGGAGAAGAAAGGAAGTTGCAAATGAATGAATTGGAGGAACTTCGGTTAGAGTCCTACGATAATGCAGTCTTGTACAAAGAGAGAACGAGGAGAATCCATGATGCAAAGCTCAGGAAGAAGGATTTTTGGTCTGGCCAGAAGGTGTTGTTATTCAATTCTAGATTTAAGTTGATGAGAGGGAAGCTTAGATCAAAATGGGGAGGACCTTACATTGTGAAGGAGTTATTCCCAAATGGAAGTGTCGAAGTTTATGATTTGAATGGAAAAGATACATTTGTGGTGAACAGTCATCGCTTGAAGCCGTACTTCGATTATTCAGAGTTGAAGAAGACCAAGGATAAATGCTCTTTATTGGACCCTATCTATCAGTAAGAGCCAAAGCTGGAAGTCGAGCTTAAGACATTAAACAAGAGCGCTGACTGGGAGGCAACCCAGGAGTGGTTATCAGTAAGACCACAACCGTTTTCCCTTTGTTATTTATTAGGAGTCGTTTTAAGTTGAGTGAGTATTGGACTAAGTCAGAATTGGAGAATGTGGGCCAAGGTGTTTTAGAAGTCCATTTTGAGTTCGAACCCACTTTGCGATGCAAAGTGTGTAGGTGGAGGCCCAGGGTGAATTTTGAATCCACTTTGCAATGCAAAGTGTGTAGGTGGCAGACCGGTGTATTGAATGGAAATGGTCTAACCAAGAAATGACGTGGAGGCGTATCTGACAAGGATGGCTGGGATATAACTGCGGCGCTTGGGATTTCGCATGAAAATTTGAATTTCAAATTTGGTAATGATTTTATTCCCTAAACGTTTCAACTTCCCATAACTGTCACCTCACCATTCCATCAGTTAAAGGAGAAACCCCTCCTCCATTAACCCTCGTAGCCTCTATAACAGCCACACACTCAGCCACTCTCCCCACTTCGCCATAACTGCCGTCTACAAATCTGCCATTTAAACACCCAGTTCCAGCTTTCACTCCACATACCTTCACTAGCCTTCGCCGTTGTTCTAAAACCCTAATTTTCCAGTCAGCATAATCACCATGGTCAGAATCAAGAAAGCCACGCACAAAAGAACGAGCAAGAGTATCGCCGCCTCCGGCAGTACTCAAACTAAAGGCGTAGCCGCTACAAAATCTGTACCGGTGGGGGAGAAGAGAAAAACACGCAGCACCACCTCCGAGGAAACTCCTGTATACAGTTCAGAAAAAACCACATCTGCCCGGTGGAAGAAGAGGAACAGGAGAAGATTACTTCGCCGGAGAAGCAACCAGCTGGAGAAGGAGACGCTGCGGGGAATCAAGACCAGGTACAGGTTGAGGAAGAACCAAATGTTCAACCACCTAGGAAGAAAGAGAAGAAGAAGCCTGCGGCCAAGGATACCACTACCACAGCAGCAGCGAAGAAGAACACCGCCGGAAAGAAAGCAGCTATTCCTCCGCCAAAGGAGCCAACTCCAAATCCCAGTTCTTTCCGTTCCCAATCTCAGTCAAAGGAGGGTGGTCCGACCACGTCTGACCACGAAGAGAAGGAACAAGAAGGCGAGCAAGGGGAGGAGCCAGTCGGAGAGGAGGAGAGAGAGAAAAGTTCTCCGGTGCAGGCCCAAGACGATATCACCCCGCAAAGCAAGGAGAAAGGGGTAGGAGCAAAGAGAAAGCTCGAAGCCTCAAACCCCCCCCCCCCCTCCCCTACAGCAAAAGGCCAAACAAAGCAAATCAGGGGGTAAGGCTGGTACCACGAGCACGGTGAGGACGGCTACGGCTGAGAAAAAAGGGAAGGCAAAAGAAAGAGAAAAACAAGGAGAAGCAAAGGAAATTGAAGAAGAAGAAATAGAGAGAGTAGAGATCATCGACAGCTCTAACTCGGGGGAGATACAAGTGCCTGTGAAGTCTACACCCAGTGTCACCACCAAGAAAATGGGAACCAAGAGGAAGGGCCTACCACGATCCGCATCATCTGGAGCAACCATATCGCGAGACAACCAGCAGCATGCCATCCTGCAAAACAGGGAAATCATCCCTTGGTACTTCTTGTTGATAGAGAGCTTGGAAGCATTTGGAATTAAGGAAAAGGTGAAGGGGTACTTCAAGGGAACAGGTTGGGGAAAGGTATTGGAATGGAACTACCCCGCGTTCAAGAAGCTGTCGGAGGAATTCATGGAGACAGTGGAGTTCAAACCCCGCGGTGACTACGGTATCGAGACTCTGGGAACCCTGCGCTTCCAACTGCGGGGCAGGATGTTCCCTCTTTTCAACTCGGAGTACTCGAACCGCAGGAGGTATATGAGGATGAGTACAAGGAGGCAGAAACGGTGGCCTCGGATGAATGGAAGGCTCAGATTGACCAATACTGGTCAATCATCTCCACCAGAAATCGATATTTGAAGAACAACAGCAAGTCCAATGAGATTAGAGATCCAGCGCTACAAATTTGCCACAGGTGGCTGGCTTACAACATCTACGGGCGTTTGGAGGGGTCTAATGTGGTGACCCAACAGGAGCTGTTCATTTTATGGTGCATGATGGAGAAGAAAAGGGTGAATTTTGGGTTCATAGCAGCGCAACAGTTTCAGTTTGGCGTAACCCACCACAACAAATACCTTTCACTCTGCCCTTTGGCGACGATTCTTGCAAAGAATCTCACCAATTTTAATTTGGAGAAACCAGACGATCTAGCAGTTGTTGATACAAGATTTTTGGACCAAGGGCGCTTCGTAAGGTGGAGGGTTGTTGAGGTGGATGAGCATGGGAATTACTCGCTGGTCTACCCGGAAGGCACAGCAGGCAGAGCAGAACCGAGCAAGGTGAATGAGCAGGCGGTTCTGCGCCGCTCAAACAGCGAGATGGCATCCGTACTGGCGGAACTGAAGGAGTTGCGTAAAGAAGTAACAATGCTGATGGCAGAGATGACGGCGATCCATACTAACATGAAGAAAGGCTTTGAGGCGTTGATGGCAAAAGCGGACGGAGAGGAGGAGGATGCCTCCGACCAGAATGAATAAGTTTTCTTTCCCCTATATGTAGTTTAGGATTTATTTTCTTTTTATTCTTTTCATTTCTGATTTTTATGTTTTGTGTCAGCTGGAGTTTAGTGTAAATTGAGTCTGTGAGTCTGTGTGTTGTGCATGATATATGGATTAGGGGAATGTATGCATGTTGTTTGGTTTGACTGGTGTGATTGGTATGATGAGCAACATTGCATGAATAGCAGTAGAGGGAATACAGAAGTTCATACCTGTGAGGATTTTGCCTATTTATTTCTATCTTCTGTGTGTTCATGCTGCTTGGTAATCTTAGAACTTGTTAGTGGATTTTTAGTTGGTGGTGTAGATTAAAGGATAAGGGCAATTTCTTCATGATTAGAAGCCCCAGAATTATCTAGTAAACATGATGATCCATTGCTAAACCCTTTGAGCCGAAGCACTTTTTCTTTCATAAGCCCTTGTAATGATATTTGATTAAGAGTGTGTCTCCCACACCATACAAGATAAGAAGGGTACATAAATGAAGGCATAAATGAAAAACACAAGTAAAAAGATGGGTAACAAAAGGGGTAGTCAGTGTTTAAGAAGAAGGCATAAATGAAAAGAATGGAAATTCTAAGTGTGATCAAAGAACAATATATGCCTAAGAAAGAGATAAACCCCAAGGAAAGAAAAAAGTATGAGGAGTAGTGGGAGCACTGGTATTGAAAGAGTAGTCAATATGATTGGAATCAGGTTTTAACCCACTATCCAGAAATCCTTACCCTGCTCCGTATGCCCCATTACACCCAAATAAAGACCTTTTGATAATTTGCACCAGATGAACTAATAGCCATAAATCCTTGAACAAGCTAATAGGAGAGCTAATGCAGCATGAAATGAGAGTAAACACTAGCCATACACTTGAGTGTGTGAGGAAGACTGCTAATGTGATCATGTGATGTATTTGCTCAATGGGTTTGTGGAATGTTCATTTGGTGGATACATGCATGCACGAAATGATCCATTTGATTGCGCACTTTCGTGTCTTGAAGTTTTATTCCTTTTCATTCATCTTTGTTCTCGGTGTCTTTGTGAATCCACCTACATACTTGAGGGCAAGTATGGTTTAAGTGTGTAGGTGTGATGCGTCTTCGACTTTTGGGCCATTTGGCCCTATTTTTCATGTCTTTTTGTGTCGTTAAGTGTCTGTCTAGGGGAAGAAAGCTATTGTTCAAGGGAAGGAAGCTCAGTCCGAGTTAAACAGAGGAAGGTGGCCAGAATGAGCAGAATTGAAGTGAATTCAGTCGGTTGCAAGGATTACGTAAAGGAGTATGCAGCGCAGGAGATGAATTGAAGCAAGAGACGAGGTTGAAAGGAGGATTCCATGTGAACCTTGAAGCTAAATTGTTGTTCATCATTCGCATTCGTGGTATTAACGCAATGCATCCAACAACAAAGAAGATCTTGCAACTGTCTTGCCTACGAGGAATCAAAGCATGAAGCATGCAGCCAGTTTGACCACCACAGCAAATTGCCAATCAGTCGCCAGAGCTAAAGAAGGGAAGCCGCGTGGAAAAGATTTACATAATATCTGCCAAGCATCTATGGAAAGAAGGATCCTGAAGTCAGCGCATCACCCTAAATCAATCAATTAATCAGAGATTGCCAATCACCAATCAAGTCAATCTGGGATAATCAGAATCTCGTTCAACATGGAAGGTACCAATCATGTCGATTCAGTCTACTCACTTAAGGTTTTGTCCGCTGCCATTGCTACTATAAAAGTCCAACCAATGCGGCTGGCACAACGTTGGTTACTCTACCATTTTCTAGTTCTTAGTCCGAAAAACACTTTTACTTTCAGTTCTATATTTACTTTACGTTCAAAACAGTTATCCGCTTTAATTTACATTCCGCTGTGAAGAACAAATCCATGGCTGTTTGCCTTAGGTACTTTTAATTCAAGTATTTCGTATTCCCTCTTATTCATGTGTTCTATTTCGTTAATCGTTATGTATTTCATTATGTGTGAGTAATCTACTTGGTGAGATTTGGGTATGGGAAATGATTGACTGTTGATATGTGAAATATTTGAGAGGCACTTGTGCCATCGGTTGAGTCCAGTAGTTCCGGATAGATCTGAGCAGAACTCATGGACAGTCCCAACCTAATGGGTGATCTCCGTTCGGTTGGAGCTGTACCACGTCAAGCAAAGGCAGGGCATGACAGACGGCAATGTCCGATGTGCCCATGACTGAGTAGTTGAACAGCACCTAATATGGTGTTGAAGATCTGGATGGCGAGGAATGGGCAAGGGGATAGTGCGCCTTTTCTCGGTTTTGGGCTTCTCTAACAATCAACCACCAACTGTAATGAGGCATCAAGCCATGGTTATTGACCGAAGGACTCATCTCGCGTATCGTAGATATATCGATGACCGGTTGAACGTAGTACCGGAAATGGATATCCTGTGAGTTATGTCTACTCTGTAGGTGCGGACATGGGAAGCTTGGGAGAGAAGGTTGGTGAGGGTCATACTTGGAGAGATCGGGTATGACTACTATCTAAGGAGGAGTGAAGCACACCTTTGTGACCGGGGTGAAGCATGACCTTCGGACAAAGACGACAACAAGGGATTCAACCATCCCAAGTGTGGAATATAGACTCTTGAAACGCCCCAATGTCTTTGGGCCACGCCTTGAGTTTATACGAAGCATGGACGGATCTTCAGTGTGCCCGTGACCGAATTAACATATCAACAATGATCATGACCAATCCCAAATCTTACCCCCTTTTTATATTTGATTTCCGTTTAGTTTATTGTACAAATATACAGATCGAGACCGTGACAACTCAATTTGTGCACCGAAGAGTAAAGCAGTTCTTCATTCTCCGTGGGATCGACCCTAGCTTACCGCTAAGACTAACCAGTCCGGTAGTGGGCATAGGAGTGTGTACTGTCCGCCTGGGGCATACATAAGTATTTTGATCGTACCATACGACGGGTGCGTGTCAACTACCACCGCAGCGAAGAAGAAAACCTCTGCAACCACCTTGAAGAAAGTAGCTCCTGTGTCGCAAACCCCACCAAAAGAACCAACTCCCAAACCCATCTTTTCTCGTTCCAACTCTCAGTCATAGGAGGATGGTCAGATCGCCTCCGACGTCGAGAAGGAGGAACAAGAAAGCAAATGGGAGGAGGAACAAGCTATGGAGAAAGAAGGGGAAGAGAAAAATTCCCCTGTGCAATCCCAAGGCAAACCAGCACCACAGAGCAGTGAGAAGAAGGTAGGGGCCAGGAGGAAGCTGGATGTTTCAAAACCCCTTTTGCCGCCAAAATCCAAACAAAGCAAAAGGGGGAGTAAGACCAGCACCACGAGCACGGTGAGGAAGGCTACTGCTGCGGAGAAAGGAAAAGCAAAAGAAGGAGAAGTGGAGAAAGAAGAAGACAAAGGGATAGAAGAAGAAGAGAAAGAGGAAATGGAGACTATGGACAGCTCTATCTCTAGAGAAATCCCCGCCCCGGTGAAGTCTACACCAAACATCGCCACCAAGAAGGCTGGAATTAAGAAGAAGGGTTTGGTGCGATCTGCTTCATCTGGCATGATCATACCGAAAGACAGTCAACGGTATGCTATCCTTCAGAACAGGGAAATTATCCCTGGGTATTTCCTGCTCACGGAGAGTTTGGAAGGTTTTGGAATCAAAGAGAATGTGGAGGGGTATTTCGAAGGAATAGGCTTGGGGAATGTGTTGGGATGGAATTACCCAGCCTACAAGAAGCTGTCGGAGGAGTTTATGGGGACGGTCGAGTTCAAACCCCGTGGCAACTACACCATCGAGACCCCGGGTACCCTGCGCTTTCAACTGCGGGGTAGGATGTTCCCTCTCTCTATCAATGAGTTGAACATCCAACTCGGAGTACTCGAGCCACGGGAGGTGTATAAGAATGAGTACAAGGAGGCAGAGACAGTGGCGCCTCTTCTTAATGGAAGTCTCGGATTGACTACTACTAGTCCTCCATCTCCACCAAAGACAAGTATGTGAAGAACAACAACAAATCGAATGAAATTCGAGATCCAGCCCTGCAAATATGCCACAGGTGGCTGGCTTACAACATTTATGGCCGCCTGGAGGGCTCGAATGTGGTAACTCAGCAAGAGCTATTCCTGCTATGGTGCATGGCGGAAAAGAAAAGGGTGAAATTCGGGTTCATTGCAGCCTTGAAGTTTCAGTTTGGAGTGACCCACCACAACAAGTACCTCTCTCTCTGCCCGTTAGTGACAATTCTTGCGAAGAATCTCACCAATTTCAACTTGGAGAAGCCAGATGATCTTCCACTTGCTGACACTAGATTTCTGGATCAAGGGCGCTTCGTGAGATGGAGGATTGTTGAGGTGGATGAACATGGAAACTACTCATTGGTCTACCCAGAAGGAACAACAGGCAGAGCCGAACCGCGCAGGGCAAGAGAGCAGGCGGTACCGCACTTTACCGATAGCGAGGTAGCAACCATGGTAGCAGAACTGAAGGAGCTGCGTGAGGAAGTTGCATTGCTGAGAGATGAGATGGCAGTGATGCATACAAACATGAAGACTGGTTTCGAGGTGTTGATGGCAAAGGCTGATGTAGAGGAGGAGGATGCCTCTGACCAAAATGACTAAGTTTCTACTCCTTACTTTTAGATTAGGTTTTGTTTTTCATTTTTGATTTTTTATGTTTTTATGTCATTGTGTCAGTTGGAGTCTGGTGTTGATTAGGTTTTGTGTGTGTGTTGCGCAAGTTATATGAATTGGTGTGAAGTATGCTTGCTGTTTGGTTTGACTGGTATGATTGGTATGATGAGCATTATTGCATTGATAACAGTAGAGAGCATATTGAAGTCCATACCTGTGAGAATTGAGCCGCTATGTGTAATGCCCCGTAAATTCCTTACGTTATAAAAATATTTAAAGTTAATTAAATAAATGGCTTTGCACGCCTAAGTTTACAACTTATGAATTCTAAGACTAACGGTCGAATCCGTTATTAAAAATAAATTACAAAAGTCTGATAGACGGCTACTGTATTTAAGGTTAACGCGTACGAAAAGTTTTTAGTTCGTAAATTAAGAACGGAAAACCGTCTAATTTTTACGTTTACAAAATTGTGATACGAACACGCCGAAAAAGTTTGTTATTATGTTTTTCCGGACGAAACTCGGACTATATCGTCCCGAGTTTTTGTCAAAATAAATTTTGTAAATTTATTTTCTAATTAAGTTCATACGTTAGAATTTTTAAGTTAAATTGAATCGCAACGATTTTTGTACCGAACAACGTTTTTCGTCGTTCGTTTTTCCGTAACGTCGGATCGCACCGGAAAAACCCGTAACCCTCTTAATCTCCTCCATGCAGCCGCCACCTCACCATACCTAGGTGTTAACTTGCATGTTGACCTAAAATAAGCTAATGACACCTAAACTACACTTTACACCATTCAACATTATCATCATACCAACTCTTGAACAAAGCAAATTCTTTCATCTCTCTCTCACACTCTATCTCAACAGCACACACACACACCCTCAACTTCGTCTTCTTCATCATCCATCCACCATTGAAGACCTCTCAAAGCTTGAAGAAATCACACAAGTCCTCAATTCATCCAACAAAACTCTATACATCCTTTGTTAATTCTCTAGGTAATGATCTTCTCCACAATCCTATCCAATTAGTTTTCCTTTTCTTTTCTTTTTCCTTCTTGTTCGAATTTTTAAGGTTTTGATTTAGATGTTTTGATCTTAGAATGATGAAATTAGATATGTTAGATATGATAATTATGGATTAAAAATGATCAAAACCAAGAATCCTAAAATCTATGCGAATGCAGAATTTTTTTGGGAAAATGGTAGGATTTTTGTTTTTCTTCTTTTGATGGTTGATTCTTGCTTAATAGATGTTTAATTAGTGTATGGAATGAAAAGGGATTGAAAGCCCTATGTGTTTGTATGTTTTCAATTAGGATTTTGAAGTATGAATTTAGGAATTTTATGCATGTTAGTTGTTTTGGAATTATAATCGATTAATGGATAATATAAGATGTTGATTAGTGAATATATGTTGTTAATATGAGAAGAAAATCATCTCCTTAACATATGTTTAAAACCAGAAATTTATAAGTAATTAGGGGTTTATACATGTTTGATATAAGTGATCAATTGTTAATGAAATATAGTTGCAAATCATGTTAGTTGATTAATAGAATTTAAATGAGAATTTTCTAAAAAATGTTTCGTGAAACATAAGAGGCAAAGATCACCATATAAACTGAGTTATAATGATGTTAAGATGTGTATGCATGCATGAAAACGGTTCACGTTAGACGTAGTTTAACGTCGTAAAATTTGAACAAAAGCCGACAACTTTTGAAAATCGTATAAGATACGAACATTTAGTTGTAACTAAAAATCAAGAAGTCGGATGAGAATTCTAATATGATATTACTGTTTATAATGAAATTTAGAACATCTTTCTAGTTGATGTCATAAGCGTTCGAGTTGAAATAATATGGATTATAGTTATAGTCGAGAACTAGAAGACTTTTGGAATTTGTTTGTTGGTTTAGTACTTGGTAGTTGAAATAAGACGGTAGAACGTCGTGCTTTTGAGCGAGTTGAGAAGGAGTTTGTCACGTACGGAAGTACGTGATGACTGCCTTGAGAGTCCAGTTTCTAAAAAAATGAATACGAGAGCTTAAAACGAACCTAAAACGTTATACGTCGAACTTATCAATCAATTAGGGTTTCCATGGCAGTTTTGCGACCCTCGCCGGAAACTGTAATAACTTCCAGCTCGTTTACCGGATTTGTGATCCATAAATTGGAGTGCGAACTAGACTTCCTAAGCTTTCTAATGGTATAGGGCTCACCCCCCTGTTTCCAAATCCTCTGTTCTGGACAGCCTCCAGAGTTACTGGACTGTGCAGTGAAATTTCAGTTTCTTGTTTTCTAAGTTGTTTAGTTCACAACTTAGTTTCTTTTGATCGTTTAAGCCGTTTTATCTAACGAACATCTCCCTACTGACCTTTGAGTCAAGTATAGAACCTTAAGTGATGAAAACCAGTCGAGATCTTATGTCTTATCCTTTCAATAAAGAAGTAATAAACGAGAAATTTCATAAGTCGTTCAAAGAACTAAAATATAAATCGCCTAAGTTGATTCTTTCCAACTTAGTTTCTGATAATCCTTAAAGTCGTATTAAGACATCGAATACCTTCTCTTCTGACCTGAGAGTCGAATATGAGATCTTCCGAGTTCTAAACGAGATTAGTACGAGTCTCGTTTCCCGTTTAAGTAAAACGAATCTAGTAAGCGTGCAAATGCCTAAAGAATGAAACAACTAAAACTTCTTCGATTCTCTTTCTTCGATTATTCTTTTACGAACCGTTTTTAAGTATATTTTATTTTACGATGAAGGAGGAAGCCAACTCTAGAGAAAGGACGGGAGAACCCCAGTTGGAAGCTTTTGCTTATAAGTTCTGTAAAACAAAGGTGGGCTTTTATTATATGAAAATAAAACGTGGGTTTTTCCACAAACCGAAAGTGAAGTTTACAGCTTTGATAATTATGTTTTATCAACGTGATAATCTTGGCATAAAATGTTTAACTGTTTTATGTGAGTTCTCTTGTACCTTTCTGAGTTAACCTTCGGGTTTTCCAGAATTTATAGTTAACTGCTAGGATTGTTAACTATTATCGATCGGCTCTGAGTTAGCTATTAAGCGCTTTCCAGAGTTAGTGCACTTTGTAACCTGTGGTGTATGTGGTATCCTGTTGAGGGGTAGCCAGCCACGGTGAATTAGCTTTGGTCAAGATTGAACATAACATACTCTAAAATTGCTTGCGCAAGCTGCTTTATACAAATCAGTCAGAAAATGTTTAGTAGGCACGGGCCTTTTTAACAAAACCCCGATGCGCTACGATTATAAAATGCCAGATTATTTATACTTATGATTATGATTTCGGCATCGTGCCCACTAAGTACGTTTGTACTTAGCCCTGCATTATTTTCTAACTGTGCAGGTTGAAGCGACGGTGAGCGGCGACGGTTGATGTTGAGTTAAAAGATAGGATGTTTAGTTAGAACCCTTCCGCTGCCAAACTTTGAATTTCTTTGATGTACCTTTGAACAATATTCAGTAGTCTTATGTAAATTTTGAACTTAGTTTCTTTTTATACTTTTGTCGAGTAATCTTTAGGGATTAACTCTTTCTTATTGATATTCAAGTCTTATTCATAGTTTGTCGATGTTTTTCATGTATGTTTAGTCAATAAGCCCCCTTCTTCCCCGCTTCTTTAATCCAACCCCAGTCGTACCCCGGCTTCTGCCGTCCCTCGGGATTTGGGGCTGTGACACTATGCATTTATTTTCTAGTGTGACTATGCTGCTTAGTGATCTTAGAACTTGTTAATGGATTCTAGCTGGTTGGTGTAGTTTAGAGGACTAAGGCAGTTTTTTTCATGATTAGAAGCCCCAGACTTACTAAGTTAAAACATAATTAACTCTTGCTAACCACTTTGAGCCGAAGCATTTCTTTCATAAGCCTTTGTTTTATAATTAAGAGTGTGCCTCCCACATTATACAAAAGAAGAAAGGTAGATCAGTACTTAAAGTGGAAAAGCAAATTTGAGAAAAGAGGGTTCACCGCAGAAAAAGGGGTAGAACCTTTGTTTCAAGGAAAGGCATAAGTTGAAGAAAAAAATAGAATTATGAATGTTGATCAGAACATAATACATGCCTAAGAAAAGAAACAATCCCAGGACAAGAGAAAGAAGAGGTTGAGTGGGAGCACTAGTACTGAAAAGATTAGTCGGTATGACTGGAACCAAGTTTTAAACTACTATCCAGAAATCCCTACCTTTGCTCCGAATGCCCCCTTACAACCAAATAAAAACCCTTTGATAATCTGCACCAAATTAAGTATTTGCCATGAATCCATGAACAAGCCTATAGGAGAGTTAATGCAGTATAAGACGAGAGTAAAACACTAGCCATACACTTGAGTGTGTGAGGGAGAGCTGCTAAAACTGTTATGTGATGTATTTGCTCAATGGGTTTGTCGAATGTTAATATGGTTGATGCATGCATGCTTGAACTGATTCATGCATGCATGGTTGAGGGAAAGTATGGTTTAAATGTGTAGGTGTGATGCGTCTTCGACTTTTGGGCCAGTTGGCCCTATTTTTCCTGTCTTTTTTGTGTCTTTAGTGTCTGTATAGGGAAGGAAGCTGTTGTTCGTGGGAAAAAAGCTCTGTCCAAGGCAAACAGAGGAAAGATGGTCAGAATGAGCAGTATTAGAGTATTTTCGATCAGTTGCAGGAATATGACTGCACCAAGGAGTATGCAGCACAGGAGAGGAAGTGCAGTTTAAGCATGAGGCGAGGTTGAAAGGAGGATTTTATGCGAACCCTGAAGCAAAGTTGTTGTTCATCATTCGCATTCGTGGTATTAACGCAATGCATCCAACAACAAAGAAGATCTTGCAGCTACTGTGTCTACGAACAGAACCTTGGTACGAGACTAACCAAAGCATGCAACTGTATGACCAACACCGAAGTCAGCAGTTAACCGCCGGAGCTAAAGAAGGAAAGACACGTGGAAAAGATTTGCACAATATCCTGCGGAGCGTCCGTGTGCATAAGGATCTGAAAGCCAGTTAATCACCCTCAATCCATCAATCGGAGATTGCCAATCATCAGTCTGCTCAATCAAGGATAAATCAAGATCAAGCTAAACATGGAAAGAATCAATCATGCCGATTCAGTCTACCAGTGGAGGGTTTCAATTGCCGTCATCTCAGCTATAAAAGTCCAGCAAGTGTGGTTGGCACAACGTTGGTTACCCCTACAATTTGATAATCTTCAGTCCAAGAAACACTTTTACTTTTAGTTCTTTTACAGTTTACGCATCAAACAATTTATCAGCTTTCATTTTACATTCCGTTGTGAAGAACAAATCCAAGGCAGTTTGCCTTAGGTACCTTCTTAATTCAGTATTTCGGATTTTCTGCTATTCATGTGTTTATTTATCTTCGATAGTATGTATTTCATTATGTGTGAGTAATTCTCTTGGTGAGATTTGGGTGGGGGAAATGATTAATTGTTGATATTGGAAATATTCGTGAGGCATTTGTGCCTTCGGTTGGGTCTAGTGGTTCCAGAGAGATCTGAGCAGAATTCATGGGCAGTCCTGACCTAACGGGTGGTCTCCATTCGGTTAGGGCTGTACCATGTCAAGCAAAGGCCAAGGCATGACATACAACAATGTGCAGTATGCCTATGACTGAGTGGCTAAGCAGCACCTTCGACGGTGCTGTAGATCTGGATGGCGAGGAATAGGCAAGAGGATACTGCGCCCTTCCTCGATCTTGGGCTTCTCTAACAATCACCCACCAACTGTGACGAGGCATCAAGCCATGGTTATTGACCAAGGGACTCATCTTGCGCATCGTAGATATATCGATGACCGGTTGGACGCGTTACCGGAAATGTATATCCCGCGAGTTATGTCTACTCTGTAGGTGCGGAGCCGGGAAGCTTAGAAGAGAAGGTTGGTGAGGGCCATACTTGGAGGGATCGGGTATGACTACTATCTAAGGAGGAGTGAAGCACGGTCTTGTGACCGGGGTGAAGCGTGACCTTCGGACCAAGTGACTACAAAGGATTCAACCATCCAAAGTGTGGAGTATAAACTCTTGAAACGCCCCAATGTCTTTGGGCCACGCTTTGAGTTTATGCAAAACATGGATGGATCTTCAGTATGTCCATGACCGAATACACATATCAACGATGATCATGACCTACCCAAATCTTACCCTTTTTTATATTTGATTGTCTTTCAAGTTTATTTGTGCAGATAAACAGGTTGAGACCGTGACAACTCAATTTGTGCACCGAAGAGTAAAGTAGTTCCTCACTCTTCGTGGGATCGATCCTAGCTTACCACAAAGACTAATCAGTCCGATTGTGGGCATAGGAGCGTGTACTGTCCGTCTGGGTCATACACAGGTATTTTGATCGTACCACACGACGGGTGCGTGTCAATGCACCATCAATTCTTCTTTTTTTAAAAAAACATTTCTTGAATTAATTTAGGAATTGCAGAATTAATTCCTAAAAAAACGATTTACTTTCTCAATCGTGTTTTAATTCGTTTAAAACGTGATTTACACGATTTAATTTACAGCTGTACAGTGTTGCCATCTTTAATTTAGGTGAACAGTGTTGGCATATTTAATTTTCTCAAACAATGTTGGTATATTAATTTAATTAATCACATTTAAATACATCCGAAAATACCTATGAAAAATAAATCAATTTCAATTAATAAAGGTGAAAAGGTATTTTTTTAATGCAATAATTAGCAAAAGTAACCCAATATCATTAACACTACTTTTTTCTCCCACTAACTTCAATTTTTTCAGCTTTTCTTAATCTCCGTGTCAACACCCAATTGGAACTTTAAAATGAGGACGGAGAGAGTATCAAAACTAAGAGCAATAATATCTAATGTTAATATAATATAGTATTATTAGTTACAAGAAACACAAATTTACCTTATTGATAATTAATTATTTATTTTATATCATGATTTGAAAGAAAATTAAATTTACCTTATTGATATTACTTGATATATCGTGCGTCCATATATTTTTTTTAATCAAACTCGTGTTTTATTTATAAAAAGTTGAGCATTGATATTTTTAATTATTTATAGGAAATTGAGCTTTAATGAAGAATGACCTTTTATTAGTCTAAAGTTAAAGGGGTAAAACACACTTATTAGAATATTTGGAGTCTAAAAATCCCTCAAAAAGTGAAAGTTTTCTTATGGAGATACGAAGGCTAACCTTCTTCGGCGCGGTATACAAGTTGGAGGGCAGTGTGGCATTTGTCAAGCGGGTTATAAAAATGAGTGGCATCTTTTTGTGGATTGCCCTTTTGCTTTGGGTTGTTGGGAAATGGTGGAGTTGGAATCGTTGATCACAAGTGTTACGGGGAGATGTGACTCATTTACTAACTTGCCCCTTTCGATCTTGGATCAAGACGATTGGAAGATCAGAGAAGAGTTTGCCATGATGGTTTGGCAATCTGGGATGGTGTTCAACCTGACCCTCACCACGCTAAAACCTCTGCAACAATCAGCCTTCATCAATGGCAACAAGCTCAGAAGATCAATCAAGCGTCTGATAAGAGGAATCTCTTTTCAAGAATATGTCATGGCTGGCATAATCGAGATAAGGGGTGGTTCGTTTGTGGAGTTGATGCAATTTTTTTTGCAGATCAAAATCTGATGGGTATATGCATTATTCTTCGAGACGCTCAAGGAAATTTTGTTGCAGCTCGTGCTCAGTGCTTCATTGGATGTTGTCGAGTTTATGAATGAGAGGCTAAGGCGCTCTATGTGGCTTTAGCTTGGATCGCAGAAATGGGACTACAAAGAGTAGCGTTTGAGACAGATTGTCTGATAATCTCATTGGCCATCTCCAACAATAATAAGGATAATGATTCAGAGTTGAGATTTATCATTAAGAATTGCAAAGGTATTCTTGCGGCTAATAATTTTTTTAAAGTAAGTCATATGCGGTGTGAATTAAATTTTTTTGGCTTATAAGATAGCGAGATCGGTTAAAGATTTATTTATTCCTCATGTTTGGAATCAGCCCTCGAATATTGTGGAGGGTCTTCTAAATCTTCCATGCCATTGTGCATAATCTTATTTCCATTAAAAATAAAAAAAAATAAAAAAATCATTATCATTATTTTAGGTTTTATAACAAAATTTCTTTCGTTTCAATTTTTCATATTTTAGTTTTGCGTCATTTTTTTTCTTAATTCTTCCAACTCAAAGCCTTTTTCAATCTTCCAAGAGATTCCACATATTTTGAGGTTCAACCAATTCGTGGTTAACTTATTTAATCTTATCAAGGTAATTTTATCTTTTTCACTCTCACTTTTTACAAGAACTTAATTAGCGCAATTTTTTTTTTTGTATTCCCATTCATGAATCGTGATTCATCAAAAGGTATATTGCATATTTTAAAACATATCCTGCATATTCGTGAAAGAACCATTTTAAGGTAATTTCTCTATGCATACTTTGTGTAGTATACTAATCTATTTATTTATTTATTTTATTAAGAAATATAATTATCCATTATTATTACTCTTTAATACTCCCTCCGTCTACGAAATAGTTGCCACATTGTGGATGACGTGTGTTTTAAGAAAATGGTAGATAGTAGTGATAGTGGGTATTTTTGTGAGTGGAGTAAGAGTCCCACAATAAATAAGTGTGAAGTAGTGAGAAATATAATGTTAAATATAATGAATTATGTGGGCCTAACTACTATAAACGGAAGTGGCAACCATTCGTGGACGGACTTAAATGGCAAAAGTGACAATCATTTCGTGGACGAAGGGAGTATGACTTAAGGTTATATGATTCTTTGTTCTTTTTATCCTAGACAAAAGCATGAAGAAACCACCTTCCTAATGCAAAGAGAACAATGATGTCTGTTGATGAAGGAGTTATTTTTTTTTCTTTTACAATATTACATTCGACAGAAAGCCACCAAATTTCTTTTCAGGAGACTTTACTTATTTTATATAATGACAATTTATTAGTACTTCTATAATGACACTGAATATTAATTGAATTAAAATGTAAATAATAATTTTGGCATACATAAGAAAAAATGAGAGTGCTCTTTACAATTAAATATTTTCATTGTTTTTTATTTTTTCCATTAATGATAGAATATTAATTTTGAGAAATTGCAAAAAAAAATAATAAAAAAGATTATATAAATAATAAATATTAATTTATGATAAATTAAATATAAATTAATTCAACATAATTTGTTTAGTAAAATCATTCTTTTAACGTGCGAGTGCACGTTACTTATACTAGTATAGTGAAATAGCCACAATAGAGATTAAAATCCAAAATATAGCCCACATTCTTCAAAAATACAAATTATAGCCATTATTTGTATTTTAAGACTTAACTACCCTCACTAACTCAAATCCAATACCAAACCCGCTCCATTTCAATTGACCCACCTAGATTTTTTCTTTCTTTCTTTTTTCTATTTTTTTTCTTTTTTTTTCGTTTTCCAGATTGCTTTTTCGTTTTTTGTTTTCTTTTTTATTTTCCAGATTTCTTTTCTTTTTTTCTGTTTTTTTTATTTTCCAGATTTGTTTTCTTTTCTTTTTATTTTCCAAAATTTTTTCCGCCTTTTTTTTGTTTTTCGTTTTTAGTTTGCCACTTCTTCTTTGGTCAAGATTCGAGCGAGGGGAGCCAAAGGCCTCGGAGCGAGCTGAAGAAATTCAAATTGTTGTCTGACGATTATCCTTACATATATTAGTATTCAGAGCGAAAGCGGAGCCGTAAAATCAGAGCAGAAGGTGGATCCGCAAAATCGGAGCAATATAAGTTGTCATGTTCAAAAGTAGTCATTATCGTGACGAAATGTAATGATTGTGAAAATTCGATACTTTGACACTAATGACTATATTAGTACCAAAAGTTCCAATAGAAAGCACAAAAAGAAAATACTAGTAATTTAGTACTTTGACACTAATGACAATATTAGTGTAAAAAATGCCAATAGAAAGCACAAAGAAAAATAAGCAATTTGGTACTTTGGCACTAATGATCATGTTAGTGCCAAAAGTGTCAACATAAAGCACAAACAAAGGTAATTTGGTACTTTGGCACTAATGATAATATTAGTGCCAAAAGTGCCAACAGAAAACACAAAGAAAAAAAAAAGTAATTTGGTACTTTGACACTAATGACAATATTAGTGTCAAAAGTACCAACAAAAAGAACAAAGAAAAATGCTAAGAAATTTGGTACTTTGGCACTAATGACCATATTAGTGCCAAAAGTACCAAAAGAAAGTACAAAAATAACTAAGTAATTTGGTACTTTGACACTAGTGACCAGATTAGTGCCATAAGTACCCGATCCCTTGTACACGAATTCGACGTGACCCGCGCGCCCTTCATTAAGGGTATTTTTGTCCAAAATTCAAAAAAATAGCTAAAATTTGTGTTTTTGAAGAGAGCGGACTAAAATTTATGTTTCATTGCTCAATATAGCTATATCAAAAGTTGACTCGTACGATAAATTACTGAGAGTTAGAGGGACTAATTAGAGAGAAATTAATGAATTTATTAATCTCAATTGGATTTTATAAATCTCAATTATGATTTATTAAATCTAATTAGGATTTTTAATTTTTAGTTATAATTTATTAAACTCTATTAAAATTTTATTACTATTAATTAAAGTTTAAATAAGGATTTATTAAGCCTGAATTATTTAAAATATTAATTAATTAAAAATATGGAGTTTGCCTCAACTATTTAATTACCATCATCTACGTGTGAAAGTGAAACCAGAGACAATCAAATACAGTAATCACCGACGCCGAAACGCGGGTTGGATCACTATCATTCTCTTTCTCTCTCTTCCACTACTCTCACAGCTTACTCCTAGATCTTACTCTTACTCCATCCTCCTCACTCTCTCTCTCTCTCTCAAATAGACGCGCTCAAACACTGGCCAGAAACCGCGCCGCTCTGACCAACGATACATACAACACAGATTCACGTGTATCTATATCGTGCTTACACTCTAATCCACCACTAACAACTTCTCCACTGTTTCGTTAACCAACGGCCGTGGGAGGGTTGGTCGGATTCGTGAAGTGATTAAGGAATTGTCCTGGAGCGGTCGTGATGGCTGTGGCGGTCCGGGGCAATCGTGTCGGATCGGGCGGCGGATCCGTCCTCCGCAGCTTCTTCAGCTACCGGATCTTCGTCTCCGCCATGTTCACGCTCCTTTTCCTCGCTACTCTCTCCGTCCTCCTCACGTCTCACCCATCTCACAACGATTCTGTTAGCACTCATCCCCACCCCACCCCCCCCCCCCCCCCCCCCCCCCAATAATGTTTATTGCGCATTACTTGTATCGTGGCTTCGGATTTTCGTGATTTATTGTGATGGACACCCGACGCCGTTTTTCGATCAGTATTATGTTGCTATATGCTAGTTATTTTGAGTATCAAATCTGTTCTGTTTTTGAGATTTAGAGGAGATTTGTGGTACCTTGAATTGATGTTTTTTCTTTTTTGTCTGGATAATTCTAAACTTGAATCAAAATCATGTGGAACAATCTTTCCTGGATTCCAGACACTAGAATTTACCTTCTGATTATTAGTTGTAGCTTAATGTTTTACGCTGTGGATTTAAATACATTCACTGCTTATGATGAACTTATATCTGTTTGATTTGATTTCTGTTTTGCTTGTATCAACTCGTTGAGAACTAAAATTTTGTTAAAATGAACTTAAAGCATAAGACTTTTCCCCCTTTTATTATGAGCAGGTTGTGGATGCTACAGGGAATGCTCATGTAAGACGAAGTTTTCTGGCATGGCAGTCAGATCCGGTAAAGACTAGGTTAGATTTGATATATAACCAGGCAAACAATCATATGGCATTAGTGAATGCATATGCTACCTACGGCAGAAAACTCAAACTTGAGATATCCAAGCAGCTTAAGATGTTTGATGATTTAGCTCAGAATTTCTCTGACCTCCAATTGAAGCAGACTTATCGCACTGCATTGTTTGAATCTGATGGGCCAGTTGATGAGGATGTCTTGAGGCAATTTGAGAAGGAGGTCAAAGATAAAGTCAAGATTGCTCGGCTAATGATTGCAGAGAACAAGGAATCATACGACAATCAGTTAAAGATTCAGAAATTGAAGGATACAATATTTGCTGTGAATGAGTTGCTTGTGAAGGCCAAGAAAAATGGGGTCTTTGCCAGCTTGATTGCAGCAAAATCAACTCCCAAGAGTTTGCACTGTTTAGCAATGCGGCTTATGGAGGAGAGAATTGCTCATCCTGAAAAGTACGTGGATGATGAGCCGAAGCCTGAGCTTGAGGATCCTAACTTATACCATTATGCTCTGTTTTCTGACAATGTGATTGCAATTTCTGTGGTGGTGAACTCAGTCGTCAAGAATGCAGAGGAGCCATGGAAACATGTATTCCATGTTGTTACTGATAGAATGAATTTTGCTGCTACTAAGGTTTGGTTTCGGATGAGGCCGTTGCAAGGGGGAGCCCATATTGAAATCAAGGCAGTGGATGATTTCAAGTTCTTAAATCCTTCATATGCACCCGTGCTTAAGCAGCTTCAATCTGCTAAGTTGAGGAAGTTTTACTTTGAGACCAGGGCTGAGAACACCACTACAGATGTAAACAATATGAAGTTTAGAAACCCCAAATATTTATCAATGCTCAATCACCTTCGATTCTACTTGCCAGAACTATACCCTAAGTTGCACAAGATTCTCTTTTTGGATGATGATGTTGTAGTTCAGAAGGATTTGACTGCCTTGTGGAAAATTGACATGGATGGAAAGGTTAATGGTGCGGTCAGCACATGCTTCGGGTCATTCCATCGTTTTTCTGAATATTTAAACTTTTCTCATCCCCTCATCAAGCAGAAGTTTAATCCCAGGTCCTGTGCTTGGGCTTTTGGCATGAACATTTTTGACCTTGATGCTTGGAGACAGGAGAAATTAACCGAGCAATATCATTATTGGCAGAATCTGGTAAGTCTTTCTGTTTTAACAATTTACTTGCCTAGATATATAGTTGGTTATTTAATTTTCATTATTTGGTTTATAGCTCCAAACAATAATATATACAAATAAAATAAGGTTTACTTACAAAACCACATGATTAATGAATGCCAGAATGAGGACCGTTCGTTATGGAAAATGGGGACGCTACCGGCTGGGCTTGTTACTTTTTACTCAACAACCAAGCCACTGGACAAAGCTTGGCATGTGCTGGGGCTCGGGATCAATCCTAGTATCAGTATGGAGGAAATTGAGAAGGCTGCGGTCATCCATTTTAGTGGAGACATGAAACCATGGCTGGATATTGCCATGAACCTTTACAAGCATCTATGGACAAAGTATGTTGATAATGAAATGGAATTTGTGCAGATGTGCAATTTTGGCATGTAGAGAAGCACGAATATGGCCTAAGCAATCACAAGGTATCAGACAAGTAAGTCATAGCTTTTGAGAACAAAGGTTCTACGTAGCTTTGTCCATGGAAATTTTCTGTTAGTTGCTATTTATATGTGTTAATGTGGATGGGCCGAACCAGAACTTGTGTTTTGTATACTCATAAACCCTATTCTTTGTAGAAGATAAGGCATAATGCTTTGGAAATAGAGAAGGCTAGCATCACTTCACCAGGGTTCTTAAGCCAACTTTTTGAGCTAGCTTTTCTCTAGTTTGGTACACTTGTGAAAATCTGCTCGTTATTTGAGTACTATTCTACTTTGTGGCAGATTGGACTGTGATTTCCATCAACAAAAAAGTTTATTCAACTTTAGCATTATAAGATTATATTTCAATTTTGTTATAAGAATGACTGCAAATGTTCTGTTGCCTGTTTTTGGGATTCAAGATCTTATACTGCAAAATGATGATTTACTATGTTTCGTCCATGTATTTTTTGTAGAATCTACACCCATTATATGTGAGGTAATACAACGAAATACAGAGCAGAATGAAGATTGAGTAATTCCTGTATTCAAATTTGAGATTGTGATGGTTGCTGTGTACGGTTGGGATAGGATCCTCTGCTGTGCCCCTTGCACAACAGAGTTTGAAACAAGGATCTTTTGCTGTGGTCATTTCCATTACAGTATAAACAAGGAAACCGTAATAGTAGTATTAGATATGCGTTGCAAGGTAAAATTTACAACCAAATTAAAACAATTTTTAGTATTTTGAAACATATGTACTAACTTGTGTGCAAGGCACCCGATTTCTGCTACTTCTATTTAAATGAAATTGAGAAATTCAACTATCTTATGTCAATTAGATAGCAATATTTTCGACTTTTTTTAATTGTTAAGATAAAATGTTTAACTAAAGATTACCAAGGGAGCGTTGAAATTAAATCCAATGTAACTAATCATACGCAATTTTGCATTTATTATATGTTACCGGAGACAATCTCCTCGTTACTTTTCCTGCATGGAAATTGAACATAAACTGCATGCTACGTCATTTCATTGCTCTAGAGATGGTGCTGCCAGTGCCAGGTACTTTGGGTGGTTATCTCCGGCCATGACCACCATCACTATTGGCGACTTTCCACCAAGCTCGACTTCGCCTGCGCAAGACGTGATCGGCCCTTCCTCAGACGAGCCCTTCTGGCTATTGCAGACTAGAATGGCTAAAGACAAGACAATGGAGACTAAGACCAGGGCTAATCCACTAAATAGGTAGGGAATTGGAGATTTCCATGAAAATTTTGATAAGATCATTACTTCTGTATGTATATGTACTCAAAATATTTTTCTTGAATTTGACTGATCCTTAAGTTGTTTGTTGGTTGATATTAGTTTTTGGACTTTATATAGGTGCACTTTGTGTTCAACTTTTCTTTTAAAAAGTGAAATAAAGTGGGCTCGAAGGGATGATTCCTTAATGTGGATGGTAGATTCTTGAGAGAACTACTTAAAATTAAGAAGTGTGCAAGTGCTTTTGCCAAGTGTTTTCAAGTCAATAATAGATGCAGTTATAGAAAGCGGTGGCCATTGGATTTTCATAGGGTTGTATTGCATTTAAAAATTTGATGGCTCAAGTTAAATTTGTAGATGACCTCAAGGGTCAAGACAAACATAGTACAAAAGGGATTTGAATTCAACTCTTCCAAATCAATAATTAATAAATATATGTAGTAATTATTTAGTAACATAAAATTACGATACATGATAAATTTCTATTTTATTGATTCTTATTTTTATTTTTATTTTATTTTATAACAAGAATAATCCGCATATGCTCGACTTGAGATGAGCAATATTAGGTAAAATTTCTACTTTCTTGTGGAAACAAATAAACTGCAAACTACACATGATAAATATAAAGCACAACAAGAAAATTGCTCGATCTATATATCTATTTCATTCTTATAGGAATGCGAATTAATGAATATGAAATTTTATGATTAATGTGAGAAAGAATTTGATTCAGCAACTTCAATTAGCTTGAAAGATATGTGCGTGCTTTTTTCTTTCTTTTTTGAAAGGTAAATAAAATTCAATTAAAAGAGTATAAGGGGTACTCAAACCCGAATCGTACAATGAAAGAACAATTTCATACAGAAAATTAAATGATCTTGGAAGGAATATATTTTATGGGATCAACAAACCAGTCATGAACCGAATAACAAAAATTATTCGATAAAAATACCTTAATTTATCTGCAAATATAAATAATAACACCGTCAACCGTCACAGTGAGATCCTGATTTTTGTGTGTGCGCTTATAGTATGTGAAAAAAGGTAAAGTTAAAGGCATCATATCATTATTACATGTGTAGTGGTGAAGTTACTGGTTGAAAATTGAAATTCGAGACCAAAAATCCCTGCCGCCGGAATATCCTATGAATATGTCCGAATTAATTTGTTGCCAGCGGAAAAAGGTATCAATGACGTTATCACACACCTATGCATATACAGTTAGTTAAAGATAAGAAGGGAGAACCCTTTTCAATTCAAGAAAAATATCACAGGACACAGGTCTCTCAATAATCATAATCTATCTATATCTATACCTATATAAAAATATCTTATTAAAAAAAATTAATTTACCTATAATACCTTTATTAATATATATTATAATGTATATAATTTGTCTAATAAATATATGGCATTATCCAAAAATTTTAATGATAAAAATATTAAGCTTTATATTTATCTAAACGCACTTAATAAACTAAAAAAAAGTAAATTTAGTTTATGCTCGAAATTTATTCAACTAAATACATTATACTTACAAATTTATGTAATTCTAATTCTTCTCCTAATAGAGTACTAATTCTTCTCAGTAATAAAAAACTATCATTATCATCTATGATAGAATTGCTAGAATTTCATATTCCCATAATTCTCTTTTTTGGGTAGAGAGACGTAAAGAGCAGTATACGATTTTGAAATTTGTTTTATTTTCAATTTGAAGGTTTTTTGTATGTCTTTGGGATTGATTGTACGAGCTGGTGATAATTCTTACTTCTTTTAATTCATAGCTTAATATTACATTTTACTTATTCTTTACCATTGTGTTTATATTTAATTTTATGTCTAGCTACTATGTCTTCTCCTAATAAAATACTATCATCATCATAAAGAGTAGTATACGTTTTTCAGATTTGTTTTATATTCAGTTTGAAGGATTTTTGTATTTCTTTGGGATTTTGATCGTATGAATTTCTGGCGACAAGTTCTTACTTCTGTTAATTTATAGCTTATTATTACGTTTTACTTATTTTCTAGGATTGTGTTTTTATTTAATCTCTTGTCTATCTACAAATTCTTCTTCTAATAAAATACTATCATCATCATCATCTATGATAGAATTGGTCAGCGCTATATAATACCCATCGTACCGAAGATATTGAAAAACAAAAGCACCAAAGATATTGAAAAAGAAATTAGGATTCTGGACATCTCTTTTGAATATTATCTTTCAGGTTAGTTTCTAACGTTCTACTTCAATTTAATGATTTTTTTATAGATTATTTCATGCATATTAATTGGCTTTAATTTGCGTATCTTTCATTTTTGTGCTTATCAAAATTGTTTTTTGGGAGGAAGGAGAGGAAACATAGAAATTGTTTCCCATCGTTTTTCTTACCTTTACGCCATCAAGGTATAATTTTTTCACACCGACTTCTTGTCTCATATAAACATATATCCACTTATATTTATATTTGTGTGTCTCCATTGTTTACTATATATTAATATTTATAGCGTAGATTGATTTGTTGAAGGAGACGTAATATATACCTTCTGACTTTCTCAAATAGTAGTGATCGATGTCAAGCTCGATCATCTGCTAGTAATTTGTTTACTTCAAACATTACAAGAATAATTGTGATTAGTATATTTTATATTTACTTAAATATAAAAGTTATAACTCGTTTTTTTATGTATACTTATATGTTTACAATATTGTAGTTAAAGAGGTATATCGACAAAGAAAACTTCTACATATGAAAAAAAAAGCAAATGAATTTCAAGTGATTCGAATAATAAGTAATACAATCTTTGAAAATATAAATGATTATTTATGCTTATACAACTAATTACTTTTAATTTGGATTAAATAATTATTTATGTTTATAGGTTCAATCTTACTTGAGTTAAAAAAAAGACGTCTAATTGCATTTACTGTGGTGCTTCTAGATTTGAATATGAACCTCCTACCTTTTGTTGTGATAGTGGAAAAACCAGACTTGCATTTTCGAAAGTTCCAGATGAGTTGTTTGAATTGTTTACATCTCAATCACAATAAGCAATTGATTTCCGAAAAAATATTCGCTCCTATAATAACATATTCTCATTTACTTCGCTTGGTGTAAAATTGGATAGAGAACTCGCATATGCAAGACGTTGAGTCTATTCTTTTCGAGCACAAGAAATGGTTTATCATGATCTTCGAGGTTTGATTCCACAAGGTAGTGCTCTTGGTTTATTCCAACTATACTTTAAGATACAGAGAATGAGGTTGAGAACAGAATAAGCATAATGCAAAATCAAAATATATAGGAAATAGTTGTAAAAAAAGCTCATTAAAATTTTGGAAGTCAATCCATATGACTATACATTATCTTCAGATTTCAAAAGATGTGAACTTAGATCAACGTGTATACAATTCTCCACAAGCAAATGAAGTTACAGCTATATGGGTTGGAGAGAATAATGATAATATACCATTAGAGAGAGATATTGTAGTTTATTTTCATAAAATACATAGAATAAAGCATTACTACGGATGTTATGACCCATTGCAATATGCACTTCTTTTACCAAGAGGCGAAACATGTTGGCATCAAAACATTAAGAAGAATATTGGCATGACGTCTTTTTTAGGTCGTAACACAAATCTCGATAAAACTTCTACGCTATCAAGAATCATAACCGCAGATGATATTATGTCCACACGAGAAGTACCTATCGCTCAAAGAGATACTTCATGACTTCAAGTTCTCTAGTGAAACTAAGAGAATCGGGGAAGCTGGTATGTTATAATTTATAATTTTATCTACATAGTGAAGAAATGTTATATGATCAATCCTGATGCAGGGAGAAGCGTGAAATATATTTAATAAAGATAAAATATACAAATTTTGTTGATAACCAATGTATACCGGAATACATACGATAAGGCTTAATCCGTTGATTCACACATGAATGTCGGAAGAACACTACGAGAAGGGAAACAATCCCAAACTCTACATTTCAACTCTCTATTCGACTCCCATAAATCATAGCAAAAGACCCTATATATAGTAAAACCTACATGACTAAAAGGAAATAAATAACTTGGCTGACAAGACAAATAAATAAAACCCTAAAATTAAAAGATAAATACTAGTATATTAAACGAATCTATCTCCATCATTCTCTCCGTCCTCGAATTGGAACGTCCTTGTTGATAGTCATCGCAGGGTCGATTATATTGACTGTGTAGGAAGTCAAAGATCTCTCGATTTTGTACTTGTAATTCCTCGAATTATTGAGACAGAAGATCCTCATCACTGTGGAGATAATCTTGAACATTCTGAATGGTTGATTGACAGGGAGATATCATGTAGGAGCGTAGCAAGACTCTGGATACTGATGCAGGGAGAAACGTGAAATATATTCAATAAAGATAAAATATACGAACTCCGTTGATAACCAATGTATACCGGAATACGTGCGATAAGGGTTAATTCGTTGATTCACACATTAATGCCGGAAGAACACCACGAGAAGGGAAACAATCTCAAACTCTACATTTCAACTCTCTATTCGACTCCCATAAATCATAGCAAAAGACCCTATATATAGTAAAACCTACATGACTAAAAGAAAATAAATAACTTGGTGGACAAGACAAATAAATAAAACCCTAGAATAAAAAGATAAAACTAAGATATTAAACGAATCTATCTCCATCAAATCCTCAACAAACCTTTATTTAATTTATTAATATATCAAATATGATAGCCTTTATATTAAATAATCCCATATTTTTGAATGAATTCAAGATATGAAGTAGTATTAAAATCAAGTCTGTGTGACGTGTTTGCTAATCTTGATGTTATCTGCTTTTAATTTGGTGAATTCTAATTTGCTAGGCATATGTATTCTATTGTTTTAGTGTTTGTTTGATTTTTCTTGGGATGAGCTATGTAGTATAATACTACGATAATGAGGTTATATGTACATTTATGAGGACATGACTGGTGATTAGCATAAGACGTAATCGCTTATATAGTTTTTCCTTTTAATCAATTCAAAATTATGTATACGTGTATGTATTAAATTCATGGTGTCTCTTATTTCTTTTTCAAAGGTAATAATGAAATTTTCATTCATGAGAAATTCAGATAAATAGATAATAAAATTTACAAACAATGGAATGAAAACTTATTCACACATTTTTCATACAAAAACGAAATCCCCGATATGCAATCAAATCAGTTTTTAGAAAATGAGACGATTTACCAAAAAGTAATTTGTCATCTTTCATGGGCTTTGTTGTGTATGAATGCATAGAAAAGAATAGCTCAAATATATTTAAGTAAAGAGACAACAACAAGGAGTTTAGACAACCCAATCTTGTATCTACCTGCTAACCAAGTAGAGAATCGTATTCAAATCATAAATAAAACCTTAAATATTATTACATATAGAAATATGAAATGAAATGCATGTCAAAGGTGCTAATTTTTTGAAACTACTAAGTAGTCATAGAGTAAGAGATGGAAATGGTCCTCCTCTGCCTTTGGCTTTGGTAAGAAAGGACATAAAGGCCCCAACTTTTTCATCTATCTTCTTCATTCTTTTCACAAAGTCCACATATTTCCTTGCAATCTTCTGTTGCACCATCCCATAGCTTGAGGCCAGTATTACCTCTTCCTCAACTTGTTCTAGAAAGATGAAGTGAAATGCATGTCAAAGCTGCTAATTTTGTAAAACTACTAAATAGTCATATAGTGAGAGATGGAAATGGCCCTCCTATGCCTTTGGCTTTGGTAAGAAATGATATAAATGCCCCATCGCTAGAAGGAGATACTGTTTTTTCATTTGGCACCATCCCATAGCTTGAGACCAGCTTTACCTCTTCCCTAACTTGTTCTCTTCAACCACAATAACATATAATAAAATATAGGCATAGAAGTTTGCATTATGAATTTTAACAACTTAATTTTACTAGGGTGAAAATGAATCTACATACTATCGCGCTCCGAGCATCCAAATACCAACTAAAATGAGATTTATGACAACTCTCAAGTCTGTCACCCATAATCGTAGAGGGCATATGGATATTATAGTGAACGCAATAGAGAGAATAGAATTTGTGGATAAAATTGATGCTCTATGGATTGAAGAGACAAATATCCAACTCAAAACGAAGAGCTGAAAGATTCAGTGAACAATCATAAGAAGTCTAGAGTGGAAGGGAAAAAGAAATCATCTACGGAGTTGCAACCTATCGAAGGATAAGAGAAGAAAAAAGAAGAATCACAAGGAAGAATATTAAAGACTGCATTGAAATTCTAAGTGATGATGAAACTGCGTAGGCCAAAATTATCTCAAAAATTCAAAGAAAGAAAACACATACTCCAATCATCAAGATCAAATAAGAAAAATATAAAATGAACAAAAATTGAAAACCTTAGTTTTTTACTCATGTTTCTTTTAAGAACAATAGGTTTTAATTTTTTTTCTCGTTTATATGTAATACAATTTACATTTTAATAAATTTATTATATTAGCAATACTTAATCACTACTTTGATGATATTTAAAAGGGATAATAGTTTGTAAAACCCAAACCTTTTTTTCAAATTCGAGAATTGTACACGAGCTTTTTTTCGCACAGATAACCTAACCTGCCATTTTCTTCTGATTTTCCACCTCCGGTCGATTTCCCCCAATTTTATTCTGACGTGGAGGTCGGAAATGACAATGTGGAAGCTTGAAATGACACTGTGGAAGTCGAAAATAACAAAACAACGTCGTTTTGTATAAAGAAATATAAATAATTAAAAAAAATGACACATCATATTTACCAACTCATATTTTCAATAATTGAAAATAAAAATATAACTAAACCCACAATTTCTCTCCTCACAACCCATCATCTCTGATATGTCCCTCTCCCACGCCGCCAGTCAATCTCCATCTCCACCTCCGACCGCAACCATCGACGTCGACCAGAAGCAGCTCTCCGACCTTTCCAAACCATCGATGGGAAGCCTCTCCTGCTTCCCCTCGCTGCAAAAATCGAACCCCAGATCTCTCCCTCTCCCTCTTCTGCTCCCTCTCGCTCCTCCACCGCCCCAGATTCCTCGTCTCCGTCGCCTCCGCCGCCTTCCCGCTGCCTCCCTCTTCGGCTCTCTACCCGACTGCACTCTCTCCGGCCTCAGCCTCAACCACCTCTCCGGCCCCCTCCCGCCGACCTCTTCTCCATCTCTCAGCTCCGAATCCCATCCCAACCATAGAAATTCGGCCACCTAGCGTAGCCGCTGTCGTTGCTCACTCTAACTCCCTCTTCTTCGCCCATTCAAAGTCTCGGCGAAGACTCGCCACTCTGCCACCGTCGTCGTTGCTACAACCCCCTCGGCCGCCATCGCCGTCGCCGCTCATTCCAATCTCAACTCAACCACGTCGAGAGAGAGAACAGAACAGAGAGAGAGGGATTTTTTTTTAATTTTTTATTAAAAAAAAGAGTTGGAATATAATTTTTAATATTTTTTTAAATCAAAATTTAACAAAACAACGTCGTTTTGTGTTAGGTGCGATGATGTCGTGTGCTTAGCCGGTCCAGTGTGTCCAGCATGTAAATCCGGCAAGCCACGTCATAAGTAATTTGAGGGAAATTGACCGTATGTGCAAAATTAGACAAAAAACCAAGGTTATGTTTGGCTGAGCAAAAAAAAAAAGCTCATGTGCAATTCCAGAATCGACGAAAAGGTTGTGGATTTACAGGCTATTATCCCTATTTAAAAATGAGAGAAAATTTTATATGCGCACATTCAAGTGTGCAAAATGAAAAATGCATGCTGACTTGAAAATCAATGAAAAATACACACTTTGTTTAAAGGGCCCACTAAATTGAAAAGTTATCATACCTTTGAGTTAAATCTTGTTGACTCTTATGCGCACAGTTTATTTTTTTTCCCCAAGATTCTCGGCCCATATTTCTATACGGCATTGAATGTTTTTTTGACCTACTTGTTCAATTTTGTCGCCTCCCACCTCTATACCCCCACCTCATATTAAAATTTCACATCTCGCTCCACACCAACCCATCCCGCTCCACTCTCTTCTCTTTAACTTAACAAATCCACTCCACTCTTTCTCAACCAAAAAATTCAGACAACATTATCGTGAAGTCGACGGCGTGATTTTCACCAATTTTTTCCACAATATGGCTAATTATGGAGAGGTTAGTATTTTTAAATTTTTTCATGCGTTTGAAATTTAATCTGAGATTTTATCTTTTACTTGTAAAAATTATGTAGGATCTATTTATGTAAATCGCGCTCAGTAAGCCCTATTTTTAGGAAGATCCCGCTCGAGCGGGATCTTGGTTTTACGAGCGGAAAGTATATTATAGTACACAATTTTATGTTTAATGTTTATCTATGGTGAATCCCGCTCGATAAGACCCTAAAATATAGTACATCCCTCTCGAGCGTGATATTTGACAACCGAGCGGAAAATGATTAATTCTCCATATTAATTAATAATAATAGTGAAGTGCCTGCCCTAGATCCCTAATTTACTTTATTGTTGATGTTTGGATTTAGTAGTGACTAATTGATACTAATAACCCACATTCAGTAATGTGGAATCAGGTCTTAATTTTCTCGTTTAATTTGTACATATTTATTATGATAAATCTCGCTCTATAAAGTATTGATAGTCTAAATCCCGCTCGAGCGGGATATAGGTTACCCGAGCGGGATTGTGTTATTTAAGTAAATGTCACAGCCCCAAATCCCGAGAGATGGCAAAGCCGGGGTGCGACCAGGGGTTGGATTAAAGAAGCGGGGAAGAAGGGGGATAAGTAAATAAACAGACAAAGATTAAACGATAACTGATATCTATGAACAGATTTTATTGAAAGAAAGAGAGTCGACCTTGAAGGATCGCTCAACAAGTTGTTCAGAAAAAAATTAAGTTCATTGTATGAGATTTAGACCAAAAGATAGGTTTACATTAACTCAAAAAGGTTGGCAGCGTAAAGCTTGATATACAGTTCTTCATTCTATTACAACTGTATACTCAATCCTTACTCAACCTCCACTGCATCCCGTCACTCAACCTGCACATTTTATAAAACATATGCAGGGCTAAGTATAAAAATACTTAGTGGGCACGTTGCCGAAAACATATCATAAGTATAGATCAATCAGGCATCTTATAAATAGCGCATCGGGGTTTTTCATAAATACCCGTGCCTACTAAAACATTTTCTTTTCTCATAAATTACTCGGCCGAGCATTTTCTGACAGATGTTACGTTCGATTTGCCCAACATTTCTCACCGTGGCTGGCTACCCCTCAACAGGGTACCACACACACCGGCTACCGTGTACACAAACTCTGGAAAGTCCCCCTTGTATACTAACTCAGAGTACGATCGATTTAGTTATCCCCATTGAATCTAACTCATAATTTTCTGGAAAGCAGTCGGCTAACTCAGAATGGCACAAATGAACTCACATAAAACAAATATTTCATGCCCCGATTATCACTTTGAAAACACAATTATCAAAGCTGTAAATAAAGATTTTCGAGCACCGCTCATTTCATTTTATATATACAAAAGCTCACCTCAATCGTTTACAGAACAAACTTTAGCCTTCTGTCTTTCGTCCTGTCTTCAACTCCGACTTCCTTCTTTTATCGCAAATATTCAAACCTTAGTAATCGATCAAGACGATTAAAGAAAAGAAATTGATTTCATTTTAGACTTTTTAGGCCTTTGCACTTAACTACATTCTTTTGATTATCAAAGAAACGAGACTCGATCAATTCTCATTTACAAACTGACTCATCTCATTACTCGACACTTAGGTCAGTAGATAATGGATGTCGATAACTTATAATGATTTAAAAGTTCACAAGGAACGAAGTTGAAAAGGATTCAACTTAGGAAATTAAGTTTTAGAAACTTTCTGCACAATACAGTAGATCTGGAGTTCGCACAGAACATAGAACTTAAAAACAAGAGATTTAATTTACTCCAAAAGAAAGCCACGGGTGTCTAGTTTACTCTCCAATTTACGGATCTCGATTTCGTTAAGCGAGTTAAAAGTTATGACAGTTTCCGTGCAACGTCGCAAAACAGTCCGCGCGAAACCCTAATGCTTAACATAACTCGACGCACGATTCCCTAGGTTCGATTAATGCTATTTCACTTTTATTTTCACGAAATTTCCATCTCAATGCAGTCTACATGCATGTCCTTAATAGGGTTCACATTCACGTCTTTTGATTAAACAAACGGCGAGCATTTTCTCGTCATTTTCAACTAACCAATTACTATACCAAATCAAATTTCAAATTCAATTCCTATTTCATTTTCGTTTATCAACTTCTCGTTTCTTAACTATAACTCATAACATCTTGTATCTCGGATGGAAATGTCATCAACTACAAACTTGTTCATCAAATGACAACAATCATTATTATCAAATTGGTTTTCCTTATTCGACTTTTCTATCGGCTTTTAAACTCGTTTCTTCGTCTCTTATTAAAAATCGAACCTTCTTAGAATTCGCTCAAATTTTACGGTTATGAACATTAACTAGCAAGATTATCATAGGTTCAAATCACTAACCTAAATCATTGTTCATGCTCGACTTATCGACGATTGCTCGTCTCTTAACAAAAATCCTACGTTCTCCGATTTCGTTCAAGTTTTACAACATCGATCATTATCTAACAAGAATCACTAATATGCAAACCATATTCTAAGAACATTAACGAGACTCAATTTATTGACATGTTTCCGTCTCTTACGTTTTTCGTTTTATTTTTAGAAAAATCTCAAATAATTATATCATCATCCTCCAACATACTACACACCATTTCTATTATCCATTCATGCATATCATATCATCTTCTACATTAAAACATGCATTCTTCATCTCTTACACTTTTATTTTTATTTTTAGAAAATTCTAATTTAATTCATGTTGATGGTCCCGAAACGAGTTACTGGTGTATGGGGGGGGGGGAATACACCAGTTACGATTTTAAAACTTAACCCTGAAAAATACTTCAACCGAGTAAAAAGACTCAGTTGGGATCTCACAGCTGAGTAAGCAACCTCAGCTGGTAGAGTGGTGTTGTGCAGAATGTGGTGGAAATTAACAACTCGTAAAACAACTCACGCTTTTATGCACGGTTGGTCAATAACCAAAACAGTTGAATATGTGCGGATACAGTTTGTATGCTGGTTAGTCAGACAGATGAGAATGCTAGAAATAACTGAGTAATGAAAAACATGATCACACAGAGATTTAACGTGGTTCGGAGAAAACCCTCCTACGTCCACGGGGAGTTGTGAGTCTACACAACTCAGTCCAAGTTCTTTTGGACAAACCACACAGCTTACGCGGGCTGTGCAACCGTTAAGGATAAGTTTGCGGGTACTTATCAACCTTACAGATTAGTTTACGGGTACTAATCAACCTGTCTACTCAGTTACGGGAAGAGTAGGGTCCTAAAACCTTTTCAAGTATAAAAGATAAGGTTCCAACTAACAGCTCGAACAAGAAGTGAGCTGGGATCTAACACTCTACGAACTCTCACAAAGTGATGTTCTCAAGGTTCGATCTAAAGACACTCGGACAGAATCTAATGCTCTAAAACTCTCAACAAGTGATGTTCTTAGAGACTAAATCTAATTCAGCTCGAGTAAGGAATATAGTTCTTTCTTTCGCTCTGTCTCGTCTCGTGTGTCTTCCACTTTTCTCCAATGAATGGAAGCCTCTATTTATAGGCGGAGAGAATCAACTAGCCGTTGGAGGAGCTGTTGATCTCTGTTCTTTGATAGCGATGGCTTGTCTCTCATCTCTGCAGACTTTCCCGATATGACATCTGTGCTCTTCTGCTTTCCATCTGAGACAGCCTTGTGTTGGGCCAAATGGGGTAATGACTGAACGGTCAAACCCTCATGTGACTTTCTTTTTAAATTCAAATTCAAACCTTTTTGACAGTCAACCTCGGTTAGTCGGTTGAAAATCTTGATCTTTATCTGAGTGGTCTTCAGCTGATGTTCTGACTGAACCGTTGAACTCTCAGCTGACTTTGAACTTCATGTTGTTGATCTTCTTGGTTGAGTTTTACAACTGATGTTCTGAAACTGAACACTCAGTTGGGTTCGAACGCTCAGATGGCTTTCTTTCATCTGATGTTCTCTTCCTCTTTACTGCTTCTCATCTGATGAACGCTCAGTTGTTTTCCTTACAACTGATGTTCTATCTCTTGAACGTGACTTCCCCCTTTTTGCATCTGATCATATGAGCTCTCAGTTGTATTTCTTGACAACTGATGTTCTGTCTGAGTGATGCATTGTTGTCATCTTCAGCTGGAGACCTGTAAAGATAAAATCTTAACTTTGCTCAAACAGCGAGCCTAACTTCTAACATTAGGTTCTGGTAACATCTACTCGGTTGGGGTCAGTCGGTTTTGGAATTCATCAAAACTCTTACTAATAAATTTCCCAACAATTTCCCCCTTTTTGATGATGCCAAAACCACTTACAACTTTAAACCACTATTGATCTAAACCTCACTAACTTATCTGAAATCTCAGCTGAAATTTTAGACAGCCTATAAGATAAAACATCAAAGGGTTAGCACAGTTATAACATGGTATTTAAAAGACTTTGTGATTCAGAGCTTGGACAATGAGGGATTGTTCATCAAGGTGAATCTTATAACTGAATAGTTTTCATTACAACTGATTGTTACAAAAGATAGGCTCAAAAACCAAAAATTACAACAGTTGCTAGAAAACTAACTGAGCTAATATTGTAGCCCATACTTGCCAAAAATCCTTACAAAAATTTCCCTCTTAGCAGGTGACTCCTTGGAAATGTCCACTCCATGCTCCTTGCAGACCTGCCTCGCCTCAGATGCAATCTTCGTGCGGTTCGGGTTGCTGGAATCCGGGAGAAGAGGTGGCCGATAAGTAACCCTCTTGGGAACTGGAACAGTGTTCAAGTCCAGGTTGGCGTCAATCATGGCCCTCCTGAATTGACTGAACATGCCCGGGTCACCTGAGTGCAACTCGGTCAGCGCCTCCTTGAACGCTCTCCTTGGGTCGTCAGTTGCGTAAACCTTCCTGTAATAGAAGCCGTTCACGAACTCCTGCTTGAACAGCTCCCACTCCTCATTCCACTAGGTCGGCATCCATTTGTCGGTATGCCTGAACCGACTCTCAACCTTGGACTTTAGAGGCAACCTTTGTTGCTTCAACCGAGCTTCCGCCTTTGATTGGATTCTGTTGATGCGGCATCGGCTGCGGGAGGCAACGTTGCGGTCCAGGTTCTGAGAAACCTTTTTCAGCTCAACCTCGAACTGGTTCACCCTCCTCGCCTGGCTAGCGGCAAACCTTTTGATCCAGTTCGGGTTCATGTTATCCTTCTCCTCTACAGCCATAGCCTTGGCCGCTGCTATGCACTCTTCGGTTGTTATCCCGTCGAGTTCAGTATCCATCTCGGCAGCGATCTCGGCTATGGAGCTGTAGGAAACTCCAATCTTCTTTGCCTGCTCCAAGTCTTTAGTCATTTCGGCTCCACCGACTTCGGTTGACTTGGCAGCAGCAGGCTTCCTCCTCCTCAGCTGAGATTTGGATGGTTGAGCAGCTGGCACTCCTTCTTCTTGGGTCTCTTCTTCTTCCTGTGCTTCACTCTCCGTCTCCTTCTCTTCCCCCTTTTTGGCATCAGCAACAAGACTTGCTACTGAACCGTCCAGAGAGTTGAGTTTGGCCTCGGTTGATTGAACACGGTTGAAGAGTTCATCGACCGCACACTCCAGCTCCATCTTCTTTGCCAGTTCGGAGTCTTGGCGCTCTTGTTCTGCCGTCTTCAAAACAGAGAGGTTGTCGTTGACCTCTGTCTGAAAGGCGACGTACTCAGCCCAACGCAACTCGAACCGGGACTCCCATTCAGCATCCTGTGTCTGTTGGGACTTGGCCAGATTTGAATCGGCCAAAGACTTGAAGACGTTCACCTCCGACTTCAGTCCCATCAGAGTGGACTTTAGCTCCGACATGTCCTGACTGGTGGAGGAGGAGAGATCATGCAGCTTGGTCTTCAGTTCGGCATTCTCCTCCACCAGTTGTTGGAACTTTGCTTCTTGTGTGGCCAACTCCTTCAGCTGGTCATCTTGTTGGTGCTGGAGGTTGGCGAGCAGCTCGGTCCTCAACTGGTTGACCCTCTCAGCTACCAGCTCGCAGATTTGGTCTGTTGAAGGAGCGAGCTGAGCATCTGGAAGGGCTTGAGCGGACTGAGCTAGAGGCTCAGCTGTGACCATGGCTTGACGGTTTGCCAGGTACAGCTTCAGGTTTTCCTCCTCTTCCTTTGCGGCGGCGGCTGCTGCATCGACATCGTCAAGGAAGTCAGCTGATTTCTCCAACATGCTGTCCAGGAAGTCAACACACTCCTTTCCAGCTGCCTCCCTTGTGTCCGTCCCTTCAACCAGACTCTGGTCCATCCGCCTAGTGAGCAGCGCGATCCGGTTGTTGTATGCCACCTCCAAGTTGGAATAGTTGAAGTAGGCTCGGATGCGGGACTCATCAGACTTCAGCCTGTCCCAGCTCAGCACCCTGATCGTGTCCTCCTTGACATACCAGTGGCTGAAGATCAGGTGGAACTGGTACAGTAGCTCGGTTCCCAGAGTGGCGAAGATAGGCATGTCGCGAGCCGCAGGGAACAGACCCAACAGGTTTTGAAAGCAGTAGGCCACCCTGCCTTCGTGCTCCTCAGCAACAGCCTGCAGGTCCTCCGCTTCGTTGATCGGGGAGGGGGTGAGATTGTATGGTTCGGGTTCAAGAGGTTCATCGATGTTGGCCAACGGGTCGGTCACAACATCGGCATCGAGCTGAGAGCTCGGAATTTGGGATTCAGTTGGGGAAGAGGGTGCAATGGTTTCCTCAACATCGGCCGAATGAGCGGTCACGATGTTGGCATCGAGCTGAGAGCTCGGAATTTCTGGCTCGGTTTGGGTAGAAAGAGCAAGAGGCTCTGGGGGCGGTACAACATTCTCTCCAGCTGTGGGGGACGTGGTAACATCTTCGAGGTCCTCGATGAGGAGGATGCATCCGACGTCTCCATGCCCTCAGCCTCATCAGCTCCGGGGGCTCGAGGTACGATCTCGAATGATGCGGCCTCAGCTGAGCGGCTGGATTCGGAACGCTCCTCAGCAGGTGTGGACTCAACCTGCGCTCCCTCCTCGACTGGAGCTTGCTCCTCAGCTGGCTCCTCAGCTGGAACCTCAACTGGCTCATCAGCTGACTCATCAGCTGGAACATCAGTTGGCTCATCAGCTGGCACCTCAGCTGCCTTCTTGGTGGACTTCTTGAACCTTACCCTTAACTTTTTCTGGGCAGGTTCGTCAGTCGACTCCTTCTCAGCGTCAGCTCGGCGACGTGAGGCTTTGGATTTTGCGGGGCGAGCAGCAGCTTATTCCCCCTCAGCTGTTGACTCAGCTGGCTTTCCCGACTCCCTCTTGTCCTTAGGAGTGTAGACACTCCTCAGCACCTCCTGTGCTTTCTTGGCTGTCGGGAACAGCAACAGCTTCTTCAGCGGCGTCTCCTCACAGTCAGCCCAGACCATGTTGCGGTCCTTTGTTGCGAGGAGGATGAGGGCAGAGACTTTGCAGCCGAAGTTGAGCGTGCCCTTCACACTCAGCAGCTTCTCTCCAGACTCGCTTGTAGTCTCGGAGATCTTCGACTTTTCCACCATCAACTGGTTCAGAAAATATTGGAACCAGTTGATTTGGTGTTGGTGCTCCAGGGCCACCAGCTGCTTCAATTTAGGTCGGCTGATGTCGCCGAACGTACCACTGTATCCGAACACTACCTTCGACATGGCGTCGAACAGTAGGCGGTGTTCCGGCTTCAGCTTTGTTCGTTGCATGTTGCTCCTCAACCGCTTCGGCTCGATCAAAGCATCCTGAAGAAATTCATCCGCTTGTTCGTCGGTAATATTCTCCAGGAACTCGGTGGCAGTGTGGTTGATTGGTATGATGTACCGGAGGACATCGGACACGTCGATGGGGAAGGAGACACGACGTATCGTCCTTGCCGGAACATTTCTTTGTCAGCACGACACCTCCGTAGAAACTCCCGCCGAACTGTCAAGGGGGTGAACAAGATTGACATAGAATTCTCCGACTTGGCGCCTGAGCAAGTGGGAGGGGCAGAGCTTGGCCCATTCCAGTCCGTTCTCACGGATAGTGTTGGCGAGAGGGGCTAGGACCGGCGACTCTAGATCCTCGTCGGAGAGGATCTGCTCGAAGTGAATCTTCGATACTAACATATCGAATGACTCTTCATACGTGGTAGGCACGAGGGAAGGTCCGGATGATGTCATTCTCTTGCTTTTGGATGCCATTAATAATCACTGCAAAGGCAATATATAGGAAAGGAAAGAAGATTTCTTTGCAGAAACGGGTTAGGCAGAAAACTGGAAGACGATGAATAGTTATAATTGATAAGCACAAATGAGGAAAGTAGGAGATATCTTCCTGATTTTTCGCCTTATATAGGTCTTTGACTCGGATGAAATCAACGGCTGGGGTTAAATGGCGTGAATCCATCAACGGCTGGGATTACGCGACTGTTGACTATCTTTGACTGGACGTTTTGATCCGAGTTCCAACCAGCACGTGAGAAGGTGTACAGTTTTCATGTTAGCCCAGTCGCACTATAAAGTAGGCTATGGATGTTCAGCCGTACTTTACATTTAAGGCGACATGATGGCTATTTTTAATGTAACTGACCAGTTCAGGAATGTTTGAATTTATTTCAAACATTCTCATTTAAGAACATATCACCTTCAGCCATAAATGTTACCTGCCAGCTGATGTCGAAATCAGCTGAGTTCCATGTTGCAGCATACCATCAGCTGACTCGAGTTCGTCTGTTCAGCTGACGTCTGATTCCTTCAGTTGGCAATTTGTATCTAAGATTCCCTCTTCAGCTGAGCTTCCCCCTCCATCTGAGCTTCCCCCTCAGATGGGCATCTATCTCTTCACCTCGGCTGGTTCCTCATCTGATGGATCCAACAATCCAAGTAGATCACATAGTATCTTGAACTGCGTTTCGGCTAGAGGTTTGGTGAAGATGTCAGCTCGCTGAATCTCAATTGGAGTCTTTTCTCCAAGGAAACGTCTTTCTTCTCAACTGTGATCTATAAACTCAGTTCCATGATCTGATCGGATGGAAATAATTTTTATCTCTTGTTGGTTCGATATCCGATCCATCAACTTGGGTAGCTCATCTCAGGTTTCACTCTTATGGCGCATGAAGATGGTCCACGTATATCTTGAGTAGTCATTAATCACAACCAGGGTATACTCGTTCCCGTTCATGCTCTTTGGTGTAACTGGCCCGAAGGGATCCATATGGATCAGCTGTAATACTTGGTCGGTTGAGGGAGTTGATTTCAACCGGAAGGAGGATCTAGCGAGCTTTCCCAACTGGCATGCACTGCAGATATGTGTTGTTGAAAACACTCGGTTGGGTATGCCTCTTGCATGTTCTTGTCTGACGAGTCGGTTCATTGTCTTGAAGTTCAGATGGTTGAGCCTTTTTTGCCACAGCCAGCTCACATCTGAACTGCTCTTTGATAGCAAGCAGGTGTCAGGAAGACTACTGTTCCAGTCAGCATAGTAGACGTTCCCGGTTGGCGATCGATTTCCTAACAATATGACCTACTTTGATCCGACATCTTTAACTCTGCAACCCTGTGCATTAAACTTGACAGAGAAACCATTATCACAGAATTGGCTGATGGAGAGCAAGTTATGCTTCAATCCATCAACATAAGAAACATTAGAAATCGAAACATGATTGGTTTCAAGGGTACCGTAATCTCTGGTGTAACCTTTTGAGTTATCACCAAAAGTAACTGATGGACCTTCTTTCTCTACGAAACTTCCAAGCAAATCCTTCAGATTTGTCATGTGTTTCGAGCATCCACTGTCCATCACCCATATTGTTGCAGACGCCTTCTTCTTCCTCAGCTGTTTCGAGCATCCACTGTCCATCACTTTTCCTTGATCATCAACTATAACAACACCTCGGTTATCCTTAGGCTTGTTGTTAGTAGTGATGTTCTATTTCTTGGGAGGAGTTGGATTTCTCCCATGTTGAGTTTTAGGAGGTGAGGCTTTCCCCCTGTTTTGATGGCGATTTTTATCCTGTTTGATTTGTCTGGATGATCAGACGCCATGTTGGAATCTTTGTGGCTGATTCTGATTCTAACTCCCTGAGGGTTGTCTGTAGCTGTTCATGCCCTGTTGATGATTCATATTATGGCATGAATATCTCCAGTTGTTCGACCTGTTCCTCATTGGTTGACTTGGTTGGAACCTTTGGTCGAACTGATGTTGGAACCGCTGTTGATTCAGATGATTGAACCCTTGTCTGTTCTGCGGTCGGTTCCATTTCTTCTGATGTTGACTTTGAGGTTGATGCAGAGGTCGGTTCTGATTCTGAGTTCGGTTGCGATTATGTCTTCGACGCCTCTGATTCCTCTTCTGACTTTTGGAACATTCCCCCTCGGTTGATGTCCCAACCGATGGAACGTCCTGTTCATCCACTGCTTCTTTTCCCTTCTCAGTTGGAGTTCCCTTGGTCGGTTGAGCTTGCTAAGAAGTGGAAGTTGCATTACTTTGGGGAGATTCAGATTCAACTGTGTTAGGTTCGACAACCTTGACCTCAACAGCTTTGATGAAGGTTGCTGGAGGAATTCCACTATCTTTAACCATATCGTAACCGAGTCCTGACAAGTCATCCATCTGTCGGCTGTAACTGATTAGATTCTCTATGATCTTGGATGACTGATATAGCTTGATCAGGTTGTCCTTTTCAGTTTGCAACTCTTTGAGAAGAACAGCTATATACTCGGACTGTTTGTCTGACTTTTTCACCAGCTGGCCGATCTGCGCCTCTTGCTTGTTCAACTGATCTTCCTGCTTCTTGATCTGTTTCTTTAACTCCTCATCAGTTGAAGCCTTAGGTTGGCTGGCAGCATTCAGTTGATTATTGAGATTGTCAATCTCTTCCGTTTGGCTCTTGATCAGGTCGTCCTTATCGGTTAAGGATTCTTCAAGCTTGGCGAATTGTACATGAAGACTCTTAAACTCAACCGACTGCTATTGCACTTCCTCATTGAGTGCTAAGAAGTCGTCCCATGAGAGTTCCAACTCTTCATCTAGGGTTCCTGCAGTTAGAAATATTTGAAGAACTCAAATTAGCAGGATTAGATTGTACCTCATCATCTTTGACGTCCATCTGCACACAACAACAAAATAAGGGTGCAAGCAGATATGCACTAGCGTGATAAAGAGATCTGTTCAGTTGACCACTGAAAAAAATTCCTCGAATTCACACCTTGTGAAACAGAGTCAGCAGTCTTTTGAACCACTGCTCTGATACCACTTGATGGTCCCGAAACGATTTACTAGTGTATGGGGGAGGGGGGAATACACCAGTTAGGATTTTAAAACTTAACCCTGAAAAATACTTCAACCGAGTAAAAAGACTCAGTTGGGATCTCACAGCTGAGTAAGCAACCTCAGCTGGTAGAGTGGTGCTGTGCGGAATGTGGTGGAAATTAACAACTCGTAAAACAACTCACGCTTTTATGCACGGTTGGTCAATAACCAAAATAGTTGAATATGTACGGATGCAGTTTGTATGCTGGTTAGTCAGACAGATGAGAATGCTAGAAATAACTGAGTAATAAAAAACACGAGCACACAGAGATTTAACGTGGTTCGGAGAAAACCCTCCTACGTCCACGGGGAGTTGTGAGTCCACACAACTCAGTCCAAGTTCTTCTGGACAAACCACACAGCTTACGCGGGCTGTGCAACCGTTAAGGATAAGTTTGCGGGTACTTATCAACCTTACAGATTAGTTTACGGGTACTAATCAACCTGTCTACTCAGTTACGGGAAGAGTAGGGTCCTAAAACCTTTTTCAGGTATAAAAGATAAGGTTCCAACTAACAGCTCGAACAAGAAGTGAGCTGGGATCTAACACTCTACGAACTCTCACAAAGTGATGTTCTCAAGGTTCAATCTAAAGATACTCGGACACAATCTAATGCTCTAGAACTCTCAACAAGTGATGTTCTTAGAGACTAAATCTAATTCAGCTCGACTAAGGAATATAGTTCTTTCTTTCGCTCTGTCTCGTCTCGTGTGTCTTCTCTTGTGTGTCTTCCACTTTTCTCCAATGAATGGAAGCCTCTATTTATAGGCGGAGAGAATCAACTAGCCATTGGAGGAGCTGTTGATCTCTGTTCTTTGATAGCGATGGCTTGTTTCTCATCTCTGCAGACTTTCCCGATATGACATCTGTGCTCTTCTGCTTTCCATCTGAGACAGCCTTGTGTTGGGCCAAATGGGGTAATGACTGAACGGTCAAACCCTCATGTGACTTCCTTTTTAAATTCAAATTCAAACCTTTCTGACAGTCAACCTCGGTTAGTCGGTTGAAAATCTTGATCTTTATCTGAGTGGTCTTCAGCTGATGTTCTGACTGAACCGTTGAACTCTCAGCTGACTTTGAACTTCATGCTATTGATCTTCTTGGTTGAGTTTTACAACTGATGTTCTGAAACTGAACACTCAGTTGGGTTCAAACGCTCAGATGGCTTTCTTTCATCTGATGTTCTCTTCCTCTTTACTGCTTCTCATCTGACGAACGCTCAGTTGTTTTCCTTACAACTGATGTTCTATCTCTTGAACGTGACTTCCCCCTTTTTGCATCTGATCATATGAGCTCTCAGTTGTATTTCTTGACAACTGATGTTCTGTCTGAGTGATGCCTTGTTGCCATCTTCAGCTGGAGACCTGTAAAGATAAAATCTTAACTTTGCTCAAACAGCGAGCCTAATATGTTTTGGAATTCATCAAAACTCTTACTAATAAATTTCCCAACACATGTGATCATCTAACATTACATAGAAAACAATTCCATCAATTAAACATCAAGAAAATCGAACTAGCAAAAACCCCTACATCTCAATAAAAATTTCGGTAATATCATATTTAAGGGGAGGGATGATTTCTTCATGATTCGATCCATAAAATCTATTCCTAAGCATCTAACAACATGTATTAAACAAGAATCAACATGCTTCTTCATCCTATATGTTTCGAAAAAATCAAAGTTGATGGAATATGATTTTTGTTCGGTTCATAACGTAGACGAAGTGCCTACCTTTTTGAATATGGAATCGGATCTAAGATCGATCGGTAGATGGATGACTTGTGATCTTGAGAAAAGCTTGAAGGATGAACTTTAATGGAAGAAATTTGAGAGAGAAATGAGAGAGAGAGGATGAAGGGGGGCGGTAATGGTGGAGTGAGGGAGAAAGGGATGACAAGGCTTATTACTATTGCATAAAGGTATTTAAATATCTAATTAAGGGTGGTGACTCATTAAGGGGTGTTTGGGTGAGATTTTAATGCTGGAAATATCTCGTTTTCGGGTCTAGAACGACGTTATAAAAGTCGAGAAATGAATTCTTAGTCGGTTACGTATTCGACGAAATCTATTTCGTCCGTTAGATTAGAAATAATTCACATACTCGGAAAACCTAATTCGTTTTTCAAAATCCGATAAAAAGTCAGGATAAGACAGTCTAAAAATTCGCCCGGAAAATTCATAAAAACTGACTTTCTTCGAAGAAAAAGTGAATGTAAAAACTGACAGTTTTTCGATCTGAGTTTTCGGACGAAAATTCTATCGGACGCGAAAAACCCTAATACAGTAATCGTTCGACCGACTTCTGGAATTTATTTTCAGAAACGGATTTCACCGTCAGTCTTAGAATCGAAAATCCTTAACTTAGGCGTGCAAAGCCTTAATTAATAAACAAATTTTTTTTTTTTTCGGAAGAGAATATCCGGGGTATTACATCCTACCCCTCTAACAAGAAATTTCGTCCCGAAATTTGCATATCTTCTTTAAGCTGTTCGGGGTACTTCTTTCTCATCTCTTCTTCGAGTTCTCACGTGGCTTTTTCTTGCCCGTGGTGACTTTATGTCACTTTTACTACTCGTACTGACTTGCTTCTTAACTCTCGCACTTTTCGATCCAAGATCGATTGCGGCCTTTCTTCATAACTTATCCTACTCAAGAACAACGTCTTGCTGGAGGATTACGTGTTTAAGACCGAACACGTACTTTCTCAAACGAGATACACAAATATAATAAACATTGAATAGACTTGGCAACACGGCCAATCTATACATATTAAAACTATCTTTTTCAAGATATCAAATAATCACATAAATCTTTGTCTAAGCTTATACTTGTCATGAAATTAATGATTCTTTTCAACGGAGAAATCTTAAGAAAACTTTATCTCCCTTTTCGAATTTAAGTTCTAATCGGCGTATATCTTATAAGACTTTCGTCTTCTCTAAACTCCTTTTATTCTTACTTGAAACTGCCAAATGATCTCGATCATTTTTACTGACCATATCTGGTCCTAGGTTCTTCCTTTCACCTACCTTATTATAATAAGGTCATATTCTTAACTTCTTCCTATACAAGGCCTTGTAAAGTCCAATACTTATCATAGTCTGATAGCTATTGTCGTACGCGTATTCAATTAATGGCAAAATCTTTTTCCAATTCTCACTTAGATTCAATACTACCGTTCTTAGCATAACAAGCGTATCTGAATCGTCTTCTCGGATTGTCCATCCGTCTGGGGGTGAAAAGCGGTACTAAAGTTTGGTTCGGTACCTAACTTCTTCTGCATAATGATTCAAAATTTCGATGTGAATTTGGCATCTCTATTGAACGTTACACTTCCATTATTAGAATACTTAATAGTCGCAACATCCCTTGCGGTTATTGGTGTAAAACTTCACTTGTTGACAAGCCCAAAACATCGTTCTACGAACGAGGCAACGTCTCGTTTCAAACCGTTCTACTAGAAATTCTTTCTTAAATCTTGATACATCTTTGTACTTTCTGGGTACGCTGTTTATGGCGTATCGTGAGCCTCACTCATGATATTGTTCTTCAATTTGTCGTCATTAGGGATATAAGGTCTACTTTTAAATAAAATCGCATTATCTAGTGCTTCGAAATAATCGTCTGGTTTATCCGTTCTTATCTTAAGTCGAAGCTTTTCGATCGACTCGTCCTTTCTCTGGGCACTAATGATTCTTTCTCAACAAAGAGACATCCTAACTTAGTTGGAGTCTTGCGACTCAGTGCGTCGGCTACAATGTTTGTTTTTCCTAGATGGTAGTTGATTCCGCAATCATAATCTTGGATTAATTCGAGCCATCGTCTTTGTCTCATGTTCAATTCCTTTTTGCTCGAAGAAGTACTTTAAACTCTTGTGGTCCGTAAAAATCTCAACCCTAACACCATAGGGATGGTGTCTCCAAATTTTCAACGCATGCACTACGGCTGCTAGTTCTAAGTCGTGAGTTGGATACTCAACTTCATGAGGTCGAAGTTGTCGTGAAGCATAAGCTATCCTTTTCCATTTTGCATCAATACACAACCTAATCCGTTCTTTGAAGCATCTGTATAGACTACGTATTCCTTATTCGCTTATGGCAGAGCTAACACGGGTGCTGTGATTAATTTTTCCTTGAGTGTTTGGAAACTCTTCTCGCATTCGTCCGTCCATTTATACTTGTTCTCCTTCCTTAATAGTTGCGTCATAGGTCTAGTGATTGTAGAAAATTCCTCGATGAATCTTCTATAATGGCCGGCTAAACCTAAGAAACTTCTAATTTCGTTCGGACTTGTTGGTGATTTCCAATCGCGTACTGCCTCTACCTTGGCAGGATCTACCTTGATGCCTTCTGCTGACACTATGTGTCCAAGGAACATCACTTCCTTCAGCCAAAACTCGCACTTACTGAATTTGGCGTAAAGCTTCTCAGCTCTAAGCGTTTCTAATACTATCCTCAAGTGTTCCTTGTGTTCTTCCTCATTCTTGGAGTAAATGAGAATGTCGTCGATGAATACTAAGATGAATTTATCTAAGTATGGTTAAAAATTTGATTCATGAGATCCATGAATACTGCGGGAGCGTTAGTCAAACCGAATGGCATAACTAAGAATTTGTAATGGTCATATCTAGTTCGGAATGCAGTTTTAGGTATGTCCTCGGGTTTGATTTTCAATTGGTGATACCCAGATCTTAAGTCTATTTTCGAAAAGACACTTACAACTTTAAGTTGATCAACGAGGTCTTCTATCCTTGGCAAAGGATACTTATTCTCTAGGGTAATTTTGTTCAATTCTCAATAATCTATGCATATCCTCATAGAACCCTTCTTCTTTCTAATGAACAAAACAGGTGTTCCCATGGTGAAACACTCGTTCTACTGAATCCAAGGTCTAACAACTCTTGCAGCTGGATCTTAAGCTCTTCTAATTCTTTCGGCGCATGCTCCTTATAGAATGACGCAGTTAATAGATAATTAATTCATCCCATGGATTTTATCTATGTCGAACATTTTATTTCGTTCCGATTGCTTGCTTTGATCTTTAAAAGACCATTAGTTAAAGTCTATGTTCAAGAAAAACTAAGGAAGTGACGATAATTCCTCCTAAGGCGTGGTTATTCTTATTTTATGATTAGCGTACTCTGGTCCTACTCCTATAGTGTTGACAGACACTAGAAATAACGAATGTAAGGTTCTGGTATGAGGTAGAATAATTGACAAGGTAATCAAGAAGTTCGTCCTATACCTGCCAATTTTCCTTTGCCCTTATGGCGCGCATCTTGTTTGATCGCGAATGCCCTAACATTCTGTTGCTGTTGGGCGTACTGTTGAAGCTGCTGCTGCGGCTGAGCCTGAATCGCCCTCAAAGGCTGGGGCTGTCCATACTGATTTTGTCTTGCCGCTTGCAATGGTTTCGGGCATTCTCTCCTAAAGTGCCCCTTCTGCCCACAGTTGAAGCAACTTCACGAGTTTCCTTGACAGATCCCGAAGTGTACCCTATTACACTTGGGACAGGCAGGAACAGCAGCTCTTCCTCGGTTGTTTCCTCCTTGGTTATTCCTTTGTTGCCCTTGTGGCTGACCTTGCTGATTATTTCCTTTCCATGGTCCCGTTTCATTATTTCCTTGTAAGTACAGTCCCGCCTGACTGTTTCCTTGCCATGATTTCTTGCCATAATTGTTATTCTGGTTAGGCTGCTGATAGCCTTGCTGATTTCCATTCCTCGAGTTCCCTTGATTATTGGAGTGCTGATAGTAGACATTGTTGTTTCCTCTTTCCCATTTTCGTTTTCCCTGTTAGTTATTATTGTTGTTATTGTAATAGCCTCGATTCTGGGTTGGGGTTGGTGCGGGTGTTATAGCTTTCCTTTTATCAGGCACTACGGCCTCCATCTCTAGGGCTCGTCCTAAAACCTCGGTGTAGCTCAGTCCTCCATGACTAGCTAATGATATTCCATACTCATGCTTAAGTCCCCCACGGAACTTCTTTGCTATCTTTTCTTCGGTATCAACCTGAGCAGGTGCATACCTTCACAATTCACAAAACTTAGCGTCGTACTCAGTTACTGTCATTTTTCCTTGTTTTAAATTATAGAACTCAACCTCCTTCTGAGCTCTATAGGTCTTAGGTACGTACTTATCGTACAATGCTTCCTTAAATTCTTCCCATGTAAAACGAGCCAGATGCTCCACAGGTATAACTTTCTACCTAGCCTCTCACCAGTAGTCAGCTGGTCCGGAAAGCTGGAATGCGACACACGACAAACGCTCCTCATCAGTACATCTGAGGAGTTTAAAGATTTTCTCTATAGTTAGCACCCAAAGCTCAGCATCGCTTGGGTTACCGATTCCTTTAAACACATGTGGGTTTCGTTTGAGGAATAAGTCCTCAATATCACGACGGGGTGGTGGTGGAGATGGTGATGGTGGTGGAGGGATTTCATGATACTCCTGTTCCCCTTCTCTTTCAACTCGAGCTTGACGTCTACCACGTCCCCTAGGTCTACCAGGTCCTCTTCGGTTTACTACTCTTGGTGCCATTTCGAAACTATTGAAAATAGAAATTCTCATTAGCACTTTTGCTTTGAATCATTTACTTACTTACTTAACTTTTTTTCTGACTTAGACAAGTTCACGGAAAAGAAATAGTTAACAACTCTGATATTAGCTCTTTTAACTTTTTAACTTCCCAAGTTAAACAAGTTTATTTAACTAAACACGATTCGGAGAAACTTTCACAAAATTAAAGCCCACTCATGGGGTCATATATATATATATATACATATACATGTCAAAAAGAGTACTGAGTTTGCCTTCAACGAGGATTTACACAAAACTAGACTTCAACGAGTTTAAGCTAGGCTAGCTGCCTATCTATGTACAGGATGCACTAACATACCGCATTTTCTGTACCTATTAGAAGTACTAGAACGGAAACGATCCATAAAACTCTGTATCCGCATAAAGTACTACAAAAGAAGTCTACTGATCCGGCTATGCACATGGCAAGGAAAAATTACTACTACGCGTCTAAGACGCTCTGCTCAACAAGCAGCGGTTGAGTTAGTGTTGCCCTCTACGGCCTAAAAATCCTCGGAGTCCTCCTCCGGGTCCTCCTCAGGCCCTCCTCTGAATCTGAATTAAAAACGAGCTTAAGTGCTTCGTCAACCCTAATTGTGGAGCCGTCCAAAAGTACAAGTGGTGGTGGTGAAGGCACCTCTGAAACAGCCCTCTCCGAGTCTGAAACCAAGTAGTCCAAACTGGTCTCTACTGTCCTCTTCTTTGGAGGCAGCAGGTGCTCGGGAGGTGAACTAGACTCATATTCCTTTATAGAACGGACCCTGGATGATCCTGCCTCAAACTCTCCTCGGACCCTCGCCAACTCTGCACAGATCTTTTCAAGTGGTCTAAATGGGAATGAAAATTCTATCATAGTAGCAAGCTCCGTGCCGATCTCCAGGTATCCTGTCTCAGGAATTAACTCCTCACTGGGTGAAAGGACTAGTGGCAACTCTAACAGTGCGGCCATCTCTGGATCCATGTCCAAAGACTCTGGCTCTGGCTCTGAAAAATGACGGTAGGGGTGGTGCTCCGGAATGGGAACTGACACAATGAATCTGCTCTGAAAGAAACGCTCGTGTACGGTGAGAGCGAATCCTGAGAAATCTCCTATCGTCTCGGTGTCATTGCCGAACTATGCAAGGAAGTACCAAGACACATCATGTGCCCATCCACGCCACTCATCTGGTAGTCGAATAATCAAATCTGCTATAGCCTGACGCTCTGTAACACTGTGTCGGGCTGCATGGTAAAGTGCGGAAAAGTTACTAACTATTTGTTCAATGTCATCACTTGGGCCTGCCTTGTAGTCACGATACTCATCCAGTATCTCATCTGCCTAAGTACGCTGTGGCGGGGATTAATTCTCCTGAGTCATGTCACTACTAGAAGCCATCCTATAAGGTTTTAAGAAACACGGATCAGTAACTGGTAGGATAATAACTTATCTTAAGAAAATTCTTAAATTTACAATTAGAATACTCCATTATTCAAAATTGCAATACTTAACCACTTAATCACAACTTATCTTAATCATTTAGCAATTTCAAGAAATTGCACTCAAACAATATATAAAAATAAAATTTTCAAGATTTTATTTCCATCCTTTTTCTTATTATTCTTCTTCTTCCTTATTATTTCCTTATTACTTTCTTACCTTATTTCTTCCTTGAAGAAAACTTCTTAACGGCTCTTGCTTATTTAAAACAAAGTAACGACTCTACTTTGTTCATGTTACTTATACAAAAGTAACATTCGTTTCTTTTGATTCCCTTTATTCTATCCTTCCCGTTCGGATCGCCTCTTTCGAAATCATTTGGAACCAATGCTTCTTAAAACGTCTATGTTCTCAGGAAATTGGAAGAATCCTTAGAGCAACAGTCTAGGTTCTCAGAGAATCGGGAGAAATCTTAAAACAACGGTCTAAGTTATCATATCAACATACTTTTCGAGCATCGCTCATTTTATTTTGTACATAGAAAAGCCCACCTCAATCGTTTACAGAACAAACTTTAGCCTTCTGTCTTTCGTCCTGTCTTCAACTCCGACTTCCTTCTTTTATCGCAAATATTCAAACTTTAGTAATCGATCAAGACGATTAAAGAAAAGAAATTGATTTCATTTTAGACTTTTTAGGCCTTTGCACTTAACTACATTCTTTTGATTATCAAAGAAACGAGACTCGATCAATTCTCATTTACAAACTGACTCAGCTCATTACTCAACACTTAGGTCAGTAGATAATGGATGTCGATAACTTATAATGATTTAAAAGTTCACAAGGAACGAAGTTGAAAAGGATTCAACTTAGGAAATTAAGTTTTAGAAACTTTCTGCACAATACAGTAGATCTGGAGTTCGCACAGAACATAGAACTTAAAAACAGGAGATTTAATTTATACCAAAAGAAAGCCACGGGTGTCTAGTTTACTCTCCAATTTACGGATCTCGATTTCATTAAGCGAGTTAAAAGTTATGACAGTTTCCGTGCAATATCGCAAAACAGTCCGCGCGAAACCCTAATGCTTGACATAACTCGACGCACGATTCCCTAGGTTCGATTAATGCTATTTCACTTTTATTTTCACGAAATTTCCATCTCAATGCAGTCTACATGCATGTCCTTAATCGGGTTCACATTCACGTCTTTTGATTAAACAAACGGCGAGCATTTTCTCGTCATTTTCAACTAACCAATTACTATACCAAATCAAATTTCAAATTCAATTCCTATTTCATTTTCGTTTATCAACTTCTCGTTTCTTAACTATAACTCATAACATCTCGTATCTCGGATAGAAATGTCGTCAACTACAAACTTGTTCATCAAATGACAACAATCATTATTATCAAATTGGTTTTCCTTATTCGACTTTTCTATCGGCTTTTAAACTCGTTTCTTCGTCTCTTATTAAAAATCGAACCTTCTTAGAATTCTCTCAAATTTTACGGTTACGAACATTAACTAGCAAGATTATCATAGGTTCGAATCACTAACCTAAATCATTGTTCATGCTCGACTTATCGACGATTGCTCGTCTCTTAACAAAAATCCTACGTTCTCCAATTTCGTTCAAGTTTTACAACATCGATCATTATCTAACAAGAATCACTAATATGCAAACCATATTCTAAGAACATTAACGAGACTCAATTTATTGACGTGTTTCCGTCTCTTACATTTTTCGTTTTATTTTTAGAAAAATCTCAAATAATTATATCATTATCCTCCAACATACTACACACCATTTCTATTATCCATTCATGCATATCATATCATCTTCTACATTAAAACATGCATTCTTCATCTCTTACACTTTTATTTTTATTTTTAGAAAATTCTAATTTAATTCATGTGATCATCTAACATTACATAGAACACAATTCCATCAATTAAACATCAAGAAAATCGAACTAGCAAAAACCCCTACATCTCAATAAAAATTTCGGTAATATCATATTTAAGGGGAGGGATGATTTCTTCATGATTCGATCCATAAAATCTATTCCTAAGCATCTAACAACATGAATTAAACAAGAATCAACATGTTTCTTCATCCTATATGTTTCGAAAAAATCAAAGTTGATGGAATATGATTTTTGTTCGGTTCATAACGTAGACGAAGTGCCTACCTTGTTGAATATGGAATCGGATCTAAGATCGATCGGTAGATGGATGACTTGTGATCTTGAGAAAAGCTTGAAGGATGAACTTTAATGGAAGAAATTTGAGAGAGAAATGAGAGAGAGAGGATGAAGGGGGGCGGTAATGGTGGAGTGAGGGAGAAAGGGATGACAAGGCTTATTACTATTGCATAAAGGTGTTTAAATATCTAATTAAGGGTGGTGACTCACTAAGGGGTGTTTGGGTGAGATTTTAATGCCAGAAATATCTCGTTTCCGGGTCTAGAACGACGTTATAAAAGTCGAGAAATGAATTCTTATCCGGTTACGTATTCGACGAAATCTAATTCGTCCGTTAAATTAGAAATAATTCACATACTCGGAAAACCTAATTCGTTTTTCAAAATCCAATAAAAAGTCGGGATAAGACAGTATAAAAATTCACCCGGAAAATCATAAAAACTGACTTTCTTCGAAAAAAAAGTGAATGTAAAAACTGACAGTTTTTCGATCTGAGTTTTTGGACGAAAATTCTATCGGACACAAAAAACCCTAATACAGTAGTCGTTCGACCGACTTCTGGAATTTATTTTCAGAAACGGATTTCACCGTTAGTCTTAGAATCGAAAATCCTTAACTTAGGCGTGCAAAGCCTTAATTAATAAACAAATTTTTATTTTTTTTCGGAAGAGAATATCCGGGGTATTACAGTAAATAAATTTTTATGCATGGTTCGTGCATCATTTCCCGCTCGGTTTGGTGATGTTTGGCATGATATCCCCCTCGAGCGGGATTTGTTAATAGCGGGCGGAAAATAGTTTATTAAGTTATTTAATACTATGTATAGTTTGATTTTATTATTTATTTTTTAATTAAAATTTTTATTTGTGTAGATTATTTTCAAGAGGCCCGAGACTATTAACCGGAAGTCGTCGGTTAGCACGGCCTACAGGCACATCGTTTTAGAAGACGTTGAGTCTACATTGATGTAGGTTGGGGGACAGGATCTCCTTGAGAGGTGGCTTGAAGGTTGTTTTGGTCACTTTAGTTACTGGCAGCCGAGGCAGAAGTGCGCTATGGGCGTGTATCACATATTGTCCCGTGAGATTGCAACATATGTATCCTCGTCACTGTGGGTGGCAACATATGACTTGCCTTGTCTCCGCGTTGTGTTGATGTATTCACGCTTGAAGTATCCATAGCCATGACACTCATGACATTGTGGTCCAGTCTTTGGAGTGGACTGGGAGTCTTCCTTATCCAATTGACTGGATTCTGATTTACTTCCTTTCTTCTTGTCAAGCCCTCGTTTGGCAAACTTCTTGAACTCTTTCTTGAATGACTTTGTGATTAGGGCCATTGCTTCAGCAGCTGCTATTTCTTCTTTTGGCACAGTCGGCGCCTCAGGATGCCAGTTGTGAGCTTGAAAGGCAACTCCTTTCCTTTCAGCGCTTTCACTCTTCTTCCCCATCTCAAAGGTTCTTAAGGATCCAATGAGCTCATCAAGTTTCATGCTAGAGAGATCTCTTGCTTCCTCAATTGCAGCCACTTTGTACTCGAATCTGTTGGGAAGAGATCTTAATACCTTTCTGACAAGATATTCATCAGTGTACTTGTTCCCAAGGGCCACACTTTCGTTGATAATTTTCAACAGCTTTGCATGAAAGTCACTGATATCCCATGAACTCAAATTGGGTTGCTAGTTGTTGAAGACGTTGCCCTTTCACACGATCATTTTCTTCAAAGGAAGTCTCTAGAATATCCCATGCTTGCTTTGCTGAATCGCATGTGGAAATAAGGGAGAATATTTCCATAGTAACAGATGCTTGAATGGCATTCAGAGCAACCTGATTCATCCCCGATTCTTTCTTTTTAGCTTCCGACCAGTCTTTCATGTCTTTGACTTTGCCAGCATTGGGTTGGCCCGTGGCTATGATGGGAGGTTTGAATTCTGACTTTATCATCTCCCACGCCTCTTCATTGATGGCTCTGATGTGTGCCATCAAACGAATCTTCCAATATCCATAGTTGGATCCATCAAGAATTGGTGGTTTCGTCATCGAACTGCCACATGTGAAAGTCATTGTGTCTTATCACGAACGCATCAACACGTTTAGATGTCTGTCCCAAGATCAACACCTGTAAGATCGGTGTACCACTCTGATACCAATTGTTAGATCTAAATGTATACTTTACACATATAAATTTATTCATGTTACTGAAAAACTTAGCACAGACAGTATAACAGAAACAATAAACTGTGCTGAAATAAAAGACACACGATATGGTAACCCAGTTCGGTTTTGCAACCTACGTCTGGGGGGCCTTTGCCCAAGAGAGAACCAATCCACTATTAGAAGAAATGGCTATAGAGGATCTTACACATACAGGTCACCGCCTTATGCTACCCTTTCGCTCACCCTCTTCCTAACGTCACGTGAATTCGTGATTGACGATATACAATCGCTCAACCTAAGTCCGAACCGCCAGTTTGACCCTTAACTCTCTTTAGGAACTAATTTATCAAAGACAAACTCTCACAATAATTCGTGCTCTCACAATACAATACTCTCAAGAAAGTATAAGCACTCAAATAATAAAACAACGGCAGCCAACTCCTCACAATGTAGATGTCGAATATATATAGGCGAAACCCTAGATCTCTTCTCCATCATGTATATCTCTTTAGATCTTCTTTCCTTGTGAGGATAAGGCTTGGGGAACACGTCTCTTATCTGCTTGATATGTATCTTGTCCGCATCTATCATAAACTTGGAAAAGATCCCGCAAAATCCGCGCCGATAAAGTAAGTCTCTGCCAGACTATTCCAGGTTCCCTTAGCACAGACTAAAGCACACATAACAGAGTTTGTTCTACGCAGCGGCTTCGACACTTCAGCTGTACTTTTGGCCACATAAACTTTGCCAACATCTTCGAGCAGTATCACCTCTTGAGCAGCAACACCTCAAATCCAACACATTCATTTTTCTTCTGCGGAGTATGCCCTTGTTACCGGATTGTCATTCGACTCGTCTGATTTCCGACCTTCAGACGACCACGACATACGGGATGTGCAAGTGTATCGGCAGTTTGCCAACGGCGTGCCGATTAGTGTCCATTGCTCCTGGATCGGTTTTGCCAGAGGCGTGTGACAGATCAGAGTGGACAGCTGTACCTAAAGGTCGCGCACGTATTACTTTTGTATATGCTGCTGTTTGGTGTTGAATTGAAAAAGTATGTTGCGGGTTGGGTGTTGAAGTTGGTGGACGATCTGGAAGCGTTTTCTCGGTTTCCTTGGGGCGCCTACACGTATTTGAATCTGAAGCACTACGTGGACAATATGCAGCGCATGGCCAAGTACCACCTCTACGGTGCAGCTTGGGCTTTCCACGTTTGGTCGTTGGAGGTGCTGCCAGACTTAGTCGCTGCTTTTGCGGTCATTGATAACCCGGATGCACGACCCAGATGCTTTAGATGGAAGTTCAAGAAGATAAGTGGAACAAACCTTCAACCATTATTTTCTTTGCAGGTATATTTTAATTTTTTTCATTGTATGTATTTTTCTGAATTGTTTTTATAATAATTGTATTTGTGTTTGATAAAATTTTTTGCATTGCAGGTGTTCGCACTTTTCTTTAACACGCCGCAAGTGCACGGGTGTTATTGTATATATGGAAGCAAGGTCGTATTCCACAGAGACTGATTTAACCTAACAAGTACTACTTTCAACAATTATCCTCTATTTAGACTTCGAACTTAATTTTGGGTTTGTAAACTTAAATTAACAAGCAATCAAAAAGTAAACAAATAGCAAACAAAAATAATTAAAGATTCAAATAAGATAAAGGTATCCTAAGGCTTCGATTTCAATGGACAATTAAAATTCAAATCTTAATCAATCAATCAATTAACACTGGGACTCGACTCTTCTTACAACAATCACAAAGATAGCTTAAATCTACTCCCGTAGCGAATAAACCGTTAATCACATGCAAGGGTTTTCATTCCCGACAAACATCATATGCATGCAACTCCAAAAAGACCCTAAGATTAGAGCTCTCACACAAAGCTCGTCGCCCCCCCCCCCCCCCCCCGATTATTTTGCAATGCGTGTCCTATGTTTCCAGTTCATATATTAATCCTCATCTCCCGACTATTGAATTAACACAATTAATTATGTTAAATTGGTGATCAATCAACTAGCATGCAAAACAAATCAAGAACATAAGAAAGAAGAGAAGGTCGTAATTGATTAATTGATTAAGAATCAAAGATTAATTATCCATCTACTTTCTAACCCTGGGATAAAAGAAAATTATCTACTCATAATTAAAGCAATCACACAATCAAAAGAAAAGGAATTCATAAACATTAAATAAGAAAAACCGTAGTCGAAATAAATCTCGTCTTGAACTCTTGAACAAGTCTTCAAAACTCCAAGACAAAGCTAAACGAAAATAAAAACTATGAACAATAATGATAGTGTGTAAGATGGTGTCTCTTCTATGCAATAGAAGGAGTATTTATAGCTAAAAACCTAAGACAAAACATGCAAGGAACAAATCCTAACAAGGAAGAGAATTATAATCAAAGTAGGATGGTTTTTGGGCTGAACCGCCTCGCCATGCGGTCGCATGCACGACCGCATGGTCAACCGCATGCAAAATGCGAAGAAATCCCGTGTATTGGAGCAAAAATCGAACCGCATGTGGTCTTCTCATGCGGCCGCATGCCGGACCGCATGACAGTGCAACAATTTTCAATCGGCTCGTTCTCCCTCAATTTTAACTCTGATTTTGGATCTGTTTTTGCCTACGAACTCCTATAGAGCTGCACTTTCATCCTATTAAGCTCAATTTGCATAATCTTGACTCTAATTTTCTGAAAAATCAAACAAAGTACGAACGAGCATCATATTTCACAAATTAGCAATAGCTAAGCACAAAACTCATTACAAACATGATTTTCCAATACGAATTGACATCAATTAAGCTTATAAAGATGAGAAAATCCATGTTTAACAGCAGGTTGGTTGATTCAACCCTTTTGGACCGGATGATGCTGAAATGCAGAGTTTTTATTTCCAATCCACTCAGTTTCCAAATGCACTTAGAGTGGACTATGTAGTGCCGCGCAATCCGTTACGTGTAGGGGGACAGTTCCCCCGTCAGGGACACGAGGCTATAGTAATTGATGATGAAGATAAGTATGAGAGGCCTCGTACATGGAGAGCACAAAGACAGCGAGATGGACAGAGACAGCTTGTTGTCAATGAACAGGCGGAGGCAGAGGCAGAGGCAGAGGATCGCAATCCTGAGTACCGAGAGCCACCTCGCCGTCGAGACCATGAAAAATGTGTTCGCCAGGTAGGATCTTCATCCTCCAGTGGTGGGGCCGATCATGTCCTACGATCCAGTGATCGGCACTGGATTCGATCAGAGATTGCCCCAGCAGAGGATCGCATTGTAGAGAAAGTGGAGCTGAGACTGTTCCCCAAGCTCAAATCTTGGATTGAGGGCTTGTTTGACAAAGCAAGATGTGGATCTACACGACGATCCCCTGCACATTAGCCCACCCTGTGGTCCATGCCTATTCAGACACCGGAAGACCAACGCCGCCTCTCAGTGAGAGCCCCACAGGTCCAGGCACTGGAAGCGACTCGCCAACCCCGCCCCTCAGTGCGAGCCCCACAGGTCCATGCACCGGAAGACCAAGGTCGCCCATCCGTGCATCAGCATGCACATGGACAGGGAACGGAGGAAGATCCTTGTGCAACTCGTCATTCCATCCAAGCATAACAGTTTTTTTCGCCGCATTGTCCAGGTCGGCATTCAATGAAAGAGGCAAGATCATCGAGTGCAATGTCCAATGAGTACAGTACTTTTATACCCGATTCATCTCGGCATTCAATGCATGAGACAAATTGATCGCCTATTTTATACTAAGCAATTTATCCGCACTTTGTTCGTGTTATTGTAGGCAATAGGGATCGAGTATCGTATCCACAAGGACTATTGAGGCAAATTTATGCGACAACGAAATTCATGCTTCTTCCTACTATTCACGCTTTGCAAACAACATGCTTGAGGGCAACACAACTTAAGAAATAAGAAACACTAAAGCAAAGATCAAACAAGAAGCAATAGATAAATAAACGAATTAAGGAAACGATATAAAAAGGGTTGACTCTAGGAATTTTGCTCAACTCAAAATGATGGAGACCAAAGCTATTGATTCATTAAACCACTTTAATCTAAATCTAGCGAAGGAATCACAAGAATAAGCACACTCTCTCTCTCGAAAAGAGAGCACTCGTTGATCAATTTTTCGTCTCTCTTGACTAAGACTCAAAATAGAACATTGACTCCCAAAAGCACTCAAGATTCATAAACTTCTTTGATTAGATTAACTTTCGCTAGGATCCTTAACCAATCAAATCAAGCAAACTTGAATTCAATGATTATAAAAACCGGCTAGGAATTTTCACAAACACTTAGCATGCCAAAATAGAGGCCACCTATTTCCACATAAAAATAAACACCAAGTTGCAAGAACTAAGAATTTAGAAGGCATAATAATATCAATAAAAGAAATCCACCATCAAATGAGCATCACAAGTTCCCTAGAATCAACTAAGAAATTTAGCTAGACATAAATAGAATTAACACAAAACAAAGGAGAAATGATTGCATAGATGAAAAACTAAGAACCCAATGTTGAAATCTTCACAAAGTCTTCAATCCAAACCTCAATTCACTATTACAAACAAAAAAATGTTTAGAACCCTAATTTGGAAAGTTTTTGAACAAGAATATAAGCTATGGAAGGTATCTCCCCCGTTTTGGGCTGACATAGAGTATTTATAGGAGGGAAAAAGTGCTAGTTGAGGTTAAAATCGCGTCAGGGGCAAAATCGTCCAATTTTGGGCAAAATCGTCCAATTTTGGGCAAAACAATGAAAATCGGCGGTTCAGGGAGCCAAAATCTGCGGTCCAAGCCCAAAAATTGGTGGTTCAGGCCCGAACCGCCGAGTGGACCGCCGATTTACACTTTCTTCACGACTTCCATTCCAGAGATTTTCGGCGGTTTGGCCGGCGGTTCACCCTTGAACCGCGATTTTTGAGTCCAAACCGCCGAAAATAAAGGCTGGAGCGCCGGTTCTTGATTTCTTCCCCTCTTCGCTTGGTTTTCCACTTTTCCGTCCCATTTCTTCATTTCCGTTCCTCGACAACCCGTCCATTTCGACTTAGCACCCCATGCCTGATCTACACACATGAACAAACTCCACCAAAACGTGAAAACGATCTAAAATAGTAAAAACCATCCAAAATAAGTCACGTTTGGCGGACAAATAAGGCAATAAGTGCTATGAAAATGCGTTTAGTTGCTATAAAATGGATGTTTATCACTCCCCCAAACTTAAGCATTGTTCGTCCCGAACAATATATTCAAATAAGAACATAAATATTGAATGGAGTAGCAACTTTGGATCCTAAATGCCTCAGATTTCACAAAATACTTCCAATGCCAAAACCGAGTGTCTCTTTCACAACTCACACAAACTAATGACATGCCAACCTCAACAACTCAACAAATACAACTCTCAAAGTAGTGTATCCCTCTCTCTCAAGTGTTTAGGTTTAAACTCTCATCGAATTCACACAATGTAAATTCACTTACCATAGGCGTGCTTATCATCTAACATCTCCATTGCAAACAAATTATACAAGATCAAGGATCACAAAGGACTTTTCTTGGATTATAAAGTAAGGACATTGGTTTAGGAAGGGAAATTTAGCTAAGTGACTAATCAAATTATTCACCAACTTTATATCTTCTTTAAATCTAGCACAAAATCAATCATCTTCCTACTACACCAAATAATCCACAATTAAGACTCAATTACACCCCCTTCTTCAAATAAAACACTTATTTATTCCCTTATGCTCACATTTCAACCATTTTTTCCTTGCCATTCTATTTGAAATCAAACATTTTTATCAAAACTCAACACTTAGTTCTTTCACTTTCTTTTTTTTTTCTTTTTTTCTTTCTTTTTCTTTTTTTTTTTCTTTTCTTTTGATCAAGCTCATGGGAATTTAAGAATTTGCAAGGCAACACACCTCCTAAATTTAGCTACCCGTTTCAACAAATACTCCACTAAAACCCAACCCGAGATACCCTTACACTCCATCACCCCTTTTTCTCCAGTTTGACAAAGAAAGGTTATTAAAGCTCAAAGGGCTAACAACGAATGATTTAAAGCACAAGGTAGTGTTTGGGTTTTTATAGATAGTTAATAAGGATGGCCTAACATCATTTCTAAGATTCTTGCATAAACACGCATTCTTGACGAAGACCCAAAGCAAGTTCTAGAAGTAAATAAGCATGCATGATCAAACTCACAAAAAAAGGAATATGATGCAAAGCAAATCAAGGCTCAAAACCTCACGGGTTTTATTAATCATCAAGAAGTCAAAACCAACACACCACTCATTCATTCAAGCCATTCACAAAACACTCGATCTCAACAACATTTTTTTAAAACACAAAACAATTTCATCATAGGCATTTCACCAAAGCCACATGAGCATAAACAAACCAAATCATAGCAACTACATTCCAAAAATTTTCATCTTCAAATTTTCATCTTTTCCAAAAGTTTCCAACTCCAACAAACTACCAACCCAAACTCAAACAACTCAAACACACACATATTTACGGCGTATTTGTATTAATCTCCCCCCTCCCCCAAACTTATTCAAAACCAAAGGAGCCGAATAAGTTTGAAGGGAAGAAACAAATACAAATACGGCGGTACCACTTTCTTCATTGGGGAGGCGGGGGCGGGGGCCAATTGTGGCTTTCATTGACTTGATGGGAATCAAACCGGCGGACGAGATCAACAATTCCTGTTGATTGAGTTGAGTCTCCTGGTGATAACGATCTTGGCGTGCATATAAGTCTCGTTGAAACGTATCTTGCCTATCAAACCACGCTTGTTGAAAGGCTTGTTGATCGGCTCTTTATTCTTGATGATACCGATCTTGACGATCAAAGAGCTCTTGACGGAAGGTTTGGTGCTCGGCCCTTTCCTCTTAGCGATATTGATCTTGACGATCAAACCAAGATTGTTGGAAAGATTCTTGCGGGCCATACACGTCGTCTCTGAACTCGTCATAGCCAAAAATGAAAAGAAAAACAATGACACTAAACACACGCGACGAGCATCTCAACAAAAACTCAACTCAATAACATTTCAATTAAAATGAACACAACTTAAGGCCACAAACAACGGCATGAAAAACGAGAAGACAAACTCAACTTTCAACAAAAGAAAATACCAAACTATACACTCTTTCAAACTCACACCACCAAGCCAAAAACAAAGACGTATTCACAACCAACGATCAAAACACACCACCAAATCAAACGACAAAAGCTCAAAATGAAAATAACAAACAAAAGTAAGTAAAAGTGTTAGGGTGCCTCCCAACGAGCGGTTTGTTTAACGTCTAAAGCTAGACGATACCTCACTTCTTCAAGGGTCATTTAGAAGCATGACCGTCACATTCCGGTCCGGCTCGCAATTGATTTAAGGCTTGAGACGGTGTCCATTGACCACAAAGGTTTCTCTATTGGACTTGAGAAGATGATACGTGTCATTTCCATTTCTCTTGTACACCACATAAGGACCTGTCCACCTCGACTTCAACTTACCCGGAAAGAGACGAAGGCGAGAGTTATAAAGAAACACCTCATCTCCGGGGGCAAAAATTTTGGAACGAATAGCTCGGTCATGAAACTTCTTCGCTCTTTCTTTGTAAATCCGAGAGCTCTCAAAGGCTTCATTCCTCCACTCATCAAGTTCAAGTAACTTCTCGAGCCTTGTATATCCGGCCTCCTTAAACTCAAGGTTGATCCGTCTTGTGGCCCAATACATTCCTCCGTTTTGAATTGCTTTTCACCGTGGGAATTGCCTCCACCCATCGAGACACATACTCAACCGCAAGAAGGATATGAGTGTACCTTGAGATTTAGGGAAGGGTCCCATGAAGTCAATACCCCACACATCAAACAATTCTACCTCCACCATAATATTTTGTGGCATCTCGTCTCTCTTGGAAATATTTCCCATTCTTTGACACATATCAAAAGACTTCACAAAAGCAATGCAATCCTTGAAGATAGCTGGCCAATAAAACTCGGAATGGAAAACCTTGATAGCGCTCCGATGGGCACCGAAATGACCTCCATTTGGAGAGCTATGACATTCCTCCATGATTCGCACCCAATCCGATTGCTTTACACACTTCCGAATGATGCCATCGGCGCATCAACGATAAAAATTAGGGTCCTCCCAATAGTAAAACTTCACATCATGCAAGAATTTCTTCTTTTGATAATGAGTAAGATCACCCAGCACTTTACCAATGACTAGATAATTCACATAGTCCGCAAACCAAGGAGTATAATCCACCAATTTCAAAATTTATTCATGGGGAAAGCACTCATTAATACGTACCCGAGAATCTTCTCCTTCAACCGGATGCTCAAGACGGGATAGGTGATCGGCAACGACATTTTCACATCCCTTTCTATCTCGGATTTTCATGTCGAATTCTTGGAGCAATAAAATCCATCGAATCAAACGGGGCTTTGCATCCTTCTTGGCGAAAAGGTAGCTGATTGCGGCGTGGTCCGTATAAACAATAGAATGTGTCCCAACTAGATATGGACGGAATTTGTCGAAGGCATACACCACAGCGAGTAATTCCTCTTCGGTGGTGGTATAGTTCAATTGAGCCGAATCCAATGTCTTGCTAGCATAATAGATTACTCGGAAGAGCTTATCTCGTTTTCGACCCAACACGGCCCCAACGGCCCAATCGCTAGCATCGCACATCAATACAAATGGCTCCGTCCAATCCGGAGTAATTAACACGGGAGTAGACACGAGTGTCTTCTTCAACTTCTCAAACGAATCAAGGCAAGTACTAGAAAACTCAAACCTTGAATCCTTCTCCAATAATGAGCAAAGAGGCTTGGAAATTTTTGAAAAGTCTTTAATAAACCGTCTATAGAACCCCGCATTTCCAAGAAAACTTCGGATAGATTTCACATTCGTCGGTGGAGGTAACTTCTCAATTGCCACTATTTTGGCTCTATCAACTTCTAATCCATCTTTAGACACCTTATTCCCCAAAACAATGCCGTCTCACCATAAAATGATATTTCTCCCAATTGAGACATAAAGAAGTTTTCTCACATCTTTGCAAAACTTGAGAAAGATTTTCCAAACAATTATCAAAGGAAGAACCAAAGACGGAAAAATCATCCATGAATACCTCCATAATCTTCTCGATGAGTCCATGGAAAATCGCCATCATATATCTTTGGAAAGTGGCCGGCGCATTGCAAAGACCAAACGACATCCGTCGCCAAGCAAATATTCCATAAGGACAAGTGAAAGCCGTCTTGTGTTGATCCTCCGGAGCTATGGTAATTTGGTTGTAGCCGGAATATCCATCCAAGAATCAATAATACTCATAACCGGCTAGCCTATCAAGCATTTGATCGATGAAAGGAAAAGAAAAATGATCATTTCTTGTGGCTGCATTCAACGCTCTATAGTCGATGCACACTCTCCAACCTGTCTGCAAACGAGTGGCTATTTGTTCATCTCTCTCGTCTTCTGCAACGGTGATCCCTCCTTTCTTGGCAACCACTTGAGTCGGGCTAACCCACTCACTATCGGAGATGGCATAAATAATTTCGGCATCAAATAACTTCAAGACATCTTTCCTCACAACCTCTTGCATAACCGGATTCAAACGACGTTGAGGTTGGACCTTCGGCTTTGCATCATCCTCCAATAATATCCGATGCATACAAATAGAAGGGCTAATTCCCTTAATATCGGCTATAGACCATCCAATGGAAGACTTATACTTCCTCAATACCCTCAATAACTTATCCAACTCTTCATCATTAAGAAATGAAGAGACAATGACCGGAAAAGTTTCATCCTTATCCAAAAATGCATACTTGAGGTGATCAGGTAGAGGCTTCAACTCCAAAGTCGAAGAAGAATTCGGCTTGGGTGCTCCTTCTGGCACTCATCCCTCAATAAGTGTATAGAGATCTAGATATCCCAAATCTTCCAAAGGAATGCCTGGATTCGCATCCATATAGGCCATAGATTTCAACAATTCATCACAAGCTTCATCCAATTTCGAATAAGAGTGTAAAGAGTCCACAAACAATGCTCCAAGGAATCTTGAGAATAAAATGAATAAGAGTCAATAAGATTACATTCTTCAAGCTCCCATTCTTGTGACTTCTTCATGGCTTCATAAATCGAGATAGTCATCTTCTCATCATTGTAACGGAAGGTCAACTCACCATCTTGAACATCGATCAATGCCCTTCCGGTTGCCAAGAACGGACGGCCAAGGATAAGTGGAGTATTATCGTCTTCGAGCATGTTAAAGACCACAAAATCCACAGGAAATATGAACTCCTCCACCTTAATAAGCACGTCTTCGACAATTCCTCTAGGATAAGAGATAGACCGATTGGCCATTTACAAGGCGATAGTAGTAGGCTTCAATTCTCCAATCTCCAACCTCTTGAATATTGAAAGGGGCATGAGATTAATACTAGCACCCAAATCACACAATAATCTCCCAAAGGTTTGGCCTCCAATAACACAAGCAATCACAAAACTCCGGGGGTCCTTTTGCTTTAAAGGCAACTTATGTTGCAAGATGGCACTACACTCTTCCGACAAGTTGATGGTCTCAAATCTCCCAAGTTTCTTCTTCCTTGACACGGCCTCTTTCAAGAATTTTGCATGGCCCGGCATGTCTCTCAAAGCATCAAGCAATGGTATATTGATTTCCACCTTCTTAAACATCTCAATGAACTTGACAAGCTTTTCGTCACCTTTTGCTTTGGCAAACCTTTGAGGATAAGGAGCTTTGGCCACCAAATCTTTACTTGGCAAAGAAAGAGAAGAAATGGAAGGAACAACTTTAGAAGGTACCTCTTTTGGAACTTGAGGCTTCTCCAATTGAGGACCGGGCTCATCCACTTCCGACTCTTCATTAACCACTTCATCTTGATTTTCCAACTACGGGTAGTCCTTGTAGGTAGTTTCACTCCTCAAATGAATGGCATTACATTGGTTCGTCGGATTCACCTCCGTATTACTTGGAAATTGCCCCGGTTTATGTTGAGAAGCCGCTTGATTAGCCATTTGGCTCACTTGCCCTTCCAACATCTTGAGTTGCTTAGACATAGCCGAGACGGTCCCTTCCAAACTTGTAACCTTTTGCCCGGTTGCTCCCATAAAAGCATTTTGGTTTTGGAGAAGTTGTTGAATCATTTCCTCCATGGTCGGCATAGATTTCTTCGGCTTATTGATCATCCCTTGAGACACCGAGAATCCGGGTGGTAGAATGATAGCATTGTTCGAGTTAGCATACGACAAATTTGGATTCCTATAATTAGGATTATAGGCTTGATTCCCCGGAGGATAACTTGAACCGTTGTAGTTACTATACCCCCGTTGATTGACATAGTTGGCATCCTCGAATTGTGAATACTCTTCACCTTATTGTGGCATTGGTTGGGCCACCATCGTCACATCTAACTTTCCTTTCCTTTCGGCCTCGTAGTCTCTTTTTAGCATAGTGAATTGCTAAAGAAGATCATCATACTTCTCATCCGAAATGGAGACAACTTTTTTCGACGAACTTCTCTCTTGAGGTCAATGGCAACTATTGGCCACCATTTCTTCCAATATTCGCACCGCTTCTTCATACGGACGGTTGGTCAAACCACCACCGGCGGTGGCATTCACAACTTCTCTTGTATGGCTAGTGAGCCCTCGATAGAAGTTCAATATTTGTTGCTCTTTTGAAAAGCCATGTTGAGGGCATCTCCTCAACATCTCCGGATTGGGAAAAATGAGAAATGTCTGAGATCAACTTTTGTGCACGAGATGGAGGGAAATACTTGGCTAGAAATAGCCAGCAAAGTTTCTCCCACGTAGTAATCTCCGAGTGGTCTATGGTCTTGTACCAAGCTTTGGCTCTATCCCGTAAAGAAAATCCAAACAACCTCAATCTAATGGCATCATTCGAGACCCCTTGGATTTTGATAATCTCACACACATCCAAGAAAGCACTCAAATGTGCGTTGGCATCTTCATTAAAACCTCCTTCGAACGACTCCGTTTGCACCATATTAATTAACCCCAGCTTTAGCTCAAAGTTATTGGCGTTGCACCAATTGCCCCAACCTCCATCTTGGAACATATTCACTTGAGGCTCAAACATTTGGTTGATCGAAGGCGGAGGTGCTCTTTCTCTTTAAGCTTGTTGCTCCTCCATTTGACGACGGAGCTCTTGCATTTGGCGCTCCAAGTCGGCCATATTATTAGGCCTTTGATGTTCCATTGCTCTCCTTCTACGTTCCCGGCTAGCTCGTTTATGTGTGATTTCAATCTCCAAGTCTAAGGGTATAATTTTTCCTCCCTTTTTCCTTGTAATCATACACCAATTCACCTACACAAACCAACCAAGAACACACTTAGATTCAAACTACACATATAAGTAAAGAATGCTTGAACTAGTACTCTCAATGCAAAGATCATTAACACTATAAACTCTAAATAGTCCTCGGCAACGGTGCCAAAAAGTGATCGCCTATTATATACTAAGCAATTTATCCGCACTTTGTTCGGGTTATTGTAGGCAATAGAGATCGAGTATCGTATCCACAAGGACTATTGAGGCGAATTTATGCAAAAACGAAATACATGCATGTTCCTACTATTAACGCTTTGCAAACAACATGCTTCAGGGAAACATAACTTAAGAAATAAGAAACACTAAAGCAAAGATCAAACAAGAAGCAATAGATAAATAAACGAATTAAGGAAACGATATAAAAAGAGTTGACTCTAGGAATCTTACTCAACTCAAAATGATGGGACCAAAGCTATTGATTCATTAAACCATTTTAATCTAAATCTAGCGAAGGAATCACAAGAATAAGCACACTCTCTCTCTCGAAAAAAAAGCACTCGTTGATCAATTTTTCGTCTCTCTCAACTAAGACTCAAAACAGAACATTGACTCCCAAAAGCACTTAAGATTCATAAACTTCTTTGATTAGATTAACTTTCGCTAGGACCCTTAACCAATCAAATCAAGCAAACTTGAATTCAATGATCATAAAAACCGGCTAGGAATTTTCACAAACACTTAGCATGCCAAAATAGAGGCCACCTATTTCAACATAAAAACAAGCACCAAGTTGCAAGAACTAAGAATTTAGAAGGCATAATAATATCAATAAAAGAAATCCACCATCAAATAAGCATCACAAGTTCCCTAGAATCAACTAAAAAATTTAGCTAGACATAAATAGAATTAACACAAAACAAAGGAGAAATGATTGCATAGATGAAAAACTAAGAACCCAATGTTGAAATCTTCACAAAGTCTTCAATCTAAACCTCAATTCACTATTACAACCATAAAAATGTTTAGAACCCTAATTTGGAAACTTTTTGAACAAGAATATAAGCTATGGAAGGTATCTCCCCCGTTTTGGGCTGACATAGAGTATTTATAGGAGGGAAAAAGTGCTAGTTGAGGTTAAAATTGCGTCAGGGGCAAAATCATCCAATTTTGGGCAAAACAATGAAAATCAACAGTTCAGGGAGCCAAAATCGGCGGTCCAAGCCCAAAAATCGGCGGTTTAGGCCCGAACCGCCAAGTGAACCGCCGATTTACACTTTCTTCACGACTTCCATTCCAAAAATTTACGGCGGTTTGGCCGGCGGTTCACCCTTGAACCGTCGGTTTTTTAGTCCAAACTGCCGAAAATAAAGATTGGAGCGCCGGTTCTTGATTTATTCCCCTCTTTGCTCGGTTTTCCACTTTTCCGTCCCATTTCTTCATTTCTGTTCCTCGACAGCCTTAGCACCCCATGCCTGATCTACACACATGCACAAACTCCACCAAAACGTGAAAACAATCCAAATAGTAAAAACCATCCGAAACAGGTCACGTTTGGCAGACAAATAAGGTAATAAGTTCTATGAAAATGCGTTTAGTTGCTATAAAATGGATGTTTATCACAAATAGCAGTTTTAATGCATTGTAGTTCGCTCTTACCGCGGTAGGTAACTATTTCCCAGATAGTAGATAATTTTTTTTTACTTTTCTTATGTTTTACGTAAGATATTGATATTTATTTTGTTTGTGTAGGGCCATGGACAGAGTTTTGAGGCTCGTCTAAACAAGGTGGTGTCGCCAATCCCAACAGTCCCTATTTCGCAGAGACCAACAGAGGAAGAGGACGAGGCAGCACGTGATAACGTGCCATTACAACAACTAAGAAGATGACAAAGGACTCGAAAGCATTCTGCAGCAGTTTTGACGCCCATGGTTGCATCAAGAGAATCGGCACGTTTTCCGCTTGAATTGATCACGGCGTATGAATTGTTTTTGCAAGGTGATCTAGAAGATTTCATGGTCATCAATGCAAACAACGCATATGTACCGCATCAGTGGTGGAGGCTACTTGAAAATCAAAAGGCAGACATGGGGATTGAGGTAAAAAATTGTATTTGTGTTTTCTTATATACATTTTTAGGCACACGGACTAAACTTTCAGTTTTAGGTCCTAGATTTGTTCTTAGCCTACTTGAGACAGCGACTTGTGGACTGAGATCACATCTTAGACGCCGTGACGCACAACAACACTGTGATATTGGATTGCGATGTCTTCGTAAGTTGATTATATATCTTTATAATTTCATTGTAATTATCTTTATAATTTAATTTTGACGCACATCATCTATCTTTGTAACAGGCCCAGCTCAAAGGGGAATGAAAGGACAAGATTTTAGCGATAGACATCGAGCATGAACTTCGGGGATCATGGGGCACTGATGCAGAATATGAACCTCCACCCAGCATATTATTCCAAGCACATGGACAGGGAGGTGATAGCCAGCAAGCTCCTATATTTGGAGCTAAACACGTAAGTAGAAAGTGACATTGAATTGAAATGAATTAATATTGAAAATAATTATTAGTGAAGTAATGCAAAATTGTACATTTCATGCAGATGATTCTTGTGTGTCACATTGACTGCCATTTTGTAGTGGTCCAGATCGATATGAAGAAGTGGACTGCTGAGCTCTACGACTCCATGTATTTTAGCATTGAAAGAAGAGTACAACTTGGGTGATTAGAACAATTAGCGCCACTTCTAAAGCTTTAGACTCGAGTTTGTACATGCTCATTTTACTGGAGGCATAACACAATTGGAGCGACCTACGATGAAAGAGCATTGACACTCAAAGTCATTGACAAGGTAGATCAATTCAAGTAATGCGACAGTGTTAGTTGTGGTTTATTTGCACTTATAACCGTTGAGCGATTGATTAGTGGTTCACTCTTCATTTCGTAGGATAACACACACGTAAATCAGTATCGGAAGAGGGTGGCAATCGTTATATATGGTCAGTGTCATCAACCGACGGAGTGGGATGGGCAGGAGTTTGCTAGGTAGAGGGGTATACAATTTAGTAATTCCCCGTGATCTATTATTTGATATACTTCTTTTTTAAAATATGTTGACTTGGACTTTATATTAATTCAATAATATCTGTAGGCATTATTGTTGACAATGTCCAGTGATCTATTATTTATAGGATTTCGAAATATATTTTTGACTGATTACAAAACACCCTGCATTATTACAATCATATTTTTCATCCTAGATGTCGATTATGCATTCTACGAGTATGTCCATATTCATGACACACACTACATCTCCTACATGTTTGGCTTTCTGTGGGAGCCGGTAGAGTAGTGATCTTTGGAGGCAAGACCAATATGTTATCCACTTTTATTTGAATACTCCAATTTTTAATGTGAGGAACATGATTTATAAGATTTTGATATACTTCGCTCCAAGCTTCTCGTGTGTAGTACCACTGAACATAATCGTATATTTGGTCACCATTTTTCCTGCAATTTAACATTCAAAATATAAATATAAACACATAAGTATTTTCATATTAAAGAAGATGAATACCGTGTTAAGTGTACTTACGTTAGTGCAGCAATGGCATGAGAACAAAGGAGTCCATGGCCCGTGTCGCACTATACCTCAAACCTTTATTCATTTCTGCAGTCAGTTTAGCCGTCGTCTCACCAGTCAGTATTGCGTCATCGCCGTGAGCTTCCTCTCGTCTCTCTACGAACCACTCCTCATAACAAGTCTGATTGCATCAAGCATTGAGCATATTGGAAGACGTCGTGCCCAATCCAACCGCCCATTCGAATTCTCGGCTGCATTAAATATCAGCTGACTTTAACACGGCAAAGGACAGTGAACTTGAAACCATTTCTCAGGGCCTACACTGATCAATTTTTGGTAAGCAGCTTCGCTCTCCCGGTGGATGATGGTCATTGCTTTATCAAAAATTGCTCGGCGATATGCAAATGCAGCTTTTTTAAAACAAGTGGTAACTATTTTTCCGTAACGGTTAATCTTCTGCAGCAAGTGATAGTAGCATAAATCATGAACTGCATTCGGAAAAACCTCCTTGACAGCGTTATTGATCGAGGGATGGGCATCAGATACAATTAATGTACCATTCAATTCTCCATACGCAATTCTAAATCGGCTGAGGAACCACTTCCAAGATATATCATTCTCGATAGGGCCAACTCCAATCGTTAGAGGAAAGGTATGCTCGTTGGCATCCTTAATGACAGCGACAAACAAGATACCTCTATTCTTGACCTTCAGATAAGTGCCATCAATTGCAATCACATGCCTCATATTCAGTGGATAAGCAAGCCCACAAGCGCTGAAAGCTACAAACAAGTGTTCAAACTTCCCATCAATCCGAACATGCAAATTAGTAATTATACCTGAATTCCATTCCATTAGCATGTGAAGATAGCCTGGCAACATTCGAAAAGAATTAACATATCCCCCGTATATGCTTTCTATCGCTGCATGCCGTGCTCGCATGGCCAAATCATAACGAATGGTGAACCCAAATTCGTTTTGCACCTCTTCCATAATGGCCTTTGGCTGTATTATTTTACACTCTCTTCGTATTTTCCGAGCAACGTAGGCTACAATCACATTCATGTGAACTTTTCTACGACCAACACGTCCTAGCTAGTGTGTGCATGCGTGATCGCCCATAAACTTGGTAATTCTCCAAGCTTGTGATCTGCCACTTGATGATACTTTGAGCTTGAATGGACAAGATTCCATACGCTTGCATATCCATCTGAGATGTTTTTTATCAGAGCCATCACATTTGTATTCTGCTCCAATCTCCATGTGCCATTGTTCAACCTAATTAACCTAAGTCGCACGCAATTGAACGTGGTTGTTTTAGATTAAATAAGTTAACACGAATGTCGTATCTCAAAGAAAGCTTAACAGTGGAATTGTTGTATTGTGAAAAGAAAAGAAGATAAAAAGAAAGTGGTAAATCAATTGGAATTGGTTGTTTGATTATAACTAGGCAATAAGATAAATTAAACGTAGATTAATCCTAGGCAAGAATGAAAATCTACTCTAATGAACACAAAGAAACAAATCAAATTAGGAATCCATCACCAATAACAAGATCAAAGAAACCAATAAAAACTTGAATTAAAATTAAACCTGAAATAACAATCGAATCCGTGGTGTTGTAGTTCGTAACTCCGGAAATTAAACAACTAAACTACGAAGCAATAAACTAAGAACTAAAAGAAAAGTGTTTGAATGCTCAAAAACTAGGTAAAAATCGCGTGTAGAAAGAAGTGGGCCGAAGGGAAATAAAATAACCCTATTTATAGGGTTTCCAAAAATTGCAGCCGCCTTGGGCCAGACGATCGCCTGGCCCCCGTCTGTGTCCGTAGCCGAAGTTAGCCGAGCGATCGCGTGGATTAGTAGGCGATCGTCTTGGTTCCGTCTCTGTCCTGCACAACTCGAGGCCAAGCGATCGCGTGGCCCGTAGGCGATCGCCTTGGTTCAGCCTCTGTCCCTCGGCAGCTGCAGGCCAAGCGATTGTCTGGCATGCTGAGCGATCGCTTGGGCCTGCTACGCGATCATACTCCTTTCAAACTTCGACTCATGTCGTCTTGACTTCATCTTCTTCCTTCCTTGATCTAAATACGTACAATACAATACCAAAACAACCAAAATCCACACAACACTTTGTTTGAAGAATTAGAACCATTTCCAAAACAAAATAGAATCATTTCACACTAAAACCAACGAAAATGTACTAACTAAACTAAGCAAATCACAACCAAATGAAGGTGAAACACCCCTCCACACACAAAACCTTACTTGTCCTCAGCCAAATCTTATTTCCAATCAAAATGAAAAAGTAATGAATTGAACCAAACAGTTCATACTCCAATAATCTTTCAATTTCAAGACAGATTCATCACTCATCAACCAAATATAGTCATCACAAAATAATGAGTTGCCCTTCACACAATAACTCAATCAACTCAACATTCAACTGCAAGATCTAGGTGAGAAAACACAAACTACCAACAAGTATCCCTAATTTATGCCAATTCTTACTCATAATTATTAAGTGAATTCCGGGCAAAATTCACTAAGTTTACTCACGGAAAATTCCGCTTGCCTAGTGTGATTTCCCATACCCATTTCTCGCACAATATATATTCAATGAATAGACAAGAAAGAGGGCTAGAGCCCTTCAAATCACAAACATTTCAAACCAAGACAACACATAAAATTCTCAAGTCAAGTTGGGTTATATGGCCAAAATTCATGAGGTGTGAACATTTAGAGGTCATCTAAAGTATCCTCATGTGGTTTTCCATGCTCATGGTTTCTAGAAGGGCAGAAGCCTCCCAACATAACTTAACAAAATTAACAATTAACAGCTCAATATTCGGGATACAAAAAAAAATTCTCATCCTTCACCAATAATTAAACATCAAGCTTCAATCATCCAAGCATGAAATGCCCCACAATCGAAAAACAACAACCCTATCAGTCAAATCATGACAAAATACCCCAATCAATCAAGCAAATCGAAACATGAACTATAAACTTCAATACATACTTCCGCAATTCAATCGTGAAACAAAATAAATCAAGGACAAACAAAGCTAGATCATCAAGAAAATACACCCCCCTCCGACAGAAATAAACAATGTCCTCATTGTATCACATAAGCCAAAAGAAACGGCGAAAGGGTGATAAATAACGGCAAACCAGAAAGAAGATACGAGACAACCGCAACTATGACGAAGCGCTGTCGTCACACTCTTCGCACAAATAATATTTATAAACATCTCTTGTCCAACAAAATAGTAGTCAGCGGCAAGTAGGATCGAACCCAAGGGACTCGGCGTAATCTGCTTTTCAGGTAGAACTCAACAAAAGGGATTTTGATTATAACTCAATAACCTGTAACTCAACAAGTAAAATTTATCAAATAAAAAAGATGTTTGGATTGAGTTTCGAATCAATGATCCTAATTACTCTTCACTCGTTCATTGGTGCAAGGATATTCAATTAACTTATTTCATCACTTGGTTTAAGACAAAGATTAGTTTATACCCTAAAGGTCACGAAGTCACGATATAAACTCACTTAGCCTATGTCTATCCAATTTTACAGATATTGACCAGAAGGCAAGATCTCCTCTCTTGATCAAAAAAGTCATGAAGATACTTCAGTAACGATGCTGCCTAACAGGCATTAAGAATAAACAGACCCAAGACAGCCAAGGAGTAGGTCAATACCGACTGCTCTCCAACATTCTTTACCTTCTTGGGCACGAAAGACACTCTCGTGTTAAATCCCAATTCATGTTAATGACTTAATATCAATATCTAAATGATGATCAATCATACATCAATATCAATTAAGTCTAGAATTAATCCTAAGTGTTTCGGGAACAAAATCTCTTAACGAACTTAAACAATTAGACCTCACGAGTTTAGAACGAGTAATTAGAATCACTTCATCTACATCCAACCCATACAATAAACTTAGCTAGACATAATAATAAACATAAACACAAAACATATAAAGAAAAACATACTTAACATAAAACTAGAAACGGGTTGCTGCCAAAAAGCGTAGTCAGCAACTAAGGTCTTGGCTTCAAGCCAACAACTAAACTAAAGCAGTAAATACGAAATAAAAGTAAATTGCCCGTAGGACTTGTTTCTTCCTCACTTCCTCTCAACTAAGAATGCAGAACTAAGAATAAAAATCAGCACTCCATACATAAAGGAGCTGGCCATATATATAGGTGATGGAAATTAGGGTTTAGGGAAGTTTCTTTGTTGATGAAGGACTCTTCCATGCATATCACATCCGCCCTTTCTCTTCATGCGTGCACGATTCTCTTTCCTTGCTTGGTAGATATCTCCTTTGATTAGGTCCGGCTAGGATAAGGAAAGAAAGATCCAATCCTTATCCTCTTCCTTGAAGGAAAAGAAAAATCTGCTGCTGGTCCGACTCGCATCTTGCCCTCCATGTCTGCATCCTGAATTGCTTCCTGTGTTGACCAAGATCCTGGCTCCTCCGAGTACTCTATCTGTTGGCTAAAAGGATATGGGGAGGTACTTCCTGACTTGTAGAATGGATATTTCGATGTTGCCCAGCTACAAGCTTCCAGCCCTATGCCCATTTGCATCGTATCACCATCTCAGCATCTCAAGAATAGATTTTCCATCGGATTTGCTCAGCATCCCACCTGCTCTCCCCTGCACACCATCTCTCGACTTTGTGTCCTCCCAAACACACTTTGACTCGAAAAAGACTAAGAAACACACGAAAAACACAAGAAAAGATGGACACAATTATGGGTTCATCACACCCACACACTTGAATTACACTTGCCCTCAAGTGTATGGTTGCAACTTACCCAAGACCCAAACACAAAAAAGACAAAACAAAAACATAGACTCAAAAGATCAGCTCATGCACATGTTAGTCAAAACAGAATATGTAATCAGATATTGCCATCAAACAGGTCAAGATAGATGTTGGGAAATTTATTAAAGTTTTGATTGATTCCAAAACCAACTGATCCCAACCGAGTAGATGTTGCCAGATCCTAATGTTAGCTTTTAGCTCGCTGTTTGAGCAATGTTAAGATTTTATCTTTACAGGTCTCTAGCTGAAGACGGCAACAAGGCTTCACTGGGATAGATCATCAGTTGTAAGAAAGACAACTGAGCGTTCAAGATTCAGAACAACAGTTGAGCATTCAAAAGGGGAAGATGCAAAAGTCAACTAAGTATTCAAAGGGGGAAGATGCAAGAGAACATCAGTTGTAAGAAAGACAATTGAGCGTTCAAGAGATAGAACATCAGTTGTAAGGAAGACAACTGAGCGTTCATCAGATGAGAATTAAAAAGAGAGAAGTTGTAAGAAAACATCAGATGGAAGAAAGTCATCTGAGCGTTCGAGCCAACTGAGCATTCAAGATTCAGAACATCAGTTGAAGGACTCGAACTGAGAAGATCGACAACTTGAAGTTCAAAGTCAGCTGAGAGTTTAACTGTTCCTACTCAGACAAAAGCATTCAGATAGAACATCAGCTGAAGACCAATCAGATGAAGATCAAACGACTCAACCGACTATCAAATGTTGGAGGTCAAAGGTCAAGATTTGAATTTCAAATAAGGAAGTCACGTGAAGGTTTGACTCTCTGTCATTACCTCATTTAGCCCAACACAAGGCTGTCTCAGATGGAAAGCAGAAGCACTCAATTGCCAAATCCGGAAAGTCTGTAGAGATGAGAGACAAGCCATCGCTTTCAAAGAACAGAGATCAACGGCTCCTCCAACGGCTAGTTGATTCTCTCCGCCTATAAATAGAGGCCTTCATTCATTCACCAAGACAGAAAAGATAGAACGAGAACGAGACAGACAAGTGCGAGAAGAGATACACGAGCGAAAGAACGACTTTATTCTGCACTCAAGCAAAACTGCTGTTATCCTCTAAGAACATCACTAGTTGAGAGTTCTAGAGTGTTAGATTTTGTCTTTGTGTTTTTCGATCCAACCTTGAGAACATCACTAGTTGAGAGTTCGTAGAGTGTTAGATCCTAGCTCACTTCTTGTTCGAGCTATTAGTTGGAAATCCACCCTTTCACACATCCTCTCAAAAGGATTGTTAGGACCCTACTCTTCCCGGAATTGAGTAGATAGGTTTATAAGTACCCGTAAACTTATCTGTAAGGTTGATAAGTACCCGTAAACTTATCTCAACGGTTGCAAAGCCCGCGTAAGCTTTGTGGTTTTTGTCCAGAAGAACATGGACTGAGTTGTGTGGACTCACAACTCCCCGTGGACGTAGGAGTTATCTCCGAACCACGTAAATCCTTGTGTGTTTGTGTTTATTATTCAGTTATTTATTGCTTATTCAACTGACCTTCTAACCAGCATACATAAACTGCATCTTTACATCTTAACTGTCTTGGTTATTGACCAACCTTGCATTGAAGCGTGAGTTAATTTACGAGTTAATTTCCACCACATTCCGCACAGCACTACTCTTCAGACTGAGCTTGCTTACTCGGTTATGAATCCAGCTGAGTCTTATTACTCGATTGTTGATTTTTCAAGAGTTGTTTTAAAAAGTTATATCTAGTGTATTCCCCCTCCCCCCCCATACACCAGAACTCGTATCGGGACCATCAATAGAGTTATTGGGCAACAAGGATATCCTCACCAGCACTCATCTCTCAAGTGTATAAGGTTAACTGTATACACTCTCGACCAAAATCAACAATATTTCTCCATAGGCTTGCCTGCCTCTACATCTCTACTCCTTTGAACAAAATTGAACTACTTATCCTTAGGTCTTTAATGGGTTGTAATGTGGCCTAAGGCAAAAAGGTAGGGAAATTCAGGAATTGGCTAAGTCAAGAACTAGGTTCTCGAGCAACAGACTGCCCTTGATTCCTTACTCCTCTTCATCTAGCACACTTTTTTTTTTTTGGACTTTAAAACATAATTTTTTTTCTCTCTTTTTTTTCAACACCTCTAACTTAGGTGATAATGCCCAGTAAGTGCTACCCAACATTCATTTCCATCTCTTGTTCTTCTAGACTGAGTTCTTGACCAGGAAGGCTTAAAATTCAGGCTTCTATAAGTAAATAGAAAGAATACGATCCAAGCTCAAGGGGGCTAATCAAAGGATAAATGTCAAGGCAGGGAATTTTTGGCCATGAGCTTCTTTAAACAAAAATGCCTAATTCATCTAAGTGGTTCAACTAAGTTTCATAAAGCTTTAATAAGAGATGCAGACAAGTTCTAGATCAACAAATGTCAACTGATCATTATCACTCAAGAAAGAAAGCAATGTTGCACATGTATATAGCATTTTAAAAGCTCAAATCCTCACAGTTAATGCCTAATATTTCATTCTGTCCTACCTATGTATATACAGCATCATCTATAAACCTATTCCAACTTATCATGCCAACATGCTGATCAACAACTAAAACACACTTTAAAAACAAAAGCTCATACCCCAACACCCACACACTTTGCCTTAGGCAAAGTGGGTAAACTGTTGGGCAACAAACAAACATAAAACAAACTGACTCAACATTTAATTACAAAAAGACTGAGATGGGAACTTTAAGGTCTTCACCACACAATTAGCTAGGCAAATTGTGGGTGAAGACAATAAGAACACCCTCTCGACTAACATCACAAAAATACAAAACAAGACTTAACAATAAAAACACAAAAACAAAAAAATAAAAACCTAAACTAACATAAAAGGAAGGAACATAAGTCAAAGAGAAGATTCAGGTGAATACCTGAATCCTTGGTCTGCAAAGAATGCCAGCTGGGCATCCCTAATCTCAGTCAACAACTTATCCATATTGGCCAGTCTGGTCTCGATCTCGATGTTGGGCAGCACCGCTGCGCTGGTGCTTGCCTCCTCCTTCTTGCCCAAGGGTGGTCGCCAGGTGGATTTTGGCATATTGTAGTCAACAAACACGTATCTGCCATTTCTCAGCTCAATATCGTTCATCTTCTTCAAGGCAGCTTCCCCCAGCTTGTTGACCACCATCATCGGCTTCCTTTTCGGCTCATCGTAGGCCCCAACTCCATTTGCAAAGGCCATCACAAAGTGGCCACAAGTGTATCCCAATGCCTGCTTTGCCAACACCGTCTTGAGCTGCTCTCCAAGGAACGCCGAGAAATTGACCTTGGTCTTGGTGTGCATACACCACAGTAAGTACCGCTCCTTGTTGCTCAAGCTGTTGCCGCTATCGTTCTTTCCATACAAGTTGTATGCAAGGATGCGATGGCAAAGCCTAAGGGCTTGAGTCTTCAGCTCGGTTCCCTTGTTGTTTGCCCCGTAGTACAGCGTTCCATTTCCGATCTCCTTCCACTGCTCCTCATAAGCTACATCTCCTGGGGGTGGCACCATGGTCTTGGCCTCCATGAACTCCTTCTTGGCCAGATTCCTCAAACTCACCATCCCCAGTATCTGATTCAGTACACTCGCTTGAAAGTCATACTTCTCGCCCAAAAGCGAGAAGGATATCATGCTCACCCCATTCTCGGGATCACTTGTTATCGCCGTCGTGTTGTATACCTCCTTAACTTGCTCCTCATAGACCTCCATAGGCCATTCCAAAAACTTCTTCCAGCATATCTCCTCAAACGGCTCCCTGACTTCCTGGGCAACACCCAGGTTCTCGTAGAGTTTGAAGTCAAGAACCCTGGGTGTTGTCACCTTCCATTCTCTGGGCTTCCTGCACATCACCACTGTGGGGCCCTTCTTCTTCTTCTTGTTCCTGCCACTTGCTGGGGTAGACTGGTCAACGTCCACTTCCTCACCAACATCGTCCCCTGCTTCTTCTTCCTCGCTAACCTTTGATGGAGTCTCGATGGTCGTTCCTTTTGAGATCGATGGTTGGAAGGAGCCGGCGTCTAAAGCAGCAGTCTTGTGCTTCTTCGCCGGTGTTTCTTTGCCACCGTGAGGACGCTTCTTAGCCGCCTGGGTTCCCTTCTTTTTCACCGGACTTTCCTTGGCCTTGGTCTTCGCCTGCACCAACGCCTCCGCTACCAGTCTCGCCGCCACTGCCAGTCTCGCCTTCTCCCTCATCACCTTTCTCTTCCTCATCGTCCTCACCATCGTCTTCTTCCTCTGCTTCTTCCTCTAATTCTTCTTCCTCGAACGTCGGCTTAGACTGAGTTTCCTCCTCCGTCTGCTTCGCCGTCTCTTCAATCAAACTGGGGTTTTTGTCGCTCATTAGCAACGTCGCATCGACCGGAGGGCTTTTTGGCACGGTGGTTTTGATGGTAATTTTAGGGTTTTGATCAACAGAGGGGTTGGCGGATTCCATGGGTAATTTTCTCTTGGTGGTGGTTTTGGGTTTAGTGGTGGCGGTGGTAGGGTTGTTGGTGGTGAGATCAATACTAATTCCGGTGGGGATTTTGTTCAACTTGTTTCTTGGGCGAGTGGACACCATAGTAGGGGTTTCGCAGGTTTTGATGGGAAGAGAGAAGAGAGAAGAGGAGAAGTTGCAGACTTGAATTTGAAATCGGGTAGTGGGGGTATAGACGTGGTAGGGTGATTTTAAAGAGCGCGTAGTTTTAGGGGTACAGTAACCGCCTTGAACAGTTGATGACCAACGACTTGGTTCTTGCCCAAAACCTCTGCTCCACTCCCACAGTTCCTTCCTTTATCATGGATCCTGATCTACAACCTGCATCTTGCTCAACATCTCCTGCACACTTAAAACACAAATACACTCCGGAAACAAACTTTCCCCTATGGTTAGACTCGAACATAAAATGCTTCAAAATAAAATACTTAAAACATAAACTAACTAATTTTTTTCATTTTCATAATTTTATGATTTTTTTTGGATTTTCATATTTTTACGAAAATAAATGATAAAAGAAAAGAAATAACGAGAAATTAAAAAAAACAACTAACCAGGTTGCCTCCTGGACAGCGTCCCGTTTAAGGTCTTGGGCACGACACCCTCCTCCTTAGAAGTCAGAGGTCCTCCTCGACAGGAAACCCAGATGGTTCCCCCTCAACAAACTGTTCTTGCCCAAGATAGGCCTTCAGGCGCTGGCCATTGACTTTAAAAATCTTCCCGTTCTTCGGATCCTTGATCTCAACAGCTCCATTTGGGAATTGAGCTTGAACTGCATAAGGTCCTGCCCACTTGGTCGAAAACTTCCCTAAAGATAGCCTGAACCGAGTTTGATAAAGCAGCACTTGTTGTCCAAAATGGAACTCTTTTTCTTTAATCAAAAGGTTGTGAGGCTTCTTCATCCTTTCCTTGTATAGACCGGCATTATCATAGGCTTGGAGCCTGATCTCGTCGAGTTCCTGGATCTCGAGCTTCCTTGATTCACCTGCCTCGTTCCAGTCGAGGTTGAGTTGGGCAACAGCCCAATGTGCTCGATGTTCCAACTCCACAAGCAAGTGACATCTCTTACCATAGATCATGCGATAAGGGGACATGCCAAAAGGTGTCTTAAAGGCAGTCCTATACGCCCACAAGGCATCATCGAAGATACTCCAATCCTTCCTTGTTGTCCCCACGGTCTTCCTCAAGATCGTTTTGATAATTCTATTAGACAATTCAGCTTGTCCATTGGCTTGTGGGTGGTAGGCTATTGACATGCGATGAGTAACTCCATACTTCTTGAACAAGGCGGTCACCGTCGCGTTGCAAAAATGAGAACCTTGATCACTAATGATAGCTCGAGGTACCCCAAACCTATTGAAAATTTGAGTTCTCAAAAAGTTAGAGATGACCTTTGAATCATCCTTATATGAAGCACGAGCCTCTACCCACTTCGAGACATAGTCCACTGCCAATATGATGTACTTGTTGCCTTTGGAACTCGGCAATGGTCCCATAAAATCCATGCCCCATATATCGAACACTTCCATGGGCAAAATCGGGATCATGGGCATCTCGTTCCTTCTTGTAATGTTGACTTCCCTTTGGTATTTTTCGCACATCTTGACCCACTCATAACAATCCTTAAACAAGGTTGGCCAATAGAAACCACACTCCAAAATCTTTCTTGCAGTACGTTGGTGCCCAAAGTGTCCTCCACACTCCTTGTTGTGACAATGCTCAAGAATGCTTCTTTGCTCTTTGTCCTCAACACACCTCCTTATTATCTTATCCGCACATTCCCTCCATAAATATAGCTCGTCCCAAATGTAGAAACGACTCTCATGTTTAAGCTTGTTCCTCTGATACCGCCCAAGATCGGAGGGGATCTCTCCAGTCACCAAGTAATTCACGATATCAGCATACCATGGTTCCTCTTGGGCAAGACTCAGGTGCTCATCGAGAAAGGTCTCCTTGATCGGCACCCCATCGTCTGGCTGGAGAATTCGACTTAGGTGGTCGGCAACTTGATTCTGGGCACCACTCTTGTCTTTGATCTCTATATCGAATTCTTGCAACAAAAGAATCCATCTAATCAATCTTGGCTTGGATTCCTTCTTGCTCAATAAGTACTTCAGCACCGCGTAGTCTGTGTATAGTATGGTCTTGTCTCCAAGCAGATAGGATCTGAACTTCTCAAAGGCGAAGACGATGGCTAACAACTCCCTTTCCGTGGTGGCATAGTTACATTGGTCTGGGTTCAACATCTTGGATGTGTAATAGATGACATAGCTCTCCTTTCCGCGTTTTTGCCCAAGAACTGCTCCTACGGCATAACCACTGGCATCACACATTACCTCAAAAGGCATCCCCCAATCCGGAGGTTGGATAATGGGGGTTGTGATCAAGTTCTCCTTCAAGGCATGGAACGCCTTCTTACAATCTTCATTGAACTCCCATGGTACTTCATTTTGAAGTAGTCTCGTCATTGGTTGGGCGATCTTGGCAAAGTCCTTGACAAATCTTCTATAGAATCCAGCATGCCCTAGGAATCCTCTTAACTCCTCCACCGATCTTGGGTAGGGCAACTTGGCAATAATGTCGATCTTGGCCTTGTCCACCTCAATTCATTTTCCTAAAATGACATGCTACAAAACAATTCCCTCTCTTACCATGAAATGGCATTTTTCATAATTCAACACAAGGCTCTTCTCAACACATCTCTTCAAGACTCGATCCAGGTTGTTGAGGCATGATTCGAAGGTCTTGCCATAGACAATAAAGTCGTCCATGAAGACTTCGATACACTTTTCAACAAGGTCTGAAAAAATGTGCATCATACACCTTTGGAATGTCCCTGGTGCATTGCATAACCCGAACGGCATCCTCCTATAAGCAAATGTGCCAAATGGGCATGTAAAGGTGGTCTTGCCTTGATCCTTGTCAGCAACCCAGATCTGCATGTAACCAGAATAGCCGTCAAGAAAGCAGTAATAGTCATTACCGGCTAACCTCTCAAGCATCTCGTCGATGAAGGGCAAAGGAAAATGATCCTTCTTCGTCTTTTGGTTGAGCTTTCGGTAATCTATACACACTCACCATCCGGTTTGTAATCTCATAGCCATCATCTCGTTTTTGTCGTTCTCAAAAACTTGGATTCCTGACTTCTTGGGCACCACGTGCACAGGGCTCACCCACTGGCTGTCAGACACGGGGTATATGATCCCCAAGTCAAGAAGCTTAAGTATCAACTTCATCACTACTTCTTTCATGGCTGGATTCAATCTCCATTGTGGATCTCTTACGGGGGCAACATCCTCCTCAAGCAAAATGTGATGAACACAGTTCAAAGGGTTAATGCTCTTGATATAGGCCAACATCCACCCTATTGCCTCCTTATACTTTCTCAGCACCTCTCCAACTCTAACCTTACCATGCTCAATGACTCAGATGATATGATCACGGGAAAGGTCTCGTTCTTGCCAAAATATATGCATTTCATGTGCTTGGGCAAAGGTTTCAATTCCAGAGTAGGGGCCTTTTGCAGTGATGGCACCAACCTGTCCTCCGGCCTTCAATTTAGGGATATTGAGTGGTTCAAATCCCTGAGACTGCATGTTGCCCGGAATCCTTGCATAACTGCATTCCTCCACATCTGTTGGTTCCTCATTCTGGGCAAGATCCCCTTCTGTCGGCAAACTGGCATCCTCCTCAAGAACTGTTTGTTGCTAAAATTCCTCTACTAACTCTTCAGTCTCAGTATGGGGTAACTCCTCAAGTTCCTCATCGAACTCGTCTTTATCTTTATGGAAGTTTTTAGGAGTGTTGTCCTCTAACTCCTCACCCACCCCATAGTCTTCATCGGTGGAGTCGAAACTATGTCCATGGACTAACTCCTCCCAGAAGTCTTTATCACTTTCGTATTCATCACCTTCATAAAACTCCAACAAGGCACCATCATCCTCAATATCCCCTTCTTGGTCGAGATCCAGGTCAAGCCCCTGTATTAAATTGAGCTCCTCCTGACTTGCGTCCTCGTTGTCTTCTAAGAAGTAACTTAAGCTATTCAATGTCTCCATTCGTCGTCCACATGTATTGAGGGTATTGAGGTGTTCTAGGGCATCATCCTGATTTTGCCGATAAGCATCAAACTCGACGACTTCTCCAGCTACTTGAACTGTCAACCTTCCATGTCACAATCGATTTTGGTACAGGCCGTCCTCAAGAACGGCCTTCCGAGTAAGATCACTGGGTTCTTGATTGCTTTCTTTACCATGTCAAGAACATAGAAGTCGGCTGGGAACAGAAGATCTCCCACTTTGACCAACACGTCCTCCAACACTCCATCGGGGTAGACAGTGGATAAATCCGTTAATTGGATGGCGACACGTGTAGGGGAAAGGGGTCCAAAACTCATTTCGTCGAACATGGCTCTTGGCATCACATTTATCGAAGCTCCTAAGTCAAGCATCGCCTTAGGTATTGACGCAGTACCAATCGTGCATGGGATGGCAAACATGCCAGGATCCCTCTTCTTGATCAGAATGTGGAAATTCATTAGTGCTGACACATTCTCCACATGGAAACGGGCATTATCTGGGTACTTTGTCTTCTTTAAGCACATTTCTCGCAAAAATTTTGCACACTTTGGCATGGATTGTAACGCCATCAACAGGGGCAGGTTGATTTCTACTTTCTTGAACACCTCCATCATGTCCTCCAACTCCTTCTGATCACGTTCGCGGGCAAAACGTCTTGGATATGAGATCTTGGCCTTAGTAGTGTGAGGTACGGTCCTCTTGGCCAAAGCTTCTGCTTCCCTCTCAGCTTTCAAAGACTCCAACATCACGTCATCTTTGTTAAATCCCAGCTTAGATCTCTCCATCTTCACGTAATCAAACAAGGCTTCATCCTCCTCATTATCAAAGACGGGGTTCTTGTTGGCCTTTATCCCTTCTTCACGCTTTGCCTTTAGCTCTTCGTAGATATCATTGATATCTCCTGAACTCATCTTAGTTTCCTCTACTCGAGCTGGTTCCTTGGGTTGGGTCTTGGGCAACATCTCTGACAAGTCCTTACCACTTCGCAAAGTCACAGCATTGACTTGCTCCTTGTTGACCTCCACTTGGGCAGGAAGCCTTTCGCTCTTGTCATTTACAAGCTTTGACAAGGTTTGGTTTATATGAGTCAATTGAGCTTGATGGTTGTTCGATTGACCCCGACTTTCCTATTGAAAGTTCTCAAAATCCCTCCTAAGCCTTTGGTTCTCATTGGTAAACCTATCAATGGTCTTCTTTATGAAATCCATCTTTGTTGGTTCTCGATGTGGAGGCACATAGTTGTTCTGCTGTTGAGGTTGTTGTTGAGGTGAAGGCACATACTGCTGCTGAACAGGTTGTTGCGGTTGTTAGTGGGCAGGGGGCATTTGGTAATGGTTGTTGCCATACCTCAGGTTCTCGTGCTGATTCTGCCTATAGCCGAAGTTGTTGCCATAGTTATTGTTATTGCCATATTGGAACCTTTGTTGCCCTCCACCTTGCTGGTTCTGACCTATTGCCTTTACCTCTTCTCCTTCTTCCGCGAACCAACTGGGACATTCTGAGGTGATATGTGATGTTGCCTGGCATACTTCACATCTCTTCACAGCTCTTTGAACTTCCTTGCCATCTACCTTCTTCTTCAAATCCTCCATTTGGCCAGACATCTTGGTCATGAAGTCTTTCATGGTACTGACCAAGTTGTCTTGATTTCCTTTGTTGCCTTCATACCCCCCTCTTGGGATATCATCTTCATCTCGTGATTGTTCAGCCATGGCGGTTATTTTCTTGAACACTTCAGATGGTAGTTGATCGACTATTGCTCTTCCACACGCTGCAATTATGTATTTCCTCTCTGATGCCCTTAATCCCTTTAAGAAATGCTCGATCAAATCAATATTCTCGATTCGATGTTAAAGACATCTTGCCAGAAACTTCTTGAACCTTTCATAATAGTCATATAATGACTCATTTCCCTCCATCTTGATCAATGAAATGGCATTCCTCCCACTTTGTATCCGGCCAACGGGTATATATTTGTCAAGAAAGGCCTGTTGCTTTTTGTTCCATGTGTCGATGCTTCCCTCTGGCAAGGTGTAGAGCCACTCACATGCTCCATCAAGAAGTGAGAACGGGAATGTGAGTAACCTTACATAGTCAGAAAAGGTATCTTGGGCAGCATCTTGGTTTCTCACAACTTCAGCATCGTTGTCATTTCGAGCAACTTGTCTATCCCCATTGTTCCTAGCAGTAGTGGCATTGTTCCTCACTGTGCTGATCGCCATCTCAAAGTTTTGAAGATGGGTTAGGGGGTCTTCTCCAGCATGATCACTGAATTTGGACAGTATGTGTATCAGCAAGTGCTTGAGCTCCCAGTTGCCATTGATGGTGGGCAACTGGATACTTGATGGTCTGATTCCCTTGTTGTCAGGGAACATAATCTGACGGATGGTTCTCTCTAGCTGTCCTGCCATGGTTGTTGATGTCTTTGCTTTTACTTCTGAACTGGATGTTGACTCTTTACTGTCTGTACTTGCTGTTGAGCAAGATTCGTCTTCTTGCTCAGTATCCTGTTCGTCTGTCAAGCTCTGCGACTCTGAAGGTTCGTTGACGCCTTCCTCCAGATCTCTCTTCTTCTTGCGTTGTTCTGCTCGATTCCTCCTAACTATCACCTCCGAACAAACACCGTGATCTTGTAGATCTCCATCACTCCGTAGATGTGGCTTGGGCATAAACCGTGCTCAACTCAAGTTAGAAAAGTAAACTAGCTTAAAAACCAAGTCCCCGGAAACAGCGCCAATTTGACGAAGCGATGTCGTCACACTCTTATCACAAATAATATTTATAAACACCTCTTGCCCAACAAGGTAGTAGTCAGCGGTAAGTGGGATCGAACCCAAGGGACTCGGCGTAATCTGCTTTTCAGGTAGAACTCAACAAAAGGGATTTTGATTGTAACTCAATAACCTGTAACTCAACAAGTAAAATTTATCAAATAACAAAATATATTTGGATTGGGTTTTGAATCAATGATCCTAATCACTCTTCACTCGTTCATTGGTGCAAGGATATTCAATTAACTGATTTCATCACTTGGTTTAAGACAAAGATTAGTTTATACCCTAAAGGTCACGAAGTCACGATATAAACACACTTAGCCTATGTCTATCCAATTTTATAGATCTTGACCAGAAGGCAAGATCTCCTCTCTTGATCAACAAAGTCACGAAGACACTTCAGTAACGATGTTGCCCAACAGGCATTAAGAATAAACAGACCCAAGACAGCCAAGGGGTAGGTCAATACCGACTGCTCTCCAACACTCCTTACCTTCTTATGTACGAAAGACACTCTCGTGTTAAATCCCAATTCCTGTTAATGACTTATTATCAATATCTAAATGGTGATCAATCATATATCAATATCAATTAAGTCTAGAATTAATCCTAAGTGTTTCGGGAACAAAATCTCTTAACGAACTTAAACAATTAGACCTCACGAGTATAGAACGAGTAATTAGAATCACTTCATCTACATCCAACCCAAACAATAAACTTAGCTAGACATAATAATAAACGTAAACACAAAACATATAAAGAAAAACATACTTAACATAAAACTAGAAACGGGTTGCTGCCCAAAAGTGTAGTCAGCAACTAAGGTCTTGGCTTCAAGCCAACAACTAAACTAAAGCAGTAAATACGAAATAAAAGTAAATTGCCCGTAGGACTTGTTTCTTCCTCATTTCCTCTCAACTAAGAATGCAGAACTAAGAATAAAAATCGGCACTCCATACATTAAGGAGCCGGCCATATATAGGCGATGGAAATTAGGGTTTAGGGAAGTTTCTTTGTTGATGAAGGACTCTTCCATGCATATCACATCCGCCCTTTCTCTTCATGCATGCACGATTCTCTATCCTTGCTTGGTAGATATCACTTTTGATTAGGTCCGGGAAAGAAAGATCCAATCCTTATCCTCTTCCTTGAAGGAAAAGAAAAATCTGCCGCTGGTCCGACTCGTATCTTGCCCTCCATGTCTGCATCCTGAATTGCTTCCTGTGTTGACCAAGATCCTGGCTCCTCCGAGTACTCTGTCTATTGGCTAAAAGGATATGGAGAGGTACTTCCTGACTTGTAGAATGGATATTTCGATATTGCCCAGCTACAAGCTCCAGCCCTATGCCCATTTGCATCGTATCACCATCTCAGCATCTCAAGAACAAATTTTCCATCGGATTTGCCCAGCATCCCACATGTTCTCTCCTGCACTCGACTTTGTGTCCTCTCAGACACACTTTGACTCGGAAAAGACTAAGAAACACAAGAAAAACACAGGAAAAGATGGACATAATTATGGGTTCATCAAATCACCAAAATCATGCATCCTGCACAAAACACGAAAGAAACAAACACTACCGAGACACCAATAGTAAAGAAAGCAAAAGAAGAAAAACAACACCACAGTTCAAAAAGAAGGAAAGAAATAACGTACTCATCAACAGTGAAGCTCACTGTTGATCATCAGTTGGTGACTGAGAAGGATCACCAGGGGGAAGGCGCCAACAAGCACACTGACGCTCGAAAGTATCCATACGCCGTGTCTAAGCGGCATTATGTTGTCGTTGCTCCTCCCAATGCTGGGCATTAAGCGGCCACTGCTGAGCCTGCTCGGTCCAATACTGGCTGCTAGCATTGTGAAACTGAGAAACTCCGTGCCAATGCTGCTCGGCCATACTCCAACGCTGATCATTAGCAACCCAACGTTGCTCATTCTCCATCCAACGTTGCTCATTACGCTGTAAATACTCGATCTGGGAGTGCAACTGGTCACCATAAGTAATAATACTCTGTTGTAACTGGCCTAACTGTGCCCCCAAGTCAGTCCAAAAAGCAGCAAAATCGGACTGAAAACCACCAAAATCAAAAGAGGCTGACCCAAATGGCTGAGAAGAACTCGATGGTTGAGAAGGCCCAACCGGCTGTGGGTGGCCGTGTACTGGTTGTTCTCTAATTCCATCAGCCTCCTGACGGTCAGCATCAGGGGCAGCAACATTGCCAACAAACTAGTCCGCACGATACCGTCTAACCACAGCACGTTCGTCAAAAGGAACAAAAGAGGTCTCATCGGACACAAGAAAATCGTGTTTGAGCTCAGAGTAACCCAAATACTTCACATCCACCTCATAATATGGGCGAGGAGGATAAGGACCCTGGAAAAGCTTAAACTTGAGAGCTAGAGCAGTGGCGAGCTGAGGAAAAGCAGCTGCGGCAATAGACTTGAATTTGATATTTTGTAAGGCTGCATAAATGAATTGGGTTGGGCACACGGGCACCGTCCACGAAGCACAATCTAAGAGAAACAGCTCCGTGATGTGAACCTTGCTAGAATCTTCCCGACCAATCACATTATACACAAGATATTTGTGCAATATGCACAACGCCGAACTACGAATGAATCCACAAGAAACACCCCCAGGCTTCCAATTACTCAGACCAGTTAAATTCCGCCAAGCAGCAGATGCATCAAAATCATCGGGTACAGTTATCTTGCCCCCTTCCATTCAAAACCCAAATATCTGATACATAACAGTCGGTCCAGCCCGACATTCTTTCCCCAACAGATGAAAAGAAATACCGCGAAGGTCATCCTCAAACGACATGGTAGCAATAAACTCAAAGCATAACGGCATATAACAATCCCATTCAGAATGAGCATACTTAAATAAACCCAACACCCTAAGGTAATCGTTTAACTCATCCACAACACCATATTTAGCAATCTCCTCCCAATCAATGTAATGAGCAACAGGCTTACATTTATAAAGGAGACGAGTGTAAAGCTGACCTTCCACCGGTGAATAAATCAGAAACGGGACGTTATAAGTGGCGCATATATCCACTGGTTCCTCTGACGACTCCTCGGAGCGCTTTGTTTTCTTGGCACGACCCATGGAGCAAGAGATTGACGAAGAGAGGTCCGAAGCAAGCGCGCAGGTATGAGGCGAGTGCTCGGCCGGAAAAAACGAGACCTAGCGAGCTCGTGGACACAAGGCGGTCGTGTGACCGGAATTTGTGTGGCGGTAGCGCAGCGCCGGATGAATGGCGATGAAATAGGGCACAGAGGAGAGGCGGAGATGATGGTGGTGAGAATAAGGTGGGTGGTGGTGGATTGGTGAGGTGGGGAAAAAGAAATATGGTGGAGGTGGAAGAAGGAGAAGGCGCGGCCGACGGGAAGGAGGAGAATGAGAAGGGGGTGGAAGAAAATTTTCAAAGTGGAAAAGGAAAGGGAATGGTGGCTGTCAACAAGATGGTAGGGTTTAGTGGGGTAAGTTGCAAAAGGTAGTGGGACACGTGTAAGGAGACGATCGCGTGGGGTCCAAGGCGATCGCACAAGTGGCTACAAAAGTGGCTCGGACGACCAAGCGATCGCGTGGAACATAAGCGATCGCCTAGTGGTCATATCTGAAAGTCAGCATGGATGGCCAGGCGAGCGCTTGGGGTTGAGGTGATCGCCGAGGTGGCGCCTCAGAAACCCAACTACGCTGGCCAAGCGGTCGCTCGGAGAGGAGGCGACCGCCTGGGGGCCAGCTCTGAAAATCGATGATGATGGCCAGGCGATCGCTCGGGAATGAGGCGATCGCCTTGGGGTCGTCTCTGAAACTCGATAGGGATGGCCAGCCGATCTCCTGGGGTGTCTTTGACCTTTTTTTTTTTTCAAAGAACAGTGGGTTGCCTCCCACGAAGCGCTTATTTAACGTCATTAGCTTGACATACAAAAACAAGATCTTCATTCCAAATCCACGAGCCAAATTGACTCCACTTCTTTAACGATATGTTCGCCTTCATGGTACGGTTTCACTCGATGACCATTGGCTTGAAAATATTCATAAGTCTGCTCGTTGAGCAAACGGATAGCACCAAAGGGTAGAACTTCTTCAATGAGGTATGAACCGGTCCAACGGGACTTCAACTTGCCCGGAAACAATTTCAACCTTGAGTTGAACAAAAGGACTTTCATCCCAGGCTTCAACTCCTTGACTAACAACCGACGGTCATGCAACCGCTTCACCTGGTCCTTGTAGATCTTGGCGTTGTCGTACGCCTCACTACGAAGCTCATCCAACTCGGACATTTGCAACATCCGTTGCTTTCCCGCGGCATCAAGATCAAGATTTGCTGCTCCGATTGCCCAATACGCCTTGTGTTCAATCTCCACAGGCAAGTGACAATTCTTCCCAAACACAAACCGGTACGGACTCATCCCCAAAATACTCTTGTAAGCCATACGGTACGCCCATATTGCGTCATTCAGCTTTGAAGACCAATCCTTACGAGATGGTTGCACAGTCTTCTCCAAGATCCCCTTGATTTGCTTATTACTCGTCTCGGCTTGCCCCGAGGTTTGGGGATGATAGGGAGTAGCCACCTTATGTGTTATGCCATTCTTCTTCATAAGCTTCTCGAAAAGCTTATTGCAAAAATGCTTCCCACCATCACTAATTATTACCTTAGGAAATCCGAACCTACAGAGAATATTTTCCTGCACAAACCTTAGCACGACATCAGAATCACAAGTCCTAGTGGGGATTACCTCAACCCACTTGGACATATAATCAACGGCTAAGAGAATGTATTCATAACCAAAAGATTTGGAAAACGGCCCCATGAAATCAATGCCCCAAACATCAAAGATTTCAACCACGAGAATGTTGTTAAGGGGCATCTCATTCCTACGACCGATGGACCCGACCCTTTGGCAACAATCACAAGCAAGATAAAAAGCATGTGCATCCTTAAATAATGAAGGCCAGAATAAACCTGATTGGAGCACCTTGTGTGCTGTTTTCTGTCCTCCAAAATAGCCCCCGCAATGAATCTGGTGGCAAAATTGCAAGACCTTGGCTTGCTCATCATTCGGCACACACCTTCGGATCATATCATCCTTACCAATCTTGAACAGGTAAAGATCTTCCCAAAAGTATTGCCTGCACACAGATAGAAAACGCTTCCTTTCTTGGGAAGTAAGGTCAGGTCTCAATTCATCACAAGCGAGAAAATTAACAATGTCAGCATACCAAGGGACAATGCCTGCACTCAAGGCTTGTTCAAATGGGAACGATTCAAGTAAATTGTCACAAATCATAGGAAAAGGTAGATTATCAAGACGAGATAGATGGTCAACTACAGCATTTTCACTACCTTTCCTATCACGAATTTCTAAATCAAACTCTTGCAATAACAACACCCGACGAATAAGTCTTGGTTTAGTCTGAGATTTGGTCAATAAATAACGCAATGCAGCATGATCACTATGAATGATGACCTTAGACCCTATGATGTATTAACGAAATTTATCTAATGCAAACACAACGGCAAACATCTCTTTTTCAGTAGTGGTATAATTTACTTGAGCAGAAGTAAGGGTCAAACTCGCATAATAAATGACACGAAGCATTTTATCTATACGTTGACCCAAAACAGCACCAACAGCAGAATTAGAGGCATCACACATTATCTCAAAAGGTTCTGACCAAATAGGACCAATAACCACAGGTGCAGTACTCAACTTCTCCTTAAGCAAATTAAAAGCATGAAGACAAGCATCATCAAAAATAAATGGCACATCTTGAGAAAGCAAATGACATAGAGGTTGACTGATTTTAGAAAAATCCTTAATGAAACACCGATAAAAACCGGCATGACCAAGAAAACTCATATTACCCTTGACATCACGAGGTGGAGGCAATCTTTCAATCACATCCACCTTAGCTTTGTCGACCTCTACACCCCTTTTTCAAACGATATAACCTAGCACATTTCCCCGACGCACCATAAAATGACTCTTTTCCCAACTAAGAATCAGACCACTTTCAACACACCTCTCTAGGACCCGTTCAATTTTCCTAAGACAATCATCAAAAGATGACCCAAACACAGAGAAATCATCCATGAAAATCTCAACAAAATCATTAATCATCTCAGAAAATATAGACATCATACATCTTTGGAAGGTACCTGGTGCGTTGCAGAGTCCGAACGGCATCCTCTTACAGGCATATGTGCCAAAGGGGCATGTGAAGGCTGTCTTAGCTTGATCCTCGGGCGCAATCACAATCTGATAGTAGCCAGACAATCCATCTAGAAAGCAGTAAAACTTATGCCCCGCTAATCTGTCGAGCATCTGATCAATAAAAAGTAGTGGGAAGTGATCCTTTTTGGTGGCAGCATTAAGTTTTCTAAAATCTATGCACATCTGCCACCTAGTTACAGGTCTCATAGGCACCAACTCATCATTATCATTCAAAACCACCGTGATGCCCCCTTTTTTCAAGACCACATGCACGGGACTGAGTCATTCACTATCAGCAATGGGAAAGATAATCCCCTCTACTAACTGTTTATAGATCTTCTTCCTTACAACCTCCATTAGCACGGGGTTCAATCGCCTTCGACTGTCCTTTTTCGGGGTAGCTCCTTCTACCAAGTTAATCCGATGCATACATGTGGCAGGACTGATCCCCTTAATATCGGACAAACACCATCCAAAAGCTGCCTTGAACTTTTTGAGCACCTCGACTAATGTTTCTTCTTCGTCTATCTTGAGCTCGGAGGAAATTATAACCGGCTTCTTTCTTTTTTTTCAAGGAAAACATACTTCAAATTGGCAGGAAGCTTCTTGAGCTCAAGTTCTACCTCCTTCTCTTCTTGAGGAGTCTCTACTATCACTGGCTTGCAAACAGGTAGATTGGTTGGCAACAATGCTTCCATAGCTGCTTCCTCTCTGAGCCGCTCCTCCAAGTCGGCTGAGCCTTCAAAAACCTCCTCAATCTGTTTTTCTTCCATAAAGCATGCCTCGGCAAGTGTGTCAATAGCATCAATGTAAGAACAATTCTCGATACTGATAACTGAAGGTATAGCTCGGTGGGCATGAACATTGTAGGAGACTGTTTCTCCCAACACTGACATCTTTATAATCCCATTCTTAACATCAATCAGAGTGTTGGTAGTAGCCATGAATGGTCTCCCCAATAGCAAAGTATGTTCTCGACCATCCTCTTGCACGTCCCCAATCTCTAGCACTACAAAGTCCACAGGTACTATCAGTTTCCCGACACGTACCAGAATATCTTCCATAATCCCTTTAGGATGCCGAATGGATCGATCGGCCAACTGTAGACACATCCTAGTCGGCTTCAACTCGCCCAACTCCAACTGCTTGTAAATCGAATACGGCATCAGATTAATTTCAGCTCCTAAATCCAACATCCCTGATGCTTCCTTTCCATTCCCCATAGCAATCTTGATTACAAAACTCCCAGGATCCCGTTGTTTTGGTGGTAAGGACTGCTGCATAATGGAATTAACTCTCTCAGATACCAAAATCTGTTCGTTCTCCTCAAATCTCCTCTTCTTAGATGTCAATTCCTTGAAGAACTTAACATATGCAGGCACGTTCCTAATCACTTCCAGCAATGGTAAATTCACATTTACCTTGGATAGCATTTTATAAAAGTCAGAGAACTGCTGGTCTTGCTTCTCATTCCGCAATCTGCTAGGGAAGGGCACTGGTGGGCGGTAAGGCTTTTCAGCTTTATGCAGTCGGATTTTTGATTGCTCCTTCTCAACTCTAAGTTGTGCCTCCTCTGATGGTGCGTCTCCCACCTTATTATCTATCGTCTTTCCACTTCTCAACACGGTGACCGCTGAAGCTTGATGTCGTTGTTGACCTTGACTTGGAATCTTCCCAGTCTGTTGATGTTGCTGCATCTGGTTAACAGTACCAGAAACTTGTCCCACAGCCGTCTCAAGACGCTTGATGGTTGCATCTTGAGCTTCTCTCGCCTGCCTGCTTTCTTGTATAAATGCATTGAAATTATCTTCAAACTGGTTCTTTTGAGCAGGTGGCGGCGATGGGCATTGAAATTGTGATGGCCCCTGTTGGAACTTATTTGACTGAGCTAGATTCTGCCACTAAGAGTTGAAATTCTGCTGCTGCTGTGGGTACCACTGTTGCTGGCTAGGAAACTGATTATATTGTTGGGAAGGATACTGAGTAAACTGCTTTGGAGGACGACGATTTTGAAAATTTCCTCCATATCCTTGGCCTTGGTTCTGATTCCTCCATCCAGCGTTAGGCTGATTCTGCCATCCCGAGTTCTTCGCTGATTCTCCCATGCCTTGTGGAAAGGCTCATCGGTTCCTTGCGTGAAATTTATAATCTGTGTACGAATCTCCTGAGTCTTGTGATTGGGGTAGAATTTCAGCATAAACTTTTCACAAGCATCCTTCCAAGTGTTTATAGAATTAGACGGTAGCGATAGGAGTCACGTCCGAGCCCGATCCTTCAAGGTATATGGCAGGCACTTGAGCCTTAATTGGTCCTCTGTAAGATCTGAAAGAGGAAAAGTTTGCACTATCGAGCAAAATTCACGAACAAATAGGAGTGCATCTTCAATGGGCATGCCATGAAAAGTCGGAAACATGCTAGAGTAGTTGTGCTTCAAATCATAATTCCTGACGCCAGTGGGAAGGACAATTGTCGACGTCGTGGCCTCAATAACAGGTCGGGAGTATTCTCCCATGAACTGATTTTCCCCAGTTGCCATGTTTCCTTGGCAATTCAACTGAAGCTCTTCTTCGTGATCACAAAATAAATTCCCCAACAAAGCTTCTTCTTCAACTTCGTTAGGAAGCGGTTCGGTTACCTCCTTTGCTTGTTCCAGAATTGCGCTTCTCCTGTTGATGTTGTCAATATACGGTGCTAAAGGTTGATTCTGACTTCTGCGACCTCGCATACACAACACTAACAAATAGATTAAACGCACCGGAGGGAGAAAAATAACCAAACAAAACTAAAAATAAAATTGTAACACAAAAATCGCCTAAAGCCTTCCCCGGCAACGGCGCCAAATTTGTTCAACCTAATTAACCTAAGTCGCACGCAATTGAACGTGGTTGTTTTGGATTAGATAAGTTAACCCGAATGTCGTATCTCAAGGAAAGCTTAACAGGGGGATTGTTGTATTGCGAAAAGAAAAGAAGATAAAAAGAAAGCGGTAAATCAATTGGAATTGTTGTTTGATTATAACTAGGCAATAAGATAAATTAAACGTAGATTAATCCTAGGCAAGAATGAAAATCTACTCTAATGAACGCAAAGAAACAAATCAAAGCAGGAATCCATCACCAATAACAAGATCAAAGAAACCAAAAAAAAACTTGAATTAAAATTAAACCTGAAAAAACAATCGAATCCATGGTGTTGTAGTTCGTAACTCCGGAAATTAAACAACTAAACTATGAAGCAATAAACTAAGAACTAAAAGAAAAGTGTTTGAATGCTCAAAAACTAGGTAAAAATCGTGTGTAGGAAGAAGTGGGCCTAAGGAAAATAAAATAACTCTATTTATAGGGTTCCAAAAAATTGTCGCCGCCTTGGGCCAGGCGATCGCTTGGGTGTCAGGCGATCGCCTGGCCCCCGTCTCTGTCCGCAGCCGAAGTCAGCCGAGCGATCGCGTAAATTAGTAGGGGATCACCTTGGTTCCGCCTCTGTCCCATACAACTCCAGGCCAAGCGATCGCGTGGCCCATAGGCGATCGCCTTGGTTCAGCCTCTGTCCCTCGGCAGATGCAGGCCAAGCGATCGTCTGGCATGCTGAGCAATCGCTTGGGCCTGCTACGTGATCATACTCCTTTCAAACTTCGACTCATGTCGTCTCGACTTCATCTTCTTTCTTCCTTGATCTAAATACCTACAATACAATACCAAAACAACCAAAATCCACACAACACTTGGTTCGAAGAATTAGTACCATTTCCAAAACAAAATAGAATCATTTCACACTAAAACCAACGAAAATGTACTAACTAATCTAAGCAAATCACAACCAAATGAAGGTGAAACAGCCACAAGCATGCTGCCACATTTAGAGCTGTTTTACTTTAAAAAACAGAACCAATAGATAAATCACCATCTTCTAGCGGGCCGCTTTCACGTACAACGATTGAATTCGTTGCATTCACGGGAATCACTGGAACTAACCAACTGCCTAGATCAGCGGCTTCGTCATCTTCTTCACCGCGAATCCATGCTTCACGCTCTAACATAGCCGATTCTATCATAACGTCCTCTGTCATCTCTTCCGACGCATCACTGTCGGTTTCCAGCTCATATTCTTCATCCTGGGGACCAACTGCCTCTTGATCATCGTCATCACCATCTGACTCTTCATCATCGTCATCACCATCTGCATCTTCATCATCGTCAGAACCATCTGCTGTCTTTGAAACTTGAGTCGACGTGGATCCGAAATAATGTGTGGGTGTCGATGCAAAATTATTCCCACCGGGGTATGCATCATCAGTAAAAGTGGAGGAAAACATCTGTCTTTGGATACGTTCCATTTCTTCATAATAATCACGAAACTGAGGCACGTATACGTTCGTGTATTGGTGAGTCACGTACACCGTTGCTTCTGGCTGCATCGCGCACAACTGATAAAAATCAACATCGGTGCTTAATGGGCACTTTACAGTACTTCCTCTCTGATTATTCAATAAATAATGCAACTCGTACTGTGTGCTGAAGAAATTTGCACTCAATTGACAATCGATAGTGTACCTCAGGCCGGCGAGATTTCTTTCGACATCTACGAATTCATATCCACCCGAGTACGTACAACCAGACCATGTTCCTCCGTATTTGATAATAAAATAGTGATCCATCTACACAGAAGTACAAACACATAACAATTAATAAAAATAACACAAAAATAACAAATCCCGCTCGCCAACCACATCGATTTCTCGCTCGAGCGGGATTAAAATTCACGAGCGGGAAATTGCATGGTTCGAGCGGGAAATGCAAAAATTCAAATTCTAGAATTTGTTTGAGTCGTAATATACAAAATTTCTCTCGGCAGATCTAAATCCCGCTTGAGCGTGACATTGGAAAACGAGCGGGAAATAACTATGCTCGAGTGTGGAATGGTTGATACCTATATTTGGAAATAATAAATTTCAATATTCGGAATAAAATCTACCACTTGCTATGTAATTTATACGTCATTCATATAAATTTCAATGTTTTAAATATTAAAAAGTCTCCTTTTCTAATTTATTACATACAATAAAAAATATGTGGAAACGAGAGGAAAATTATAAGGTTGGAAAAATACCTCAACTGATATTGTTGTCAAAGTTTGTTGCCCACTTTCGAATGTGATGAATTTCAAAGGCTGTTCTTGTGGGTGTGTAAAAGAGAGTTGTGAATGGTGAAATATATAGAGTTGTGAATGCTATACAGATTTTTTTCCGCATTTCACGTGAAAATTGTACATTTTTCATGTAGTGAATTTATTTCTACATGCATAAATCAGCTTTAGTTATATCTCATGTCTGCACAAGCAAGTAATTCATGTCATGCACCAGTCACCCATCATTGTCTATATTGACCAACTTTTCTGACATATTCCGCTAGGATATAAGGAAATCCCGCTCGAGATTCCGCTAGAGCGGGATTTGACACGTAGCGAGCGGGATTTCCTTATATCCGAGCAAGATCAACATTTAGGTTCATTTCATGCAGATTCATAATTTTTGGACTGAATTTAGTACGCTACTTAATCTGTATATGTTTCATATAAAATAATTAAATTACATAGTTATTGGCTAATGATTGTCAAATAATCACAAAATTAACAGTAAATTAATGATTGGAGTTTACACACACAACCAAGATTGTCATATACTTTATATCACATCTCTTACACATGTGTAAGAGATGTGATATAAACTACTTGACAAGATGACATATTATATTGTAAATATTCAAAAGTGTGTATTTTTCATTGTTTTGAAGAGAGGTGTATATTTTTCATTTTGCCAATTGGAATGTGTGTATTTTTATGGATTGTAACTTTAAAAATTATAATCTCTCTGCCTTGTATCAAAGAAAACTTAAAAAAAAAATTAACTGGTATTACATGCAACGCATGTACGTTTCTACTAGTTTGATAAATTCCGTGCTCAAGCAGCCGCATATGTTTAATAGAAGTCCTTTTTTCTCAAAAAAAAAAAAAAGTTTAATTAGTTGAGAAATTTTGTAAGATAAAAGTTTGGTCGGCAGAAAACTGGAGAATAGGGGATTTCGCTCCCAACGCTTCCAGGTTTTCGAGGCCTGAATCTCCAATGCATGACAAAATTAATTGAATTAAATCTATTAATGACGATAAATCTATATGTTCTTTGCAAAATTAGGGACATTAAACTAATTCTTATCACAAAATTTAAATTAATATTCATTATACTATAGTAATATTTATTTTTATGATTTGTATTATTAATTTTAATAAATTAATAGCGGTAGTGCGACATAGAAAATATTGAGACAAGTGATGATTCAAACTCTTTTCGAAATGCTTGAATTAAAATTCAAGAAAAGGTCCACATATTTTCTACTTCAATGAGATAATTTTGACGGAGTAATTGCACATTGAAGACATCATTACATAGCCATTTTTTCCAATCATTCTCCATATTTACATAGGAGGTGAGTTTTTCTACACTGCATGAAGCTTGCCGCGAAAGAAGTTGAGGAAAATTGCAGCCTACTTTTTTGACAGATTGGATACAATAGTTAGTCACGCTATTTATTGGCTTGCTTTAATTTGGGACCAATTTGGATGCCAACTACTCAATAACTGTATAACATCTTCGAGACGCCACACATTTCAATTTCATCATCCAATTTAGTAGCTACTAATTGTAAAGTGAAATGAAATTCTCTACATATAAAATATAAATAGGAGTGACGTCATTTTTATGCATTGACCAATAAATTAATTTATGAATTCTTGTTCCCTCAAATCTAAATTATAGTTTTATCTCGCTCTTGTACTTTTTTTTTTTTTTTAATTTCCGTTGAGTATTCCAAATCCACTATAAACAGCAGTAATTCATGTTAATGGGAAGAATATAGTACATGTCTCGAAATTTACATGGCGATATAAAAATTAAAAAAAAATCAAATAAATTAGCTACATTTTATTTTATTTCTTGCAAGCTCACAAAATACTATCTGCATATTATTTGCCTTTGGTTGAGAGTTGAGACCAGCTTATAATTATTTCGTTTCGTTTTGAAATTAATTCACATCAATACGTACATGTACAGTATGAGTCTTATACATAAAATAAATATAGGAAAAAGAACTTGATATAAATAAAAAAGAAAAGGTAAACTTGATCGTTTCGAGTAAAGATTAAACAAATAATCACCCTACACATCTAATAACACTAAACCATACAATATAGCAAATTAAGATGTTGAAAAAATGATTAAAAGAAATAAAAATAAGGCCTCAGACTTGTCGATGAACCGGCGTGACGACGGCGGCGATTGGTTTGGCGAGGTGGGTGGGATTAGTTTGTCCGGCCATGATCACAACTATTCTTGGCTCCATTTCCGGTTGCAAAGCGTGCGCCGACTTGTGGTTTGAGGACTCCTCCGACGATGAATCCCTATATGAGCATGCCAGAACCAGTAATGCCAGAGCTATCAATCCCAACACCAGCGCCACACCGCCGAAGAGGTACGGTATCGGCGACTTCCATCGCTCGAATCCCACGCCAGCTGCCGCCGGTGTCGTCGTGGTCGGGTGTTGGATTGTTGGCATCATATCTTTACGCTTGCCTAGCTCTGTGTGTGTGTGTGTGTGTGGAATTTTGTCCTATGCCAGGTTGTATACTGAAGTCTGAATAATAGTGTTTTGGAGATATGTGTGTGTGTGTGTGTGTGAGTGTGAAGGGAGATGGAAAGGGAGAATGGTTAAAGAGTTCATGGATTGGGATGGGAATTTGTGTGTGAGAGAGAAGTGACTCAGAACTGAGCAAAGTGGGGATTCTTTCTTCCTTTTCTTTGCTTTGCTGCATCTGTGTTGATTCCCAAGGGATTAATTTCTCCCCAAGCCTCTCCTTTTATTTAATTCCAATTTTGTCCTTGCAATTTACATCCATCTATTAATTTTCCCAAAAATAATAAGAGTACTGCTATAGTATTGACAAAGCTTCTTGTGTACCTTCCAATATACGCTAGAACCTCTAGAAAGGAACACTATATTTAAGAATAAATTTTAATTTTATCATATATTTTTATAGTTCCAACTTGAAACCAGTTATAAATAGGAATAAACTCTATATTTGTCATAATTCATACTTCCTCCGTCCCCGTTAGTTTGGTGTGGGGGCTGTGCACAAGTTTTAAGGAAAAGTAGATAAATATGTGGTAGGGATAGTTTAAGTGGAGGAAGGGATCCACTTATGATGTGTTGTTAATTTTTTAGTGGATGAAGAAACTTTATTACAGTAAATATATTGAACTTTTAAGGGTAAAAAGGTAAAAGACATATCTTAAAATAGAAACACCATACTAACCAGGAACGGCTAGAAAAGGAAAGTAATCATACTAACCTGGGACGGAGGGAGTATTTTGTTTCTATCTCATATTAAGGAAATATACCTCCATTTAGGAATAAATCACACTAAATAATACATATATATATATATATATATATGGAGTGATTCTCATGCAAACTCCCCTTAAAGTGAGAAATATGAATTAATCTCCACTATTGATCTTATCTACATGAAGGGTCAAGATTTAGCTTGGTCAAAGCGGGTCAAACCCGGGTCAACCCGTTGACTTTTTTTTCGAATTTTTTTTTTAAACTGTCACACAAGATGCACAACTTCACATATTCAGATGCACAAATTCACATATTCGGATGCACAACTAAGTGTATTGAGATGCACAAGATTTTAAGTTTTTTTTTATGTTTTTATTCATTTTTTTTTAAGGTTAGGTCATATGCACCACATCATGTATTCATATGCACCACACTATATAATGAGATGCACCACTAAGTGCATTAAGATGCACTAGTTTTGTTTTCGTTTTTTTTTATTTTCGTAAAACATTGTGCATCTAGTTACACTATGTGGTGCATCTAGTTACACTGTGTGGTGCATTTAGTTACGCATTGTGGTGCATCCAATTTTTTTTCAGTTTTTTTTTTTTTTTACAAATTCGGTGCATCTCACTACACATAGTGGTGCATCTCATTATGTATAGTGGTGCATCCGAATATGTGAAATGGTGCATCTTGGGTGACTGTTTTAAAAAAAATTGAAAAAAAAAAAAACTGAAAATCTTGTGCATCTAAATGCACTTAGTGGTGCATCTAGTTATACAGAGTTGTGCATCCGAATATGTGAAGTTGTGCATCTTGGGTGACAGTTTATTAAAAAAAAATTAAAAAAATAAACTTGAAAATTTTGTGCATCTAAATGCACTTAGTGGTGCATCTAGTTATGTAGAGTGGTGCATCCGAATATGTGAAGTTGTACATCTTGGGTGACAGTTTAAAAAAAAATTCAAAAAAAAATCGGAAAAAAAAAGTCAACGGGTTGACCGGGTTTGACCCGCTTTGACTTGGTCAAATCTTGACCCTCCATCACCAATAAACCTATGGTGGAGATCTATTCTCATTTCTTAGGATAATATTTATTCTCATATGATCTATCTCCTATATATATATATATATATATATATATATATATATATATATATATATATCATTACAATAGATTTAGGTTGACTACATCTTTTTTGTTGTAACCATATCCTTTAACTTGTGTGTCTTCAATAGTTCGTCCATATGCTCACCTTCTTGTTAAATCTAAAATATTTCCAACTTGTCGAGGAAGTTAAATACATACTTTTAAGTTATGGACTCTACATATTCTAGATGAAATAAATCAATACATGTATTTGCACATAATTCTTATACAATACATGTATTTAGTAATTATAATATTTAATTATTGTTCATGTACATTAAAATTAAAAATATTAAAAATTCTTTTTCAAACTCTATTTAGGAATAACCTCCTAATTTGTCATATTTTTCTGCAGTCCCAAAAGTATCTATTTATTATATAAACGAAAACGACTCTATGTAAAAAAAATCCTATGTGGCACTCCCCAAACTGCTCCATTCCATGGTGAGCGTCGTAGACTCCCAAATAATTCCTACAAATCTGCTCAGAATCAAATTAGTATATCAATAAGCAGGGTCGAACCACAGAAAACGGGATATAATTTATTCTTCCTATAAATCAGTTTTGGTGTAGCCACCACGCCTTAAATTTGAATTATTAATTATTAACTAAGGAAACAAAGAAATTAAATAAATTGCAAACGAGATATTAATCAAAAGGGAAGTAATTCGGCTTCGAATAAATCCACATTAGTCTAGGCTGTGATCATCGACGCAAAAATTAATTAATTATCTAAAACCAACCAGTTATAGGGTACCGTGAATGCAGCGGACATACCCCAATTCCTACGTACTTATTCGATAGCTAGCTGTAGACGCCAGACCTAACTATTTCTCTTATTAAAACATAACCTAGCTGGAAACGCCAGTCCTAGATTTAATGTTCTAATAGCTTTTAGCTTTGAAGGAACCCAATTTAAACGAATTACCCAAGAACGCAAGTAATAACCCGTTTACCAATTTATTCCTACTACGAACATGGTAGTTTTATCACTAATTAGCCCTATTCCAACAATTACGGATTGGGAGAACTAATTGACTGTAATCCGATTTAATCTAAGTTTATCAGGCTTTAAACAAATCAGAATTAACTCTAAACACAAGGAATAAATTGAAATCCTAGCCAATTAATTAGACGAACAATTAAGTCTCACAGATTATTAAACTAGTGCTTCAATATTCTCGCCGAATTAAAGAATTAGCCATGCATACTAGTAAAATAAAATACGATCAAACATATAAACTCAAGTATGATATCGAAAGAAGAAATTAAAATTGATAGAGAAAATAGTCACCGAAATAAATATAAACTTGAAATCCCCTTGCGTTTCTTCCTACTGCCGTGTCCTCTGCTTCCTCTTTCAAGGAATAAAAGTTTGTACGTATATAAACCTCCAAGCTAATAATTCCCCTCAACAAAAGTCTTCTAATATATATATACCCCTATGGCGTCTGGAAAGCAATAATAAATAAGAGAGTTCCAAACCCTTTGATAAAAAATAACCAGAGAAATAAACTTTCAAAGCATATTGGTTTAATTAAGATACTAAAAAAATTAGCCCATTTAATAATAAAGTACTAACTAATATTATAATCTAAAAAAAATTCCAGCCCAACTCTGCATCTTCAATTCCACAGCAAAATCGAACAAAATCTCATTTTTTCTTGTGTCCTCGCATCCACGTCTCTCCACTCTTGGATTCTATAATTTCTGCACAAAATAACATCTAAACGTGCATTATATCCACATAAAACGACTTAAAACCTCGAATTCTAAACAACCAAACACACACACATCATCCCATTTATCAAAATTCTCAAATTTTCTGGATATAAAATCAATATTTATCATATTTATATTCTATATATCTTATGTATTGCATGGAAACAAAATCTTTATATTTTCAATTAAATTATCCACTTAAACTTCCGATCATATACAAGAATGTTTATCAATTCATTATATTTATTGATTTGGTTTTACAATAACATCCCAATCTTGAAGAATTTAGATAAATATTCACACAATTATTTCACACAACTAATTTAATTTGACCAGTTACGTTAATTAGTTACTTGAATATATTGTTTTATTTTATGAAATTTCTTTCTTATGTGGTACACTTCTAATTATTCGAATTCTATTTATTTATGTTATCCAAATAAAATTCGAACAAAAAAGAGATATCTTCATATATTAATTCTTCATAATAATTCTCATATAAAATTGACGTGGGGCAATTTCTTTGAGAGCCAAATATATTTTTACCACACATCGATTTTGAGAAGTAAGAAAACTTTAAAAATTATCTATAAAAATGGGGCTCAATTAATCGGTTGATCAATAAACAGTTTAATTTTTATTAAAAATTTAATATAACCACTTATTAAGTCCTATTATATAAAATATTTATTTTTATGCACATTTGATTCATTCTCATGGACAACATGCTGATTTTGATTGGAACCGTTGGGGTAGACGAGCTGATTCAGTTACGACATTTCAACATAACGAGAGAATTCTGATTTGGAACCGTGAGGGTAGACGGGTTGATTCCAAACCGACCGTTCAACTTTTCATAATCGTGGTTGACGGAGGATTCCGACCCTGAACCATGGGGGTAGACAAGTCGTTTCAATTATGGAAGTTAAACTAAACGGGATGATTCCGACTTAAAATCATGAGGGTAGATGGGTCGTTCCAAACCGACAGTTCAACTTTTTCAAAATTGTAATCGACAGGAGGATTCCGACCTTGAACCAACGGGGTAGACGAGCCGATTTCAAACACGCCCACAAAACTCACACAAAGTGTAAAACTTAAAAATAATTAATTGACAATATTTTTATTGTAATTTTACTAAATAATAATTTTCCGTCGATTTTCGACGGGCTACAAACTAGTTCCTTAATATAGGTTTTACTGTATATAATTTTCCCCATTAATTTCGGTAACTTAACCGGCCAAATTTCCACCTTCTAAAGCAACGACAGATGACTCTTTAATATATTGCATTCTTTAGTTTGAATTTTCATACGTCCGTGCACAGTACTTAGGAGGACGTTTACTAAGCGGGATAAGCCGCATAGATATCAAGCGTTTACTTTAAGGGTACATTTACTTCGATGGAAAAGGGTGAAAAAAAGAATGTTTTCACTATTTTTTCATCATTTTCACACGTTTACCATGTTGGTTAATTTTCCTCAGGCAAGGATGGATAACCAATCCGGATGCTTCTTTTCCATCCATTTCTCACTAATTGTGGAAAATATGAACATGAGAGAGAGGTGTGATAATATTTTTAATGGATAAAAAGCATAAAAATGGGAAAAAGGTGTGGGACATGTAATAATTTTCTTTTCCATCCTAGTAAACATATGATAAAAAAAAAGGATAAAAATGTTAATATTTCTCATCTTTTCTTATCCATCATTTTCCAATGAAAATATTTTCATTAAAGTAAACGCACCTTACTGAAACAAATATGGGATTAATTAAAAAGGGATCAAGCATGATCTTTTTTTTTAATAGATCAAGCACGATCTTTTGACAACAAAACAACAAAGGATCACTAGATTTTATATATATATATATATATATATAACAATAAATTTATTCGGTCACACGATCATAAATAAAAACAGTTTATGAATCTGATTGGTATTTTGCTATGATTAGCCAAAAATTTGTAGGCTTGCAGATTCATGTCGGGATTTAAGTATATTATTTTGCGATGGCGAACCATTTTAAACCGTTTAATTGCAGTTTTTATTAGACGACTAGATGAGGACAATTTGATAACATGACAATTAGGCGTTTACTAAATAGAATATGATTGATTATTCTTATCTTATAATTCTTTGATTATATATGTAGTTTCAAATATCAACAATGATCATGTACTATGAAATATCTTCAAATATAAACGTTTGATTAGTTTATACAGTATTATTTTTATTTATAGATGAAAGGGTTGACGCCCAAGCAAGGAAGGAAGAAGAATGAGTGTATTCTTTTCCCGGTGTGGGCCTTCACTCGTCATAACTGGGCCTACCAAGCTTCTTGTTTGGGTTCAGGTATTTTCCTTATGGTCACTACTTTTTTTAATTACAAAAATGTCCAGAATATCCTGATGAGTATACATAATAAATGTGGTAGTATAAGTATTCAAAGTGCACACATATTGAAAATCTTGTTTTGTACAAGAATAGCCTGCAAATCACAGTCTCTTTTTTATTTCTTCTTATTGCTGACTAAAATTTATACTCTGTCATCTCTACTTTCAGTTCGTAAAACATTTGTCATTTTTTAAATACTATATATATACATCGAGAATTACAACTTACTTACATTCGTTGAGCATACACTTACGAAATTCAATGTCTTGAATCCTACCATTCTCGATGTTTTCATTTACTTGACTATATAAATTAATATTTACAATTTGATAAAGATATTAAAAAATTATACCTCCGGCTGTGGTGATTATTTTGAGAGAAAATGTCAAATACATCCCATTGGAAAGAAAAATAAAACTAAAAGAACACGAGAGAGGGAAAGGAATTGTTAACTTTTTTTTATAGAAAGGGAAGAAATTGCAAGGAAAGAATTGTCCCTTAAAATTATTCACTCCTTTCTTTCCGTTGTGCATCCCAATATAAACACATTTATACTAATTTACTATACTTAATTATCATGGAGAGAAATAAATTCGAATGTGTGAAAAAGAAAGGAATTCGAATGTCTTAAACATCATCACACCCCATAAGTCAACTCACTAAATTGGACTATATATCTATTGGTGAACGTCGTATGGTCCTAAATAATTCCTGCAAATCTGTTCAGAATCAAAATGAGTATAGCAATAAGTAGGATCAGACCACAGAGAACGGAATAATAACTTATTTCTCCTATTAATCAATTTTGGTGTAGCCACCACACCTTAAATTTGGATTTTATAATTATTAACTAAGAAAAATAAATAAATTAACTAAATAGGAAACTAGATATAAATCAAAGGAAAGTAAATCGGCTTCGAATAAATCCACACTAGTCTAGGCTCTGATCATCGACTCAAAGATTAATTAATTATCTAGGATCAACCAGTTATAAGGTACCGTGACACAAAAACTTGACTCAATAAAACAAACGAACTTAAGTCAAACATAAACAACCTCCTCACACTTAAGCTTTGCTTGCCCTCAAGCAAACAAAGATAAGCATGGACAAGAGAACAAACATGGACTCAAACGCAAAAAAGAAAACAAAAGAAATAAAATTAAATAAATAAAGTAAAAGGAATAAAATCATCGGATCTTTTTTCTTTTGAATTTAGGTGGCTTAAGCTCCAACTTAGGTAGCTTCTCATCCGAGAGTATTGATCTGTCACAAACGTCCTGTTTGGGCAAACGGGACGTATTTCCAGAACCTTGAGCATCAAAATCAGACGTCTCTTTCATCGAAATTTGATCTTGTTTCTCCTGCTTAAATTCAGTCTCAAGGTATCATTGGCCAGGAGAGTTAGTCACATCAATGACACAAACATCTTTAACATCAAAAGGATTATTTAAGGCATCATTAATACTGAAAGTAAATTTCTCTCCATGATAAGCCAAGCAAATAGTACCATTAAAGACATCAATGACTGACTTAGCAGTCCTTGAAAGGACGACCTAACAGAACTCCAGAAAAATTCTTTGACTGTATATCGCTCATTTTAACCACATAAAAATCAGCAGAATAAACAAAATCATGCACTTTCACAAGAACATTCTCTAAAACACCCTCAGGATAAATGCATGCCCATTAGCCAATTGCATCTTAACATTAGTATCTACCAACTCCACACCAGATAAGATATTATAAATAGATAATGGCATGACGTTAACAGATGCTCCTAAATCATACATAGCATGCTTGAGCTTTGTACCTCCAATGGAACAAGGTAAAGAGAACATACCTGGATCTTTGCATTTGGGTGGCAATTTCCTTTGCATCACGGTTGATACACTCCCACTCATCAAAATCTTGCCAACATCCTTCTTCTTTCCAGCAATGAAATCCTTCATGAATTTGCTCAACGGAGGAAGTTTGATCGCTTGAAGAAATGGAAGATTAATATCCAATTTTCCAAATATCGACATGAAGTCCATGGGATCTTCCTCCGGCTTCTTCTTTGCTAATCTTTGAGGAAAAGGTGTTGGAATAACAATGTTAGGGTCATATAAACTCAAAGGTTTATGCACCTTAGATGGCTCCTCAAATTCAGTTTCATGTTCAGCTCCTTTTTCCTTCAGCACAAATGTCGGATCACTCTTGTTTGGTCAAACAGAACGTATTTTCGGCTTCCTCGTCAGCTACAGCTTCAACTTCAGAATCATCCCGTTTGGCCATACCGATCCCTTCTTCAGATTCATTTCTCAAACTCTTTTCCAACTTTTTTATTGGTGACTCTTCCTACTCCTTGTCACTTCTTAAGGTGATTAAGTTCACTTGTTCTCTGGGATTCATTTGAACTTATGACCACAAACAACCTTGATTCTCCTTGAACGCAGTTATAGAAATCGAAAGTTGAGAGATTTGACGAGCTAATCCATCCATGCACACCTATTGCTCAACTTGAGACTGGTAAAGTTGTTGTACATTATTCTGCAAAAATTGTTGCGAGCCAATCAAATCTGCTATCATCTCCTCAAGAGACTTGTCGTGTTTTTCTTGCGGAAGTGGAGGAGGTGGAGCCTGCTGAAATCCTCTTTGATGAGGAGGTCGGTAGTTTTGCTGTTGTTGCTGCACTTGCTTCTGTGTTGAATCTCTCCAACGGAAATTCGGATCATCTCTCCAACCAGGATTATAGGTGTTCGAGTATAGATCTCTCTTCGGTGGTGGATCGGGGCAGCTATAAAAATTATGAGATGTGTTTACTTGAGCGTGAAGCTCTTCATCACTCCCATTACATTGCAAGCTTGTGTGGCCAAAGTTACCACATGCTCCACACGGTTTTTCCGTCTCTCCAACACTTCCGACCTTCTCAGCTACAGTATTCAATATCCTTTCCATTCTTCCCATTCCTCTCCTCAATCTTCTCTTCAAAATTGGAGGAACTTGTTTGTGCAGCTTTCTTGAGCAAGCTAACTCTAGGCTCCTCATATTCCCTTGTTGCTTCCACCAAATGCTGAATAAGGTTCTTTACTTCACTCACTCTACAACGAGAAAACCCTCCTGCACCTGATGATGAGTTGACAAAGTCCTTTGTTTTGCTATTCATACCTTGGTAGAAGTTCTACAACAAATCACCATCAGAAAATATGATTGGGGAAACTATCCAACAATTTTCCGAATCTTGACCAGTAAACACTTAATGTTTCATCATATTCTTGCTTAATTCCGCTAATCTCCTTCTTCAATGCATGAGTCTTGGTAGGAGGAAAGAAGTGTTCCAGATGAACCTTCTTCACTTCAGGCCATGTGGATATGGAGTTTAGTGGAAGACTGGTGAACCAAGCATTTGCTTCAGCTGTCTGAGTGAAAGGAAATGCGGCTAGCTTCAAGTGTTCCTCGGAAACTCCACTTGGTCGCTTCTGCACCTTGCATATCTTGATAAACTCACTCAAAAAATTGTACGGATCCTCTCCTCTTTTACCACAAAACTTAGGCAACACATGCAACAACCCCAGCTTAATTTTGATTAGTGTCTCTAAATAAATTAACTAAATAGGAAACTAGACATAAATCAAAGGAAAACAATTCAGCTTCGAATAAATCCACACTAGTCTAGGCTCTGATCATCGACGCAAAGATTAATTAATTATCTAGGACCAACCAGTTATAAGGTACCGTGAATGCAGCGGACATACCCCAATTCCTACGTACTTTATCGATAGTTAGCTATAGACGTCAGACCTAGATTTAGTGCTCTAATAGCTTTTAGCTTTGAAGGAACCCAATTTAAACGAATTACCCAAGAACGCAAGTAATAATCCGTTTACCAATTTATTCCTACTACGAACATGGTATCTTTATCACTAATTAGCCCTATTTCAACAATTACATATTAGGGGAACTAATTGATTGAATCCAATTTAAATCTAAATTGATCAGGCTTAACCAAAATCAGAATTAACTCTAAACACAAAAAATAAATTGAAATCCTAGAAATTAATTATACGAACAATTAAGTCTCACAGATTATTAAACTAGTGCTTTAATATTCTCGCCGAATCAATAAATTTAGCTACTCATACTAGTAATATAAAATACGATTAAATAATAAAAAGATAACATAATAAAAGAAACGAAAATAACAAAACTTGTTATCAGCAATTCAAAAGTCAAACCGCAAGAAATATGAAGTATTCTTCTCTACGTTGGCGGGTGGAAATTAAAACAACATGTATGGAATATAAATTCCCTATGTATTGCGGCTAAGGTCCATATATATAGAAAATAAAACTAATCCTAATTAGAAAATAATTCTAATGGGCCTAATACTAATAATAAAATAAATAATAAATAATCTAAACCGTAAAACAAAACTCGGCCCATTCTATTGATCTCGATATCAATTTTCTTTCATGTTCAATTTCTTCTAAATTGTATGGAAATTCTTCTTTCTCGATTTCTCTCGTCCAAATATCTATGCTCACAAACTCTTTGATTCCTACACAAAAAGATAACTAAAAATGCAAATTATATCCAATAAACAATAGAAAAAAGTAATAATATGAACAACCAAAACAAACATATCACCTATATACATATAGCTTGTTTAGGGGATGGTTCACATAGAAGGGACTTTTTTCGTAAAAAATAAAAATAATGCTTTTTATTTACTAAAATAATGTATTTTTATGTATTGTTTCAATACATCGTCATAATAATATATTTTTGAGTTACTATAATGCATTTTATGTAAAAATCATAATGCACCGGCCAATGACATCCGTTGATTTAAAAAAATCAGGTCCATATAGCTTCTTTTATATATATATATATATATTAAAACAAAAGTGAGAAGAGAGAAAATTCTAAAATCAATTTTGACCACTTCAAAAAAAATTCCTTACGAAATGGAGCAATTTTTTTTCTCTTCTATTTTATTTTCTTTCTATCATTCGTTTAATTTGGCTAATAAAAATATAGTGAAAATGCATCTTAAATTAAAGATCTTGATAAGATCTTTTGATATAAAAATCGTAATTTATCGATTTCAAACAAATAAGTTATGATTGTTTAAATTTTAAAATAATATATTTATGGAGTAAACTATAGTATAATTTTCCCTACGAGAAAGACAGGTTGGGGATGAGTGGGTGGGATTTTCCTTTATTTCTTATTTTTCTTAAATTTTTATTTCTTTTATTGAGAAATGAGATTATTTTTTTTTATTTTATTTAATTTTTTATTTATGTAAAACGAAGTCGGTTTGTTGACCGGGCATCTAGCGTGTAATTTCAGGAGGTCACATCACTTCTAATTTGGGAGAAATTGGTTGTGGGTGAAAATTCGCGAAAAATTAAAAGGTTTTGGTTTTTAAAACCAAATCTCAAACTTGTGTGCAAATCCAGAATTCGCCAAAAAACTGTGAATTTGCAGACTTATAAATCAAAACATCTAAGTACAATCATCATTCATAATCAAATTTTCAAGGTGATTTCATTTAATGCACCGAACACTTTCCATTATTTTTGCATAATATATTGTCATATTTGATATATATATATATATATATATATATATATATATATATATATATATATATATAAAGAGAATCAAATGAGATAGGAAATCTAAACTATTGTTCTATAATAAATTACACACTTTCCTTTGATGAAATCTATAATAGCGTCACGGCTTTGAGGTTTTGAATTGAGAAAAATCATGAAAGAATATGAGTGGAACAATTAAACTTAGCATTTTAGTATAATGAATCAATTTTATTATTATGAAGATAATCAATCAGTAATATTGGTTGAGTTCATACGATAGTTATAGGAGTTTCATTTATCATATGTTATCCATTATTGATAATAAGTGTATAGATATTAGAGAAAACCCTAAAATCAATTTTGACCATTTTTTATTAATTTAGACTACTTCAAAAAAATTTCCTTACGAAATGGAGCAGTTTTGTTTTTGTTTTTTTCTCTTCTTTCTATCATTCGTTTAATTTGGCTAATATAGTGAAGATGCATCTTAAATTAAACATCTTGATGAGATCTTTAATTTGATATAAAAATCGTATTTTATGGATTTCAAAACAAATAAGTTATGATAGTTTAAATTTTAAAAAAAATATATTTATGGAGCAAAATATAGTATAATTTTCCCTACGAGAAAGACAGATTGGGGATGAGTGGGTGGAATTTTCTTTTCTTTCTTATTTTTCTTGAATTTTTATTTTTTTTATTGAGAGAATTGAGATGATTTTTTTTTATTTAATTTTTTATTTATGTAAACTGAAGCCGTTTTGTCGACCGGGCATCCAGCGTGTAATTTCGGGAGGCCACGTCACTTCTAATTTGGAGAAATTGGTTGTGGGGGAAAATTCGTGAAAAATTAAAAGGTGTTGGTTTTTAATACCAAAATCTTAAAATTGTGTGCAAATCCAGAATTCGCCAAAACGTTGTGAATTTGCAGATTTATAAATCAAAACATCTAAGTACAATCATCATACATAATCAAATTTTCAAGACGATTTCATTTTACACACTGATATTGAGGAACATTTTGTATTATTTTTGTATAATTGTCATATTTGATATATATATATATAAAGAATAAAAAATGAGATAGAAAATCTAAACTGTTCTATAATAAATTACGCACTTTCTGTTGATAAAATCTATAATAGAGCGACGGCTTTGAAGTTCTTGATTTGAGAAAAAATCATCAAAAATATGAGTGGAACAATTAAACTTAGCATTTCATTATAATGAGTCAATTTTAATATTATGAAAATAATCAATCAATAATATTGGTTGAGTTCATACGATACTTATAAGAGTCTCTTTTATCATATGTTATCCATTATTGATAATAAGTAGAGAGATACTAGTGAAAATCCTAAAATCAATTTTGATCGATCTTAATTAATTTAGACCACTTCAAAGAAATTTCCTTACGAAATGGAGCAGTTTTTTTTTTTTTTTTCCTCTTCTATTTTATGTTTTTTCTATCATTCGTTTAATTTGGCTAATAAAAATATAGAGAAGATGCATCTTAAATTAAAGACCTTGATGAGATCTTTAATTTGATATATAAAAATCGTAATTTATGGATTTCAAACAAATAAGTTATGATAGTTTAAATTTTAAGAAAATATATTTATGGAGTAAAATATAGTATAATTTTCCCTACGAGAAAGACAGATCGGGGATGAGTGGGTGGGATTTTCTTTTCTTTCTTATTTTTCTTTAATTTTTATCTTTTATTGAGAGAAATGAGATGATTTTTTTTATTTTATTTAATTTTTCATTTATGTAAAACGAAGCCGTTTTGTCGACCGGACATCCAGCGTGTAATTTCGGGAGGCCACGTCACTTCTAATTTGGGGAAAGTGGTTGTGGGGGAAAATTCGTAAAAAATTAAAAGGTGTTGGTTTTTAAAACCAAAATCTTAAAATTATGTGCAAATTCAGAATTCGCCAAAATGTTGTGAATTTGCAGACTTATAAATCAAAACATCTAAGTACAATCATCATACATAATCAAATTTTCAAGGCGATTTCATTTTATGCACCAATATTGAGGAACATTTTCTATTATTCTTTTATGTAATTGTCATATTTGATATATATATATATATATAAAGAATAAAATATGAGATTGAAAATCTAAACTGTTGTTCTATAATAAATTACGTACTTTCTTTTGATAAAATCTATAAGAGCGCCACGGCTTTGAAGTTCTTGATTTTAGAAAAAATCATGAGAAAATATGAGTAGAACAATTAAACGTAGCATTTCATTATAATGAGTCAATTTTAATATTATAAAGATAATCAATCAATAATATTGGTTGAGTTCATACGATAGTTATAAGAGTCTCCTTTATCATATGTTATCCATTATTGATAATAAGTAGAGAGATACTATATAATATCGAACAATCAATTTTTATGGTAAATATATTACTTCATCCGTTTACAATATGGTTGTCATATTATGGACAATACAAATTTCAAGAAAATGGTGGGTAGTAGTGGATAGTACTGAGTAATTGTGAGTGGAGTAAGGGTCTACTATAAATGTGAGTGGAGTAATAAAAAATATAAGGTTAAATATAATGTATTATGTGGACCCTACTGCTATAAAATGGAAGTGACAATCATATCATGGACAGAGCTAAATGACAAAAGTAACAACCATATCGTGAACAAATAAAGTATCTTGTAATATTTTTATAATACGATTACAAATAATATATGAAAGCTATATTTTTTATGTACTTTTCCAAAATTCATAATGATTTATATTGTTTTAAAAGAAATACATTTAGAGATATATTGTTATAGTTTAATTATAATAATATTTTACTATTTTATTTAGATATAAACTATGATGCGCGGGTAGGGATTCTAGTTTATTATGAAACAAGAGTTTTTCATATATGATCTCTACCCCCTTGTTTAGTATAGGAATGTAAACGGGTCAGGGCGGGGTCGGATATTGCTTCCCGTCCCCGTACCCGCTTCAGAATTTAATACTCATCCCCGTTCGCATCTCCGTTTAAATCGGGGCGGGGATTCCCCGTCGGGAATAGAATCCTCATCGGGTACCCATTATTATATTATTTTTAATATTTTATTTCAAAGAAATAATGATATTAAATGTGTAATTTAAATAAATAATGATAGTAAAAATTAAAGAGTCAACATCTTTTTATATTATTTGTTCTTATAATTTGAATAGCTAACATAATTAATATATTTAATTAAATAAATTCTGTAATTATTAAATATATATTATATAAAATAATTAATTGATCGGGTTTGGAGAGGAGATCTATATCCTCGTACCCTCCCCGAACCCGACTCTGGTTTTAATATTCGTACTTGGCCCCAGCCCCGAAACTTTGCACCCATACCTGTCCCATTAGGAGCGGGGAGCCGCGGGTAAAATTGTCATCCATAATACTAATTATTTATGGATCAATGTATTGGATCGATCGCCATAGAGATGATTTGTTGTGAGATGATCCAATAAATACTTGTGAAAAGGATAATTTTTAATATAGCCCTCATTTCTTTCACTACAGTCTTTAATTATTATTATAATAAATTTAATAACAAACGTACAATTATATAGCCTCTGACTTAAAATTTCTAATTTAAAAATTTCATAACATAAACCCCAACTCTTTGAGTCATGTTCTCGATCCAAGCAGTGAATCCACATACATGATTTTTATTTTTATTTTTAATGAGAATCTACATACATTTGATCCTCGAGAACCTAAGAATTGTTAACATAAACATTAAACAATGTTGTTGAGTCCTGTAACATTCAGGTCCATATCAACAATAAACATAATTAAATTCCAAACTTCTCATATTATTGTTCGAAAGAATTCCCCTCGAGCCAATAACCCCCTTCGTTAATGTTAACAAATGTGAGCGAATTCCCAACAATTCCGACGTGATTATCGTTCAATTCCTGATTCTTAAGAAAATTGAATTCAACTCTGAATACGTGATTGTTGGGGTCTTCGTTGATATGGGATCATTTTTACATGGCCTGAAATAAGAGGTGAACTCATGAGAGAAAAGAGAGCTAAAGAATTCAGCCCTGAACTTCTAAGAATTGACGTACTGGGTAGAGCTCGACCCCAAACAGAGCTGATCTCCTAGACTGAGCAGAGCTCAACCCCAAGCAGAGCTAATCTCCTAGACCGAGCAGAGCTCGACCCCAAGTAGAGCTGATCTCTTAGACCGAGCAGAGCTCGATCCTAAAAGTTAGTATTATAAGATCTTTTTTAATTGAATTGACGAAAATACCCCGCACTATGGTAAGCTTATAAATACCCCCTCTTTCCTAATGTGAGACATCTTTTCTTCCTCTTGACTACCGCTTTTCTTTCTCTCTATTTTCTCTTTATCTAAAATTTGACTTAGCATCGGAGGTCCTCACCGGATTTAACCCCCGGTAATGGACTTTCTTTTTGTTTTGCAGGAGAATTCGTTTAGGAATTTGAAAAAGGGCATTCGAAGGAGAAAATTCGGCTTTCTCCGCTAATGAATCATTTCTCGAATTCAATATTTCTCTTGTAATATTCCCTTTGTTGATACAGCTTTAATCCGACTCTATCAACTGGCACCGTCTATGGGAAACATGGGCTGAGGCGTTGATTCGTGTTTGTCTGCTTTTAGTTCAATGTTTCCTTTCAATTTTTGCTTTTGTTTGTTGAATTTTGCTGAGAAATGAAGGGAACGTTGTCTGCCCTCGCAGGGTGATGCTGTAAACGCCCTGACATAATCAAAGCAAGCTGTGAAGTTAGTTGGGATTTTTTGCTTTCTAGTTTGCCGTCTCTTTTATGCTGTTTATCTAATTGAATCGAGTTTCAAGTTGTCGGAGTCAAATTTAACTGAGGTCTGAGATGGGAAAATCCAGTGAGCGCATAGAGGGATTATCGAAGGTTTCCAGTGGTGATAACCACGATAATTGCTTCAGAAGCGTGAGGACAGAAGAGATAAACCCATATCTAAACTGATAATCATTTTCTGTGAACAAATACTTTGATTGCTCTGGTATATGTGTTTGATTACCTCTATGGCACTAGCAAAAAATCTAAATATCGTGTGCCCTTCTATCTCTTCTTGGTGAGCTAGTTAGTTCTGAATCGCTGTTAGTTTTCGCAGAAATCCTCTCCCCGTTTTAGAAATTGAAGAAGCAAACCCCCAAATCAGTTACGAAATCCCCAAATTCATATTTTCTCTTTCCTTCGGGTAATTATTGTTGCCGATGTCCTGCACAGTGCGTGGGAGCCTTTGTGCCCATGTTATTGTTTCGCCGGAAATAGCTTTGCTTTTCGGGTAGTGAGGTGAGAAAGTTGCGGATCTGAGGAACCAAGATCTGGCCAAGGTAAAAGGCTTGTACAAGTTACCACAGTCTCGTCCCTCTGAACCCGCCGCTGCTCTTGGTTTGTTTTTTCTAATTTTCCTTTTGTCATCTAACGCTCTATTCGATAAGTATTTGGCGAATGTTGGTTGATTCACTGAGTTGGTTAATTATTGACTGCATGTGTTGAAATTAGCGATACTTGCCGTGGTAAATACATTATATGATTTTGGGTTAGGGATTACTGGTTTTTTCTTATAAGATCATTTTGCGAACTCCAACTGTTTGTGGTAAAGTCACATAGAGTTTTCCGAGTTAAATCCCGAGCATATGCTCCTATATGCTCTGTAATGTTATTAAGTGTGAGTTTGATCCGTGGTTAATTATTTTACTCTCCCGGATTTTGTAAATTGTCATATAAACCTAAAAAACTTTGCGAACAGGTTAGCGAACTTGGAGTTTAAGTGAGGGGTTGAGTTACTTTTATTTACGTTGACATAGCTAGGTTGGCAAATAATCGTCAAATGCATTTTCAGTTAAGATATATCTCCGGTCTTGTTGAGAGTACTTAGATTTTCTATTATGGATCTTTTTCTTTGATTAGCTATTGATGAAATTGAAGGCTTTAGATTTGTGATGCTGCTGTCTTATACCCCTGCTTCTAAGGGCTCTCTTTCTTAAACTTTTCCTTGAGAATATTTGTAGTTAAGGACAATTTCTCCCCAAGGAGCATAAACGAAGATGAATTGATGGGACATGATTTATCAAAGAAGCAACACGTGTAAAAAGGTGTGTGGCAAAGGAAATTCACTGTGAATGAAAAACTCGTAAAAGAGCTCGTGCAAGTTGTCATAGGCCTGTTCTTCCAAACCCGTTGTTGCTCTTGGTGTGATCTTTTTCTAAATCCTCCCTTTATTACCTACTGCTCCATCGATTATTCGAGAGTTGATTAGCTGGTATTGGTTGGTTTGGTGAATAAGTTAGTTGTGGACTATTACATGTGTTGGAATCATTGTTGCTTGATTATTATACTTGAATTATCTGACTTGGTTTGGTTTGCTGATCTTTACTGGTAGCTTTTTCTTCCTACGAATCTAGCTTAGGCGATACTTCGTTTCCACTTTTTGTAATAAAATCGTGTATAGTTTTATGAGAGACTCTGGCGTGCTTTGTGTTTGTCTAGCCTGTTATGTTAAACCTCACCTAGTATTTAGATGAAAATTTAGTAGCTCTAGCTATTTTGATTGATCTGTCCTAAGAACACTTGTTGCCTGCTCGTCTATGGCTTGTTTTGGAGGTGCAATGGTATGATCGTTCTGATAATTGAGGAAATAATCTCTACTTGATAATTGCAAGTTTTGTGTGTTAATGACTACTTGATAATCTGTACCTCTTACCTCTACACCTTAATCCTTGCTGGATCTGGGTCATCTAAGCCTTTTCTTGTTTCCTATTGTTGTGGAATGATCTTCCTCAGGTTGCCCGAGTATGAATTTATATAGCCTTCAACGGCTTAAATATTCATATGAGCGATTTGTACATAATATGTCACTTATTTATTACTTAATAGATTATTAATTATCTGCGCGACTAATATTATAACCCTGCCTGTGAGGGATCTCATTTTTTACTAATTATTACGCTTGAGAATTATCGTATTACAGGACAATCTCCCTAAGTGAAAGAAATGAAGATAAATGGAAAATGCAATATGATTTGTCAAAGAAGCAGCACATGCGTGAAAAGGTTTGCGGCAAGGAAAAATGACACTACATATACCATAAATTCAAGAACAGTAAAGCATTAAGTTCTGTTGTTTTCCAGTACTCTATGCATATGAAATTATTATTGCACGGTCCTGTTTATTTTTCTGGATGCATCTAATTGTTTCGATAAAATTAGGATTTGTCTATATTTGGCTGCATTTATAAAAAGGATGAAACGGAAAACTTTGTGAGCGAGTTTAAGATTGGATCATGAAAAGCATGTCAGGCATAATGAATTTTCATTTGATTTATTGTTGATAATAATCAATTATGCAAGAACCTGAGCGTACCACTGCATTCTTTTGCACTTTTCGAATCATGAATATCATATTTAATGCACTATGGAAATATGGGACGCTGAATTTGTGTTTTCAGATGCCTAAAACACTCCCAAATTTAAAATTAATGGTTGCTGAATTATGTTTCTCAATGTTTACATTGTCATCTGCTGGTAGTAAAACTCCAAGATATGTATAATTGTGCTAATTTATGTATCCATAGCTCATAATTGAGTGAATCTTGCTGATAGGTAAAGTAGTATTTCAATAATTAAGTTCTGATGGTTGTCATCAACATAAATCTCATTTCTAGACTACAAGGATGGTTTGCAGATCCGTGTTGGAAATTTAAGAAACACATCTAATCTTACAAAGCTAATTTATTTAAGTTTCTAAATAAAATTTTAAGAAGAGTAAGCTGCGCATCTCTAAGCCGCGCATCAAACGAGCCTAAAGTGCTCCAAGTAAGCCGCGCATCTCCAAGTTGCGCATAAAACGAGCCTAAAGTGCTCCAAGTAAGCCGCGCATCTCTAAGCCGCGCATCTCCAAGCCGCGCATCTCTAAGCCGTGCATAAAACGAGCCTAAAGTGCTCCAAGTAAGCCTCGCATCAAACGAGCCTAAAGTGCTGCGAGTAAGCCGCGCATCAATCAAACAAGCCTAAAGCGTTGCAAATAAATCGCGCATCTTTAAGCTGCACATCTCTGTGACTGAAATAAGCTTTTGTCCAGAATTGAAATAAATGCTGAATAAAAAGAACTAAAGCTAGACCTTAAAAATGAAGACGCATGACTAGTACTCGCAATCATAAACTTGTAAAGATCAAGGTTGAAAGTCATTGAAGCTATACCAAGAACAATTGTAAATGAATTTTGAGTTGAAGGTCTGACCTCAAGAATTAAGGCTCACACTATGAATGTCAATGCTAATCTTCACATCTGTATCTTCGCCATACTGAATAGCCATATCAATTTGCGAGAGAATGTACTGAATGCTGCAGCAACCAAAAGTATTGCTATTAGTTTCATCTTTACTTTTCAACGAACTATATAAAGCTTCCATTTTGCTTTTTTATCAGCTCTAATTATTTCATTTCTCAAGCTAAACTACAGAATTGTACTTAATGACATGATGGAACTAGAGTAGAAATTGTTGTGTGAAGAAGCTACTAATTCCACAATTAAATATTTCAGTTAGGGGAAATCTGGCTAAAGGAAAGCACTGTAGTCAGCTTCTAATCATAAATTCCATTGCACCAAACGGTCCTCACATATGACAGATTTTTTCATCATATCATATTCATATTATTGACTTAAAAACAATAGAGCAAAGGCTTTAGTTGGACAAAAGCCCACGAAGGATTGGAGAAAATGTATGCCAATTGTGTAAGCCTTGACTTGTGATATAAAGGAATAGCTCATGATCATGACTGCCTATATCAAGACATCAAACCACACAGTAATGATAAAAGTACAAAAGCTTTTTGCAAAATCTCATGAAGTATAATGATAAAACCTATAGAAGCCTGAATTAATAGCTCAAAGATTAATAATCTGTAATCATCAGAGCTAAGAAAATAGAGTGAGTCTCCTGTGGAGACTTCCACGGTGCAGATGGGCACCCGCCCCGCCCACGCGCCCAATTTGACCCGCGTGTGAGATCCACGCGCCGCGCGTGGGTCTCACGCGCCACAGTTTTTTTTTTTTTTTTAAATTTCCCGATTTTTTTTTAATATTTTCAGATTTTTTTTTTCTCGACGGAGCCTTCGGCTCTGATTTTACGGCTCCGCCTTCGCTCCGATTACTAAAATAAGGATAATCGGCGGGCAACATTTTGGACTTTTACGGCTCGCTCCGAGGCCTTCGGCTCCCCTCGCTCGTATCTTGACCATAGAAGAAGCGGCAAACAAAAAAAAATGAAAAAAAAAACTGGAAAATAAAATAAAATAATTAAAAAAAAATGATCAAGGGGGGTTTTGACCGGGTCAAACCCGGGTCAAACGGGGTGGGTCGGGTCAAATGGGTCGGGTGTTGCACGGTAGAGAATATGCACCTAAGTTTTTGTCAAGAAAATAAGAGCTGAAGCGGGAGCTGGAAACCATAGCTCAAAAATGAGATAAAATGAAAAAGGAAGCAAAGTGGAAATGAGAACTGCTTAGATCAAGGGCCAAGAGTCCATAGCTCAAAATTGAGAAATGAATTAAAGCCTGCCGTCAGGGGCAAAATTTGAAGTTTTAAGTTTGAATGTCTGGAGAGTTGGACGAGAGATCTGAACTCCAAAAGTCCAGATATGAAGTCGTAGCACAATTGTTACATCTCAAAGCTAAAATATTCCACTAAATGCATTGTTAATGTTTTATGTTGTTTAAGAGTCTTCTCTACTCCAAGCGATAACACAATGGTGAAATCACTCGGAGTAGGGGAGGCTGGTGTGATATGAGATTATTTCAGCATGGGTTGAATATCAACGCAAATAGCGAAAAGAAGACGGGCCCGTGGCCCAAAATGCATTACCAAGGAGGTCAGACAATATGTAGATACAGAGGAATACGTCTCAGACCTGGCACTAAACTGATATTTGAGAGCTGACACTCTGCTTTGGCCCCTCAGAGCTGATGTCAGAACGTTGACAAACCTTTGAAGTTTACAACCGGAGTAAAGAAACAGATAGAAAGCCGAAACAAGGGCTGGAACGAAAAATCACAGCTCTAGGCTCAGAAGCCAGAGCTGAAAAATGAATCTCGAGAATCAAATCCCAAGATCAGAGTTCGAAATTCAAAGTTCAAATTCTGGAAGTTCCAAAACAAGGTATCACTTCTAAAAAATGTCAGAAGTATATGATAAATAACCAAATCTGACCAGGTTTTGTTCATTCCCTTTTAAACTTGAATCTCATACACTAGAACTGATGCGCTCTCAAAGTTAAGTAATAACTGCATAATGATTAAGTCGTCATAAATCATTTTCTCGACCTTTAAAAAAAGAGAAAATCACAGGTCTCAATTTCAATTCATGTATGCTACTATGTACCTAAAAAGCCTACTGATAAGTTGCCAAAATTTGTCCCCATTATGAACGCAAGGGAAAGCATAACAGATTGATCTACTTGATTCTAAAAGCACTTCATCACCTTTTTGCTGAGATGTATTGGATGAATATTTCTTTGAGGTCCGCATTGGAACATTAATCGAATTATTCTGGATCATATTTTTCCTCGTCCTTCTGTTACAAAAAAGTATTAAACTCTCCCCTTTTCAAGTCTTTCATGTTAACAGAGATTGCGTAATGAGGGAACTGATTCACCTTTCTGATCTGAAGAGCTCAATTTTTGGAGAAAATCTTAAGCTTAAGGTCGTGATCCCTGACAAAACTAAAACACATATGAATACTTCAACATATCCGACGCACTGAGTAAGTTTATGTGCTAAACTATTTATGCTGCTTACAGCCAGAGTTTATGGAATGTTTAGAATTTGCTTTAAGAGCAGAATATGGAAGAATTTATAATTTGGGATTAAGAGTTGAAAATTATATCTTGGAACCAGGATTAAACAGTAAAAGAAATGAGATCTAAGAACGAAAGCTAGGGAGCTAAGAGAATGGTAGAAGTACTGAACAATGATACATCTTTACTGCAATAGTACAGATAACTTATCTGATAGGATTTTCGGTAAGCCTGAGGTAGTTAACGTTAAGTTCTGTGTGACAGCATAAATAGAATTTTTGTGGACCGACGTTTCTGGTACAAGAAGTATGAAATTCTATTCTTTTATTAGCAAAATTTCATAATGAAAGAATTGATTTAGTACTTGAGAGATTAGTCACAGAAGAAAGTCTTAAGTTTGTAAACTCGTATGTTTCGATTCACCAGGTTACCATAGTGTAATTTGTGCACTGTATGTCTCCTTGCTGATGCCTTTCTCCTACGAGAAAAATAGGTGAGTTTAGGTGAGAATTGTATGATCTTTCGATTGTTGTTGATAATTAAATTATATCTCCACCCATGATTATTTCATCATTCTTGAGTTTGCTCCTTATTACAGTATACGGGCAACAGATTTTAAGTGTGAAACTAACATTTTGAGATAATAATTGCCTCTCGCATCTGATCCAAATTTGTATAATTTGCATATAAAACGGTTGGAAGTTTTCACTTTTAGCTTGAAGAATGAATGTTAATGTGAGAAATAAATAAGCCTCTTGTTCATATGTGTAGTCTTCTCTACTCCAAGCGATTACTCAGAACTGACCATCACTCGGAGTAGGGGAGGCTGGTTGATATGGGATCATTTATACATGGCCTGACATAAGAGTTGAACTCATGAGAGAAAAGAGAGCTGAAGAATTCAGCCCTGAACTTCTAAGAATTGACGTACTGGGTAGAGCTCGACCCCAAGTAGAGCTGATCTCCTAGACCAAGCAGAGCTCGACCCCAAGCAGAGCTGATCTCTTAGACCGAGTAGAGCTCAACCCCAAGCAGAGCTGATCTCCTAGACCGAGCAGAGCTCGACCCCAAGCAGAGCTGATCTCTTAGACCGAGCAGAGCTCGATCCCAAAAGTTAGTATTATAAGATCTTTTTCAATGGAAGAGACGAAAATACCCCGCACTATGGTAAACTTATAAATACCCCCTCTTTCCTAATCTGAGACATCTTTTCTTCTTCTCTTGACTACCACTTTTCTCTCTCTCTATTTTCTCTTTATCCAAAATCTGACTTGAGCGTCGGAGGGTCCTCACCGGATTGAACCCCCGTGTTGGACTTTCTTTTTGTTTTGCAGGAGAATTCGTTTAGGAATTTGAAAAAGGGCATTCGAAGGAGAAATTCAGCTTTCTCCGCTAATGAATCATTTCTCGAATTCGCTATTTCTCTTGTAATATTCCCTTTGTTGATAGAGCTTTAACCCGACTCTATCAATTATTCAAGAAATTCATAGACCCTAAATTTTGTGTAGAGGCAGCGTCGATCTGACTTCCAGCACGAACATGAAAGCCATTGTATGTGGCTGGCGAGGCGACAACAGCGTTGTGGTGAAGATGAAGGGGTGAACAAGCGATGTGTTGGCGTTTCTTGCGGGGATTTTCGAGTGGTTTGAGAGCGCAGTCAATCTCAAAGCCGGCGTCACTGATGTAGGACTCGACGGTGGCATTGCCATAGCAAGAGACGACCGAGTCATCGAAGAAGTTGAAGAGAAAATCGACGGCAAAGTGAGGTGGGTGGTGAAGGATGTTGTTAGAATAAATGGCAGGAGTTGGCTATGGTGTTTGTGACTTTGTGTTTCTCAACTTCTGCACTGCAGATTTGTCGAAGTAACTTAAAGTTGGAGGTTATGAATTATTTTATTTTTTTCATTAAAGCATGGCTATAAAGGCATAATTGTACGTTTATTATTAAATTTATTATAATAATAATTAAGGGTTATAATGAAAGAAATGAGGGCTATATTTAAAATTACTCTTGTAAAAATAATAAAAATCAACTTTCCTCAAGTGGAAAGCTCATATTAGACAAATGGGCTCAATAGACTGGGCGTACCTACCCTAATTTAGGCCTACATGTAAGAAGCTATATCCTAATTACTCGTTATTTTAGTATGACTCTTTTTTTTGTTAATTTACTATAAATATTCTGATCTTTTTCAAAATTAAAATAAATGGACTGAAAATCCATAACCTTTTGTATATTTTATAATTTCCTTTGAATTCAAATTTAAAATTTAAGAAATCGACGTTTATTAATTGTTTAGTTCATTTTTGTGTCTTTTTTTTATGCATATGATTGGTAGTTTTTTGTGTGTTTGGGTCGTTATTGCTCGTATTTGGCCACATATTGTGACATTTGGATTGGTGTTTGTAATGTGCAGGTTTTTCATTGGTTCGGTGAAGAAAATGGGTGAAAAGGTAGATTTTGGATGAAGAAGGATGAGCAGCGCTCACTGAGTTGGGAGAGCGCTGGGGCCCTGAGACTAGCTAGGGAGCTGAGAGCCTAAGGCCAAGCAGGGCCAGCCGTTGTTGGGTTGAGTTGCGGCAAATCCTGCTCAGCTGGCACTGGAACCTTGTTACGCTGGCTAGCGGTATGCCCATACTGCCAACTTGCGCTGACAGGGCAGTTTGCCTATACAAATAGCAGCTGCTGGCACAAAACTACTTTTAGCGTAGGTTTTAAAATAACATTAGACGGTTTTAGGAGAGAAGAAATCATTGTACATATTTTTACTTTTCTCTAGTTCTTCGAAACTCTTTCCTTTAATGATTGATGTTCGGATAATTCACGCTTCAACTTTGTAAGGATTTCACTTTCTTTGTTTTATCAAATTTAGATGTGTTTGATTTTTGATTTACTCCAACATCATGTTCTAATTCTTTATCTAGGGTTTGCGAATTCATATCGGGGTTGATTGATTACTTGTGATATGTTAATGTACGCCATCTAGTTCAATTGGTTTGTTAATTCGATCAAACAACTGATCATTGTTTGATTGTGTTGGTGAGGAATGAGATTGATAAATGATTTCGTTGCGTGTTCGTGGTTGAATTGAGATTAGGCTTAATCGGAAACGCATGGAATAATACTACCTCCGGCCCCCAAATAACTTTCTATCTTTCCTTTTTGGGACGGTCCTTCAATAACTTTCTACCTATTTTTGTCAGACCCATACAATAAATATTCTCCCTTAACCTTACTTTTTCTCCATTCACAACAACTTTTTCCTTAATTCATGTGCTACTTCCTCCTGGGAACTTATTTTAGGACTGAAGGTAGTAATTGTTTAATTTGCACCGCCTTTATAGCTTAGATCGATTTCGAATGCGAAAGCTAGAAATTGAGGACTCGATTTTTGAATGCGAAAGCTAGAAATTGCGTCACTTGGTTAGAGGAGTTGTGTGAATTAATCGATTGCGCATTGCTTTCAATTGTTAATTGATTTTCCGATATGATGAACTTGTGCCCTAGAATTTTATCTTTATATATTAGTTTAATTCAATTATTGCATCCTAGTGTATTATCTATCAAAGCAATTTGGTTTAGAATGTTTAGGATTTTATTTTCATTTTGTGGAAAGCATGAATTTATTTGTCTTGTTAAGCCTTTCTTGTAATACGACTTGGGTTAGCTTATCGCACTACATTGACCTCGTTCTCTTGCGAGCAATTCATAGGTGTTTTGAGTTAAATTGAGTTTACTAATTCTCAATTAGGGTTTGTAAATCTCACTTAAAGTTTATTAATAATTTTGATTAGAGTTTACTAATTCACAATTATGATTTATTTTTCGCTTTGTAAATTCTTAATTATTTTCTTTGCAATTTTTTTTTCACAGTTTTCGTGAACTTCTACATTTTTTTTTTTAATTTGAAGATTTTGAAATTTCATCCATCATGTGAAGATTGATTTTGAAGATTGAAGGATTTGTACGGAGATGTTATTCTCCGCGGCAATTGAAGATTCGATTTGCATAAGTAGTGGAGCATTTTGGCCTTTTATCTAGTTCCGTAACGCTTCGCATAGGCATGAAAAAAGCAAACATGATTGGAGCACAAATACATCAGATACATATACAAGTATATTATATATATACAGATAGAAGAAGCGGAGTAAGAGCACATGAAAATTGTGAACAAATTAAATACTACAAGAGTTGAATGAGAGAGCTGCAGCTACTAATTATATAGTAAGTATGGTGTTAAGATAGGGTCAAAAGGAGGGAACGACGCCGTAAGCTGCGTCGGATGGCATGAGAGATTGAGAAGAGAAGATTATCTGATCATCAACTTGGAGTTGAGCGGTGGTAGCTGATCCTCTCCTTTTGGCAAAGCGGCCTTTGATTCTGGGCCTTGTTTCTGCATACGCCTTTCTGGAGGCGTACCTAATCGTCTTCTCGAACTTTCTGGTTTTCTTCTTCTCTCTGTACCTCATCACTCTCGCTTCTCTGTCCATTGCACTCAGCTGACTTGGTGCACCTTCAATCACTGTGCTCGAGAATACATCGATTGTTCCTTTCGGAGCTCTTAAGCTTGCACTTGTGTCGTATGCTTCTGCTTCGCTTGCTGCTGATTCCGGCACTATCCCCACGTCCATCGATGAAATTGAAACCTAATTAATTCACATGCAAATTCATTTATTTATTTATATTGACATGATGATTGGCATACTACTTTGATAAAAAACTCACAGTTTGAGTGATTGATGGAGGGTAAGTACTATATCCCAGCTGAGAACAATTGCTACTATTATTGTTTCCCTTTTCATACTTAATAGGAACGATGCTGTCGCCGCCATAGCTGCTCTGACTCTGAGGAACACCGTAATGCTGCTGCTGCTGCTGCTGATAATGATGATGATTGTTGCACGAGTATCCCTCACTGAACTGACTGTAGTCATCGAGATCCAAATACTCGTCGAATTCTCCGGCAAACGACGGCGGCCGCGCCTCGTCGTCGCCGTTCTTCATTGGGTTCAGCAACAGCCACGAAGCTGCTTCGTCTTCATCATCATCGGCTGCTTCCGGAGTCAACATCTCATCCTCCGGACGGATCATATGCCCACCGGCTGAGGGGCAGTAGAGGGTGGTGGGAATCGGCTGGACAGGGACGCGGTGGTGGCGGCGGGCGAGGGGGTTGGCGGAGTGGATGTTGGCGTCGCAGGCGGCGCAGAGGGAGGCGGAGTCGGCCTTGCAGAGGAACGCCGCCGGAGCTCTCTCGCAGGACTCGCACACCCAGACGCGGTCGTGGAGCGAGGCGGGGTGGATGTGGATGCGGGCGTCGCAGGGGGTGCAGAGGTAGGCGAGGTCGGCGCGGCAGTAGACGGAGGAGGCGGCGGAGCGGCAGGCGTCGCAGGGGCGGGCCCAGCTGTCTTTCATGGTGGCGCCTGTTTCGAACTCGAGCATCACAACTCTGTTTGTGTTTGGGAGAGAATGGAAGTGGTGGAGTGGAATGGAAGCACAAGGGGAGGGGGGAGTCCAAGTAATGGTGGCAACTGAGAGTTTGGAGGATACACGTGGCGGGGAGTTAGTGGGTTAGAAAAGTTGTTTACTAATTTCGTGGCTACTATAAGTCGTGGTGGGGACCGCCTCTGGGTCTGGGGCCCATCGGACTGGGATGTTTCCGACGTGGCTTACTAGACTGGCCTTTTTGGTTTCAATTATGTACAGTTACAGTTGCATGCATTGCCATTGCCATTGTGGAGTGTAGGTGCAGCACCAGCAAAGCAAGACAGCCATGTGCAACCTTGTCGCTCTTGTAGGCTAATTAAATCAGCAGGGTGTAGTTTAACCGTGTAACGTTATCTGTAGCAATAAAATTTAGGTTTTTGTGTTTACTCATGTTTCACACTATTAATTTACTATTAGTCTAAATACTTTTTTTTTTGTCAAAATAAAAATTGCTATGATATGATAATTTGTAATTAAGTATGACTCTATTACTAAAAATTGAATTATAGTTGTATGCTTTCTTTAGTTATGGAATAATTAAATTGATATTCAGTGCTATTATGTGCCCTAATTCTTTAGCTGCATTTTGGTTATGGTACTACATATATCATTTTTAACATTAATATATGTATAATATAATAAGGTTCGTAACATAACACAAATACACAATGTGTTTTGAGTGTGAAAAATGATGGTGTCCCAATCAGTGAATGGTGGTAAGAAATGAAGGTTATCCTGTTTTAATTTGGAGACAGTAACGGAAGTTAAAATGAAAGATGAAGACGTGGGTGCAAATGGAGTAAGTAAGAATGGTGAGTTGGAAATGAGAATAGCCAATGGGAAGATACCATGTAAGAATAGAATTGTGAAGATGGGTACAAATCTCAACCACGAGTTGAGAGCTCAACTCTTTGGAGCAATATACACCAAGTGAGCAATTTTGGGCCCAATGATAGGAATGTCCCGCAACCACTCACTACAACTCTCGACTCTATCACTCTATCCTATTTTTATACACACTATACGCTCAAATCATCTATTAATCTATTCTTGAATAAGTGTTTTATTTACAAATAAATTTTATTTGCTCCTAGGTGTTTATGTTTACTAACTTTATCCAATAATGAAATCAAATTTCTTTTTTTACCTTTGTCCTCATGCAATATCTTTAGTCGTTAGATTTTTCATAAATGGTTGGAGATAAAATGAGTAAGTTTACATCAATTCTTTAATATACTATTCGTTTTTTCTTTTTTTCTTTCGAGGAATTTTAGTACTATAATTTCAAAATGTCATAAGTAAAGCACTAAAATAAAATTTTAAAAACATGGAAAATTTAGCACAACCATAATATAATATCATGTCCTATCACTAAAAAGAATTAAAAGTTTATATTGTATTTTTCATATTTTTAAAGTGTTGCACAATAGATTCATTAACAATTATGCAAGAACTACAAACAGTTTACAATAAAATCTCAAGATGTCTTAGTAAATTTGGTAATTCAAAATAAATGCTATTATTCATAACTAAATTCATTTGGCTTATATTCCTAAGGAATCATGTTCTACAAAATTGAACTTTTTCAAATAATATAATATTTTAATTTTGTGGTGAAAATAAATAAATTAAATAGAATTGTATTAACACAAAAATACTCTAAATTTCGTAAAGAATTTCCACTATCTAGAAACTTTGACATAAATAAAAATATTAAAATACATAAAAATGAGAGATGCATTAAATCTAACATAACTAATTTTATAAAAATAATTAAAAAAATCTCATAATCTATATTAATATCTATATATATAGGGGCGGGGCCCAAGGAACCTTCATGCCCCAATGTAGCTCCGTCCCAATTAGGGACTGGGGCATCTATAATTAATTTTATATATTTTTTAAAAATGATCTTCTTTTATTTTAAATGAAATTAACGACATTTCGATCTAGAGACAAAATTTCTAAACTATATATATTTACATTATTAATTTATCGAAATCTAGATCATCATTACACGCTATTCTTATTCCTGTCAAACTCAAAGCAACCCTAACGTTGCCTAAAATCAGAGTTTGATCTTTAAAAAAGAAAAAGAAAAAGAAAAGAAAATTGCTAGAAATTAGAAATGCAGCCTAGCAACTCAATTAATTGAAAGACATTATTCAAGAAGAATTAGTGGCGGTCTCATTTGTTGAGGCCGGTTGCATCTTTGACAGCATCAACTGCTCCTTGTGCCTTCTCCTGCAGCTGATGTCCAGCCTGCATGAAACACAAGTGCATTAACTATGCATACACATGAAATTGTTGTTTACCAGATAATCGCAGGCGTTAGAGTTTTGGAATATTGCTTAGAAAAAAAAAATTATGAAAAATCTAATCACGATTATATATTCACCTCCTGAACTGATTCCTTTGCGGATTGTGCAGCATTGCTAGCCTTGTCCATTAACTGGCTGCCCTTTTCTTGTGCCTGGGCTTTCGTCTCACCGGCTTTGTAGCTCGCGTTCTGTGAGTTGTCCATATTTAATTTAATTTCTGTATATCAAAATATTTTCAAATTAACTTGAAAATTTGTGATCGACGATTTGGAAAAGCTTTATGAATTGGTATTTATAGTGTTTCATTTTGTAACAACTTATGAGAGTTTGTTGGACAATCACATGAATTATTCTTGTAGGATGGATATAATTAAATAACTAATTAGTTCCAATGTAATAATATGCATGGTTAGAAACGTTGACAGTCACCGTAATTATAGGTGTATTTTTTACTCTATAATTTGTGAGAAAATTAATTACGTCTATGTTAATTACTTGTGTATGCGTGACATCAAATTGGCAATTCATTCAGCAATATATTAATATGCATATTAATTTCTATACGACAAAATAGCAATTTGATTGCATAATGACTACTATGATTTATAGTGTTTGATTTAAGGATAATAGTGTAATTTAATATATGATTCAATTAGATATCATATATCTAAGGCTAATGCAAATTAAATGTATACAAATTTATCATGTCGTAGAAATTTTTGTTACTTTGAACATCTAACTCATAAGAGCCTCTATAATATAAACAGGAAATTTGGGTTGTTCGTGATGCTAACTACCTTTGATTATATAGTCTTTATAGATTGTGGATGTTCATTTTATAATATTAAGACACTATAGGCACCGAAATATTGAAATTTTTGTCAATCAACTGAAAAATAGTTTCGATTTTGGTCTATTGTCCTTCAATATATAATTGCAAAAATTTTGTTGAAGTGAAACATTATTCACATACACTATTAAAGTTTTTGTAAGCCTTCAAAATATATTATTCTTTAATAAAAATATGCCAAAGTACATAGATGTTACCAAATACAATGCTCGTACTATATTAGTTGATCATAATCATAATTATAAAAAGAGTCTTATTTTACAAAATTTATTTTTGTTATTTATTTCTATAAATAGTACTAATTTTAGGACATATAATATGTAGTGTATTATATTATTATCCATTCATTTTTCATTCCTGCTAACAAGCCAACCAAGTGTTTACATAGATATTGATTGTACATGGTAAATATTCATGATATGTATCTTATCTATATTTTATAATGCACTATTATATGTACATTATTAATATTTAAATAATATTTTTTTGAGTTATTCATGAAAATTGTATGCCACTAATTGTTGTACTCCGTCATTTTTGTATTTTAGTTCATAAAATTAGAATCATTATTCATACTATTTCTATGAAATTATATATTGGAACATTTGTAATTAATTAGTTGACTGTTGACAACATTACAACTTTGAGATATTCAATGCCCATTTATAACCAAGGCACCCCTGTTTTGGGAATTGGGACCCTCTTCAACTCCTCCTTTAGGCACCAACGCCATTACTACATACTGTATATAGGCCTTTGAAACGATTAGCTTAAGTGCATTCAAGATGTTGACATCGATTTTAGCACCCATATTGAAAATGAAGAAAAAATAGGTAGAAAGTTATAACAAAGGTTGTATACCATATTTAAAAAAAAAAATGCATCTTGAGAACATTTATGCTGAAATTAAAGGAAATTATTTCTAAAAAAAATATTTATCTATTTATTATTTATTCGATCACAAGAGAAACTTCATAGCTAAATGCTGACTCTTCATTATGTCACACTGAAGCAAACATATAACTAGAAAAGTGAAAAAAAGAATAAAAACTAAGAATGAAATATTGCCACTGGTGAGGCTGCATGATCACTTAGTGTTGGTTGCATCCTTGACAGCATCAACTGCACCTTGTGCCTTGGCCTGTGCCTGCTGTCCAGCCTGTTAGATATAATAAAAAACACAGTTTAATTAACTTTTAACTCCATAGATTATTACAGTAAATTGAATAAAACTATATACGAAGTAGTAATTAATAAAATGTTTTACATACCTCCTGCAACGATTCTTTAGCAGAATTGGCAGCATTGCTAGCCTTGTCAATCAACTGGCTACCCTTCTCCTGTGCTTGGCCTTTGGCCTCGCCGGCTCTGTAGCTTGCGCTCTGTGAGTTATCCATTAACTTTTGTAAACGAACGAGAAATTAAACAGAAGTGTTGATCGATATTTTTGTTAATTACTGAATGATTTGAAGGTATCTGCCTGCATTAATTTATATACAGTTTATGAAAGGTGGTGTTTAATGGTGGAGCGTGGAACTCGTTCTTTGCCCCCTACATACTTCTCATTATCTAACAAAAGCAAGCTTAAGTAATTCCAAAGCCATTCATTGTCAGATCTCTAGTTTATTGATCCGAAAACTGGGGAAGGAGGTTTTGTTTTCAATTACATATATGGAAACTTTATATAACCCTACTTAATCACTACTTCATTTTTTTTGTTTCTTAGAAATTTTCTTAATTGCCCATTAATTAACAAAATATACTACTAGTAATTTTTTTAAACGAGTGGTGGCAGTTCGACCTTCGAAACAGAAACTCAAATAAGACATCAGAATCCAAGATCTTATTTAGTGATTGCTAATTCTAAATTTTCATTTGCCAATTAGCCCCAATTCCGACCAATTAGCCTCACAAAAAATATTATGCACCAGCCGGGAATCGAACCCGGGTCTGTACCGTGGCAGGGTACTATTCTACCACTAGACCACTGGTGCCCTTTGTTATATATTTTCCTTGCATTCATATATTCGATCATGCAGTTGGTCTTATTTTGCATAGATGACATTTAAAGCTAATGAAAACTTTCAATGACATTCATATACCAAAATCATTGTAGCAAATAGAAAGGATACAGTTAAGATTTTATTTACTGTATCACCTTTCTCAATCTACACTTATCTTAGTAACGCAGCTGTGGCTTTACTTACCACAATTGCCATTGCAAATTTTCCAAGGATAACATGACACATGTTATGCTCATTTATAATTTTCTATTTTTTCTAATTTAAAAGTGATCCTGCTTTGTTTCCAAGCATAATATGGCAGATGTCTTCAGATAATCCTAACATCCCAACATATTCATTAATATCCAAAGTTTAATAATGATCAAGTGGTATAACTTCAAGATAATCTATGTTAGGGCATATATTATCTAGATATTTAAACAAACAAAAAATACATATCAGTTTACTACTAAAATACCTAGGATAATGAAAATTTGGGATATCTAGGATGCTTTCTTGCATAGAATTTTGGCTCCAAAAGGAAGAGCCAAACTTTGAAATTTGAAATTCTAACCAGATTTTTGCCTATATAAACAGATTAGGGAATTCAATATTCCTCATCAATTTCAGTCCTCTATAGTTTCAAAGTATGATAGTTTTTCCTATCTGTTCCAATTTAAAAATTTCTACTAGAAATTCAAATTTTTGTACTCAAAAGTTCTTGTCTGTTTTGTTTTGATATTTCTGGAAAAATTCTGAAAACTATGTTTTTTAAGTTCTTTTGTTAGTTTTTAGTGTAGTTCCAAAATCAGTTATTTACTATTACATTTCCAAAATCAATAACCATGTCAACTGATTTTGTGTGCAATTCCTTGGTATATTATGGCTGATATAGCTCCTTACAACACATAACTTTGGTGTCAAATATCACTGCCAAAACCATAACAGCAACTATTGTTGTGAGATGCAACCATGTTTATCAAGTTCCCTGCACCAAAAACTGTAGATATATAAATAGTGTTGAATGCATCATGCATGAAAAAATGTAAGCAGAGTATTTTCTGAAGTGCTTATAGATATTCACCCTATTTCGTCTTTTTTTTTATAGGGTTCCAAAATCCATTATCCTGTCCCAAGAAAACTGATATCAAAGATCGGAAACAATTTCAAAGAAGGTCATGTGTACTTGATTCAAAATTTCTTAGTTAGGCCTAACCACGTGCGCCACAAAATCATTCCACATAACTACAAATTGAATGCTTTCACACAAACCAAATTGGTTGAAATATTTCCAGTTGATTTGCGCATCATAGATTTTCTTTCAAAAACTTTGATGATGTGCAGAGGATAGCCAATATTAATGATGAGCCCCTATTAGGTAATTTTGTTTATTCTAAACTTTTGTAAATTTGAAAATTATTTATCAAAATTGAAAAAATCTAATTAGTTTTTTCTTGATTCAGATTTGATTGGTGTTGTCAAGGAACAAGGTGATATCAACAATGAAAATAATGGAAAATTAATGGAATTGTTGCTGGTGGATGAAAGGTATAAAATTTTGTTTGAATAGTTTGCCCATCGCTCTTTGTTGTTTGAAGAAAGCGCACCTCAATTGGTTTTTTAGTCTTCATCATTTACTCCCCTTTTACCCTTTATTTTTAGTTGACACCTGAAAATCACAAAAAGCAGCAAGGTTCTTTTGTGACCGGTGTAACAAGACTGAAGGAAGTGCGAATCAGAGGTTTTTTTTTTGGCAGTGTAGTAGTAATTTATTTAAGAGTTGTGTAACTTTATAGCATTATTTTGTAGGTACATGTTGAAGCTGGCTAAGTATGACAGGACCAGCTCAATTGATCTAACTCTATGGGATACGGAAGCAATTCAACTTGTGGGAAAGAGGACACTTGAGATTAACCATGACAACAATGAGGTATTTTTCATTTTTAGTACTTTTTTAATTCTGTGATAGTTTTTTGATTTTTTTTATTATATATGTTGTTGTACCCAATGAAGTTGAGGCTGCACTGGTAGGAAGGATTGTTCTTTTTAATGTGTCGGTGAAGACTAATTCAACAAGGATTCTGATGAGAATATCGGTTTTCCACATACTATTAAGTCCAAAGTAGAATTGAACTTGGCCATTCCAAAATTGAGGACAATGCATTTTTTGAAGGATGCTTATCACTGTCACAGTTCACATATTTTGGAGCCATAAGTGATGGTAACCTCCACGTAATATTTAATTTATGCTTCACAATATTTTTTGGAGTATATTCTTATTTTCATATTTTGTTACAGTTTTTGGATAACAACTTTATTATACCACCTAAAGCTGTTGATTGTGTTGGTGCAACTATGAACTATTCAAGAAGTGGGGAATATTAGTAAGAATCTGGAGCTAAATTTGACTGAATGTAAGTCAGTGAAGAAGAAGGTTTTCAACTCCAATTCTAGATGTGGACATTGGGTTGAGCTTGGTAACACAAAATGAAGACACTTGTTTCTATACAATAGTTGTATACTATACACTCACTTTTTATCTTTAGTGTATTTTGTCTTAAGTGTTTTTTTTTTCTTTTTTTTTTAATTTCCAGCTTTTTTTTTTTTTTCTGTTTTTTTATTTCCAAATTTTTTTTTGTAGAATCCCGAAAATTCGAGCCTAAAAATTTCGTTTTACGTATATAAAATAATTAGAATAAAATTTAAGAATAGGACGGTCACTTATTCCCGATCAACTTTTAATCTCTAAATTATATTAAATTTAGACATTTCATGCATTGCATAAACACGAACGTTTATATTATGTGAGTTAGGTGAAAAATATTGATATAATTGTTATTTATACAATATTGTGATTAATTAGATATAATAATCAAAAGATGAATTATAATATATATAGGAAAGAGATCATATGGGTGATAAAGAGTCAAGATTTGGCCTAGTCAAAGCGGGTCAAACCCGGGTCAACCCGGTCAACTCGGATCAACCCGTTGACTTTTTTTTTCTTTTATAAACGGTTACCCAAGATGCACAATTTCACATATTCGGATGCACCACTCTATATAACTAGATGCACCACTAAGTTCATTTAGATGCACAAGATTTTCAGTTTTTTTTTTTCAATTTTTTTAAGGGGTCACCCAAGATGCACTACTTCACATATTCTGATGCAACACTTCACATATTCGGATGCACCACTAAGTGCATTTAGATGCACCAGATTTGTAAAATCTGTAAAAAAAAAGAAAAAAAACTGAAAAAAAATTGGATGCACCACAATGTGTAACCAGATGCACCACACAGTGTAACTAGATGCACCATACAGTGTAACTAGATGCACAACGTTTTACGGAAAAAAAACGAAAACAAAACTAGTGCATCTTAATGCACTTAGTGGTGCATCTCATTATATAGTGTGGTGCATATGAATACATGATGTGATGCATATGACCTGACTATAAGAAAAAAAAAGACTAAAAAAAACGAAATAAAAAACTTAAAATCTTGTGCATATCAATGCACTTAGTGATGCATCTGAATATGTGAAGTGGTGCGTTTAAGTTGAACGTTAAAAAAATAATAAATAATAAAAAAATTCGAAAAAAAAGTCATCGGATTGACCGGGTTGACCCGCTTTGACTCGCTTTGACCGGGCCAAATCTTGACCCTCCATGTAGATATAATCAATGGTTGAGATTAATTCCTAATTCCCCTTTAAGATCCCTTTGCATGAGAATCACTCCATATATATATATATATATATATATATATATATTACATATATGTAAGTGTGTGTGCGTGAGGTTGTCTGTGTACGTGTGAGTTGTGTATGTGTGCGTATGTTTTGTATGATTAGTTAGGATAAGTTTAATCTATTATCTAATTAAAATAAATAGAAAAATTAAGTAAATAGGGATTGGGGAAAGGGGGAATAACAACAGAGAATAAATAGAATTAGAAGGAAAAATATTTGGAGAGACAATGTGTTGTAAAGAAAATAAAAATACAATCTTCTCTTTTCTCCTTCCCCAACACAGCCGCTCAAATAAGCCAATAGATGGAGATTAGGAATAATCATCAGGTAACCTATGTTATTCACTCCTATGTCTTCTCCTCAACAATAAGAATCTGCTTCTCCACCATTCCTTCCATCACCAATCTTCATTCAAGCAGTAACACAAAGAAAACCCTAACCCCCAAAATCACCACCACCCTTTGCCGCCAACCACCGCCGCTGGCCACCACCGGAGAAGAGGAGACGATGGGAACCTTGTGAGGGAGAGAGAAAGGAGTTGGGCAGTAGGCTTGGAGAGGAAGAAACGTGAGGGAGAAGGAGGAGAAAGAAAGCTAGGTATAAAATCTTCATCTAGTTCCTTTACTTTGCTTTCGTATATGAACATGTTAGGTTAGTAATGAATGGTTATAAGGGCTGTAAATTTATGTTAAAATGATGCTAATCACGTTTATATGGGATATGAGGGTGTTCTATATGTTAGAATCTAGGTTATGAATGTGTATGCATGAAGAAGGTGTTTGGCAGTTCGTATGGTTGCACATATGTGTTAATAAACGACTCATAACTCTCAATCTACTCCACGAAAATGTGTGAAATCACCTTCAAATGAAAGCTTGGTATGTTGGCTACAATGTATGTGAAAATGAGCCCTCGTTTTCAAGTATAAAGGTGTCAAAACATTTGAGTTTGTAACTTACTTGAATCTGTCAAAAAAACTGACTAAGTGTGAAAGACATGTTAATATCTTGAAAACGGCTAATATATTGATAACATGGCTTGTTGTATTGTGTTCTAGGCTTCTTGTAGATTTTAGAATGATAAGACTCATTATCATAGGATGAAAACTCTATTTTATATGGATTTTACAATAAATCACTATGTGTTGTCAAGATCTTAAAGTTTGATAATGTGTATGAAAGGTGTGATGTTTGTGCTTAAGGTTTGAGATTCTTCTTGGTGTGTTACATGTGTGTACATGATAGGATATGTGTAGTTATGATCTTGATGAGAATTTTATGAGCTTTGAATGTGCTAAATGTGCTTATAATAATTGGAAGATCGAGATGTTAGGAGTATGCTTGAAAGACTTGATTAGTTTCGAAATTTTGAAATTGAGCTTTGATATGGACACTGCTACTAAGGATAGAAATTTCGAAATTGAGCTTTGGTATGGACACTTAATTAATTTCAGTTGGTCTTGGACTAAAAAGGATTTTGGCTTGTAATTTAAATTCGAGTGGGCCTAATAATTGATAGGTTGGGCTCGTTTATTTATTTATTAGACTTGTATGATAATAAAAATGATTGGGCTTAATGTTTATGAGATAATCTAATGTTTGGGCTTATGTATTTTTAGGCCACTAAAATGATTGGGCTAAATTGTCCTAAACTAATTAAAATGATTGGACTTAATCTTGTATGAGATTAATTAATTATAATAGTCCAATATTATTTATTTATGTGTGATATGGACCATTAGTCCATATCTATATGTAATTAAAAGTGAAGTTATATAATACTCCCTCCGGCAACTTAAATGTTGTGCAAATGAGAATGGCACGGAGACTAAGAAAAGTTGGTAAAGTTGTTTTAAGTGGAGAAAGGGACCCACAGTTAGTGTGAATTAGGAAATGGATTACTTTTGTTAATCTCTTGGTCTTTTTTGCCTTGTTTTATTTTTTGGGAGACAATTGCATATTGTTCGATTTTTTTTGGTTTCTCAACTGCTTGGGTTCGATTTTTTTTGGTTTCTCAACTGCTTGGGTTCGATTTTTTTCCCATAAATCTGACTTATTGCATTTTTTTTATTTTTTTTTGTAATTGTGGACTCTTTTTTTTTTTTTTGGTAATCAAAACCTGTGGCATTGAATTGAACAAATAAAAACAGTAAACAAATGAAAACAGTACACAAATGAAAATACACAGTGCCATTGAATTGAAAAGGAATTTTTCATTAAAGAGGGAAATCAGTAGCCTCGGTGTGGCGGCAATTACAGTCTTTTGACGCTAAAAAACTGTAAAAATCTGCAAAGTAGCTAAGGAGGGAAATTTAAACTCCTAACCCTCCACCTTCTACCTTCTCTCCTCTATAAATACCCAATCATCATTCTCAACCACTAACATTCACTACTCTACCAAAAAAATAGCAAAAATACAGAAAAAACAACAAGATGGTACATAATAATAGGCGGCAAAACCTCACAGAAGATGAGAGGAATGTCATTGCTCAATGGCTTCTTCAAAATTATTGCTGTAGACGCACAAAAATTAAATAAATATTAATTTTATATTTTATTTATATTTTAGGAATTTTATTTAAAGATAAATCCTAAATTAAATAAATATAAATTGATATTTAAAAGATGGAGATTTTTGACCAATTAGAAATTGACAAGTGTCATTTCTTGGTCATTAAGTCAAATATTTTATGGAGATAATTATCAAAATTGAGGAGCCAATAGAATTGTGCCACCTCAGCCCTAAAGCCCGTCTTGGAGTCCAAAAGTCCACCAAGTCCACTACATTTTCACCTATAAATAGGGGTGATTGGAGAGGTCAAAGGATACACCACAAATCATATTGAAGAGCTCAAGAGTGGTAGGAAAATTCTCTAGTACATTCAAGGCGTTCTTCGTGGAGTTCAAGGAGTTTTTCACCAAAAGCGTCTCAAATCTAGCGTTTGATCCAGAAACAAGGCGTCGGCCCTCCGGATTAACGTTATCAAGTCGAGCGTCAACACCGATCAAGATCAAGGAGGTCAAATCTCCAAGGATCCCGGAAGCTGCTTGAAGATCGTTCAAGAACAAGTGGAAGAGACGAATCAGAAGATAAAAGCTAGAGATTGAACCCAAATTTTACTTCAAATCTACAAATACTTCTTTGTACACGATTTATTGTGTTTGTTATAAATACATAAAATTTGTGTTTACAAATTTTAGCACGCCCGGTGGGACTTCTCTACCTCTCATCTCAACTCTTCCCAAAATCTTGAAGAATGTCTCCGAAAGCTAAGGATGTCGGTGACTCTACTTCGAAGAAGCCTTTGGAAGGTGCTAACGACTTCACTTCAAAGAACCTTGTCGAAGGTGGCGGTATGATGACGCGGAGGAAAGCTAAGATGTTGCAAGAAGCTGCGGAAGCTGCTAAAGCTGCCAAGTCAACTTTCGCCATGGAGAAGGAGCCACACGTCAAGGAAGACGACAACGATGCAAGTGATGGTTTCGAATCCTCCAAAGACAGTTCGACGAAGAATTACTCATTTGAGGTGTCCGTTATGACAACCGGTGCTACGGGTTTAGAGGAGCAAATGGCAAGTCTAATGGCGATGATGGAGGCTATGGACAAGCGTATGATCAAACAAGATGCTATGATCCTAAAGCTTGCAAAAGGAAAAGGAGTACTTAAGCATAATGATGAAGATGAAGAGAAAGATGAGAAAGATGAAGACGAGGATGATGATGATGATGATGCATCCAAAAGACGTGAAGAGAAGCAGTCGCATGATAAAGAGTCTAAATCCGCTTAAGGCAATCTCATCTCAATCGAACAAGTCAAGCAGCTCATTGAAGGAACCATAAAAGATAATGGGAGTTCCAAGTCTTCATTGGTTTACTCTAAACCATATACTCAAAGAATTGATAACTTAATGATGCCCCTAGGCTATCAGCCTCCCAAATTTCAGCAGTTCGATGAAAAGGGTAATCCGAAGCAGCACATAGCTCACTTCATCGAAACTTGCAATAATGCCGACACCTTTGAAGATCATTTGGTGAATCATTTTGTTCGCTCACTTAAAGGGAATGCTTTCAACTAGAACACGGATTTAGACCCAAATTCAATCGACCATTGGGAGCAGCTTGAGCACGAGTTTCTCAATCGATTTTATAGCACTAGAAGGACGGTCAGGTCAGCATGGTGGAGCTCACAAGTTCCCGGCAGTTCAAAGATGAGCCAATAATTGACTACATCAATAGATGGAGGAACCTTTGCCTTAACTGCAAAGATCGATTGTCCGAGTCATCTGCCATTGAAATGTGTATTCAAGGGATGCATTGGGGCCTGCAATATATTCTGCGTGGAATTCAACCCAAGACGTTCGAGGAGTTGGCCATAAGAGCACATGATATGGAGTTGAGCATGACATCAAATGGAGTTGGAGGACCGCCTGTTCAAGTACCCCGTCGATTTAAAGAGAAGCAAGAATTCAAGAAAGGAGGCAACTCTTTTGACAAAGTTCCAAAGAAAGAATCAATGGCGGTGAAAGCAACCCCTGTTAAGTTTCCAAGAAAAAAAGTCAATAAAGAGTGTTGGGAAATTTATTAGTAAGAGTTTTGATGAATTCCAAAACCGACTGACCCCAACCGAGTAGATGTTGCCAGAACCTTTTGTTAGAAGTTAGGCTCGCTGTTTGAGCAAAGTTGAGATTTTATCTTTACAGGTCTCCAGCTAAAGATGGCAACAAGGCATCACTCAGACAAAACATCAGTTATGATGAAAGACAACTGAGAGTTCATATGTTCAGATGGAATGAGGGGGAAGTCTTCAGAACATCAGTTGTGAAGGAAACCAACTGAGGATTCGTCAGATGAGAAGCAATAGAGAGGAAGAAAACATCAGATGAAAAGGAAGTCATCTGAAGGTTCAAACTCAACTGACTAAATACAAGGAAGACATTTGAGGGTTCAGTTTCAGAACCTCAGTTGTAGAACTCAAACAAGAAGATCAACAACATGAAGTTCAAAGTCAGCTGAGAGTTCAACGGTTCAGTCAGAACATCAGTTGAAGACCACTCAGATAAAGATCAAGATTTTCAACCGTCTAATCGAGGTAAACTGTCAGAAAGGTTAAGATTTGAATTTCAAAAGGAAGTCACATGAGGGTTTGACCGTTCAGTCATTACCCCATCTGGCCCAACACAAGGCTGTCTCAGATGAAAAGCAGAAGAGCACAGATGCCATATCATGAAAGTCTGCAGAGATGAGAGACAAGCCATCGCTTTCAACGATCAGAGATCAACAGCTCCTCCAACGGCTAATTGATACTCTCCGCCTATAAATAAAGGCATTCTCTCATTCGAGAGGTTGACGAGACAAGAGACAGAGAAGTGCAATCACAAGAGAAACAAGCGCAAGAAAAATCTGCAAAAATCACATTCTAAGAGCATCAGCAGCTGAGAGTTCAAGAGTGATAGAACATTAGTAGTTGAGGGTTCATAGAGTTATAATCTGTCTTAGATCTTAGTTTGAGTGTTTATTCGTTCAAGCCATAGATCCAGCTCTCATTCGTGATCGAGCTGTAGTTGGAAAATCCACCCACATACACACCTTAAAAAGTGTTTATTAGGATCATACTCTTTCTGTAATTGAGTAGCTAGGTCGTCAAGTACCCGCAAACTTGACATAGGTTGTTAAGTACCCGCAAACTTAACTGTAAAGGTTGATAAGTACCCGTAAACTTATTGCAACGGTTGCACAGCCCGGGTAAGCTGTGTGGAACTGTCCAGAAGAACTTGGACTGAGGTGTGAGGATTCACATCTCCCCGTGGACGTAGGAGGGTTATCTCCGAACCACGTTAAATCCTGTGTGTCTGTGTTTATTTTTATTCAGTTACTTATTGCATTTTTAACTGACCAAACTAACCGGCATACAAACTGCATATCTGTACATTCTCAACTGTTTTGGTTATTGACCAACCGTGCTAAAAGCGTGAGTTGTTTTTAATGAGTTTAATTTCCACCACATTCCGCACAACACCACTCTTCCAGCTGAGGTTGCTTACTCAGCTGTGAGATTCCAACTGAGTCAGTTTTACTCAGTTGAAGTATTTTTTAAGGGTTAAGTTTTAAAATCCTAACTGGTGTATCCCCCCCCCATACACCAGTAACTCGTTTCGGGACCATCAAGTGGTATCAGAGCAGTGGTTCAAAAGACTGCTGACTCTGTTTCACAAGGTGTGAATTCGAGAAATTTTCTTCAGTGGTCAACTGAACAGATCTTTTCACGCTAGTGCATATTTGCTCGCATATTTGTCCTGTTTTTTTGTGTGCAGATGGACGTCAAGGACAAGATCGTCATCATATTCTCAGTAGTCAATTATACATCATGGAGAACTCGAATGAAGAAGATCCTTCTATCAAAGCATCATAGGATGCAACAAGTTCTCACTTCCGGACCAATCGTCATCAAAGATAAAATAGTACGCACCCCCACAAATCCCAACGATGGAGATACAGTGGTGGAATATGTGGAGAAACAGCCGGAAGACTACACTCTAGAGGAGGCCAAGGTGAGCCAGTTGGATATCTGGGCTCAGAGCACAATAATGTCCACAGTAGGACAAGATTATCTGTCTTGGATAGAGGAGTGTGAGACTGCAAAAGAGATGTGGGACATCCTGGCATCGCTAAGTGAAGGAAGCGATGAGACAAAGGAAAACAAGTTCTCACATGCATGTCAAGATTTCGACAACTTCAGTCTGCGACCTGATGAGACTATCGATCAGCTAGAGCTCCGGTTTATGGACATCATCAGAAGAATCCAGTCCATCCGAAGAGGAAAATACACACTAAGAGAAATCAATCTCAAAGTGTTGCAAGCTCTACCGGCTGAGTGGGATACTTTCACCAATATCCACGAGAGCCGAGCTGACCTTGGTGAAATGGGAACTGAAAGATTGTTCTCAATTTTAAAAGGAAATGAGTATAAGGTCAACAGGAGGAGATCGCAGTCCTCAGGTCAGACAAGTAGAATTGAGGATGTTGGCTCAGCCTCAAAGTCAGTTGCTCTTCGAGCTGACTACTCGAAATCGAGATCATCGAGGCCAACCAGATCGGCTGACACGACTGCAAAGGAGCCAAGCAGAGAGGAACTGCAACAGAACATTGCAGCTCTGTCAAAGAAGCTATCCGACATGGACACTCGGTTCGGGAAATACAAACAATTCTACAAATCAAACCGAACTCGAGACAGCTCAAAGCCTGTCACCAACGGTTGTTTTGAATGCAGAAAAGAAGGTCATTTCAAGGCTGACTGCCCAGATCTATCGAAGAAGCTGGAAAGAACAAGACCATGGTTGCAGAAGAAGCAGCTGACGATATGGATATCTTCACTGACACCGAAGATGAAGATGAGCTGACTTCTACCAACAACGTCATCAGTCAGGATCAATGCCTCATGGCACTTGGAACCAACCAAGATGATATTGAGGTACAATCTAATCCTGCTCAGTTAAACTCTTCCAATACTTCTAACATGCAGGAATCTCTGAACGATGAGTTGGAACCCTCCTGGAGTGATTTTCAAGAACTCAGTGAGGAGCTGCACCACCAATCGGTTGAGTTTAAGAGTCTTCAAGCTCAGTTTGCCAAACTTGAAGATTCCTTAACTGAAAAGGACGATCTGATCAAAAGCCAAACCGAGGAGATTGAGAATCTCAAGAGTCAACTGAACGAGGCTAAGGCTCCAGCTGATGAGGAGTTGACAAAGCAGAACAAGGAACAGCAAGATCAGTTGAAAGATCAAGAGGCTCAGATCGAACAGCTGATAAAGAAGTCAGATGGACAAACCGAGCAGATAACTGTACTCGTTAAGGAGTTGCAAACTGAGAAGGACAATCTAATTAAGCTGTATCAGTCATCCAAGATCATAAAGAATCTTATCAGTTATAGTAGACAGATGGATGACGTGTCAGGTCTCGGCTATGATGTTGTCAAGTATACTGGGATTCCACCAGCAACCTTCATCAAAGCTGTAGAAGTCACAACTGTCGAGCCAGACACAGATGAGTCTCCTGAAGCTAATTCAACCTCCACCTCTCAACAAGTTCAAACGACTAATAGGATTACAACTGAGAAGGGAAAAGGAGTAGCAGATGTAGGACAGAATGTTCCATCGGTTGAGGTATCAACCGAGGGGGAATGTTCCAAAAGTCAGAAGAGGAATCAGAGGCGTCGAAGGCACAACCACAACCGATCTCAGAATCAGAACCGACCTCTGCATCAACCTCAAAGTCAACGTCAGAAGGAATGGAACCGACCTCAGAACAGACATGGGTTCAATCGTCTGAATCAACAGCTATTCCAACATCAGTTCGACCAAAGGTTCCAACCGAGTCAACCAATGAGGAACTGGTCAAACAACTGGAGATATTCATGCCATAATATGAATCATCAACAGGGCATGAACAGCTACAGACAACCCTCAGGAAGTTGGAATCATAATCAGCCACAAAGATTCCAACATGACGTCCGACCTCACAGACAAATCCAAAAAGATAAAAATCGCCATCAAAACAAGGGGAAAGCCTCACCTCCTAAAGCTCAACATGGGAGAAATCCAACTCCTCCTAAGAAACAGAACATCTCTATTAATAACAAGCCTAAGGATAACCGAGGTGTTGTTATAGTTGATGATGAAGGAAAAGTGATCTGGAATGATAAATCCATCCGAGTATACAGGGAAAAGCGACGCACAGTTTCAGGGGGAACTGGTTCTAACCCTCCAGGACCCAACTGAAATTGGGGACCTAAGCGAGTTTCTCTTTGCAGGTACAGGAGAAACAGCTGAGGAAGAAGAAGGCGTCTGCTATAATGTGGGTGATGGATAGTGGGTGCTCGAAACACATGACAAATCTGAAGGATTTGCTTGGAAGTTTCGTGGACAAAGAAGGTCCCTCAGTTACTTTTGGTGATAACTCAAAAGGTTACACTAGAGGTTACGGTACCCTTGAAACCAATCATGTTTCAATTTCTAATGTCTCTTATGTTGATGGATTGAAGCATAACTTGCTCTCCATCAGCCAATTCTGTGATAATGGTTTCTCTGTCAAGTTTGATGCACAAGGTTGCAGGGTTAAAGATGTCAGATCAAAGCAAGTGATATTGTTGGAAAATCGATCACCAACAGGGAATGTCTATTACGCTGACTGGAACAGCAACCTCCCTGACACCTGCTTGTTATCAAAAAGCAGTTCTGATGTGAGCTGGCTGTGACACAGAAGGCTCAATCATCTGAACTTCAAGATGATGAACCGACTCGCCAGACAAGAACATGCAAGAGGCATACCAAACAGAGTGTTTTCAACAACACACATCTGCAGTACATGCCAGTTGGGAAAGCTCGCTAGATCCTCCTTCCGGTTGAAGTCAACTCCCTCAACCGACCGAGTGTTATAGCTGTTCCATATGGATCTCTTCGGACCAGTTACACCAAAAAGCATAAATGGCAACGAATATACATTGGTTGTAACTGATGATTACTCGAGGTACACGTGGACCATTTTCATGCGTCACAAGAGTGAAACCCGAGATGAGCTGCCCAAGCTGATGGATCGGATAGCCAACCAACAAGAGATGAAGATCATTTCTATCCGATCAGATCGTGGAACTGAGTTTCTAAATGAAACCATCATCGAGTATTGCGAGAAAAATGGAATTACCCATCAGACATCAGCCGCGCGTACTCCGCAACAAAATGGAGTAGCTGAGCGAAGGAACAGAACGCTGAAGGATGCAGCCACATCCATATTAGCCAGCTCAACTCTACTAAAGAGATTTTGGGCTGAAGTGATCGACACTGCATGCTACACTCAAGGCATACAGAGTTTTCAACAACAACTCTCGTGTTGTGGAAATAACACCTCATGTTAGTTTTGATGAATCTACCTTTGAGTGCAGGGAACAGGTTAAAGGACAACAAGCAGATCCAGCTGTTCCACCAGTTATCACCAGATCGCAAGCTCTAAGGGAAAAGAACCTAGCTGAACCACTGGTTTGGGAAACTGTGGATGAGGATCCATACTCATCTGAAGATGAGTGCAAAGACCCCAGCTCATCCCAAGGGGGAACTTCAGCTGTTGCTCCTCCAACTGCTTCAGCATCCGAAGCCCAACCGAGTCCGGTTCAACCTAATTCCAATGTTGAGGATCCAGACTCAACAGCTGATCAATCACCAACTCTAAAGACTTCAACTCAGACTTCAGAACAACCACAGTTGGAAGAAGAAGGAAGACGCAACCGAAGATGGTATGAAGTCCATTCCACTGACAACATCATCGGCGACCCAACCGAGGGTGTACGTACAAGGAGCCGAGTTGCAAATCCAGAATCAACTGAAGAAAACTCCAACACTTACGCCCAATATGCTGAGGAGTTGGCAGTTCTAGAGGAGTTCGAGCAAGCTGGAGATGTTGCCATGATTTCTTGCTTTGTAGCTGATGTACCAGAACCGAAGAATGTTGGGGAAGCTCTCAACTGTGTTCACTGGACAACAACCATGCAAGAAGAACTGAATGAGTTTCTACGCAACTGTGGATGGGAGTTGGTAGAAAGACCAAATGGTGTCAAGGTGATTGGATTGAAGTGGATTTTCAAAAACAAGAGAGACGCCATTGGATTCATAGTAAGGAATAAGGCAAGGTTGGTAGCTCAAGGATACTGCCAACAAGAAGGAATCGACTTTGAAGAATCTTTCGGGCCTGTTGCAAGGCTGGAAGCCATCCGAATCTTTCTAGCTTATGCCGCACATCACAAGTTCAAAGTGTATCAGATGGATGTGAAATGTGCATTCCTCAACGGAGATATCAAGGAAGATGTATATGTTGAACAGCCTCCAGGTTTTGAGACTGGAGATGGAAGAGTGTACAAGTTGAAGAAAGCTATCTATGGTCTAAAGCAAGCACCATGGGCCTGGTATGAAACTCTTTGTGGTTTTCTACTGAACTCGGGATTCAAACGAGGATCAGTTGACAAAACCCTGTTCACCATCAAAGTTAAGATATACTTGTTATGCAAATCTACGTCGATGACATCATCTTTTGTTCCAAGTCAGAGGAGCTGTGCAAGAAATTCTCAGATCTCATGAAGGAGAAGTTCGAGATGTCAATGATGGGCGAGATGAATTATTTCCTTGGATTACAAGTGAAGCAGTCACCAGAAGGAATTTTCATCAATTAGTCTAAGTATACAAAGGAGCTCATCACCAAGTTCGGATTGCAGACAAGTAAGACCACGAGGATCCCAATGGATACTAACTGGAAGATTGAACCCAGAGCTGAAGGAAAGCTCGTAGATGCCAGCCAGTTTAGAGGGATCATCGGTTCGCTACTATATCTAACTGTCAGCCGACCAGACATATCATACGCAGTTGAAGTGTGTGCTCGATTCCAAGTTCAGCCAAGAGAAGCACACATGTTGGCAGCAAAGAACATCATCAAGTATCTGAAGGGAACTATTAATGTTGGATTGTGGTATCCAACTGACGACAATATCCAACTGACCGGATACTCAGATGCGGACCTAGCAGGAGATCGGTTGGACAGGAAGTCTACCTCTGGACACTGTCAATTCATGGGAAGCAAGCTGGTTTCATGGTTCTCCAAGAAACAAGCATGTGTTGAAACCTCTACAACCGAGTCAGAGTATATGGCTGACGGAAGCTGTTGCATGCAAGTGTTGCGGCTGAAGCAACAGCTGAGAGATTATGAAGTTGCAACTGGACAGGTTCCCATTCATTGTGATAGCTCGAGTGCCATAGCTATCTCTCTGAATCTTGTTCACCACTCTCGGACAAAGCATATCGACATTCGTCATCATTTCATCCGAGATCATATTGAGAAGAATGATGTGTCCATGGAGAAGATCCCAACTGAGATTCAGAGAGCTGACATCTTCACCAAACCTCTTCCTGAAGCTCGGTTCAAGATGTTGTGTGATCTTCTTGGACTATTGGATCCATCGGATGAAGAGTCATCCGAGCTGGAGAAGATCCATCCGAGCTAAAGAGTCATCCGAGCTGCAGAGGATCCATCCGAGATGAAGAGTCAGATATCCATCTGAGGGGGAAGCTCAGATGAAGGGGGAATCTCAGATACGAATTGCCAACTGAAGACATCAAACATCAGCTGAACAGATGAACTCGAGTCAGCTGATGGTATGCTGCAACAATGGATCAGACGTCAGCTGAACAGACGAACTCGAGTCAACTGAGGTATACAACTGATCTCGACATCAGCTGGCAGGTATCATTTATGACTGAAGGTGTTATGATATTAAATGAGAATGTTTGAAATAAATTCAAACATTCCTGAACATGTCAGCTAGACTAAACAAGCCATCATATCGCATTTAATGTAAAGTCTGGCTGAACTTCTATAGCCTTACTTTATAGTGCGACTGGGCTGACACCTTAAACTATTCACCTTCTTACTCGCACGCGTGAAGCGTTAGTCAAAATACCCAACAGTCGCGTAATCCCAGCCGTTGATGGATTCAAGCCATTTAACCCCAGCCGTTGATCTCATCCGAGTCAAAGCTTATATAATACGGAAAATCAGGAAGTGATCCTTACCTTCTTTGCATATCCTTACTATTTCGTGCATATCTTTTCAATCTAGTCATCATCTTCTCCAAATTTGTCTCACCATTTTCAGTAACGAATTTCTTTCTTTTTTGCATATATATCTCTTTGAGATGGCGCCTAAATCTAAAGCTTCCAAGAAGATGGTTTCCGCAGAACCCGCTACGTTCCAGGAATCCTTCGACATGTTGATGTCGAAGATTCACTTCGAACAGATTCTTTCCAGAGCGGCTCTGACCTCGCTGGAACTCGCTCCTATTGCCGCCATTCTTTCCGACCACAATCTGCTCGACTGGGCAACCCTCTCTCCATCTAAGCTGCTCAGGAAGCAGGTCGCACATTTCTACAGAAATCTGCAGTGAGTTGCAGAAGACGGGCTTGTCACGATCATCCCGTGCAAGCAACAAAACAGCACTACCCGTATGCTGGAAGACACCGCCATTGAAATAAAAGTAACCAAAGAACTGCAAAAGATCATCCCCAGAGATCGAGAAGCCGTAGACGTGATGGGGAATTTCACGGACAAGGAAGCTGATGCATTCCTGCAAACAATCCTTCTTGTCCCTAAACAATTGAAGGAGAGTATGCAGAGGACAAAGCTGAAGCCGGAGCACCGATTGTTGTTTGACGTCATTTCAAAGTGCGCCTTTGTGTACGGAGGAGCGTTCGGTGATATTAGCAGACCGAAGCTCAAGCAGCAGAAGGCCTTGGAGGAACACCACAAAATCGACTGGCTGGGCTATCTTGAAAGCCAGCTGTTGATGGAGAAGCAGAAAATTTCCGAGACGACAGCTGAGTCCGGAGAGCAGCTGTTGAGTGTCAAGGGGACACTCAACTTTGGCACGAAAATCTCTGCCCTGATCCTCCAAGCTACAAAGGGACAGAAGCTGACCTGGGAAGGGAGTGAGGACCCTCCGTTCAGCAAGCTGATGCTGTTCCCTACAGCCAAAAAGGCTAAGGATGTGGTGGACGCAATCTACACACCAAAGGGAGCCTCCAAGCCAGCTGTGGAGTCGGCCTCAGCAGCTCGCCGCCCTTCAAGGTCCAAGCCTGCGAAGCGCCAGCTGGAGGAGGTGGCTGAGGAAGAGGAAGATGAAGAAGAAGATGAGGAGGAACCCCTCCAGAAGAGGCCCATGATTCGAATCATCCAGCCCGCAGCTCAACCGTCTACAACGAGCCCTGCGGTGGTGATGCCAGCCAACAAACCAGCTGAGGAGAAGGAATCAACCGAATCAAGCCAGTCGGTTGACCCAGCTGAGTTTGTTCTTCAACCTCGTCAAGAAGAAGTGGCTGAAGGGGTGGAGATCCACGTGGAGGAATCCAGCTCCTCCTCAGATGACTCTGCTTCATCTGAGGAGTCCCACGACAGTCCAACTGAAGCTGATGCCAGCCAAGAAAACCCACCTGCGTCTGAGGAAACAATTGAGCCAGCCCACTCTCTACCCAAAGAGGATCCAGTTCTCTCAACTGGTCCTCAGTCAGATATTTCGAGCCTCTCGCTCGATGCCAACGTTGTGACCATTCCTTTGGCCAACGTTGATGAAACCATCGAACCTGTTGCCTTCGATATTGACCCCCCACCAATTGATGAAGAAGCCAACCGCCAGGCGATTTTGGCTGAATATGAAGGCAGGCTAGATTACTGCTTCCGCAAGCTGATCGGCATGTTCCCTGAGGCAACCTCGATGCCCATTTTTGCCGTATTCGGGACGGAACTGCTTTACCAGTTTAGCGTCATATTCAGTTACTGGTACGTCAAGGAGGAAACCCTCAGGATCCATGGTTGGGACAGGTTGAAGGTTGAAGAATCCAACCTGAGGGTATACTTCGACTACCAGAACCTGGAGGTGGCCTACAACCAGAAGGTGGCTGTGCTCTGTCGTCGTCTGGACAAAAGCATCCAAGAAGTGACAGACACCAGGGAGCTGTGCAACAATCCTGGAGCTATTCAATTTCTTGACCAAATGTTGGCTAAGAATGCCAACTACATGGAGGATGTCGACGCAGCTGATGAGGCGGCCAAGAATGAAGAAGAAAAGCTCAAGGCCTACCTCGCCAGCCGAACTGCCCTGGTTGTCATGGAACCAACTGCCCAGCTACAAACACACCACCTGCTTGGACCCTTAGATCAGCCAGTGCTCTCAACCGATGCCATCTGTGAGCTGATCTCTGAGAGGGTCAACCAGCTGAGGCAAGAGCTGTTGTCTAAGATCCAGCTCAGCAAGGAGGAGGATGCTGACAGGATGAATCAGCTGATGGCAGAGAATGCAAGCTTGAAGAATCAGCTGGAACACCTTTCCTCCTCCCTACAGCAAAAGATCGAAGAACTGTCCACTTCTACCAGCTCGGAGGTCAAGGATCTGAAGAAGGCGGTTCAACGACTCAGCTCGGACTTCAACGTCTTCAAGTCCGTTGCTGAATCCGATTTGGCAATGTCCCAGCAGACTCAAGACCAGGAGTGGATGTCTCAGTTCGCAAATTTCCGAGCTGAGTTCGTCACCCTTCACAAAGAGGTCTCTGCGACTTTTGCAGCCTTGCAGAGAGCCGAGCAAGAACGCCAAGATCTGGAGCTGGTCAAGAAGGTAGAAGAAAAGGATGCTGTCAACGAACTCTTCTCTCGAGTTCAACAAGCTGAGGCCAAGCTGACCTCCCTGGATGGCACTGTTGCCACCTTTTTGGATGATGCCAAAAAGGGGGAAGACAAGGAGCCAGCAGCTGTTGCTGGAAAGGGGAAAGATGTTCTTCAGCAGGGGGAAGGAGTTCAGCAGAGGGAAGAAGAAGTGCCAGCTGAAGCTGAAGGAGCAGCTGAAGGATCGCAGCAGGAACTGGAAATCTCCCACGACCTCGTAGCCGAGCTTACAGCTGAGCTCGATGCTGATCTTGACGGGATATCTGTTGAAGACTGCATCGAAGCTGCCAAAGCTAAGGGGGAGTCCAAGGAGAAGTACTTGAATCCCTCTTGGATCAAGAAGTTCGCTGCTGATTAGGCCAAGAAGGTGGCCAAGTTCGAGAAGGAACTGGCCAAGGTGGAGAAGAATGTTGACAGGAATAAAGCTAGCCGGAGCGTGCGAAGAATAAACAAGCACCAGATGAAGGCTGAGGCTAGGAAGAAGACACAACAGCTGTAGAAGAGCGCCCCACTCCCGTCTCGGTTCCCACACGTTGACAAGTGGATGAATGCTGAGTGGAACGATGACTGGGAGCAGTTCAAGCATGAATTCATTAATGACTTTTATTACAGGAAGGTCTACTCAACTGAAGACCCAAGGCAAGCCTTCAAGGAAGCCTTGTGGGAGCTCAGATCTGGAGATCCTGGAATGTTTAGTCAGTTCAAGAGGGCCATGCTGAATGCTCAGCTCGATCCCAACACCATTCCAGTTCCGCAGAAACTCAGATATCACCCTCAGATGATCAAAGGCACAAGTACTCCGAACAGAAATGCGATCATGGCTGAGGCGAGACAAGTCTGCAAAGAATATGGTGTCAACACTGGGATTGAGTCACCTGCGAAGAAAGAGATCTTTGATCGTATCTTCAGCAAGTACGGTCAACAGTATTTTTGAGCTGATTTAATTTTTGTCTTTTGAGCTGATGTAGTTTTTGGAGCAACTGTTGTATCTTTAACTGTTCTGTGCTTAACCCTGTAATCTTCAGTTGTAACAAAAACTTCAAAGTATATATAAGATTAACCTTGATGAACAATTCCTCATTGTCCAAGCTCTGAATCACAAAGTCTTTTAAATACCATGTTATAACTGTGCTAACCCTTTGATGTTTTATCTTATAGACTGTCTAGAATTTCAGCTGAGATTTTAGATAAGTTAGTGAGGTTTAGATCAATAGTGGTTCAAAGTTGTAAGTGGTTTTGGCATCATCAAAAAGGGGGAAATTGTTGGGAAATTTATCAGTAAGAGTTTTGATGAATTCCAAAACCGACTGACCCCAACCAAGTAGATGTTGCCAGAACCTTTTGTTAGAAGTTAGGCTCGCTGTTTGAGCAAAGTTGAGATTTTATCTTTATAGGTCTCCAGCTAAAGATGGCAACAAGGCATCACTCAAACAGAACATCAGTTATGATGAAAGACAACTGAGAGTTCATATGTTCAGATGGAATGAGGGGGAAGTCTTCAGAACATCAGTTGTGATGGAAACCAACTGAGGATTCGTCAGATGAGAAGCAGTAGAGAGGAAGAGAACATCAGATGAAAAGAAAGTCATCTGAAGGTTCAAACTCAACTGACTAAATACAAGGAAGACAACTGAGGGTTCAGTTTCAGAACCTCGGTTGTAGAACTCAAACAAGAAGATCAACAACATGAAGTTCAAAGTCAGCTGAGAGTTCAACGGTTCAGTCAGAACATCAGCTGAAGACCACTCAGATAAAGATCAAGATTTTCAACCGTCTAATCGAGGTAAACTGTCAGAAAGGTTAAGATTTGAATTTCAAAAGGAAGTCACATGAGGGTTTGACCGTTCAGTCACTACCCCATCTGGCCCAACACAAGGCTGTCTCAGATGAAAAGCAGAAGAGCACAGATGCCATATCGGGAAAGTCTGCAGAGATGAGAGACAAGTCATCGCTTTCAACGATCAGAGATCAACAGCTCCTCCAACGGCTAGTTGATACTCTCCGCCTTTCTCTCATTCGAGAGGTTGACGAGACAAGAGACAGAGAAGTGCAATCACAAGAGAAACAAGCGCAAGAAAAATCTGCAAAAATCACATTCTAAGAGCATCAGCAGCTGAGAGTTCAAGAGTGATAGAACATTAGTAGCTGAGGGTTCATAGAGTTATAATCTGTCTTAGATCTTAGTTTGAGTGTTTATTCGTTCAAGCCATAGATCCAGCTCTCATTCGTGATCGAGCTGTAGTTGGAAAATCCACCCACACACACACCTTAAAAAGTGTTTGTTAGGATCATACTCTTCCTGTAATTGAGTAGCTAGGTCGTCAAGTACCCGCAAACTTGACATAGGTTGTTAAGTACCCGCAAACTTAACTGTAAAGGTTGATAAGTACCCGTAAACTTATTGCAACGGTTGCACAGCCCGGGTAAGCTGTGTGGAACTGTCCAGAAGAACTTGGACTGAGGTGTGAGGATTCACATCTCCCCGTGGACGTAGGAGGGTTATCTCCGAACCACGTTAAATCCTGTGTGTCTGTGTTTATTTTTATTCAGTTACTTATTGCATTTTTAACTGACCAAACTAACCGGCATACAAACTGCATATCTGCACATTCTCAACTGTTTTGGTTATTGACCAACCGTGCTAAAAGCGTGAGTTGTTTTTAACGAGTTTAATTTCCACCACATTCCGCACAACACCACTCTTCAAGTTGAGGTTGCTTACTCAGCTGTGAGATTCCAACTGAGTCAGTTTTACTCAGTTGAAGTATTTTTTAAGGGTTAAGTTTTAAAATCCTAACTGGTGTATCCCCCCTCCCCACATACACCAGTAACTCGTTTCGGGACCATCAAAGAGGATAAGCCGAATGCTTTTCAAGACATGGGGCAAAGGAGACCGACTCTAAAAGAGCAGTAGCAAAAGAAGTATCCTTTCTTGGATTCGGATGTCTCTGGCATATTTGATGACTTAATCAAGGAGGGACTTGTTGAACTACCTGAAATGAAGCGACCGAATGAAGCGGGGCAGACTAATGATCCAAAATATTGCAAGTACCATCGGTTAGTGGGTCATCCCATACATGATTGCTTCATCTTCAAGGACAAGGTTATGCAACTAGCTAGACAAGGAAAAATAACGCTCGAAGAAGACAATGTCGGGGCAAACCTCATCACTGCCGAAAGCATAAAAGTAGATAATGAAGCTTTTTGCGGAGTAGTGAATCAAGAGAATGAAGATGCGTTGATGGTGGCATTTTCCAATGAAGATTTACAGCTTGGATCCGAGCCTCATAACCGACCTCTGTTCGTGAGTTGTTATACCAATGAGCAAAGGGTGAATAGAGTACTCATAGATGGAGGATCTGCGGTAAACATATTGCCGTTGAGAACTTTGAAAGAGTTAGGAATCCAAGTTGAGAAGCTCGCAAGCAGTCAGTTGCTGATTCATGGTTTCAATTATGAAGGACAAAGAGCTCTTGGGACAATAAGGTTGGACTTACTGATTGATGATATGAGATCAACCGCGTTATTCCAAGTAATTGATGCAAAGACCTCGTACAACATGCTTCTTGGTAGACCATGGTTGCATGAATATGGTGTCATCCCCTCAACATGACATCAATGCTTCAAATATTACCAAGATGGTGTGGTAAAGACAGTTATTGGTGATCATAAGCCCTTTGCAGAAACCGAATCATACTTCGCCGAAGCAAAGTACTACATGGTAAGGCCAAAAACTCCAAAAGAAGCACAAGTTCAATGCCAAGAGGGAGTTGAAAGGAGCAAGAAGGAGGATAAGCCTTTAGACGGGCTCACTATGCTTTTGACAAAGATTGATGCTACGAAACCCGCTCAACAATCATTTGGAGGATTTGTTCGGCCAAAACAAGGTAGTGCTACGGAGCATGGCGAACTTACAAGCCCTGAAGTTGCTAAGTGCTTTGGACCAAGGGCATATGAACTGCTTGTGAAAGTCGGATACGATCCCAAGGAGAATTCAAAGGTTACGAGCCAGCATGAGCCTGAACAAAAGGCAGGCATGAATGCATTAAGGAAAGATGGCCCTATAGTCCAAGGTACTAAAGCAGGCTTGGGATTCATCACACGAGGTCCAGTTCGTATTGCGATCAAAAGGGCAACTGCCAACCATATATTTGAAGGAGAGGTGTCATCTACATCAAGTCTCCCCAAAAAGAAGGAAATTAAAAGGGTATCAGCCTTCAAGAGGTTAGGAGAAGGATGGGCAAAACGAGTGTCTGTTTTCAAAAGACTAGTAAGAAAACCAAGCAAGGGGCAACCCAAAGGTTGAGAAGTATCGTCCCGTCTCGCATGAAAAGAAGTACTATACTGACCGTGTCATGTGAGGATGTGTTGAAGGCCAAGATGAAGACAATCATTCATACACAAGTCCCCAAAAATGATGAAGAAGAAGAAGAAGATAGAGAAAGTGTGGCATCATCTTACTACACTATCGAGAGTGCTCAAAGTCAAACTGCTCAAGATCAAGCCGCTCGCAACAATTTACATCGAGAGATCGCTCGTCTACTTAGAAGCAGCGCTGTTAGAGTAAGTGATATAAGAGAGGTCGTTATAATGAGGCAAAGAGATGGAACATTGAGGCTGCGCATAGATTTTCAAACCCCTGTGCTAAGGAATGATGCTGTTGAAGAAGTCGCCTCGTCACATCACATTACTCTTTGTGAAAAAGGGAGCGTTGAAGAAGAAGATGCGGACATAGCGCCTCCACAATTTAAAGACGGTGTGAAGGCAACCGTCGATGAATTGAAAGAGGTCAACTTGGGTACTGTTGATGATCCACGACCTACCTACATCAGCGCTTCATTAATGCCGAATGAGGAACATGCATATGTTGAGCTCTTGAAGGAGTTTAGGGACATATTCGCTTGGACATACAAGGAGATGCCTGGTTTGAATCAAAAGATAGTTGTTCATCACTTAGCTGTTAAAAAAGGGGCAAAGCCTGTCAAGCAATCTCAACGTCGATTTCGACCGGAGTTGATCCTGTTGATCAAAGCCGAAATTAACAAGCTCATCGAAGCCGGATTCATTAAAGAGGTGAAGTATCCAACATGGATCTCTAGCATTGTATCGGTAAGGAAGAAAAATGGACAAATCCGTGTTTGTGTTGACTTTAGAGATCTGAATGAAGCATGTCCTAAAGATGATTTTCCACTCCCTATCACTGCGTTGATGATTGATGCTACCACCGGACATGAAGCTTTATCTTTTATGGATGGATCTTCCGGTTATAATCAAATTCGTATGTCGCTAGCCGATGAGGAGATGACGGCATTTCGTACTCCGAAGGAAATATTCTGTTACGTTGTTATGACATTTGGATTAAAGAATGCTGGCGAAACATACCAAAGGGCCATGCAAAGGATATTTGATGACATGCTCCATAAAAACATTAAGTGTTATGTGGACGATGTGGTTGTGAAATCGAAGGCAAGAAATGATCATCTCTAAGACTTGAGGATGGTCTTTGAACGATTGAGAAAGTTTGAGCTAAGGATGAACCCGTTGAAGTGCGCATTTGGAGTGAAGTCTGGAAAATTTCTTGGTTTTATTGTCCGCCATCGAGGTATAGAGATCGAGCAAGCTAAGATTGACGCGATCATGAAGATGCCGGAACCTCGAAATATACATGAGTTAAAAAGCTTGCAAGGAAAGTTGGCATATTTAAGAAGGTTTATCTCAAATCTTGCCGAACGGTGTCAACCTTTCAGTCGGCTCAAGAAGAAGGGTATACCATTCGAGTGGGATCAATCATGCCAAAATGCCTTTAAGAGCATCAAGGATTATTTGATGAAACCTCTTGTTCTAGCTGCACCTGTTGCGGGTCGTCTGTTGATCTTATACCTCGCCGCTCAAGAACGCTCTATGGGGGCATTACTTGTGCAAACAAATGAAGAAGGAAAGGAGAATGCCCTATACTACTTGAGTAGGATGATGACGCCCAATAAGCTGAATTATTCCCCGGTCGAGAAGTTATGTCTGGCTTTGATATTCTCCATCCAAAAGTTGAAACATTATTTTCAAGCTCATACGGTGCGCCTTATCTCCAAGGCAAATCCATTGAAGTATGTAATGTCTAAGCATGTCTTATCTGATAGACTTGCAAGGTGGTACTTACAGTTGCAACAATTCGAGATTGTGTATGTTCTACAAAAAGTAGTGAAAGGACAAGTGTTAGCAGACTTCTAGGCTGATCATCCAATCCCTGCCGAATGGGAGTTGACCGATGATCTCCCCGATGAAGATGCACTTTTGGTTGATGTTTGCCCTCCTTGGGTGATGTACTTTGATGGAGCATCTCATAGAGAGGGAGCCGGAGCCGGAGTTGTATTTGTTACACCCGAAAAAGAAGTGTTGCCCTATTCTTTCACTTTGACTGAAAATTGCTCCAATAATGTAGCAGAGTATCAAGCATTGATCCTTGGTTTAGAAATGGATGTGTATACAAAGAGGTTGTATATGAAGGTTTATGGAGATTCCAAGTTAGTGGTAAACCAAATACTTGGACTGTATGAAGTAAAAAAACCAGAGTTGCTGCCATATGTCAAGTACGCTCAACGCATCATCGCATGGCTTGGAGATGTGGAACTTGGGCATGCTCCAAGAAGTGAAAATAAGCAAGCTGGCGCATTGGCTAAACTCGCTTATACAATAGCTATGTCCAAGGAAAAGATTTCTGTACCAATTTGCCAAAATTAGGCTGTTCCACCTATTTTTGAGGATGAAAAGGAAGATTGTGAAGATGACGAAAGTAATGTCGTAAAAGTCTTCGAGATAGAAGAAGAAGATTGGCGCCAAGTGTTTGTTGACTACTTAAAGTATGAGAAGTTTCCAAGTGATCCACATAGAAGAATAGATATTCGTCTTTGTGCTGCTCGCTTCATATACTTCAAAAGCACGCTCTATAGGCGCTCGTTTGACGGAATTTTCTTGAGATGTTTGGGAAAGGAAAAAGCTGCAAAAGCCATGGAAGAGGCACATTCTGGGATCTGTGGTGCTCATCAATTCAGTCCGAAGTTGCACTTTCGAATCAAAAGGATGGGCTATTATTTGCCAACCATGGTAAACGACTGCATGGAATATGCTCGAAGGTGTAAGCCTTGTCAGTTTCATGCAAATCTAATTCATCAACCACCCGAGCCGCTACACCCCACGGTCGCGTCTTGGCCTTTTGATGCTTGGGGCATGGATGTCGTTGGACCTTTGACGAAATCATCAAAGGGGCATTTATACATCTTGGCTGCAACGGATTACTTCTCCAAGTGGGCCGAAGCAATCCCTTTGAAAGAAGTGAAGAAGGAGAATGTTGCTGATTTCATCAAAGGTCATATCATCTATCGCCATGGGATTCCTCGTTACATCATAACTGATAATGGACGGAATTTCAGCAATTCCTTCATTGAAAAGCTTTGTGAGAAGTTTGGATTCAAGCAAAGAAAGTCATCCATGTACAACGCGCCAGCTAATGGATTGGCTGAGGCTTTCAATAAGACTTTGTGCAATTTGTTGAAGAAGGTTGTTGCAAAGACGAAGCGCGATTAGCATGAGAAGATCGGAGAAGCACTGTGGGCTTATAGAACGACTTATAGAACTCCGACACAAGCGACCCCGTATTCCTTGGTGTATGGTGTAGAAGCGGTGAATCCTCTCGAGCAACAAATTCCATCGCTAAGGATTGCTATCCAAGAGGGCTTGACTGAAGAAGAGAATGTTCGCCTATGGCTTGAGGAGTTGGAAGCCTTGGATGAAAAGCGGTTGGAGGCTCAACAAAGATTGGAAAGCTATCAAGCTCGCCTCTCAAAGTCTTTCAATAAGACTGTGCGGTTGCGTTCTTTTCAAGTTGGAGACTTAGTGCTAGCTGTGAGAAGGCCGATCATCACCACTCATCGTGTTGGAAACAAATTAGTCTCTAGATGGGACGGGCCTTATACCGTCACCGAAGTTTACACCAACGGTGCATACATGTTGATTGATGAAGAACGTGTGAGTTGGTCCGATTAATGGAAAGTTCTTAAAGCGCTACTATCCTTGAAGATTAGAGTGCTACCTGTGTACATAAAAAAAAAAGGAGAAAAGCCATGAAAGAGAAAGAAGTCCGCTCCATGACGCACGAGCTTAAACTGCATGTTACTCCTCACCCGCATGAGTATAAACTGTGTAAAGGCACCCACCAATGAAAGTGTATGTGGTTAAACTACTAACTTTTCCACCAAAAGGTAAATATATGTAGCTAAACTATAATATATACTCCACTTTGTTTAAGTAGTTGTTAAATAAATAGTCACTCCTGGCCCGCATGAGTATAAACTGTGTACGGCGCCCCCCTCCCCCTAAAACTTAAATTAAGTTTTACCCTTTTGAACTACGTTTGACTTGATTCTTTTTATATGAAGAGGTACGTAGGCAGCTTGGATAGATTCTAAGTTCAGTCATAATCCTATATTTCCTACAAGTTAGATCTTCAAGTTGGACGATTGCATTAACATTCAAATTGAGAGCATGAAATAAATATGCAAGTATTCAAGATGAAATAAAGACACATTCATACGAGAGGAATGTAAAGAAAGAAACAAATACTTCATCGCATAAGCGTTCAACAAAAGGAAATGACAAAAGGAAAGTGCAGCATTAAAGAAAAGGAAAAGAAGCAAAATACAGAAAAAGCAAAGTATGAAAAGGAGAATAAAACAATCTACATCTAAGCAAATGGGTCTTGATCTTGCAAAGATTTTTGAGCAGCCTCCAAAAGGGTCTTGGCCTTCTTTACGTCCTCCATGACTGCTTCATTAACCAAGGGGGCAGTTTTGAAGTTCGCAATCTTTTCTTTGAGCTCCTTCATATCCGCATGAACCGCTTGAAGTGATTCCTCTTGACTCTTTATGGCGATTGTCAACTCACCCTTGCGCTTCTCTAATTCGGCAAGTTCAGCTTGATCGGATTTGAGCTTGGCGATATCAGTCTTTTCCTTAGCGTGAGCTTCGCGGAGACGGATTTTGTCCCTTTGGTGATGTTGAGCAGCAATCTCTCCAATTTCATGAGATACGGACCTTTCCTTGTCATAAGTGGTTGCTCTCGCAAAGAGTGTGTTAATACTATCTTCGAGGCATGAGAAATCAAAATCATAAGGAAATTTTTTCATACGAGAAACACCAATCCGTATTTCGTCTTCAATAGATGACATGAGATCAGCTCCAGTCTTTGTTATCTTGCTTCGGAGCTTGTGCCAGATACTTTGTAGACATACCCGTATCTCATCATCAACTATGTTGTTGCTATGGAATTTTGAAACAGCGCCAATTGGAGGTTTGCGGATCGGCTTCTCGGCTGTAGGGGCCTTCTTTGGTTGAAGATCTTGAATAGGCACATGATTTTCACCATCGTTTTCATCATCATCCATCCCCAAACTCTTCATCACCTAAAAAAAAAAAAAAAGAGTTAAAATAGGCAACGATAAAACATATCAATATAAGTAAAGTGCAAATGTGAACCTTTTGTGCAACTATATTTGATTGGTGTTGATCACTTTGAGCATCATCCTCCATAAAGTCTTGAGACTTCTCAATAGACTCTGGAGACTTGGGGCGCTTCTCATGCCTCCAACAAGGCTCAACAAGGCTAGCAGAGTCAGACTCGGTCGAGGTTGCTTCTCGCTTTTCAACAGAATCGAAGTTGTTTTTTCCTCGCTCACTTGTAATACAACTTGTACATCTTTTCCACGTTCTTTGGAAGCATCATGTTCTTGAAATTGGGCCGAGGTCTTGAATTTCTTCTCAACAAACTCTCCATAGACTTCGTGCCACCAATTCTTGTATCCAGGCAAAGTGAACTTCTTAGGATTTTGAAGCGAGCTCGGGATCATGGCCCTAGCTTGGGAGTCTTCAAGCACACAAGCCCGCCAAAATTGAATGCCATCATCCAAGTTAGCTCTACGAACATCTTTCTTGAGGATGCCGGGAGGAAGCTTATAATATCCAAACTAACGGCCAAAACGATACGGACTATAAGGCTCAACAATAAATTCTTCACCAAGTCGCCAAGTCAAGTAGTTGGAACGGATGGCCATAAAGAAGCGACGATCGACTTCGTTTACTTTCTTGTCATCTTTGTATGGAGTAACTTCTTTGTTCTCGATCATGGTGGAGTTCCAAGCAATTTGATCATACTTGTAGATCCGCTTTCGTGCATCTTCCATATTGTAGTTCCTTGCTCCTCATTCGCCCGAGAATTGAACCATTCGAGGCACGTGCACCTTATCGTCAAGAGGGAAGTGAGTCTTGAAGTAAAACGCCAACCAACCATATACGAAGTGAATGGGAAAGACTGCATCAATTTGAGTAAGGTCATGAAGTTTTGAGATCTTGTTAAGACCTCTATAGATGCTCGTCAAGACAGGGACAACTAGTGAAACCTTGTTCCTAATCGCCATGGTGCTCGCCATCTTGAAAGTACTCGGCCGAATTACGTTTGCATCATCTTCGGAAAGGGCGAAAGTGCTCAACCAACAAGCAAGGTAGGCCGCCAAATAAGCTTCCTCCATTTGGTGATCTCTAGCGCCTATGTCCATGAATGGGGCCTTGTGAGTAGAAGTCCACGCCGCATGCCCTTCAAGCTTCCCATTTGAATTGTGAGTTACCTTAGGACGCGTCTTCCCCTTAGACTCTTTTCGAGTTGGAGGCCTTGGATGTCTGAAGCTGTCCTTGAACCAAAATCTGATCCATTCATCAATAGAAACTGAAGGGGTGGGAGCTCTCGCCTTCTTCCAAAGTATGTGGTAGCCGTGAAGCAAGTGCTTGCAACTCGAACGGATAGCGGATCCTCTCTCGAACATCTCCTCTGCGGATGGAACCACCTCGCCATAAAGCATGCCGTCTATAGAAAGTCCGGACAGGTAATGCAGATCCCAAAGAGAAATTGAAAGCTCCCTGGTCGAAGTGAGTAAAGTGTTGGTGGACGGGCACCAGGACTCGCAAAAGACTTTAATAACTTCCACATTGCGATCATAAGTGAAGAGGGAGACATAAACAGCATCGTAGAGTCCGCTCGCTCGAAGGTCATCTTTGCAGAGGCAAAGTACGTCTTCCGTCCACTCCCAAAAGCCTTTTATGAAGTGTGCTTCTGCAGGAAACTCCGTGCGCTCTCCCCATGCAGCCTTTTCGGCCATCAAGGGTCCCGTGTGCTCTCCACATGCAGCCTTTTCGGTCATCATGCGTCTTCTCAAGGTCGGTAGTGGTTCCGAGTTGTCCATAGAATGGTGATGAGTAGAGCAAAGAGAGTAAACAATAGATAGAGGTCTTCCCACTTCGTGGCTTTGGCACCATCCGTTGGTATGGAGCGAAGTTGAATATTTCGGCCATTGATCATGGGTGCTAGATTTGTGCGTCCTCAAAGGCGTTGCCTTCTCCAAGTGTTGACGTTTGTCATCCAAACTGAGTAAATAAGTCCTTTTGTTCTCGGCAATGTCCATGAAGTAAACCATGATGGATCTACACAAAACAACAACAAAAGAAGGGGAAGGCAAATCGTCAAACAACTGGTATGCACGAATAAAAGCAAGGAAAAGAAGAAAAAATTGTTCATTCAGGAATTTTATCAAACATGTGGCGTACAAATAATTTACAAAGAAAAACAAAGGGATGGAATGCAAACGAGATTGAGGAATTCACTTTATGGTCTTTCGGCTTCTTCTTGTTGCTGCTTTCCTGCAAAAGTCACACAAAAAGGATCACTTCAAAATTTTGAAAAAAAAAAGAAGAAAAAAATCTGGTTTTTGCGTTCAGGCTTTTCATCGAACACATGGCGTGCAGCACATAGAAGGACATATTTTGACAAACTTAAAGGTTGAAGCTTACCCAAAAGATTTAAATCAACAAAACAGGAGGTGAAACGCGAGCTCTCTGCTTCTGGTATTTCTCTACAAGACTTGGGCAAGAATAATTAGTTTAGACTAAAAGATACGAAAAAGGGGCAATAAATAAATGAAGTTTTGAATTTTGCTGAAGATGTTTTGTTAGGCAAATCATATTGCAAATATAGACTTGCTGGCAAACTTTCAGACTTTAATTAGTTAAATTAGCAACGAAACATCAATCTAAATTTAAGAGGTTCGTGTTCAAAACAAGACGTATACCTGCTAATCTAAATTCAGAGGTAGCTACTGAAATTGGATGAGGTTCTTTACTATGCAGCAGTTGAACGTCTCTGGGGGTGTATTTATGTGAAGGAAGTTAACAGGGTAGATGGCTGTAGGGCGTAAATCTTCAGTCGACTGCGGCAATTTTCAGAAAAAAAAAAAAAAAAAAGAAGAGTGCAGAAGAATTTGGGTGAGGAAAAGCTATAGAAGGATGATGTATTTATAGGGCTAATTTGAGGGTAGACCTACGTAGATTTGAGAAGGAAATAAGATTTTGAGTAGAATTTTGCTCGTAGGAAGCGTGCGATACAAGAAATGAAAACTTCCCAAAATAAGTTACAATCTTGGCAAGAAAGGGAATGGCCTCCTGTACTGTGATAATTCTAGAAGAGTTTGGAAGAAAGAATTACTTGATTAGCACGAATGATAGGAGGCTTGAAGATGGAAATTTTTCTTTGTGCAGTTTCGAAAGAATTACTTGATTAGCACGAATAAATTGTGAGGGTATTTAATTTCCAAGTTGGTCTGCACCTATATTATTATACATCTAAATAAGCCCACTTCCAAAATGCAACTCTCGTGCATTTCTGAATTTTGGTCTCTTTAGATGGTTGGCTAATTGGGCTAATGTTGCTTTGTTCATTATGTTTTGGGCCCATATGCAAAGAGATAATGGAGAAATTCTTATGGTTAACAAGTCCAGCTTTTGATTGTTAATATTAATTAACTTTGATGTTTCATCATGATTTGGGCTTCAACAACATGTCGAGATAAAACCTAAGCTGATATGAAATTTGGGTCTTAAATAAAATAACTCCTAAATACGAGTCTAAACTATTTACGAATTTCAAAATTGAAGAACTCCTAAATACGAGTATAAACTATTTATAAATTTAATTGAAGAACTCTATAAAATGAGTCTAAATTTTCATACTTCAAATTCAAAAGCTCCTTGATACGAGTTTAAACTATCTAATAAACTTCAAAGTCTTGAGACTCATTCGTTTCCAAGACAAATTGTCCACAAACAAGTCTCAAGGGGGCATTTGTAGACGCACAAAAATTAAATAAATTTTACTTTTATATTTTATTTATATTTTAGGAATTTTATTTAAAGATAAATCCTAAATTAAATAAATATAAATTGATATTTAAAAGATGGAGATTTTTGACCAATTAGAAATTGACAAGTGTCATTTATTGGTCATTAAGTCAAAGATTTTATGGAGATAATTACCAAAATTGAGGAGCCAATAGAATTGTGCCACCTCAGTGTTCGACTGAATTTATCCTAAAGTCGCCCGCAACTAAACGAGATCAAAGTAGCATAAATTAATCAACCCAAGTTATATCTCTTGAGGAAGACTTAACAGGGCAATATTTGTATTGCAAAAAAGAAATAGAAAATAAAAAGAAAGCACTAAAGATTGATTGGATTTTTTTGCTAATCTAAAGAATTTAAAGAACAAATTAATCTAAGCAGAAATATAAAACCCTAATTCTAAAAACACAAATAAAATCATAAGCATAATTGAAAGACAGATATATAAATTAAACATAAATTAATCCTAAGCGTAAATGGAAATCTAATCTATGAAAGCAATAAGAACGAGATTCAAAATCAAACATGAACTCAAGAATTAATCGCCCAAAGAAATTGAAATAACAGGAATAAATTAATGCAGGAACTTAACTTAAATTGGAAGAAAACTGAAATTGAATAATCCGTTGTGGAACTGTCACAAATCCGTACACGAATTGAAGTAATTGCAAGCTATCTAAAAACTGTAAAGAAAAAGAAGAAAACTGGAAGAGAAAATAATAAAAATGTTGAACTGGAGGCGGAATTATGCGTGAAGAGAGAAGCGGTGGAAATTAAGAAGAAAATAAAACGTAATCCCAAAGATTCTAATTCCATATATATATATATAGGGATGGCGCCGCCTAAGCCCCGACGATCGTCGAGACTGGGCGATCGTCGGCTTCTTCCTCGCAACACATATATCAGGCGATCGTTGGAGATGCATGGGCGAGCGTTGGAGTCGGCGATCGTTGGAAAAATAGCCGCATGAGGAAGCCAAGGCAGGCCCGGCGCTCGTCGGGCACAGACGAGCATCGCCTTGAGCTTCAGAAGGCCGCATGAGGAAGCCAAGGCAGGCTCGGCGCTCGTCGGGCACGGACGAGCGTCGGGAGAGGCTTCGCGCGCCCTTCTTGTTTCGATCATATCTCTCTCGTCCGAACTCCGATTTGCGCACGGTTTTCGCCTACGAACTCGTATCGAGACGTAATTCAATCCTATGAAGTTCAACTCCTTAAATAATTGACACATCATTTCTCATTTTTATCCATCTCTCGTCTATTCTCGCGCAATTCTTGCAAAACCAACATGTTAGCGAGAATAACTAAAACCAATGAATTTAACAATAAAATCGGACAAAATAGTGATGAGAAAGATCACTTGACATATATTTATACATCAAAATGGAGCAAAAAATGAGGTGAACACTCAGCCCTAAAGCCCGTCTTGGAGTCCAAAAGCCCACCAAGTCCACTACATTTTCACCTATAAATAGGGGTAATTGGAGAGGTCAAAGAATACACCACAAATCATATTGAAGAGCTCAAGAGTGGTAGGAAAATTCTCTACAACATTCAAGGCGTTCTTCGTGGAGTTCAAGGAGTTCTTCACCAAGAGTGTCTTAAATCTAGCGTTTGATCCAGAAACAAGGCGTCGGCCCTCCGGATTAATTTTATCAAGTCGAGCGTCAACACCGATCAAGATCAAGGAGGTCAAATCTCCAAGGATCCCGGAAGCTGCTTGAAGATCGTTCAAGAACAAGTGGAAGAGATGAATCAGAGGATAAAAGCTAGAGATTGAACCTAAATTTTACTTCAAAACTGCAAATACTTCTTTGTACATGATTTATTGTGTTTGTTATAAATACATAAAATCCAAGTTTGGAGTTCATAGAAACACAATTCACAACATTTGAAAGGCTGCACATCATCAGCTCATGTTAGGAGTCCCTGTCCAAATAAAATCCAACAAGAAAGGTAAGAAAAGAGTAAGCAAAAAGCCAATGGATGAGGAAAAAATCAGGAGTCTATCAGTCTTGGAAAGATCATCATATAGACTTATGGCAGAGAAGTTAGGATTGTCACAGCCCCAAATCCCGAGGGACGGCAAAGTCGGGGTGCGACTAGGGGTTGGATTAAAGAAGCGGGGAAGAAGGGGGATGAATAAGAATGAACGAATAAACAGATATTAATAACAGAGTAACTTCTATGAACAAGACTTTATTTAAAAGGAAGAGTTGATCTCGAAGGATCACTTGACAAGTTGTTCAAAAAGGAACGAAGTTCATTGTACGGGCTTAGACCCAAAAGATAGATACAATATCTTGAAAAGATTGGCAGCGGAAAGCGTAAAGTCTGACATACAGTCCTTTATTCTAATTACGACTCTTAACTCAACATCAACCATCGCCGCTCCCGTCGCTCAACCTGCACATTTTATAAAACATATGCAGGGCTAAGTACAAAAGCACTTACTAGGCATGTTGCCGAAAACATATCATAAGTATAGATTAATCAGGCATCTTACAAATAGCGCATCGGGGTTTTTCATCAAATGCCCGTGCCTATTAAACATTTTCTTTCACTTTTCACAAAATAGCTTACAAGAATTTTTCTGACAGATGTTACGTTCGATTTGCCCAACATTCCTTACCGTAGCTGGCTACCCCTCAACAGGGTACCACACACACCGGCTACCGTGTACACAAACTCTGGAGAGTCCCCCTTGTATACTAAATCAGAGTACGATCGATTTAGTTAGCCCTATTGTATCTAACTCATAATTTCTGGAAAACAGTCGGCTAACTCAGAATGGCACAAATGAACTCACATAAAACAAATATTTCATGCCCTGATTATCACTTTGAAAATACAGTTATCAAAGCTGTAAATAAAGATTTTCGAGCATCGCTCATTTTATTGATATATAGAAAAGCCCACCTCAATCGTTTACATAACAAACTTTAACCTTCTGTCTTCCGTCCTGTCTTCAACTCCGACTTCCTTCTGTTATCGCAAATATTCAAACTTTAGTAATCGATCAAGACGATTAAAGGAAAGAAATTGAATTCGTTTTAGACTTTTAGCCCTTTGCACTTAACTACATTCTTTTGAATAATTAATAAACGAGACTCGATCAATTCTCGCTTATAAACTGACTCGGCTCATTACTCGACACTTAGGTCAGTAGATAATGGATGTCGATAACTTATAACGACTTAAAAGTTCATAAGGAACGAAGTTGAAAAGGATTCAACTTAAGAAATTAAGTTTTTAAAACTTTTTGCACAATACAGAGGTTCTGGAGTTCGCACAGAACAGAGAAATTTAAAACAGGGGATGAAATTTATACCAAAAGAAAGCCACGGTCGTCTAGTTTACTCTCCAATTTACGGATCTTGATTTTGTTAAGCGAGCTAAAAGTTATGACAGTTTCCGTGAAACGTCGCAAAACAGTCGCGCGAAACCCTAATGCTCGACAAAACTCGACGTACGATTTCCTAGGTTCGATCAATGCTATTCCACTTTTATTTTTACGAAATTTTCATCTCTCTGCAGTCAACATGCAATATCCTTAATCGGGTTCACATTCACGTCTTTTGATTAAACAAACGACGAGCATTTTCTCGTCATTTTCAACTAACCAATTATTATACCAAAATCAAATTTCAAATTCTATTTCATTCCACAACTTCTCGTTTATTAACTAAAACTCTTATTATCTCGTAACTCGGATGGAAATTTCGTCAACTACAATATCGTTCGTCACATGACAACAATCATAAATATCAAAAAGATTTTCCTTACTCGACTTTTCTATCGGCTTTTAATCTTGATTCTCCGTCTCTTAACGAAATTTCAATCTTCTTAGAATTCGTTCAAATTTTACTGTTACGATCATTAACTAGCAAGATTAACATAGGTTCGAATCACAAACCAAAATCATTATTTATTCTCGACTTATCGACGATTGCTCGTCTCTTATCAAAATTCCGACGTCATCCGATTTCGCTCAAATTTTACAACATCGATCGCTATCTATCAAGAATCACTAACATGCAAACCATATACTCATATCATTAACGAGTTTCAATATAGATGGATTTTTGTCTCTTACTTTTTTCAATATATTTTTAGAAAAAATCCAAATAAATATATATTCATCCTACAACATACTACATACCATTTCCATTAACAAATCATGCATATCATATCATATACTCATTCAAATCATCCATTCTTCATCTCTTATATTTTGATTTTTATTTTTAGAAAATTCTAATTTAATTCATGTAGACATCTAACATCATGTAGAACACTAATCCATCAATTAAACATCAAGAAAAAACGAGCTAGCAAAAACCCCTAAAATCCTATATAATTTCGGTAATTATAAATTCAAGGGGGGAATGATTTTCTCCATGATTCGATCCATAAAACCTAATTCTAATCATACTATATCATGTATTCATCAAAGAATCATCATTCTTCTTCATCCTATAAGTTTCGAAAAAAATAAAGTTGATGGATTCGAGATTTTGTTCGGTTCATAACGTAGAAGATGTTCCTACCTTGCGAAATATGAACTCGAAAATGAAATCGATCGGTAGACGGATGACTTGTGATCTTGAGAAGAGCTTGAAGATGAACTTTTAATGAAGGAATTTGAGAGAGAATGGGGAGAGAGAGTGATGGAGGTGGCGGCAATGTTATGAGGGAGAGGGAGGATGACAAGCCTTTTTACTATTTGATAAAGGTGAAGAAAATATCTCAATTAAGGTGATGACACACTAAGAGGCGTTTGGGTGGGTTTTATTTAACCGAAATATCGCGTTTTCGGGTCTAGAACGACGTTATAAAAGTCGAGAAATAAATTCTTAGTCGGTTACGTATTCGACGAAATCTAATTCGTCCGTTAGATTAGAAATAAATGACATACTCGGAAAACCTAATTTATTTTTCAAAATCCGATAAAAAGTCGGAATAAGACAGTCTAAAATTCGCTCGGAAAAATCATAAAAACTGACTTTCTCCGGTGAACTCGTATTGAAGAAAAAATAAATGTAAATTCTGACGGTTTTTCAATCTGAGTTTTCGGACGAAAATTCTATCGGACGCGAAAATCCTAATACAGTAGTCGTTCGACCGACTTCTGGAATTTATTTTCAGAAACAGATTTCACCGTCAGTCTTAGAATCGAAAATCCTTAACTTAGACATGCAAAGCCTTAATTATTAATCAATTTTTTATTTTTTGTCGGAAGAAAATATCCGGGTTATTACAAGGATGCAACAAGACTTTGGTAGGTAAGTGGCTGAAGAACAAATAGTTAAGAGCCCACACCAACTCCATTAAACCAGCACTAACAGAGGAAAACAAGTTAAACGGGCTGAAATGGAGTCTGAATCAGCTGATGCCACAGGTTGTAGATGGCAAACTGTCATTCCAGAAAATGGACAATGTCATCCATATTGATGAGAAATGGTTCAACCTGACAAAGCTCAAAGACAGGTATTACATGCTGCCAGGGGAAGAGGATCCATATAGAACCTGCAAGTCCAAGAGATTTATAGAGAAGCTAATGTTCCTTGCTGTTGTGAGCAAGCCACAGTACTCAGAAGATGGTCCTTGCATATTTGATGGTAAAATAGGCATTTTTGCTTTCACAACATTAGAACCAGCAGCTAGAAACTCAAAAAACAGACCCAAGGGCACACTAATCACCAAACCAGTTGTGTCTGTAAATCATGAAGTCATGAAGGATGTCATGATAAACAAGGTAACAGCTTTCCAATTACTATAAGAATGAAGAAGCATATTCATTCATCACTGAGTGCATTCTTTTTTTTTTATGTTCAGTTACTGCCTACCATCATACAAAAGTGGCCAGATTCAGCAAGTAGGCACATAATCATTCAATAGGATAATGCCAAGCCTCATATCAAGCAAGATGATGCAGATTTCATCAAGGCAGCAAATGAGAGTGGACTACACATACAACTAGTGAATCAACCAGCAAATTCTCCAGATTGTAATGTCAATGACCTTGGTTTTTTTAGAGCAATTCAGACTCTAAAACACACAAAACAGGCTAAGGGAGTGGATGACTTGTTGAAGAATGTAACTGATGCATTTTATGAGTTTGAAACCCACAAGTTAAACAATGTTTTCCTCACCCTACAAGGATGCTACATAGAGATAATGAAGCAAAGGGGGGGCAACAACTATAAAGTGCCACACATGAATAAGGATAAACACATTAGGGAGGGGACACTGCCAGAGTTTCTACAAGTGGATGCACAGCTTGTGCAAGACTGCATACATGATCTAAACCAGACAGCAATAGTAGATGCTTTGAGAGGCATGCACATGGATGGATAATAGGAGAATATGCAGTATCTGGTATTTTTGCATCAGTTTACAGTATAAGCAACATAGTGTATAGCAGTGATGTTGTTTAGGATGTAAACATGATTTGGGATCCTTTTTTGCATCAATTATGTCTCAGCAATATGAATTCAAGTGAATTTGCATCATTGACTTTGGCAAATTAACACACTTACTACCCTAAATCAACCTCCAAACCACAATGAGTGGTGGCATCATAGGAACAGAGGCATTTTTTGCCATCAACATCAGAAAATTTCATCATTTGCATTTTCATCATGTTTTGCCTAATCAAGTGCAGTATTTATAAGCACATAATCACATTGGCATCATTCAGTTGATTAATCTCACACAGTGCAGTATCCATAAGCACATTTACAGGGACATAAATTAACCCACAAAAGGAAGACCTCATCATATAATGAATTCATCTCATCAATCAGGAATTAAGGTCATCAAACCACAGGAATTAAGGTCATCAAACCAGATATTCCTCAAATCAGAAATTCATCAGAAATTAAGCTCATTAAAATCAGAATTTCACCCATATATAGCCAACCAGGAAAGATATAGCCAACCACCAAAATCAGAATAATAGGCGGCAATAAAGAACAGAATAACCTGAATCCAGTAGCCTCTGTACAGAGGGGAAAAATATAGCCAACCACGAAAGATATTCAGTCTCATCTCGCCACCACGTCAGTAGAGGTGGTGCACAGATCTCCAGTGGTGTCTCTGGCACCACCGTATCGTAATCAGCATCGATGTGAGGCGGAGATTACGCGTCTTGAAAAACAATCTCAGATTCGGGTGAATCTGAGATTCGAGAACCTCCATCCACAAGCCTCAGAATAGAAAGGAAAAATATACCCAACCACTCACAATACTCCGACGCATCGCGACACCAGGGAGGCCACGCCGGTGCAGAGATCTCCGGCAAAGAGAAATCTAGGGCGGTCTCCTGCACCACGGTCTCGTCAAATCTCTCCAGATCTACCGGCAATTGGGAGTCATCAACAAAAAGTTGAGACTCCTCCATCGCCTGAAATGATTAGGGCACCATGAAAGCTCAGATCGAGGTGGGGCGGTGGCGAGGGAATCGGGTTTTCTGCCGATTCAAGAAGCACGACCGCGTAGTGATAGGAATGGGGTGGGGCAGATATGATTTTAGTGTAGATGGGTGAACTGAAGACGGCGAGGTGGGGCGGAGGCGATGGAGGTGAGGTCGAAGAAGAGAGAGATTTGACAGATTGAGGAAGAACGGCGGAGTAGTGATATGAATGGAGTGGGCAGACAGGGTTTTTAGTGTAGATGGGGTGGGTATGGTTAGTAATTAGGGTAGTGTTAGTAATTAGGGGGTTTATTTTATTGTTAATTAGGCTGGGTTAGGATGTGTAAAGTGGGCCCATTAATGGTATTTTTGTAAATATGTATTAGTAGTAGGGTACATGTGTAGGAGAAAGTTACTAAAAAAAGAAATGCACAACATTTAAGTGGACGGACTAAAATGGCAAAATGCACAACATTTAAGTTGCCGGAGGGAGTATATGATTAATGTTTATTATTATTTATGAATGATTAATTGTCTATTATTTATTTATTAATTGAAAATTAATTAATTAAATAAAATACTTTCATAATTAATTAATTATATGCCTTTCATAATAATTATTAATTAATTAATTCTTTATTAATTGATTATAAGTTTTTATTAATTAATTAATTCTTTATTAATTAATTATATATCTTTAATAATTAATTATTTATTAATTAATTATATAACTTAATTAATTAATTCTTTATTAATTAATTATATATTTTTATTAATTAATTATTTTTTAAATAATTAATGATATGCTTTTAATAATTAATTATTAATTAATTAATTATATGTCCTGAAGTAATAAATTGATTCTTAATTAATCAATTAAAATGATCTAAGTCAATTGAAAATAGTCAAGTATGGATGTATTACATGTTTTAAAGTATGATCTTATGACATGAGATATGTGATTACTTAAAAGCGCATGCATATAGTATGATACGATGTAAAGCATATAGTATGTATAAGACATCTATGTGGTTCACGTTACATAACATGCATGACATACATGTTATAATTCGGGAATAAGTTTGACCTAGGATGCTAAAACTTTAGACACATACATGTTTGTAAACCTAAGTGTTTAAGACAACTCTTGTAAGACCAAGCAATCCTTAATTTTGAGGACTAGTCAATGGAATCTGAATCAAGGTGGGTTTCTATTTTCAAACTGTGGGATTACAAACTCCCACTGAGGTAACTTTAGGGTTATTAAACCCAACACTTTCCAATGTGTTATGCATGCTAAATCTTTTATGCTCAATTGCTTGTGGATTGCCAATGTTGAATATCTTTATAATACGATTTGCCTTGTGCTCTGTACAAGCCAAGGTTAGGGCTGTCTAAATGGTTCAGGTTAGACGGTATTTAACTAAAATACGCAATAATCGATTGGTTATTGGTACGGTATCGGTTAGAATTTTTTAAGTCAATTGGTTATTGGTTATAACCAAAACCAAACCATAATAACCAATTAACCAAATTTATTTATTTATTAATAATATATACTATAATAGAAAAATATATATTATTTTATGTTCGAATTGGTTAGAATTTGGAATGGGCGACTACTAATGATGTGTGTGACAACACCGAAAACATTGTGTGAAATTATGTTCGAATTGGTTATTAGGATTGAATTTTTATTTTATATTTTAGTTTTGAGCTTGGATATTATTTATGATTTTTAGGATTGATTTTTTATTATGTTATAGTTTGGAGTTTGGATATTATTTAGCATTTTATTATTTATGATTTTGTGGTTATGAGAACCAACATGAGCAATTAACATTATGCAGAAATATTGTCCAATTTCTTTGGTTATTTGGATTAACCGATAACCATACCAATTAAAAAATTTGGTTATCGGATAACCCAAATATTTAATTGGTTAGGTGTATGGTAGCAATATTTAGCCTTAATCGGTTATTGGTTAATTGGTTATCGGTGCGGTTATTTCATAATCGCACCAATTACCACCCATAGCCAAGGTAGTGTACACAAGAAGTTATGACGGTTCGATTGGAGGGAGTGGCTCCCCTTTAATTGGACCAGGCGGTAATCCAAGAATGTAATTTGTTTTATGGTTCGAACCGATTATCCTTTTAACTATTTTAACTTATGAGAAGGACAACCGTTTTCACTAAAGTAACCCTTTCCATAAGAAAGAAGCATGCTATATCTTTCCATTAAGTGCTTTTGTACTCAGCCCCCTGCATTGTTTTCCCTAATGCAGGTTGATCAACATGGAGGCGGAGAAGGGGATGTCGATGTTGTCTGTTCATTCCATTCAAGTACTTGTTGTGTCGGTCTTTATGACTATCATATTTGTTTTCAATAAGGTTTATGTCAATCAAACTCAAGTTACCTCTATGTTCTAACCATCTTCGTTAAGTTGGTTATCTTTTGAACCGTTTCCGCAGTGCGGGGCCAATGTCCTCATACATCGACCCCAGTTATGTTTTGCTAGGGCATCGATGTTGAACAACTACCCGCCTTACATTTATTATTCCAAACACTTATCTTTGAATGTTTTCAATAAATAACATTTTATTGTTACCTATGATTATGATTTCTATGGTTTCACCCCACCCCCGCGTGGCGGCTCGGACGGATCCGCATAGGCCCGGGTTGCGAGTCGCCACATTTTTCCTACTTCTTTCTTTTTTGTATTTTTTAGGTTTATTTTCTTTTTTTTTTCAGATTTTTTTTTCTGTTTACTTTTTTATTTTTCAGATTTCTTTTATTTTTTTCCAAATTTTTTTCTTTTTTTTTATTTTCCAGATTTTTTTTATTTTCTAGATTTTTTTTTATTTCCAATTTTTTTTTCCTCTTCTTTTTTTTGTTTGGCTCTTCATTTTTTTGTTTGCCACTTTTTCTTTGGTCAAGATTCGAGCGAGGGGAGCCGAAGGCCTCGGAGCCAGCCGAAGAAATCTAAATTATTACCCGACGATTATCCTTATATTAGTAATTGGAGCGAAGGTGGAGCCGTATCACAGCCCCAAATCCCGAGGGACGGCAGAAGCCGGGGTGCGACTGGGGTTGGATTAAAGAAGCGGGGAAGAAGGGGACTGACTATCTAAACATACATAAAAGACATCAACAATCAATGAACAAAACATTACTATTATAAGGGAAGAGTTAATCACGTAGGATTACTCGACAAAAGTACTCGAAAGTATCTAAGTTCAGATTACAGACTCATACTACAGAGATTTACCAAATGTACATAACGTCAAAAGATTCTAGAGTTTTGCAGCGGAAAAGTAGGTCATAAGCTAAAGCTTCCTAACAACTCGACTCAACTTCAACCACCGCCGCTCTCGTCGCTTCAACCTGCACATTTATAAAACAATGCAGGGCTAAGTACAAAAGTACTTAATGGGCACGATGCCGAAATCATATTCATAAGTAGAGATAATTTGGCATTTCATAATTTGTAGCACATCGGGGGTTTTATTAAAAAGGGGCCCGTGTCTACTAAACATTTTCTGACTCTTTTTCTCAATTTAACTTGCAAGCATTTTTCTGGTATGTTACGTTCAAATCTTGACCAATTCTCATTCACCGTGGCTGGTACCCCTCAACAGGGTATCACATACACCACAGGTTACAAAGTGCACTAACTCTGGAAAGCACTTAGCAGCTAACTCAGAGCCGATCGATAGTTAACATCCTAGCGGTTAACTAAAAATTCTGGAAAACACGAATGTTAACTCAGATAGGTACAAGAGAACTCACATAAAACATAAAACAGTTCATGCCATAATTATCACTTTGAAAACACAGATATCAAAGCGATAAAGAAAGGTTTTCCGAGCATTGCTCGTTTTATTTTATATATAAAAGCCCACCTTAGCGTTTACAGAACTAAGTACTAGCTTCCGATCTCTTGATCTTCCGTCCTTTCCTTACTGATGGCTTCCTCATTCATCGTAAAATAATATCACTTTAAATTCGGTCGCAAAAGATAATCGAATATGGAAATTCGAATTAGGTTTTTAGTCGTTTCATTTCTTTAGGCATTTGCACGTTACTAGTTTTATTTTAGTTAAACGGGAACAAGACTCGAACAAAAACTTGATTAGAACTCGGAAAGTCTCATACTCGACTCTTAGGTCAGTAGAGAAGATAGTCGTTAACTTATTACGGCTTAAACGATCGAAAGAAACTAAGTTGCGAAAGAAACAACTTAGAAGGATGAATCCTGAAAAATCACTGCGCAAGGCAGTAACTCTGGGGACTTCCCAGAACAGAGGAATTCAAAACAGGGGATGAGCCCTGTACCGTTAGAAAGCTTGGAGAGTCTAGTTTACGCTCCAATTTACGGATCTCAAATCCGATAAACGAGCTAAGAGATATTACAGTTTCCGGGAAGGGTCGTAAAACTGCCGCGCTAACCCTAATTGCTCGAAAGAATCGACGTATAACTTCTTAGGTTCGTTCTAAGTTCTCGTACTCGATTTCTCACAAAACTGGACTCTCAAGGCAGTCGACACGTACCCCCGTACGTGAAGAACTCCTTTTCAAAACTCGACCAATAGCACGGCGTTCTAAACATCGGCTTTCAACTTACAAGTACTAAACCAAAAATCAAGTTAAACAATTCCTGTTTCTAGTTCTCGACTTTAACTACAACTCATATTATAATAACTCGAAAGCTCATGTCGTCAACTACAAAGTCGTACCTTAGTCCATAATAAACAATATTATCAAGTTAGAATTCTTACTCGTCTCTCGGTTATTAATTACGACTACTTGTTCGTCTCTTACGAGATTTCAAACGTTATCGGATTTCGCTCAAATTTTACGTCATTACACATCATCTAACGAGATTCACTTTCATGCATATCATCACTTCATATCATTACTACATCTCAACTTAAATCGATTTCTTTGTCTCTTACGACTCACAATTTATTTTTAGAAAATTCTAAATAAATTCATAACATCATCTAATATTATTAACAACATTATTTCATCAACAAATCCTCAACCAAATCAACTACATGCAAACCCCTAATTTTCCTACAAATTTCGGTATTATCATGCAATTAAAGAGGGTGTTTTTCTTCATCAATTAACATCATTTATCCAAATATCATACTACTATATCATCAATTGATCAAATACAAGTCTAATTACACAATAAATTGAGAATCCCCAATTCAAAACCCTAGCCCTAAACTCGGTTTTCATCCATTACTTGGGGGTTTTGATTTCTTTTGTTTTAATCCTCAATCGAACACCTCCTAAGCAATATCATATCATCAATTTACGAATTCAACCATCCTACACATTTCCCCTAATTATCGGTACACATTAGGAATTAGGGCTCTTGATTTTCTTTCATTTTTAATCCCTAAATATCATATCTAACACATCTAATTTCACTAATCGAAGATCAAACATCTAGTTCATCCACCCATAATTTTCGATCCAAATGAAAAATAAAAAGAAATTGATTTGGAATGGATAGAATTAGAGAGGAGGTGAATACCTTGAAGTTTAATGAAGGAAGAATTAGGATTCGATGGAGGATGAAGAACTTGTGTGAAATCCTTGCATAAACCTTGGAGCTTCTTCAATGGAGGATGATGAAGAAATTGAGAGAGAGAGAGAGAGATGTGGTGTGGCTGCCGAAAATGGGAGAGATAAGGAGGAGGGTGATGAGTCACAAGGGTGACTCATAAAGTAGGAGAAAATATCCTACAAACATGGTGAGTCGTTAAGTCATGTTTGGCGAGGAAAATTTTATACGAAAAATCTCGATTCCGGCTCTTAAACGCCGTTTTAAAAGTCGAGAAATACTTTTCTAGTTAGCTACGGAATTGACGAAATCTAATTCGTCCGTTAGAATGGAAATAATTAACGTACTCGGAAAACCTAAATCATTTTTCAAAATCCGAGAAAAAGTCGGGACGTTACAGTCCAAATTTCGTCCGGAAAATCACAAAAATGAACTTTCTCGGGCGAGTTCGTATCGTGATTTCGTGAATGTAAAAATCTGACGGAATTCGATTTCGAGTTTCCAGGCGAAAAACTTAACGGACGCGAAAACCTTAACGGACGCGATTTCTGGAAATTATTTTTGGAAAGGATTTCACCGTAAATCTTAGAATTCAAATTCATGAACTTAGGCGTGCAAAGACATTTTTATTATTAACTTTAAATTTTTAAGACAGTACGAAATTTCTGGGGCATTACAAGCCGTAAAATCGAAGTCGAAGGCAGAGCCACAAAATCGAAGTAATATAACTTGTCATGTTCAAAAGTAGACATTGTCATGGCGAAATGTAATGACTGTGAAACTTTATATTTCTTAATGACAATGTTTACTTTTTCAAAGACAATAATTACTTTAACATTTGATTCAAATTGAAAAGTAGACATTGTCGTGAAGAAATGTAATGATTGTGAAATATTACGTTTCTTAGTGAAAAAATTTACTTTTTTCAATGACAATAATTACTTTGGCGGTTGACTAAAAGTAGAACTTATCATATTCAAAAGTGGACATTGTCGTGACGAAATGTAATGATTGTGAAACTTTACATTTCTTAATGACAATCTTTACTAAAAAAAATTGGAAATAAAAAAAATTGGAGAATAAAAAAAAAACTGAAAAATAAAAATATGTACTATAAAAAAAAACTGGTAATAGAAACCTGGAAAAGAAAAAATAAATAAAAATAACGGGCGCGTGGGGAGCACGCGCCTACGCGCCCATTGCATAGTATGCAACGGTTGTACCAGAACACGCCTCCAAAACGAAAGCTGGAGCATGATTTAGATGTTTGTGAGGAAGGGAACAAGAAGATGAAGGATGCGACTGTTAAGATGGAAAAATCTGATTAGCAAAGTTATGGAGTAAGTTAGGATCAACATCTTACAAATTTTGTTTTTGTACTTGACTCTAAGGATGCATCTAGCAATCTGTATCATGTAACAGTAGTCATTTTAGTAAGATATCTTTTATTAGCTGCTTAGATTAATAATTTTGTATTAAGATGGTTTTTCAACTATAGTAATGCAATTTCCTATTACTATAATTATTTTCTGCATTTAATATTTGTTCTCTCATAAACCTAACAATGAAAAGTTACAAATATGTTATCAGATTTTTCTAAATTTTACAATATTAAAACTATTTAGTAAATATTCAGTATGTATCAAATTTCATTTAGTAATGCTAATGATCTAATTTAATAGTGTTAACTGACGGTGTGAGGGAATGCACAAATTAATTATTTCTGCAAACCTACCAAATTTAAATAATATAGAAAAATGAAAAGATTTTGAAAGGAAATAAATGAAAATTAAATGATGATATACCATAAAACCCATTTATTTAAATTATACAAGAATCCTTTGGTACTACTGTATGTAAATGGATGATGACAACAAATTTTGGTTTTCATAATTTTGAGAAATGGTTTCATGTTTATTTGTTTATCAATTCGACTATTTTTAGTTGTTTTGTGTTTTCTTTTATACATGTGTTTTGATTTAGTTAGTTTTTAAAATATTTCGTAATGTATTTTGGCCCGTGCAACGCACGGGTGTTAACTACTAGTTTTAACAAATGCACGAGTATAAGACTATCTGGCTGTCTCTATGGATGTCTCGAGACACTCAATCCATAGAGGCAGTCCAATGCAGTATCCACTGTCTCGAGACTGTCTCGTTCCAACGAGACAGTCTCGACACAATGATATATTGACAAAATTAATATTCAAAATTAATAAACTAATTAGATGGAGACACCCCATAGAGACAGTCCCACTGTAACTAACTGTCTCTATCTTCATCACATCCCATAGACACCTCAGAGAGACACTACCACCGAATAGTCTAAGGAGCCTGCAGTAATTAAGATTAAGGGTGCCTTACTTTGATGGAAAAGGGTGTAAAACAAATATTCTCATATTTTTTCCATCATTTTCATACGTTTACTATGATTGTTAATTTTCTTCAAGTAGGATGGATAATCATTCTGGACAACCCTTTTTCCATCATTTTATCTCCAATTGTGAAAAATATTAACTGGAGGGGAAGGGAGAGGGAAGGGCTGAGTAAGGACGACAACGGGGTGGATTTGGGTTGGGGATTACTTTCCCACCATATACCCGCCTAAAAAATTAATCCCCATTCCCGTTTAAATCGGGACGGGTTCCGGTCGAGGATTATCCGATGGGGGAAGGGTATCCATCGTGTACCCAGTTAGAAGTATATATTATCTTAAAGTTTAAAACTTTTATTATAAATATAAAGTTATTGTTTCCTAAAAGTCAAGAAAAAAAAAATAGTAGCACTCTAATTTGAAAGTTTTCATTGGAAAATGATGGATAAGAAAATATTATCATTTTCACATTATTCTATCACATGTTTATTAGGATGGAAAAAAAAATTATCACATGGTCCCCACCGTTTCTCCATTTTTATGCCTTATATCCATTGGAAAATAATATCACACCCTTCCTCCATGTTAATATTTTCCACAATTAGTAAGAAATGGATGGAAAATGGGCTACCCGAAAAGGTTATCCATCCTACCCAAGAAAATTAATCAACATAATAAACGTGTAAAAAGAATGGGAAAAATATGAAAATATTCATTTTCCACTATTTTCTATCAAAGTAAACGCACCCTCAAAATAACACACCCGAAGATATTAAAATAAAAGAATTTCAAAACAAATTCTACAAACGGTGATAAACATCTATTTTGTAGCAACTAAACATGTTATCATAGCACAATTTGCCTTGTTTTGTCCTTAAACGTGATTGGTTTAGTATCGTTTTCACTATTTTGGATCATTTTCACGTTTTGGTAGTGCTTGTGCATGTGTGTAGGTTGAGCATAGGAGGCTAAGTCAAGAGGAAAAGGTCATAGAAGAGCGGAGACGAAGAAACGGGACGAAAAGATGGAAAACGGGACGGAACGGAGCGAACCAGTGAAAACCGGCGGTCCAGGCGTGATTTCCGGCGGTTCAGCCCTGGACTGCCGAAAATCATTCCCAACCGTCGATCCGCCCTCCAAAAGTTACTGGAATTCGAGCCAAGAAGAAACCCCAAACCGGCGGTCAAGTCGGTGGTCCAGCCCTGGACCACCGAAAACCGGTCCAGACCGCCGAAAAAGCAGGGGCAAACCGCCGAAAAAATCTATTTTTGCCCAAAATCGTGTGTTTCTTCCCTCTTCGCGATTTTAACATGTAATAGCACTTTCTACCTCCTATATAAACCTCTTGGCAGCCCCAAAACGTGTACAACACACCTCCTACACTAAATTCCATTTCAAATAGTTTCCAATTAGAGTTCTAAACACATTTTAATTGATTATATTAGTGATTTAAGCTTGGATTTGAAGACTTTGTGAAGATTTCAACATTGGGTTCCTAGTTTTTCATCTATGCTATCATTTTTCTTTTGTTTATTGTTGATTTTCATTATGTCTAGCTAGATTTCTTGTTGGTTTTAGGAGTTTATGATGATTTGTTGATGGATTGATCATATCTTGTTGAATCTACTATCCTTCTTCTTCTTAGTTGTGAATTTAGTGCTTTGATTCATGTTGGAATTGTTGATCACCTTTCTTGCATGGTTAGTATTTGTGAAAACTCCTAATAGGTTTTTGCTTGCATGGAATCCCATTTTCACTTCATGTTTTGGCTTGAGACCTAGTAGGTGATTGTTCAATACATGGTAGCTTATGATCCTTGTGCTTTTGGGAGTTGTTTAATTGGCTTGAGTCTTAAAAAAAGATAGTTGATTGAACGATCCTCTTTTACTAATTGTCGAGAGAGATTAGTGAATATAATTGTGGATTGCTTCCTAAGTTGAGGATTAAATGTGGTTTGAATGATTTAGCAAGTGTTGATCAAGCTATCTAGAATCAAAATGAATCCTTAGAACCAACTCCTTCCCTTATTTGTTCCTTATTTGGTTGTTTGATCTTTTGTTTGTCATTTTTGTATGTTCTTGTCTCTAAATTGCTCGTTTAGCTTTGATTTCTTGTTTAAGAGTTTGTATGAATCCCAAATCACTTTGTCTAAAAGCTTGAATAGTAGGAATGTGCACGAATTTCATTTCCACTAAAAACTCGGCTAATAGTCCTTGAGGATATGATAACTCGTTATTTTATACTACAATGACCCGATAAAGTGAGGTTAATATTGCTTGGTAGAAAATTAGCGATCACTTTTTGGTGCCGTTGCCGGGGACTATTTAGAGTTTATAGTGTTAATGATCTTTGCATTTAGAGTACTAGTTCAAGCATACTTTACTTATTTGTGTAGTTTAGTTTGAATCTAAGAGTGTTTTTGGTTAGTTTGTGTAGGTGAATCGGTGCATGATCACAAGGAAAAAAGGAAGGCAAAATCATTCCTTTGGACTTGGAGATTGAAATCACTCACAAGCGGGCTAGCCGAGAACAAAGAAGGAAGGCAATGGAGCCCCAAAGGCTTAATAATATAGCCGACTTGGAGCGCCAAATGCAAGAGCTTTGCCGTCAAATGGAAGAGCAACAAGCTCAAAGAGATAGAGCACCGCCGCCTCCAATCAACAAAATGTTTGAACCTCAAGTGAATATGTTCCAAGATGGAGGTTGGGGCAATCGGTGCAACGCCAACAACTTTGAGCTTAAGCCGGGATTGATTAATATGGTTCAAGCGGAGTCATTTGGATGAGGGTTCAATGAAGATGCAAATGCCCATTTGAGTGCCTTTTTGGACGTGTGTGAAACTATCAAGATTCAAGGGGTCTCAAATGACGTTATTCGATTGAGACTCTTTGGATTTTCTCAACGAGAAAAGGCCAAAGCTTGGTACAAGACCCTCGACCGTTCGAAAATAACCACTTGGGAGCAATTGTGTCGACTTTTCCTAGCCAAGTATTTCCCGCCTTCACGTGCTCAAAAGCTTATTTCGAACATCTCCCATTTCTCTTAATCGGGAGATGAATCAATCTATGAAGCATGGGAGAGATACAAAGAGATGTTGAGGAGATGCCCTCAACACGGATTTTCAAAGGAGCAACAAATCTTGAACTTTTATCGAGGGCTTACTAGTCATACAAGGGAGGTCGTGAATCCCACAGCCGGTGGTGGCTTGACTAACCGGACTTATGAAGAGGCGGTTCGGATTTTGGAGGAAATATCGGCCAATAATTTTCATTGGCCACAAGAGAGAAGTTCTTCAAAGAGAGTTGCTTCCATTTCCGATGAGAAGTATGATGATCTTCTTGAGCAATTCACCTTGCTCAAGAAAGACTACGAGGCCGAAAGAAAAAGAAGATTGGATGTGAAGATGGTGGCTCAACCAATGCATCAAGGAGAGGAAGAGTATTCAAAAGTTGAGGATGCCAACTATGTCAATCAACGGGGGTATAGTAACTATAACCGTTCGAGTTATCCTCCGGGGAATCAAGCCTATAATCCTAATTATAGGAATCCAAATTTGTCGTATGCTAACCCGAACAATGCTATCATCCCACCACCCGGATTCTCGGTTTCTCAAGGGATGATCAATGAGCCAAAGAAGCCCATGCCGGCTATGGAGGAAATGATGCAACAACTTCTCCAAAACCAAAATGCTTTTATGGGAGCAACCGGGCAAAAGGTTACAAGTTTGGAAGGGACCGTTTCGGCTTTGTCTAAATCGGTGAAGATGTTGGAAGGGCAAGTGAGCCAAATGGCTAATCAAGCGGCTTCTCAACATAAGCCGGGCCAATTCCCTAGTAATACGGAGGTGAACCCAAAGAATCAATGCAACGCCATCCAATTGAGAAGTGGAACGACTTACAAGAATTACCCGGAGTTGGAAGAGCAAGAAGTGGTGGTAAATGAAGAGTCGGAAGTGAAGGAGCCCGTTCCTCTAGAAAAAAAGCTTCAAGAGCCGATCAAGGAGCCTCCAATCCCAAAAGAGGTGACTCCCAAAGTTGTTCAACCAAGCAAGGAGGTGGTTCTTAAAGCCCGTTATCCTCAAAGATTGGCTAAAGCAAAGATGGATGAAAAGCTTGCTAAATTCATGGAGATGTTCCAAAAGGTACAAATCAACATTCCCTTACTTGATGCTTTACGAGACATGCCCAGTTATGCAAAATTTTTGAAAGATGCGGTCTCGAAAAAGAGGAAACTTGGGAGATTTGAGACCATAAACTTGTCGAAGGAATGTAGTGTCGTGTTGCAAAGGAAATTGTCGTTGAAGCAAAAGGATCCGGAGAGCTTTGTTATTGCATGTGTTATAGGAGGTGAAACATTTGGAAGAGTATTGTGTGACTTGGGGGCTAGCATAAATCTCATGCCCCTCTCGATCTTTAGAAGGTTGGAAATCGGGGAGATGAAGCCCACGTCAATTGCCTTGCAAATGGCCGATCGCTCTATTTCTTATCCGAGGGGAATAGTAGAAAGATGTGCTCATCAAGGTGGAAGAATTTATATTCCCTGCGGATTTTGTGGTACTTGACATGCTCGAAGATGACAATACTCCACTTATTCTTGGCCGTCCATTCTTGGCAACCGGGAGGGCATTGGTTGATGTTCAAGATGGGGAGCTAACATTTTGTTATAATGATGAGAAGATGACTATTTCGATCTATGAAGCCATGAAGAAACCTCAAGAGTTGGAGCTTGAAGAGTGTAAGTTCATTGACTCTATTTCATCTTATTCTCAAGATCCATTGGAGCATTGCATTGTTGATTCTATTCACTCATATTCAGAATTGGATGAGGCATGTGATGAATTGTTGGAGTCTATTGCCTATTTGGATGCTAAACAAGGAATTTCTTTGGAGAATTTGGCTTATCTAGATCTCTATACACCTATTGATGGAGGAGTGCCGGAAGGAGCATCCAAGCCGAGTTCTTCTTCGACTTTGGAGTTGAAGCCTCTACCCGATCACCTTAAGCATGTATTTTTGGGTAATGATGAAACTTTTTCGGTCATTGTCTCTTCATTTCTTAAGGATCGGGAGTTGGATAAGTTATTGAGGGTATTGAGGAAGTATAAATCTTCTATTGGATGGTCTATTGCCGATATTAAGGAATTAACCCTTCTATTTGTGAGCACCGGATCTTATTGGAGGATGATGCAAAGCCGAAGGTCCAACCTCAACGTCGTTTGAATCCGGTTATGCAAGAGGTTGTAAGGAAAGATGTCTTGAAGTTATTTGATGCTGGAATTATCTATGCCATCTCCGATAGTGAGTGGGTTAGCCCGACTCAAGTGGTTGCCAAGAAAGGCGGGGTCACCGTTGTAGAAGACGAGAGTGGCGAACAAATAGCCACTCGTTTGCAAACGGGTTGGAGAGTGTGCATTGACTATAGGGTGTTGAATGCGGCCACAAGGAATGATCATTTTCCTCTTTCTTTTATCGATCAAATGCTTGATAGGCTAGCCGGTTATAAGTATTATTGCTTCTTGGATGAGTATTCCGACTACAACCAAATTGCCATAGCTCCGGAGGACCAACACAAGATGGCCTTCACTTGTCCTTATGGAATATTTGCTTGTCGACGGATGTCGTTTGGTCTTTGCAATGCACCGGCTACTTTCCAAAGATGCATGATGGCGATCTTCCACGAACTCATCGAGAAGATTATGGAGGTATTCATGGATGATTTTTCCGTCTTTGGTTCTTCCTTTGATAATTGTTTGGAGAATCTTTCTCAAGTTTTGCAAAGATGTGAGGAAACTTCTTTATGTCTTAATTGGGAGAAATGCCATTTTATGGTGAGAGAGGGCATTGTTTTGGGGCATAAGGTGTCTACAGATGGGTTAGAAGTGGATAGAGCTAAAATAGTGGCAATTGAGAAGTTACCTCCACCGACAAACGTGAAGTCCATTCAGAGTTTCCTTGGTCATGCGGGATTCTATAGGCGTTTCATCAAAGATTTTTCCAAGGTATCAAAGCCTCTTTGCTCATTATTGGAAAAGGATTCAAAGTTTAAATTTTCTAGTGCTTGCCTTGATTCGTTTGAGAGGTTGAAGAAGGCACTTGTGTCTACGCCCGTGTTGATTACTCCGGATTGGATGGAGCCATTTGTATTGATGTGCGACGCTAGCGATCGGGCCGTTGGGACCGTGTTGGGGCAAAAACGAGACAAGCTCTTCCGAGTGATTTATTATGCTAGCAAGACATTGGATTCGGCTCAATTGAACTATACCACCACTGAAAAGGAATTATTAACCGTGGTGTATGCCTTCGACAAATTTCGTCCATATCTAGTTGGAACACATTCTATTGTCTATACGGACCACGCCGTGATCCGTTACCTTTTTGCCAAGAAGGATGCCAAGCCCCGTTTGATTCGTTGAATTTTATTGCTCTAAGAATTTGATATGGAAATCCGAGATAGAAAGGGATGTGAAATGTTGTTGCCGATCACCTATCCCGTCTTGAGCATCCGGTTGAAGGAGAAGATCCGAAGGTGCGGATAAATGAGTTATTTTTCCGATGAACAAGTCTTAAAGTTGGTGGATTATACTCCTTGGTTTGCGGACTATGTGAATTTTCTAGTTATTGGTGAAGTGCCGAGCGATCTTACCCATTATCAAAAGAAGAAATTCTTGCATGATGTGAAGTTTTACTATTGGGAGGACTCAAATCTTTATCGTCGATGTGCCGATGGCATCATTCGGAAGTGTGTGAAGCAAACGGATTGGGTGCGAATCATGGAGGAATGTCATAGCTCTCCAAGTAGAGGTCATTTTGGTGCCCATCGGACCGCTATCAAAGTTTTCCATTCCGGGTTTTATTGGCCAACTATCTTCAAGGATTGCATTGCTTTTGTGAAATCTTGTGATAGGTGTCAAAGAATGGGGAACATTTCCAAGAGAGACGAGATGCCACAAAACATTTTGGTGGAAGTTGAATTGTTTGACGTGTGGGGCATAGACTTCATGGGACCCTTTCCCAAGTCTCAAGGGTATACTTATATCTTGCTTGCGGTTGAGTACGTGTCTCGATGGGTGGAAGCAATTCCAACGGTCAAGAATGATTCAAATGCGGTGCTTAAATTCTTGCAAAAGAATATCCTCACTCGTTTTGTCACCCCAAGGGCATTGATAAGTGATGGAGGGTCGCATTTCAACAACAAGTGGCTTGGAAGCTTGCTTGCTAAATATGGGGTGAAGCACAAAGTAGCCACTCCATACCATCCTCAAGGGAATGGCCAAGCCGAGTTGGCCAATCGAGAGATTAAGCAAATCCTAAAAAAATCGGTGGCACATCGAAAAGATTGGGCAAGTCACTTGGATAATGCATTGTGGGCGTATCGCACCGTTTACAAGACTCCTATAGGTATGTTCCCATTTCAACTTGTCTTTGGGAAGTCATGTTATTTGCCGGTTGAGCTTGAGCACAAGGCGTATTGGGCCACGAGACGGATTAATCTCGAGTTTAAGGAGGCTGGGTATACAAGGCTTGAGAAGCTTCTTGAGCTTGATGAGTGGAGGAATGAGGCGTTTGAGAGCTCTCGGATTTACAAGGAGAGGGCGAAAAAGTTCCATGATCGGGCTATTCGTTCCAAAGATTTTGCCCCCGGAGATGAGGTTCTTCTCTATAACTCTCGTCTCCGTCTCTTTCTGGGAAAATTGAAGTCAAGGTGGACGGGTCCCTATGTCATCTATAAGAGCAATGGAAATGGCACATATCATCTTCTCAAAGCCGATGGAGATACCTTCTTGGTGAATGGGCATCGACTCAAGCCGTATATCAATTGTGAGCCGGATCAGAACGTGACGGTCACACTTCTAAACGATCCTTGAAAGTTGAGGTATCGTCTAGTTTTAGACGTTAAACAAAGCGCTTGTTGGGAGGCACCCCAACATTTTACTTGCTTTTGATTTTTCTTTTTGTATTGAGCTTGTGTTGCTTGTTTTGGTGGTGTTAGATTTGGTTGTGAATATGTGTTGTTGGCTTGGCTTTGTTTGGTTGAGTTTAGAGGTTGTTGTTGTTTTGGTATTGTCGTTTGTTGGAAGTTGAGTTTGCCCTCTTATTTCTTATGCCTTTGTTTATTTCATTTGGATGAGCTCGGTTTGTTAAGAAATTGGTTGGCATGCTCATTTGGTTTAGTATGTTGATTGTTGTTTGGTTGTGTTTAAGTTGAGTGTTTGTTTTTGCTTTGTTTTGGTTGTTGAATGTTGGAGTTTCTTTCTCGTTTTCTTTGCCGTTGTTTGTCTTCTTTGTTAGAGCTCGTTTTAGTTGAAGTTTCATGCTCGTTTTGGTTGCTTATTTTGTGGTGTATAGCTTCGTTTTAGATTTCTTTTCGTTTCAGCCTTTATCTTTAAAAAAAATCGAAATTGCGTGTAAAAGGAAAATCGGCGGTCCAGACCGGCGGTCTAAGGTCGGACCACCGAAAAGGAGTCCATCTCGCCGAAGTAACCTCCGAAAGTTACTGAAATTTTGAACCGTGTTAAATCTTCAAATTGGCGGTCGGACCGGCGGTTCAAGCCTAAACCGCCGATTTTTAAGCCCCGACCACCAATATAACCCCCGAAAGTTACTGGAATTGAAACTCCTTCACAAACGCAAAACCGGCGGTCGGACCGGCGGTTCAGGCCCAGACCACCGATTTTGGCTCTGGATCGCCGAATTTGGGCATCAAACCGCCGATTCGTGCGGATTCTCTCTTTTCTTCTTTCTTTCTTCTCTTTTCACTCATTCTTTCCTTCCCTCTTCAAAAACACAAGCCAATTTCATCTCTTCCTCCTCAAATTCCTCTCTCAATCCTCCATAACTCCCAAAATCCTTCCACACACCTCATACCCATCACCTAATCTACACTTCCATCCAAGTATTTGTGGTTTTCATCCACCCAAATCCTCACACCCAAGTTTTGGAGTTCTTGCTCTCTCCTTGTTTAAATTTTCGAATTTAAGGTATTTTGCTTCTTTATTTCTTGTTTTTATGGTTTTTTTATGCTTAGTTTTTGTAGTTAGTTTGTGTAATTTGCATTTTTAGGTTTGGGTAATTTTTCTAGGGCTTTAATTTCGAATTTTCGGGGATTTTGTTCTTAATTGTCTAATTAATCATGTTACATTGTGAATTAGCTATGAATTGAGCATGTTAGTGAATTACTTGAGGATATTTATTGATTGTGATGGTGTTTTGGTGCCCTTAAGTGATTTCTAACATAGTTTGTGGAGGTTATGGTGCAAATATAGCATGATTACTTGTTTAGGGGGTTTGGTGACGGTGAATGCATGCTTTAGGGTCTAAATTTTGGATTGATAGTTGTAGTTGAGCTTGAATTGATTGATTTTAGTGATATGGGTGATGTTATATTGTTGGTGTGTGCTTCATTTGTCTAGATATACATAGATGGAAGGATTGTTGTGATGTATTCATTACTTGGAACTTGTCTTGCTATTTGGTTGTGGTTGAGCTAATATTGATGTTGTTTTGGAGATTGGAAACTAAACTACATTGATTGAGTATAGGTACAATGGGTCGAAGCAAGGCGGATAAGCGCCTACGTATTGAGGATTCTCCTCCCAAGGGTAGGAGCAAAGGAAATGAGAAGGAGAAGCAAAAGCCCACTTCATCTCGTAGGCAAGTGGATGATGGTCCATACCACCCTTCCGTCTTTGAGGTACCTAATTTTCAAGAAGAGCACAAGCGATTATTTATTCATTTAGCTCGACGAGGAGCTCAAAAAGGCCTCGCTTCTTGCAAGTACCCGGATGAACAAGTCCTCAAGGATCTTGGCCTATGGGATAATGTAAAAGAGATGTTCGACCGGATTGGATGGGGTTCAATCTTGACGGGCATGTGGCCTACATGTCCACGGGCTTCATATGAGCTTCTATCCACCTTGGTCATCCCAACCGCTCAAGTAAAGCATCCTCAAACGGTGTATTTCCGGTTGGAAAATGCGACACATTCCTTGTCCATGAGGCAAGTAAATGAGATTTTCAATTGCCCGGATGGAGGTGATTGTGAGAAACCAAGGGGGTTCAAACCAAAGGTGCTTTGGAAAGAGATGACTTTTGCGACTCAAGTTTACTCTTTGGGAAAGTCAAAGGCCACCCTACTCTGCAATCCCGTCTTTCGGGTAATTCAAAGAATTCTTGCCCATATGGTGTTCCAACGGGGCGAAAATAGCTCATGCCAGAGCGTTGAGCTTCAAGTTTTGTGGTGCATGCTCAATTACACAAGGCTCAACTTGGGGCAATTTCTCTTCCGCCAACTTTGGGCCCAAAAGCATCAGTCGGGAGTCCTTTATTATGGTGGATTCATATCGGCTATAGCTCAATATCTTTGCCTTGAATACGACGAGTGGGAGAAGCTCAATGACAACTTAGTCATGGACTTGAACATGTTGAAGAATATGAGGGTTCTTGTCTCCACTTCTCGGCCTTATCTTTTCCGCCAAAGCAAGGAGTACCAGCCCCGGAAGGGAGAGAAAGAGGTAGTGGAGATCTTCCCATTGTCCGATCCCGTCCTCACCGAGATTACCACTTTTAATCAACGAACAAATTGGAAGATGGATACGCCAATTCATGAGATGGCTATCCTAGCGGCCGACAATCCACGGGTAGAAGTGGAGGCGAGTGGTAGTAGTGGGGGAGCAGAATGAGAGGATGGTGAAGGAGAAGATGGAGACACCAACAATGATGATGATGATGATAAGGCGGGAGAGCAAGCAAGTAGGGAAGCCCGTCTTGAAAGAAGAAGACAAGAGTTGAGAAGAGGCCGAGGGCATCAAGCCTTTGAGCAAGGTCAAGGCTCCCAAGGAGGCTCTCAAGGGGGGTTTCAAAGTGGCTCTCAAGGGGGGTTCCAAGGTGGTTTTCAAGGCTTTAGGGGGTCCTTCGGACCCTATAACATGTATAGCGGACCGGCGGGACCCGGAACCTTCTATGGTGAAGAGTTTGCAAGTATGCCGGAGCAAGTGGCGCATATCAACAACTATTGCACACAGTGGGATAGTGAGTTCGCCGTCATGAGGCACGATATCCAAGCCAACCGTCTTAGGCAACAAGACATGCTCGAAGCCCAACAAATGCAACTTGGGAACCAAAGAGCTTTTCAAGATGAGATGTATGCTCGCTACAACCAATTCAGGGACGATCTATATGCTCGGCAAGACACCTTTCACCAAGAACAAAGGGCCGATTGGCAAAATTATCAACAACAACACCGAGCCGATTTCCAAAGCTTTCAACAAGATCTTTATGATCGTCAAGAGAGGTTTCAACAAGAGCAACGGTCGGAGCAACAAGCATTTCAACAACAATGGTTCGATCGGCATGACACATTCCGTCAAGAATTATTTGAACGCCAAGATCGTTACCATCAGGAGGACCTTGTCAACGAACAAGAGTTGTTGGACCTTGTTCACCGCTTTGAAGCTTCTCAGCTTGAGGAAGGCCATGCATGGCCCCCGCTTCCCCCCCCCCCCCAGTGAAGAAAGAGGTATCCCCGTCTTTGTATTTGTTTCTTCCCTTCAAACTTCTTCGGTTCCTTCGGTTTCGAATAAGTTTGGGGGAGGGGGGGAGATGAATACAAAAACGTTTGTAAATATGTGTGTGTTTTGCTTGGGCTGTTAAGTTTGGTTTGCTTTGAGTAGTTGTTGTGTGCTTGGTGGAAACTTTTTGAAAATATTTGTGGAAATTTGAGAAAAATTTGAAATTTTGGAGTGTTGGTTGCTATGATTTTGGTTGTGTATTGCTCATGTAACTGTGGTGAGATACCTATGATGATATTGTTTTGTTTTTGAGAAAAGTGGGTTGGAATTGAGCATGCTTGATTGGTTTTGCATGGGTTGATGGTATGTTGATTTTGGTTCTTTGATTTTTGAACAAAACCCGTGAGACTTGAGCTTTATTGTGCCAAATGGTGCACCTTTGTTCTTGTGGGTTTGATCATGCATGTATTTTTACTCCTAGAACTTGCATTGGATCTATGTTGAGAATGCTAGGTTGTGCAAGAGCTTGGAAATGACCTTAGGCCATCTTTGTTAGCCACTTCATATCCTAAACACATCCTTGTGCTTTATATTGTCCATTGTTAACCCATTTGAGCTTGATTTGGCCTTTCTTTGACAAACCAGAATAAAGGGGGCTGTGGTTGTATAAGGGTATCCGGGGTGGGTTATAAAATGAAGAAAAAAATGACGATTTAATGATGGTTTGGGTAGTTGTAATGGACTTGATGCATTGAAAAGAAAAAACTTTTTCCCATAAGCTCAATGTGAAAGAAAGAAAAGAAAAAAAAAAAGAGAAAAATGATGAGTAAAAAAGAGAAAAAAATGTGGAAGTGAAGCAAAAATGTGTCTCATTGTATAATAGAATGTCTTCCACTTGAAAATTGAGAATAAATTGTAAAAGAAAGAAAATTTGAGCATGAGGGAATGAAATTGTTGTTTGAAGTCCATTGAATTGGTAGTACATGGTAAGGGAGGAACATAGAATGATTCTATGTATGTTTTGAAGTAGAAATAAGGTTGGTGAATGAACTTGTTAAGTCACTTAGCCAAATTTTTCCTCCTAAACCAACGTGCATACATTGCAACCTAAGAAAAAGTCCTTTGTGATCCTTGTTCTTGCATGACACGTGTCGCAATGGAGATACTAGACGATATGCAAGCCTATGGTGAGTAGAGTGCATTGCATGAATTCGATGAGTGCATAACCATACATTTTGAGGGTTGAGAGATACACTTCCATGTGAGGTTCATTGATTGAAGAGTTGAGATTGATATGCCTGTGACTTGTGTGAAATCATGACGGTTTGCTTGGTTTTGGCTTTCAAGTTGCTTTGTGTAATCTGAGGCATCTAGGATCCAAAGTTGCTACTCCATGCGATGTTTATGTTCGTTATTTGAATATATTGTTCGGGTCGAACAATGCTTAAGTTCGGGGAGTGATAAACATCTATTTTGTAGCAACTAAACATGTTATCATAGCACAATTTGCCTTGTTTTGTCCTTAAACGTGATTGGTTTGGTATCGTTTTCACTATTTTAGATCATTTTCACGTTTTGATAGTGCTTGTGCATGTGTGTAGGTTGAGCATAGGAGGCTAAGTCGAGAGGAAAAGATCATAGAAGAGCGGAGACAAAGAAACGGGACGAAAAGATGGAAAACGGGACGGAACGGAGCGAACCGGTGAAAACCGGCGGTCCGGGCGTGATTTCCGGCGGTTCAGCCCTGGACCGACGAAAATCAGTTCCCAACCGCCGATCCGCCCTCCGAAAGTTACTGGAATTCGAGCCAAGAAGAAACTCCAAACCGGCGGTCAAGTCGGCGGTCCAGCCCTGGACCGCCGAAAACCGGTCCAGACCGCCGAAAAAGCAGGGGCAAACCGCCGAAAAATCCTGTTTTTGCCCAAAATCGTGTGTTTCTTCCCTCTTCGTGATTTTAACATGTAATAGCACTTTCTACCTCCTATATAAACCTCTTGGCAGCCCCAAAACGTGTACAACACACCTCCTACACTAAAGTCCATTTCAAATAGTTTCCGATTAGGGTTCTAAACACATTTTAATTGATTGTATTAGTGATTTAAGCTTGGATTTGAAGACTTTGTGAAGATTTCAACATTGGGTTCCTAGTTTTTCATCTATGCTATCATTTCTCTTATTTATTGTTGATTTTCATTATGTCTAGCTAGATTTCTTGTTCTTGTTGGTTTTAGGGGTTTATGATGATTTGTTGATGGATTGATCATATCTTGTTGAATCTACTATCCTTCTTCTTCTTAGTTGTGAATTTGGTGTTTTGATTCATGTGGGAATTGTTGATAACCTTTCTTGCATGGTTAGTGTTTGTGAAAACTCCTAATAGGTTTTTGCTTGCATGGAATCCCATTTTCACTTCATGTTTTGGCTTGAGACCTAGTAGGTGATTGTTCAATGCATGGTAGCTTATGATCCTTGTGCTTTTGGGAGTTGTTTGATTGGCTTGAGTCTTAAAAAGAGACAGTTGATTGAACGATCCTCTTTTACTAATTGTCGAGAGAGATTAGTGAATATAATGTTGCTTCCTAAGTTGAGGATTAAATGTGGTTTGAATGATTTAGCAAGTGTTGATCAAGCTATCTAGAATCAAAATGAATCTCTAGAACCAACTCCTTCCCTTATTTGTTCCTTATTTGGTTGTTTGATCTTTTGTTTGTCATTTTTGTATGTTCTTGTCTCTTAATTGCTCGTTTAGCTTTGATTTCTTGTTTAAGAGTTTGTATGAATCCCAAATCACTTTGTCTAAAAGCTTGAATAGTAGGAATGTGCACAAATTTCATTTTCACTAAAAACTCGGCTAATAGTCCTTGAGGATACGATAACTCGTTATTTTATACTATAATAACCCGATAAAGTGCGGTTAATATTGCTTGGTAGAAAATTAGCGATCAAACGGCTACTTGCCCATTTTGATAGAAGCCCTATTACAAATACGATAATTACTCAAATTTGAATTGTACCAATTTCTTCTCGGTTGAATATGTTGAGTAGGACTGTACACGGTTCGATTTGGTGTGGTTTGCACTAATCAAATCAAACCATAAAATCACGGTTTGATAAATTTTCAAATCAAATCAAACTGTTTTGGCATTAAAATCGAACCAAACCAAACGGTATTAATACAGTTTGGTGCGGTTTGATTTCCGGATTTTATATATTTTTTATTTTTCTTGCAGAGTAATAAAGAAAATGATTTGTTTATGTACGTGAACTGACGGCATAATGTAATATTATATTCCAAATTCTTTATTTGTATGCATAGTATCATAATTAACTAGATAATTTAACTTGAGAACTAAAATAAAGTGTCTTGTTTCAAAAGCCTTCTCAATACATGGAGTCGATCAAGTAAAAAACCTTTGCTGCTATCTTTTTCATGAGAACAGATTGTGGTGGTGGTAGAACAAATAACGAAGAAGCCGCCTGAGTTAAATTAAATAAGTAGTTAGGGTTAAACCTTCTTATTTTGACTTATGGCATATATAATTAAAAATGAGATATGCAATATACTATTTAACTCTTTCAATACTAAAAATAATATTAATACAATAATTATATTACGGTTTACGGTTTAATTTGGTTTATATTTTTTAAAAACCAAACATAAACCATAAATCTTAATTTCTTAGAAATCTAAACCAAACCATAAACTAAATCAAACCGTACAAATACGGCTTGCTTTGGTTCGATTTAATTTACGGTTTAAATCAAATTTTGTACAGTTCTAATATTGAGTTTGTCATTAATTGAGGTTATATTCACTACGTGGTTCGTATGCTATTGCAAAAAAAACCGAAATTTACGTAATACGTATTTGGAACAAAGACTGCAAGTATGACAGAAGAAAATTTCACTAAGATCTATCAAATTATTGTCAATTACAGTATGTACAATTCAATTAAACTGTCCTACATGTGTGAACAATGCTATCGTAATTGACAACACAATTTACTTATTATCAATTCAAGGTTGAAGATTTAGTTAAAATGCAATATATAATTTTGTGTGAGATTTTCTCAATTACTTATTCATAAAGATTAGTAACACTGCACTTACATATATCTGGGCTTGAATAAAACCAAATACCAAAAGTAATATGAGTTGGCCCAGTTGGGATGTGAGAATGATAGACGGATCGGATCGATTCTGCCAAAATTCGAACAAAGCAAAGCGTCTTTGACGATCATGTGAGAACATTTTCTTAAAGAGCTACACTCGCGCGCGTAGCGCGTGCACTGCACGGATGCGTATTTTATGTCCGGCGAGTATTGTGCACGCACCTTATTTTTATTTTTTTTGCAATAAGTTCATATGCACACCACCATATATTCATATGCACACTACTTAATATTCATCTGTATACCGAAAAGTATCGATATGCACCAAATTTTTTAATTTTTTTTTTATTTACAGTTTTTTTTCTTTTTCTTTTATTCCAATGGAGCCTTCGGCTCCGATTTTACGGTTCCGCCTTCGCTCTGATTACTAATATACGGATAATCGTCGGGCAACAATTTAGACTTTTTCGGCTCGCTCCGAGGCCTTCGGCTCCCCTCGCTCGAATCTTGACTAAAGAAGAAGCGGCAAACAAAACAACGAAGAGACAAACAAAAAAAAGAGTGCAAAATAAGTTTGGAAATTTAAAAAATAATAATCGAAAATTGGTTATGCATATGGAAATACAATGTGGTGCATATGAGTTAACATGCTTGTGCATGTGGATACACTTTGAAGTGCATATGACATGATTAAAAAAATAAGTGAAAAAAGGTTGCGCATATGAACATAAAGTGCAGTGCATATGAATATATGGTGATGTGCATATGGACTTATTGCCAAAAAAAAAATTCGAAAAAAAAGTCAACGGTTGACCGGGTCAACACGGATCCGGAGCAGGTCAACCCTGTCTCACAAGTCTCACACAAGAATTTGCCTTTCTTAAATGAGAAATGGAAATAAATCTGAATCTTTGATTTTTGTTGATCAATAACTCAAATTTAACGATATATTATGTTATATTAATTTATTGTAATGCCCCGTAAAAATCCTTACGTTCTAAGAAGTTTTAAGTTAATTAATTAATGGCTTTGCACGCCTAAGTTGGAATTTTTTAATTCTAAAGCTAACGGTCGAATCCGTTACTAAAAAAAAAATTTACAGAAGTCGGCTAGACGACTACCATATTAGAGGTTAGCGCATACGAAAAGTTTTTAGTTCGTAAGCTTAGAGCGAGAAACCGTTTAATTTTACGTTTTCAAATCGCGAATACGAACACGCCGAAAAAGTTTGTTTTTACGTTTTTCCGGACGAAACTTGGACTTGTCGTTCCGAGTTTTTGTCAAAATAAATTTTAGAAATTTATTTTCTAATTAAGTTCATACGTTAGAATTTGTAAGTCAAATCGAATCACGACGATTTTTTTTGTATCGAACAACGTCTTCGTCGTTCGTTTTTCCGTAACGTCGGATCGCGCCAAAAAAACCCGTAAAACCTCTAAAATTTCTGCATGCATGCCGCCACCTCACCATGTTTAGGTGTTAATATGCATGTGTTGACCTTATTAAGCTAATGACACCTAATCTACCTTTATGCATGTTCAAATCCTTCATCATTTCACACTTAGACAAAACAATTCTTTTCTCTCTCTCCCTATCTCTCTCTCGGCTGCAGCACACACACACACTCCTCAACTTCATCTTCTTCATCACTTCAATCCACCATTGAAGACTTCACCAAGAACTTGAAGAACTCACACAAACCATCCATCCATCCATTCAATTCCATAACTTCATTCATTAAATCTTAAGGTATTTTCATCCTCTACATTCCTATCCATTTAGATTTTCTTTTCTTCTCCTTTCCCTCATGTTCGAATTTTTAAGGTATTGGAATGGAAGAAATGATCTTAGAATAATGTAATTGGATATGCTAGACATGATATTTATGGATTAAAAATGATCAAAAATAAGAAACCTAACATCTAGGTCAATGCAGAATTTTTTTGGAAAATTGTAGGATTTTTGTTTTTCTTCTTTTGATCATAGATTCATGCTTAGTAAAGGTTTAATTAGTGTTTAGAATGAAAAGGGATTGAAAGCCCTATGTTATTATGAAATTTAGTTAGGGTTTGAAGTATGAAATTAGGGGTTTTTACATGTTAATTGTTTTTGGAATTGCAAGTGAATAATTAGTGATATAAGAGCATGTTTAGTATATAAATGTTATTAATTTAAAAAGAAAATCATCCCATAAACATATGTTCAAAACCAGAAATTTTAAAGTAGTTAGGAGTTTTCCACATGATCATTTAAAGTGAGGATTTGTTAGTTGATTATTGTTACAAATCATGTTAATTGATAATAGGAATTAATTGGAAATTTTCTAAAGATGTTTAATGGAATGTAAGAGACAAGGATCACTATATAATCTGAGTTATAAAGATGTTAAGACATGTTAGCATGCATGAAAACGATTCCTATTAGACGTAGATTAACGTCGTAAAACTTGAACGAAAACCGACGACTTTTAAAGATCGCGTAAGAGGCGAATATCTAGTTGTAACTAATAATCGGGAAGTCGGATGAAAATTTTAACTTGATATTATTGTTTATAATGAAATTTGGAACATCTTTCTAGTTGACATCGTAAGCATCCGAGTTCATATAATATGGGTTAAAGTGATAATCGGGAACTAGAAAACGTTTGGAATTTCTTTGTTGGTATAGTAATTGATAGTTGAAATCCGACGTTAGAACGTCGTGCCTTTGAGTAAATGAGAAGGAGTTTGACACGTACGGAGGAACGTGATAACTGCCTTGAGAGTTCAGTTTCTAAAAAAGTTGAATACGAGGATTTAAAACGAACCTAAAACGTTAAACGGCGAACTTATCAATAAGCTAGGGTTTCACGGCAGTTTTGCGACCCCTGCCGGAAACTGTAATAACTTCCGGCTCGTTTATCGGATTTGTGATCCGTAAATTGGAGCAGAAACTAAACTTCCTAAGCTTTCTAGTGGTACAGGGCTCACCCCCTGTTTTCAAGTCCTCTGTTCTGAACAGCCTCCAGAGCTATTGGACTGTGCAGTAGAAATTTCAGTTTCTTGTTTTCTAAGTTGTTTAGTTCACAACTTAGTTTCTTTTGATCGTTTAAGCCGTTTTATCTAACGGATACCTTCTATCTGACCCTAGAGTCAAGGATCAGACCTTTAATGATGAAAACCAGTCGAGATCGTATCTTATATCTTATCTTTTCTTTAAAGAAGTAATAAACGAGAAATATTCATAAGTCGTGAAATGAGCTATAAATGAAATCGCCTAAGTTGGTTCTTTCCAACTTAGTTTCTTATAATCCTTAAAGTCGTTTTAAGACATCGACAACCTTCTCTACTGACCCGAGAGTCGAGTACGAGATCTTTCAAGTTCTAAACGAGATGGGTACGAGTCTCGTTTCCCGTTAAGTAAAACGAATCTAGTAAGCGTGCAAATGCCAAAAGAATAAAATGACTAGAACTTTCTTCGATTCTCTTTCTTCGAGTATCTTTTACGAACCGTTTTTAAGTATATTATATTTTACGATGAAGGAGGAAGCCAACTGTAGAGAAAGGACAGAAGATCTCAAGTTGGAAGCGTTTGTTTTAAGTTCTGTAAAATAAGGTGGGCTTTTATCTATATCAAAATAAAATGTGGGTTTTTCCACAACTCGAAAGTATTATTTATTGCTTTGATATCTGTGTTTTCAAAGTGATAATATGGCATGAACTGTTTTAAGTTTTTATGTGAGTTCTCTTGTACCTATCTGAGTCAACATACGTGTTTTCCAGATTTAGAGTTAGTCTATTTTTAGATTAACTAACGATCGGCTCTGAGTTAGCTGCTAAGTGCTTTCCAGAGTTAGTGCACTTTGTAACCTGTGGTGTATGTGATATCCTGTTGAGGGGTACCAGCCACGGTGAATTAGTAGTGGTCAAGATTGAACGTAACATTAGTCAGAAAATGCTCGCGCGAGCGATTTATGAGAAAAAGTCAGAAAATGTTTAGTAGACACGGATTCTTTCAATAAAACCCCGTGTGCTACGCTTATGATATGCCATTTTATCAATACTTATAAGTATGTTTTCGGCATCGTGCCCACTAAGTACCTTTGTACTTAGCCCTGCATTGCTTTCTAAATGTGCAGGTTGAAGCGACGGTGAGCGGCGACGGTTGTTGTTGAGTTTAAGGATAAGATGCTTAGTAGAACTCTTCCGCTGTCAATCTCTGTATTTTCTTTTGAGATGTTTTTTGAACAACTCAGTAGTTTATGTCCGTACATTTGAACTTAGTTTCATCTTTTGTACTTATGTCGAGTAATCCTTAGGGATTAACTCTTTCTTTTCTATAATCAAGTCTTGTTCATAGTTTATCGATGTTTATCATGTATGTTTAGTCAGTTAGCCCCCTTCTTTCCCGCTTCTTTAATCCAACCCCAGTCGCACCCCGGCTTCTACCGTCCCTCGGGATTTGGGGCTGTGACATTTATCCATTACAATGTTTATGCATTAAGTCACAACAGTTTATGCATTACATATGTGGAACATAAATGAAATGATTCCAATTAAGAAAAAAAAATGTATTTATTAACTAATTTATTATTTATTCGATCACAAGAGAGGCTTCATTGCTGACTCTTTCTTTACTAATTATGTCAGACCGAAGCAAACCTTATAAGCTGAGTCTAAATAAATATGTAAGCTAGAAAAGTAAAAAAAGAAGAAGCAAAAGTGATTAAATAATTAAGAAGGAAACATTGAAAATATATGTGGCGATGGATTGATGACTTATTCACTTGGTGTTGGTTGCATCCTTGACAGCATCAACCGCACCCTGTGCCTTGGCCTGTGCCTGCTGTCCAGCCTTCAAAACAATTTCACATTAATTTTAATTATCGGAAATTAATTAATTAATTATACTATTATAAATTTGAAGGAAATTAAGATTAATGATGAATGAATTACCTCCTGCAATGATTCTTTAGCAGAATTGGCAGCATTGCTAGCCTTGTCAATCAACTGGCTACCCTTCTCCTGAGCTTGGCCTTTGGCCTCGCCGGCTCTGTAGCTTGCGCTCTGTGAATTATCCATATTTAGTGTCTGTTAATAATGATATATAGTATAACAAATTAAGTCTGTAATTGATAGTGATTTGAGAGTGTAGGGGGAGGGCGGTAGTATTTATAGTTTGTGAAAGGTGGTGGTGTGATTGGTGAAGCGTCAAATTCGTCCCGCCGCAACTGCATATATTATTATTATTAATGCATCTACTCTAGTTTGCAAACACATAAGTATGTTGTTTGATCCTATAATTGGGATATGGAACCCCCCAAAAATAAGCCAATGAAGACTTTTTTTTAAGAAGGTTAAAATGTCTGAAAATTTCTAATTAGAAAAATATATATTGAATAATAGGAATATTTCTAATATTCTAATTTCTAACCCTGTAACCCGCTAACCTAAATCTCTCCCTCACTCACCGCCGTCACCGTTCACGGGCACCGCTTTCTTCTACCGAACCACCGTTCACTCCATCCTCTACGGCTCTACTCACCGGACCACCACCACCCCACCACCTCCTCCCACCAACTGCACCAGAGCCACCACCGCCTCCTCATCCCTCGCCGGTGCTGCGACGCTCGCCTCCTCCCACCACCACCGATATCTCAACTGAATTCTGGTGAGTGGTGATTCACTGATTTGTTTAATTTTTTTCTTTAAATTTTGATTTAGGCTCGACTATTTTGTTAAGATTTTGTTGTTAGAATTTCCAGTGTTGGTGCTGCGATTGTAAAACTAAGTACTATTCATTTTGACTTTGAAGTCAGTCCATTTTGAGTTTACTATCAGTTTAGTGCAATTAGGTTTTAGCTGTGTTGCCGCCTTCAATTACTGTAATCATTTATCAGATTGTATCTAAGTTTTGAAGTAAGTGTGATCGCTTTAAATGGCGGTTTAGGCCGACCCGAGGTGGCGGCGGTCTGCATTTCGCCAAAATATCGGCCCAGCAGTTTTGACGGTTTTGAACCGAATCGAACCAATGCTCTGGATGACATGCTGCACCGAAAAAAATATTCTGCAGTATAGTAATTTTCTACTTTACACAAAAATAGGCAAATAATAATAAAAGAATAGGCATACTTTACCAATCCTGTCTTGGCCCATAATATACAAGATAAAATTACAACCCAATTTCATCCCATTCAAACCATTGCTTAATATCATACCAATTGATGACATTTAACGGACTTGAGAGTTGTTGAGAGCTGAGGCACAAAAACTTGTGTCCTTCACTATCGATTTCGACGATTTCATTTTATAATAATTTCATTTTATAATAATTTTCTTCATTTCCTGTTTGTATTTCTTGCTCGACTTCTTGTTTGTTTAAGCGATTTGGATATTACCTAAACCCGAACCGTTCAAACACGGGCCATACCGGGAACTGGCTTATAATATATAGCTCATTCCTAAAACCCCCCTTACCTTTAAACCCTAATTTTCACCGCCAATTCAATCCACAATTTTGATTCTCTTCTACTTAACAGGAAGCTCAAATAGGTATTATCTTTATATGCTACATGTGTCTGATTTACACATAATCTGGATCGAAACTGGTGTTACTAACGACACCGTTGGAAGCACATGAATGATGAAGCTTTTAGCAGAGTCGGAATGGTTAATTAGTATATTTTGATGTAAATAGCTTTGTTTATCTTGTCCATCGCCTTTGTTTTTTGTTTTTTTATTCTTTTCTTTTCTTTGAATTCATGCACTTGCTTTAGTGTTTGGGGAGATGTCAAGTCAATGATGTGGTTGTCTGTGCTAATTTCGTGTTTCATCATTCAGAGGAACTGAGGAAGTCGTTTGTGCAGCTGCCACTGAAAAAAAGTAAGAATATCGATAAGAAGAGGAATAAGAAGATGAAGAAAAAGAGATCGTCAAGTAATATCGCTGAGATGGTTGAAACTCGCCATGCGAAAGGTATAATTCTAAATCCTTTAACAGTGGTCATACTTATCATTCAAATGTAACATGAGATTGGCAGATGCGACACCTGAAGCAAGTGGAGCCAAGAAAAAGAGTCAGAAATTGAGAGATAAGAAAAGAAAGAAGAGTGGAACAGCCACAACAGATCCCAGCCAAACCAACGAAATTAAAGATACAATTCCTAATAGAGTATCTGCAAGCAAAGATAAATTGCTGAAACCAAGAAAAAAGAAGAAGAAGAATGTCGAGATTGTCCAATCCAACGACAAAAATGAGGCATCTGAACAATGCAATGGTATGAAAAATATTAGCAATTATTTTATCATTTTTCAGTGTTTTATGCATAAATATTCCATTGTATTTAATAACATTAGTATTGTAATCCTTTGTGCTATCTGTCATGCTATATTGTACCAGTAGATTTTTGCCCTGACCTCATTAGTTTTATGCCTCTGATCTGCAGTCTTCTAGAGAAAAATCTAAATGATTTTCTTTCTAATGGATGGAAATTGTTGTGTGAGGATGTGTGAAAATTGAATTGGGTAGAAACTCCAATATAAGACTAGGTTGGGTTGGGCGACACGGTAGTCTCTTCTCTTCACCTCGGTATTTGTTGAGGCATTTAGATAGTGTTGGAATTCTGGGCGATGCTCCTCCTTAACAGTTATTCGTCAACAGATTCTAAACCTGAAGGACAAATTTCAAATTTTGGAGGAACTGACAACAGTGCTACTGCAAGGAAAACCAAAAAAGGTATATAGTTAATGGTGTTGATTGAATTTTCATTTATCTATGTTTTCTTTTGTGTTTTAAATAATCTAATCCCTTTGTTGATAGGCAAGTCAAAAAATCTAGAGAAAAAGAAAAAGACAAGGCAGCTAGTGTCAAATCATATATCCTCAGATATTTTGCTGGAAACAAGAGAGGAAAATGCAGAAGAGGAAGTCTATCAGATGTCTTCAGGGGATGAAGATTACTCTAAAGGAATGAAAAGTATGATCACGAAAATCTTGTTTTCTTATTATGTGCAAAATTTTCCTCAGCAAAATTCCTGTTGTTCCATAAGATTCTATGCAGAACTTCCTTTGATGCTATTTTGTTTTTCCTTCACACCTGTTATCTTCCTACATTCCATATCTTAGGCTGTGTCATCTTAGGCTTTTTTGTGATTAGCATAATGAGACCTATTCAAGGTAAAAATCTATCTGAGATATGTTTTGATGCGTCCTATATTTCAATTTCAACCAATTGAATTATGTATGGTTGGTTTAGCCTGTTTAAATAATATGGTTCCCCTCGTGTAAATCCCTAAAATATTAAAACAACAAAGGTTGAGCATGCATTGTCAAGGTGCCATAGTAGTTAGCTCGGTCGAGGTGAAGAGAAATGGTCACATAGAACTCTCTTTCTTGCTGTTTGTCTCTGCGACAATGTGTACCCCAGCTCTAGCCTAAATTGCAGAATCTTTTTTCCTTTTCCCTTTATTAACATGATTAAAGATTCTCTCTTTGTTCAGAATGGGTCACACAGTACCATCAGAGTAGACCTGGGCTTAAGGTTCTGCAAGAGAGGATTGATGATTTCATAATGGCTCACGAGGCAAGAGAGGAGCAGGTAATGCTTTTACTCTGCAGCATAGCACTAACTATCTATTAATTACAACATTTGATGATATGTATCACATTGATATTATCACTAATATGATATTTGCTCAAATATTTGGCTAAAGAAGACATGCTTGTTGTAGAGTTGGAATTCAATCTCTTAAATGCTTTGGTATATATAGAAATTAATAGTATTTTTTTGGTTTAAATTAGTACGATGCTTTTTCTCGTGAATTTTTGTCACGGCTGCTGTGATCTGATTTCTTCTGCATCAAACTTCTGTTAACTCATTTAATTCATGCAGGCAAGAGCAGAAAAGCTAGCCCAAGCTGCAGAAGGTGGATGGACTGTTGTTGTGCATCAGAAAGGTCGTAAAAAAACAACCGAAGCTGGAAGTGGAGTTGCTGTTGGTTCTGTTGCCCAAGCTGCTGTCCTAGACAAGATGGAAAAAAAGAAAAAGAAGGAGGTCGGCTTAGATTTCTATCAGTTCAACAGAAGGGAAGCCCATAGAACCGGTAGGTGCTTCTGATGAAATTTTTTATACTTACATTCTTTGTTGAATTTAGTCATGCAACACATTTATAAAGAGGGTAGTGAATGAATTATGTTTAGGGTAGTCCCACTTGTCAAATTGAAACTCCGAGCAGACATGGTCTGCCTGTAGGTTGAAGTTGCAATTATAAATGAATTATACTCACTAAGAAACACAATAGGTTGTGCAATAAGCTTCGACATACATATAAAGATCCAACTGTCTATTGTCAAGCGTGTAAGATTGTGCTTAATATCTTGTACCAAATGAGAAAGGTAGGCACCTGTTCTTTGTTGTGGGAAGTCTGTCATATTAAAGGTCTTTTGTAACATTCTTGCTAGTTCTCTAATGATACCTAGTTGCACAGTTTGGGTGCTGGGCAATATGCCAAAATTAGCGTTATGCATTTTATTTAGTTCTCTAATGATACCTAGTCGCAGTTTGGGTGCTGGGCAATATGCCAAAATTAGTGTACACGTATTTTGTTCACACATTCATGGTGTTCAGTAATAATTGATTTGTCAAATTTTACTAGAATAACTTGAGTTGCAGCTCTTTTTCTCGTGCTTAATTGTTGACTGCATTTACGGTGAATGCAGAGATCATGATGCTGCAAAGCAAATTTGAGCAGGACAAGAAGCGGATACAACAGATGAGAGCTGTAAGGAAATTTCGTCCCTACTAGCCATAGATCCGTCAGTCACTATCTGACATTGTCTGTTGCTTCATACAGATTCATGTTTGGTGTTTGGACCTTGCTTTGGCTTGTCTTTTGTACATTTTAAGATTGAGTCCCTGTTCTTGAAATGGTTCTCGAGTGTACCCTCTAGAGACATGAGCATTCTATAATCTATACCACCACTACATTTTGGATCTCAAGTTTCTTTTTTATATGTAAAATCAATTAAATACGCATGAGGGGTGCTTTTGGATCTCAAGATTAATCTAATTGTTTGATTGCATTTTGTATTTAACTGCATTCCATGCAGCTGGCGACTTGAACGAAACAGTTTACGGATATGAAGTATAATTATTTAGGGTATTTTTGTTTGATTTAGTCGCTAACTTAAAATGGTCACTTCCATTTTGAGATGTCTCTGGAAAATTGATAGAGCTATACATACCATCTATATCTATATCTATTCTATTCTATATATTAAAATACAGTTTTAGGGATATTTTCATAATTTTTTGTTAAACTCAATTTTTCTTATTTTTAATTGTTGAAACGGTTCTTCTAATTTCGTATCGTCACTGAACTTTCTTAAGAACAGATGCATCTTTAGACTTGAAAAATTCTCTAAATAGAGAAGGATGTGTTTAGAACGTGTGTGAGTGGACATATAGATGGAATTGGCGTCTACAAATTGAGAGGCATCAACCAAGTTCGTCAGACTAGGTATTCCATTCATGAAGATTATTTGATATTAATCCTTCATTTGGTTTCTTAATTGACTACATAGAATTATCTTACTTTAAGATATTTATTATTCGATTTTTATCTGTCATAATTATCTTACTTTAGGATATTTATTCGATTTTTATCTGTTTATATCTTCAAAACATTATGTGGATAACCTATCTCTATGTCATCAATTGTTGCGGATTATTTTTGGTTGAATCGAGACATTGCTATTGTTTTTGGATGCTTTTGATAAATGATATGCTTGTATTTTATTGTTAAGGCCTTCAATCGTAATTGTTTTCATCGCTGATAAAGAAGCAATTCGCCAGAAATCGGGGATACCTACAAGTCTACAACTCTGCACAATGTTGCAGGAGTTGGGAAATTAAAGTTGTGTTGTATATCCGAAAGGATTTGAGCAAGATTGGTTGAAGAAGACGACACGTAGATCGGAACATGAGATAGTCGTACTTATTTTTTTTTCTATGCGGCATAGAAATAATTGCTTGGGTTAAGAAAAATTAATCAACTCAATATTGTTTTGTTTTCATTCAATGGTTTTTGAGTCCCTATGTTTTCGATATTACTCAATTTTGAATTTTCATTCAATGTTTTTTCTGTTGTTGTGAAAGTGTTGATTGTTGTATTATAGAGTTTTTGATGTTAAAAAGTCTCTGTCACGATTTAGAACTCTCTTCCGTTAATTACTCTGCATTGTGAAAAGATGAGATTTAAAGAAATGAAAATGACTGTCAATACGTTATCATCATATAAGGCGGATGGTTCGAATTTTACAAAAAAAGGTTATACAACAGTGCATTATCTGAGACATTGTTTTTCAGATATTGAGTATGTCGACTATATTTAAAAGATTTCACTCATATAGTTAAATGTTAAACAGAAAATTTCTTAGTACAATGTTTGCATTCTCATTCTCATTGTGTACTGTACAATGTTCAGATTTTGGTTTATTAGAAATTCACATAGTTGCTTTAGATATTCATGCTAACACTCATACGCTCAATTTATGATGTATTAATTCATATTTTTGTTTCTGAAGCGGATTTTTTACCATGAAGAAGAGAACAAAATAATGATAGAAAATCGAAAGGAAAAAAGGCATTGAGAATTAGGAGTCTGATGGCTCTCTTTAAAAATTTTAAGTCGCAGTCATAATAAATTTTTTTTCTTTCTAATTTCTGATTAGTTAAGTTTTTATCTTCTCTCATATTAGTATTAGTTTTTAACATTAGCCTGTCCTTTTTGCTTTTTAAAATTATGAAATATGTAGATATTTAGTGGGTCTAAAATCATGAAGTTGCATATGTTAAATTATAGGAACATATATTTGCATAAAAGATAACTAGCGTATAACCCAACTTCGATGGGAATTATATTAAATAAAATTTATTAAATAGTAATATGTGATAGATTAAGAAGTGTGAAATTTTGTAAACTTTAAGTTTAACTACAATAAGTTATTTGGAATATTTTATTTTAAATGTCTTTAAAGATGTATAACATTGTATATGATCTATATTTTTGAATTCTTGATTTAATTTTTAATTTGATGGATGCATCATGCATATATACTTTGGATTTAGATGTGCTTTGAGTACCTTACGCTTTGTAACGACCCGTTTCAAAATTCCTTTCGTTTAAATTATTTTAATTGCTAAATTTCTTATTTTCTCTCTATTGTCTTAGATGTGAAATTATTACTTGAGCTATGACATGGTCGAAGTCGCGCCCTAGTTAGAGGAATTTTATTTGTTTTTCATCTAGGACTAAATTAATAAGTTAAAAACTTAATTATTATTATTATTATTATTATTATTATTATTATTATTATTATTATTATTATTATTATTATTAAATGTGGACGGTTTGTTTTGGGTTATTGAGTCAGTAGTAAAAAAAAAGTGATAAACCGTGTTTATTCTTTAAGATTATTTTCTTTTCTGTTTTATTAGGAATTTATGTGATATGCATTCAAGTTTTTAGATTAGATTTTATTGTAGAAGTTAACTAGAAGTTGGGATTCCACACAAACCTTAACCCCACGTTCTCACTTCTATTTATTCAAACTCCTTTCAACCCTATTTCTAGTCTCTGCAAAAACGAAAAAAAATATTCCGCGGCAAACTTTATGCTAGAGACAAGGTACTTTTGTCTTCTTATATATTTTTTTTATTATTTTACTTTTCCCTTTTCTCGTTTATCCGTAAAATTCATGTGCATCATCTTTCTTAAACCTTGTGAAATGCATTGGTTAATTTGTCTAAGCGTATTAGGTACATCTGTTCGTGTACTTTTAGTTCTTCCATTAACTGATTTAATAATAATAGACAAATAATGCTTTATAATTAGAACCTGCAAAGTATTACTAATAACAATTGAAAATATTATGTATATAATTTCATGATAGTATCAGTAAGTAGATTTTAATGAATTGAATCATCCGAATATTTATTAATGCATATACTTAAAGTTAGTAAGTACGTGATTAGTGAATAAAATAATATATATACTTACGAATGAAATGGTTAAAGGAGTCTTTGCAAAACTTTATCTAAGGGTATGATTAATATATATACATTTATCAAGTATTGGATTTGGGTGTGCTGCAGTGCATGAATAAGGAGATCTACTCCAATGTTTTTATTTAGAAATTAGTTATACTATTAATAAAGTTGTTTCAAAATTTTGAAATAACTAGTTGGGAACTGTAGGATTTAATCAAACGTCTGTTCTTTTTTTATTAATTAGTGTTAGAAATATATATATATATATATATATATATATATATATATATATATATATGCCTCTCCGCAAATGTTTACATATATTAAATTATAGGAACATATATTTACATAAAAGATAACTAGCGTATAACTCAACTTCGACGGGAATTATATTAAATAAAAATTATAAAATAGTAATATGTGATAGATTAAGAACTGTGAAATTTCTTAATCTAAGTTATTTGGAATATTTTATTTTAAATGTCTTTAAAGATGTATAACATTGTATATGATCTATATTTTTGAATTCTTGATTTAATTTTTAATTTGATGGATGCATCATTCATATATACTTTGGATTTAGATGTGCTCTGAGTACCTTACGCTTGGCTTTACCACCATCCGGATATACAATATTTATGCCAAAATTGTTTCGAAATTTGATATGTTGAAGGACACGTCGATTGGGAGTTGGATAGAAAAGGTTTTGTGCTGTGAGACTATTGATGAAGAGGTGCGATTGCTGCAGAAACGCTCATCAATTGTTGAAATTTGAAACCAATTACTAAAATTATAAAAACTGCCCTCAAAATTCTGTGTTTTAATATATAGAAGATGGATTATACAGAATAAAAAGTAGTATACATAATAAATGAATGGTTTTTAATAATCCAAACGTGAAGTTGGTATGCCAACAAATGATTTTCAAAACTCTCTAATTAATCAGCTTTAGTTTAAGTTTAATCTTTACCGAATAATGTTCAGGTCATTGGAAAATAGCTACTACTAATATTTTATTTATTGAATAATACAGGTCATTGAACAATAATAGTACTCCCCCCTCCACCAAATAAATCCCCATTTACCTTTATGGACAACCACACTCTTTTACTTTTGGGTTATTTACTACCCCTTGTCATTAATGGACCCACCCAAATAAATTAACCCAACCCACTTACCACTAATCCCCTTACTAATTACCTAACCCATTAATGCCACCAACCCAACCCAATCTGATACCCATTTCTCAAGTGACACGCCCAATTCACACTCTGTCTTCATTTCTCTCAAACCCTAATCTCACACTCTGTCTTCATTTCTCTCAAACCCTAATCTCACACTCATTCATTCATTTCTCTGGCCAAAAATGACTGATTCTCCGCCGCTCTCTCAAAACCCTAATCTTCGACCATGTAACGATTCTCTTCTGTTCTTGGAGGATCTAACGATCTCGATAGCAACACATTTCTCTCCGATTCCCATTTATTCGTGGGAGTCTCCATATGAGACAGATCCTGTCCAGATGGTGCCGGAAACCATTTTCACCGCCGTCGAGTCTGAATCGCAAATCATTTCTCTCTCTGACTTCGCGATGGCAACTGAGGAGGGGTTTGCTCCGATGTATGAGAATGTCTCCGATCTTTGCGGAGAATCAGAAATTGTCATTGCCCATTCTCTGATCTATGATGCCGCTGCTGAGATCGAAACTATGGTGCCGGAATTCGAGCTTCTCCCGGTCTCTGATTCGGAGCTCCACATTTGCTCCGATTTGGAGATGCCCCCTTTCATTCCTAATGTGTATAAGAGTGAAGCAGACCGAATCCAGTATTTGCAGATACTAGGGATGTTCTTTCCTAGCGTGCTATCTCTAATATAATCAGGTGATTACGTTCTTATTTGTCTTGTGTTGGGGGCTGGTGATGCCATTTTTGTGATGTTGCGCTTGATCTGTTCTTGTTGGTAGTCTGAATTTGCTAGTGCTGTCATTTTCTATGAATTTGAGGGCTGGTGATGCCATTTTTGTGATGTTATGCTTGATCAGTTCTTGCTGGTTGTCTGAAGTTGCGGGTGTCATTTTTCTGTGAATTTGATGTCATTTTTGTGATGCCACGCTTGATCTGTTCTTGCTGGTAATCTGAATTTTCTGGTGATGCCATTTATATGTGAATTTTATGCCTTCATTTGTGATCTGTGAACAAGATGTTGCACTTGATTGCTACATTTATGATGCTATTATGATATGAAAGTGTGAACTATTGGTGATCTAATGCATATGATGTCACATGTAAGTGATCTGATGCAAATGGGGTTAATATTGGTTTAGAAGAATAGTGTAGGACAGTTTCAAGAACAGATACTGCCTGATTTGATGCCTTAATCTATCTTAATGATGCCACCACTAGGTGTAGAAACACCTAGTTTTGGAGGTTGAATTGGATAGTGAAAGTGTGAACTATTATGTCAATGATGCAAAATTAAACTGCTGAGACAAAGCCAAATCTCATTACCAAAAAACAGGGATAAGTTACATTCCAAACAACACAAAAAAGGCCTTCTACATTGTTTGTCCCTGTAACTGCCATACACCATTCTTCTAATCAAAGGCAGACCTCCAAACTGTCCTTGTAACTGCCATACACTATTCTTCTAAACCAATATTCTGTAGTCCCTCAATTAGCTTGTCCAGATTGTAAAATCTCTCTTCATCAGTTCCATGTTGACCTAGAAAATCCAAGCTGTCCCTGACAAGTTGTTCTTCAACTTCAAGACATTCGGGTAGAAGTCCTAGCCTTGCAAGCCTTTCCTTTCCCATATGAGGAATCTGATATTGGTTGTCCCCTTTCACTTTTATAATTTCAGTGTAGCAGCCTTGCAATGTAAGAAACACATGGTTTAACTTTTCTGGTGAGTAATCTGCATATGCTACTTGCACATTCTTCAGTAAGTCTTCAACTCTACTTGCTGGCTGTTTGTCTTTCAGAGATTGTATAGCCCTAAAGAAACCTAAATCATTGACATTCGTATCTGGAGAGTTGGCAGGTTGGCAGATTAGTTGGATATTAAATCCATCTGATTGTGCAACTGCCATAAAATCTGGATCATTGCCTTGAATATGTGGTCTTGCATTGTCTTGTTGAATGAATATATTCTTGCTTAGACATGATGGCCACTTAGCTTTTATCACTGGTATCATCTGCATGAGAACAACTAAATGATGAATTTCTTGATGAATTCTGATAGACAATATGTAAATGAAATCTGTTGACCTCATTGATTAAATTGTGCTTCATGACTGGTTTTGTTATTGCTGGAATTGGATGAATCTCCATGGTGCCTTTGATTCTGTTTTTATAATTTCTTTGAGCAGCTTCTTCCATGATGAATGGAAAGATACCAAACTTTCCATCAAAGATTACCTTGCCCTGCTTATCTATAATAGGTCTTGAAACAACACAATTAAACATGATCTTAGGGATATATCTCTTTGACTTACATGATCTATAAGGATGGATTTCTCTTGGCAGCAGGTAGTATCTATCCTTTGTTTTGGTAAGGTAAAACCACTTTTCATCCACATGTATCGTGTTGTACATGGTCTGAAATTTAATTTTGCCACCTTCAATGATGAAACCAAGCTGACTAAGTGACCAATTCAGTCTGTTCAACTTATTTTGGGGGGTAAGAAATGGTTTTATAGCACTTGTATGTGGCTTTAGCTTCTTCTCTTTGACCCACTTATGAATTAAGCTCTTGCTTACACCAAGATTACCTGACATGACTCTCAATGATGACCTTTGAAGGACTGAGAGGTTTTTGACTTTTTCTACATCAATGCTCTATTTATCTGCATGTCCTGATCCTTTCTTCATTGATTTTACATGGACAGGTACTCCGGAAGCCTGCTGACCTGCTGCAATCTTCCAAATTCGGTAGATTGTCTTCAAATCAACTTCAAACAGCCCTGCAGCCTCTTTTTTTGCTCCCCAATTTAATTTTCCATTGCTGCTATGTTGAAGCAGCCACTGTGCAACGATATTTTGCTCTTCATCTGTTAATTTAGGGTTTGCTCGTGGGTCAGCCATGCTGTAGAATTTCTGTGTAGTTTTTGTGAGTTGATGTAATGAATTGGATCAGCCTTAAAGGCTCTATTTATTGCTGTTAGTGGGGGTTAAGTGGTGTTCAAATTTCCCCCCTAGTTTTTGATCAAATCAGTGTATATTTTGGCTCCAATTAGTGAATGAAAAGTTAACTTTTGCCTCCAAAATTTTGCCTTGGTTTCTGTATTTACTTTCCTTTAATTTAATGGTGGTTGAATTGGATTTTCATCAGAAAATTTACTGTATTCATTTTTCAGAAATTGAGTTTTAGTGTTTTCGATTGAGCAGAATTATTAATGTTAAACTATTCAGATTTATTGACTTTCATTTATTTTAATCCTAATATTTTTATTAATCACAACCCTTTAATTTTATTGAGCAAAAATGAAAATAATTTTAGGGAAATTAGTTTTATTTCTACTGAGGTGAATCAATTTTTATTCACCTCATGCATACCCCCACGTGACACTCTCTCTAGAAAACCAACACAATTAACAAACTTAATTATGTCATTAGCACTACCCCTACTTTTCAACTTTTACCCCACTCAAAATCACTTTATCAGCTTTCTTAATCTCCGTGCGGACCCTCAAATGGGGATTTATTTGGTGGACGGAGGGAGTACTAGTTATTTTTCAAAGTTTTCAAAGATATGTATTATTACTTCTCTAAAACAATGTATGTATGAATGCATGTAAGTTTAAATTATTATTATTATTAGCAGAAAAATGAATAAAAAGTTCGAATATCGCTTTTTATAGTTTGGAGTATGTAAAATAACTGTACATCCACATCCATTAGTAATATATAATGGAATTTCATATTCAACTATAAAAAATGTGAAGTTAATTTTTTTAAGACCTAATATTATTATTATTTGCTAAAAGTTTAAAAAAGAATATAAGTTCATATTGCATCAAGATTGCAAGTTTATCAATTTACGTACATATATAGTTGTTATTTAAATAAATCCGTGCATCGCACGGGACAAAAGAACTAGTCTATATTAAAACACAGTTTTCAATTTTATCCAAAATAGAGATTAAGGTTACTTTTTTAATTTTTTTTAGAGTAATGATATTCGGCCACACTGTGACCGACCACACAAGCTAAAAATATTAATATAGATTTTAAAAATAGAAATATACCCTAATTGAGAAACATAAACTTTGAGGGTGAAATGTGATTATTTCCATTTTTACAATCAATTTTTCTTTTTTTACGTATGTGGCTGGCCATAGTGTGGCCGAATATCATTATTTTTTTTTTTTATTCCGAATAGACGTGTCCTATAGTTCAAAACTCCTCACCCTATATTTTACAAGCTTCAATTTGACGGTGAAAGGCAAATAAAAAAATACTTATGAGCAGATTATTTAATTACAGTCTGTCATCCCAGATGCATATTCTTGATTAGGACTATTACCTATGCATGATCAAAGTTATGAAAAGGGTTAATGGCCTGTAACATAACCTTTTCACACATTTGCAATTTTGATATGATATTTTTTCATTGGCAATTCAAAGTATAATCTTTCAATTTATTGCAATTCGGAGTATATTTTCAACTTCCGGTGATCGGAAAGATGATGTGTATATATTAGTGACATGCCATTTAACTATTTTTGATGTGGCATTTGACTCATTGCTGATGTTGCATTTATATTTATTTTTACTAAATAATTTTGTTTTTTCTTATATTATACTCTTTTCTCAATAATTCAAATTTAAACTCAATTTAAATGTCACATCACTAAAAAATTACACGTCATCTTTCCGATCACCGGAATTTGAAAATATGCGCTAAATTACAATGAGTTGAAAAATCATGCTTTGAATTGTCAATGAAAAAAGGTCATGCTAAAATTACAAATTTGTGAAAATATTATGCCTTTATGGGCATTAAACCCTTATAAAAACAGTATCATTTGTAATCGTTGGTCTTTGTTAGTATGTCAATTAATTATCAAATTTTGATGATAAATTGTAAGCAGTACTTATATCAATTGGCATTTCCACTTAAAATTATTATCCAGCAATATGTGAATTTATTATTTTGAAGTTAAAATGCTTAATAATTAATACAGCTAGGTAAAAAACCTTGGAATTTCACATGGGGTTCTTTCTCTTTATTTGTGGGCAATGATTTTAACTCTGTTCGAACGTACTGCATTTGTACAGATCATTTCGGGCCAGGAAATTAGTAAGACTACACGGTTCTATAGATATTAAACGAAACGAGCATTTTGCACTATAATTAATAAACATTAATTAACTCTAAACTTTAATGCAAGAAATTTATTTGATCAATTGTATTATTGAAGTTAATAAAAAGAACTCAACATATATTGAAAAATGAGCACCTCATTAATAAAGAGTTGAAAAGTAAATGAAATTGATGGAGAGAGAGAACACTCTTGGTAACTTAAAATATCTTATAAAAAACAAATAAAAAAGGCCAAAAGATCTTATATTTGAAATCGGAGGGAGTATGTTCTATTCACACATATTTATGGCTCTAATAATTCACAATTCACAAGAAAATAGATGAAGGTCGGGTCTCATCATGTGTGTCTTATCAAATTAATACTCCCTCTGTCCATTTAAATGTTGTGCATTTGAGAATGACACGGAGACTAAGAAAAACTGGTAAAATATTTTTGAGTGAAGAAAGGGACCCATTTTTAGTGTGAATTAGGAGAGTGATTACTTTTATTAATCAAATAGGCAACTATGCCTTGTTTTATTTTTTGTTTGACAACAATGTCTTGTTCGACTTTTTTTCGTTTCTCAATAAAGCCTTCTTCGTTTTTTTTTTTCATAAACCTGACTTACTCATTTTTTTTATTGTTTGACATTGCATGCCTCTTGCTTTTGTTTCTCAACATTTACACTTCATTCTTTTTTCTGCTTCAGCAACAACGTTTTTTTTTTTCGTTTTTTTAATTGTGGATGCTTTTTTTGGATTAGTTTATTGTTAATGAAAGAAATGTTTTTTTTTATTAACCTTATTTGTTTCATTGAATTGAACAACTCAAAACAGTAAAGAAATGAAATTAGACTACAAATTAAAATGAAAGAACAAGTCAAAATTAAAGAGGGAAATCATATACACAAGTTGCCATAAGGCGGCAATTACAGTGATTTCATCACTAAAAATCTGTAAAGTGTACAAGGAGGGAAATTTAAACACCTAACCCTCCACCTTCTACCTTCACTCCTCCATAAATATCCAAACACAATTTTCAACCACCAAAATACACAAACATTCACTACTCTACAAAAAAACAAGAAAATACAGTTTAGCAAATTCAAGATGGTACAACAAAAGGGGTGCCAAAACTTATCAGAAGATGAGAGAAATGTCATTGCTCAATGGCTTCTTCAAAATAGCTCCAACAACAAGGTGAGGCATGGTGGGCTTGATGAGGCCGCATCCAAGTTTGGATGTCACAGAAACACCATTTACTCTATTTGGAAAGCTGCTCATCATCAACTAGAGTTAGGAGGCCCTATCCAAATCAAATCCAATAAGAAAGGTAAAAAAAGAATGATAAGAAAGTTGCTGGATGAGGATAAATCAGAGGTCTATCAGTCTTGTCTATCAGTCTTGGAAAGATTATCATATAGACTCATGGCAGAGAAGTTACAAGTGAGCAAGAATTTGGTAGGTAACTGGTTCAAGAACAAACAGTTAAGAGCCCACACCAATTCCATTAAACCAGCAGTAACAGAGGAAAACAAGTTCAACAGACTCAAATGGAGTCTCAAGCAGCTGATCCCACAGGTTGTAGATGGCAAAATATCATTTCAGAAGATGGACAATGTCATCCATATTGATGAGAAGTGGTTCAACCTTACAAAGCTCAAAGACAGGTATTACATGCTGCCAAATGAAGAAGAACCATATAGAACCTGCAAGTCCAAGAGATTTATAGAGAAACTAATGTTCATTGTTGATGTGAGCAAGCCACAGTACTCACAAGATGGTACTTGCATCTTTGACGGGAAAAATACACCCAACCGTTCGAGATATTCAATCTTATCTCGCCACCACGTCAGCAGAGGGAGTGCAGAGATCTCCGATGGTGTCTCCGGCACCACCGTATCGTAATCAACATCGGTGGCGTATGGAGATTGCACATCTTGCATCACAACCTCAGATTCCGGTGAATTTGAGATTTGAGAACCACCATCAACAAGCCTCAAGATAGAAGGGAAATTTTTTTTCCAACCATTCACAATAATCTGACGCATCGCGCCTCCAGGGAGGCCACGCCGATGCAGAGATCTCCGGCGAAGAGAACTCCAGGGAGGTCTCCGGCACTACAATATCGTCACATTTCTCAAGATCTATCGGCGATTGGCAACAAAAAATTGAGACTCCGACATGGCCTGAAATGATTCGGGCACCATCAAATCAGAAATCGAGGTGGGGCGGAGGCGAGGGAGGTGAGGTCGAAGAAGAGAGATTTGACAGATTCAAGAATAACGGTCGAGTAGTGATAGGAATGGGGTGGGACAGATAGAGTTTTAGTATAGTTGGGTGAAATGAAGACGGCGAGGTGGGGTGGAGGCGAGAGAGGTGAGGTCGAAGAAGAGAGATTTCACAGATTGAAGAAGAACGGCGGAGTAGTGATAGGAATGGAGTGGGCAGATAGGGTTTTAGTGTAGATGGGTGAGTATGGTTAGTAATTAGTAGGTTTATTTTATTGTAATTGGGTTGGGTCAGGATGTTTAATTTGGGCCCACTAATGGCATTTTTGTGAATAAGTATTACTAGTAGGGTAAATGTGCAGGGAAAGTTACTATAAATAGAAATGCATAACTTTTTAGATAGACGTAAATGGCAAAATGAATAATATTTAAATCGAGGGAGGGAGTAATAAGTTGTGATAGAAAGAAACAATTTTGAAACACTTCAAAATCGTATTTTAATTGTAACTTTTAAAAGTAAAATAGAAAAATTAAAGTTCATGGCAAAATCATTGGTTTGGTTTGCCACAGATCCATTCTGTCCCTGGTCATACATAGATTTGGAAGTTATTTAAATATGAATTGGTATTGACCATTCTACATATATAACAAATTCATATAAATATATAATATGAAGGAATATGAAAATTGTAAGAGAGAAAAAAATGGAACAAGTATATTCCAAAGTAAATCGTTCATAAATCAACTAAAAATATAAAACTTATGAGCAAATTATATAAACACAATGATCAATTTTGTCACTCTTGTGATATGCTTAATATTCTGGGCCAAGAATATAGAAGCACTTTTATGAGGATCTGAAGTAATTGTACCATTCTTTCCCTTAAAAAAAAAAGAAAAAAAAAACATAGTATTCATTAGTTTTTAAATGCATGAACATTATTTTTCTATATCTTATAATATAATATTAATATTAATTATAATTGTAATATTGTGGAACTCGAACTTGCTACCTTATCTTTCAAATAAACCTCAGTATACCACAATATTCCTCCTAAAAGATGAGAGACACAAAGCCACAAAATACAAATTATAAAATGTTATACTTAATATTTTGGAAGTTAAATCCGAATTACCATAAGATATTTATTAAAACATTACAAACGTCCATGGGACGGGCAAATTAATGTACTAGTTATATAGATATAAGAGTATCTACATCAGTGGGCTCATCGGCCGGCTTGAGCCGGCATTTTAAGTCCAATAGTGACTAAATACCGATAACGAGTCAAGGTGGTTCGAGCTTGACTCATCCACCAAAGGCGCCGCAGCCAACGGCTACTCCGATCGCCATCAACGGCTATTTTTCTTTTCTTTTTTTATTCTTCAGATCTCCTATGAATAAACCTCATTTCTACACCATTTTTACATCATTTCTTTTTTGCATTATTTATCTCCATTTCTTTCTCATTTCCTACACCAATTTTCTCTTTCAAATGGCCATCAACAACAACGACTACTACTCGTCAAATTGGGAAGGCGACATCCCTCCATACAGCAGCGGAGCCAGAAAATTTTAGTTTGGGGTCCAATTTGTAACAATGGAATAAATCAAAAAAATCATATGGTATAAAGATATTTTTTTAGAGGCAAATCATTCCATTGAATTGAATAGTCAAATCAACAAAAACAACGTCCATGAGCCAAGATGAAAAATCCGACATCTAAATTATTACACCATGATGATCAATTACATTTAAGTTAGCAACACACATTATCTTCAAATTTCAACAACTTAACATTTATCTCCTAAAAGAAGGACTTAATTCCGTAATATTCATAATAAAATATAGAAGTTAAAGTTCATAACTACAGTAAATTATATATATATATATATATATATATATATATATATATTGATTTAATTCACTTATAAACAATAAACAACCAATTCGTAATAGCTACGAAAATCAAAATACTCAACATAAGAAGTAAGTTATGAGTTCCAACATCAAAAAATATTAATTTAGAAAGCTCAAATATTGTTCCCACTACAAATCTATTTTGAACTCTAAATTTAAATTCAATCATAGGATAAACATTAATAATATATTAATTCAAATTAGAATAATTACATGAGCTAAATTTTAATTTGAAAAGTAGAAGGAAAAATGAAATACCATATTTCTATTTAAGATTGTAATTATGAAAGATTAATAATAATAATAATAATAATAATAATAATAATTTTTTCTAAAATTTGTGGGGGCTCCATGAGCCCCCCCAGGACACCCTCTCCCTCCGCTACTGCCTCCATACACGTCGGGGCTAGACCTCGAGCAAATTAACTTGAACGAGGCTGGCGGCGACGAAGGAGGTCCGACGGCGACATCTCATTATGTAATATAAATAAAATTAAGTATTGTGCTTCCCTATTATTCTATTTATTATATATAAAATTAGATCAAAATTCAAAAATTCTAAACACTCAAAATTAACGTGGATGAATCTACTGAATAAGTCTCACCAATATCACAACGCTCTAACTAAACACCCTGAAGTTTTCTCTTTATATTTGACAACAGTTCAAAGATGTGCAAATGTGTAGACGAGAGTCTTGAGTTTCGAAGCATGGAGTTTAAATAAAACGACTAGAATATTGAAACGCAATGCACAGCTTAAACGAATAACAGTTTGGTACAAGATATCAATTGAAACGCAATGCACAGCTTGAACGATCAACAGTTTGGTACAAGATATCAAGCATGATCCATGCTTTGCGACAAAAGACACTTGGATCCTTTACATATATGTGAAATCACGACTTACATAACCAACTAATATTCAAACTGATAAGACTATTGTCGATATCATCGAAAGACATGCAACTGCCAGTTCTTGAAACCACAAACACCACCACCCTAAAGCCTCGAGAGAAAGCGAGGCGGCTTAACCATGCTACTCATATGAGCTAACGATACAGCAGTAACAGACTCCATATCATTAACAACAAGCTCTGTCTTCTCATCTTCCTCGTCCTCATCCTCGCTCCAGACCGATCTTGGTAGGCTGCAAGTGGAGAAGCTGCTGTAGAATATCGAACCTCCTTTTGCAAGAGTGTCACGGCTCCTTTCCCTGCAGAAGTATCCCTTCACATCCAAACTGAATTTTGAATTGAACTGTTCCACACCAACAGATGTGTGCAACGCTACAGAAAATTTTGCTGGCCGGAAGCACGCCAACACCTTCTCAACTATTTGAGTAAGATCCAATACTCTAAAATCATAACCAACAGCTTCGAAACTTGCATAACTGAACCCATCTTCTGGTGTCACGTGAATTGTTGACACAGCGTTTCCTTCTATAGCATTCATCGAGTAACCACATGGATCAAATTCAAAATCACATATCTTAGACCCTGGAAGAATTTTCCTGATACCAGAAACTTCTGTCATGACAGCTCCAGAGCCTGAATGTTTCTTAAAAAATACAGCAGCCTTCTTTCGGTCCAAGTTGGTCATGCAGACCTCCAAGGTATAAACAGGAGCCATATTGCTGGTTGATCGAGCACAAGCAGAGTAAATGTGCCATTTCTCATATTCATGAGCACCACCAATCACACAGGCCTTGCTGCTCAGGCCAAGTTTGCTGAAATAGCTATCCAGAGCAGCCACTTCATCACTGAAGTGTCGATGTGGAAATGGCTGCGCACCGGGGAATATGAAGGTTCCACGAGTGTATTTAACAGTAGACACGGTAAGTCCAAGTGCATCAGCCAACTCAAGGATAGGTGGGACTGATAGCAGCAGCTTAGTAGTTCCGCATGTTTTCAATATTATCTTGTATGGGTAGACGAAAAGGCTAGACTCAGAGAGGACATAGGAATCAACTTCAGAGTTCTTTAATGAGGAGACGATGGTGCATTCTGCTGGCACCAGTATTTCATTCAGCTGATCTTTTGAAAGAGATCGTAGACCATGGACCCCAGGATCAGCAAATATTCCAGGTTCAGAGAACGAAATCTCCAGTCTTTTCTCATAACCTTCAAATCCAATCACCGAGGATGATGGGGCCATTTCTAACAGCAGTAAGGAAGGACTGCTGTAACGAAGCAAGAAAACAAGGAATAGGAAAGCAGAGAAGAAGTGAGGAGAGCAGAGTTTGATGTAGGAGTCTGTTCTTCAGAAACACTGACGGTCGTTTATAGCAAGAGCGATGAATCTCAGGATGGTTTGCGAGCACACTGTTGTTAAAACATAAAAACAAATAAAACGCATGATTATTTGAGCACATAAGAACCGACTCAATCATATTGGAAGAAAGAAATAAACTCACGTTGGAGTAGGCAGCAGATCTGAATTTCTTAATTCCTCCACGTGGTCGAAGGTCTTCAATGCTGTATATAAGGGGGGCTTCGTAGACTAAGGATTTACTACTACTACTACTACTAGACTTCTTCCCTCCCTTAGACTCCATAATTCATTCAATATCTCCCTGTAACAAGATTAGATAAAATTGATTTAGGGAAAAGAAAGCAACACAGAACTACCAAGCACGATTCATCAACTTGCAGAGACAAACATATATATAGCCCATATAAGTTAGATATCATAAAACCACCAGAATGTAGAGGAGACGACACATACAATATTCCACAGCATTTGAGGCTACTTGCTTTGCCCAACACTAACGTTCCTATATTTACAAAAAACGCATACTTGCATTCTCAATAAAATTCACAAAACCCTACCAGCAGAAATCAACATCTTCTCAACAACACAAATTCCGTGTAGATATGTGAAGCGAGACCCGAATCATACATTGCAACATAATAAAATTATTCAAGTACCATAAATAACTATACAGGACGAATAATATCCCATTATCAATGATACATAATCACATTCATATCCAAAACACCAAAACAGAAACTCATATTGAAATTACAATTACTCACAGGTAATAAAGATAGGTACAAGAAGAACCGACGGCGCCGTGAAGATCTACTTTCCCGCAGGAGGATCGAGAACGAACCCTAAAATTCAATAGGATCAGAATATCACCAATATATGTAGATACATAAAAACGAGACATCATAGAAATCGAGAGAGAGTAACGTACCGATTGAGAGGAATTCTGAGAAGACAATGGAATTGCAGAGAAAACGCAAATGTTGTCGTATGAAAAAAGAAAATATGAAATGATGAGAATTTGGAAGAGATGGATGTATTAAGACGGGAAGCGGTGAGGTGATAGGGACGAAAATATATTAATTAATAATTAATAATTAATAATAATAAGGTAATCGTACTACGGATGAAGCCAACTTGCCAAGTGGATCTGTAGTATGTGGATGAGTTCGCCACGTCGTTTTCGCATCATTATTTATTATTTTTAAGACAAATACTTGGGTGTAACGCGCTCTACCCCACTATTCCATTTTCTTTTTAGTATTCCTGTCAAGTTTTATTACTCATATTTAGGATTAATTAGTGCGCAAACGGTTGAAAATCGACGGAGAATTACATTATGTTGTAATTCATAAGTATATAATTCAATAATATAATATTATCTAAAATTAGAGTAATATTATTTTTATTGTATCCTTGTTAGTTGTATGTAATTTTCCTACACTCTTAATATTAATCAAAATGTGTTGTTAATAGTGTTTATTTTAGTAGGCTCAATTTTATTGCACCTTCTTTAACAAATATTTTAATTTTATTATAGTATATTGTAATATATAAGGATGAACGTTAAAAATTATTTAATATTATTTTGAATTATAGTTTTTCGACAATTGATCAAAAAGTGCATTTCTTTGATTTTATTCCACTTTCTTAAACTGCAAAGAACCAAACTATTTTTTCTGTGCAAACTAAACATAATTTAAAAGAATAAAGATATCCGGCCACACTGTGGCCAGCCACACGCGTAAAAAAAGGAAAGTTGACTATAAAAATGGAAATAATCACATTTCCCCTTTAGGGTTTGTGCTTCTCAATTAGGGTATATTTCCATTTTAAAAACTTATATTACCATTTTTAGCTCGTGTGGCCGGCTACAGTGTGGCCGAATATCATTACCCAATTTAAAATATGAAAAATTAATTTTTTACTTACCTCACAATCTGTCAAAGATTTCACTGTATACGATGTTAATTGTTGTGTACGTCGAATCATCTCGTCACAAAGTAATATTTTGAGATCTTTTTTTGCTATTGTACTCATGAGAGTGCAACCTATTATTAGCAATGCTTAGCTTGATCATCTCGTCCCACATTAATTATTGTAATACTTATGAAAATATTATTTATTTGGACAATAAATTATTTTTTATAAGAAACTATTGCTCTTTTTATATAAGTTCCCAGATTAGTGATGATAAAAATATATTGATTTTGAGAATTTATAAAGGTTCTTCAATAGTTGAGTTTTATTAAAAACTGATATGGGATATAAATTTCTATATTAGAATTATATAAAAATGAATGAAAAGTGGATAAGATAAATAATGTTGGATAATCAATATTAGATGTTGTTCGTTGATTTACGTCTACTATATACATTAGAATTTCATTGCATTAAATAGTACATTATGGAAGTTTTAATTAGTTAAAGAATTAGCATAATCGTGATAAGCTAATCACATGAGCCAATCTATACTATTTCTTTGCATTCGAATAATGTTTGTGGGATGAGAAATGACCAAATTAAATTTGTCAATAATAATAAATTATTTATTTAACCATTAATTAACTAATTAGTCAAAAATAAATTAATTGTGCAAGACAATTGCGTGATGAGAAAAAAATATATGTGGTTTGAATATTTATACAGGATCTACAAGAATTGGGTTTTGTTGAAAAATAATGTGGGATAGAACAATTAATTTATGTTGTTAATTTATTATATAAGAGAGGTAATATTATATTAATATATCATAATAATATATAGGTGTATATGCAGATATGATTTGAGGTATATGGTATGTTAATATTCTCATTCCATGTTTAAAGAAAATCTACACGTTTTTAAGCTAACCTTTTATAGTGGAAATATTTTAATTATATAGTTAATTATAACAAAATACTAAATATAATTATTATGAATTAAAAGTATATAGAATGAAGATTAAAGATAAATATAAATATCGAATGGAGAGAACGCTACGTAGGATCTAAATTAAAGGGGAGACCTCGAATCCGCTTTGGTTTTAATAATATATAGAAGATAGATAGATAGATAGATAGATTAGACTTAATTACTTATAATTATTATATTGTTATTTTTAATTAAATTTGATTAGTTCTTATTAATTAAATGTATTAATTGAATTATTTAAGTAAAAATACAAACATAGATTAATACTATGTAAACCAATTACTAAATTAGTTTAAAAATTGAACAGCTAATAAATTAATTCAATGACTTTAGAATTACATACTTATTATCATCTTATATATCCCTAATTATTAAATCTTAAACATAGTTACTATGATAACTTCAATGTACATGAAAATATAATGTTACTTTTCAATGATATTCAATATTTGCACGTCTTTCACATCTTATGGGTCATTTATTATTTATATAAAAAGTTGTAATATTCCGGATATTTTTTCCGTCACTAAAATAAAAAGTTGTTAATTAATTAAGGCTTTGCACGCCTAAGTTAAGGAATTTCAGTTTTAAGACTAACGGTGAAATCCGTTTCTGAAAATAAATTCCAGAAGTCGTTCAACCGACTACTGTATTAGGGTTTTCGCGTCCGATAGAATTTTCGTTCGAGAACTCAGATCGAAAAACCGTCTCACTTATTTTGCGATACGAGTCTACTGGTAAAAGTCAGTTTTATTTATTTTTCCGGGCGAAATTTGGACTGTCATATCTCAACTTTTCTTTGGATTTCGGAAATCGAATCATGTTTTCCGACTAAGTAAATTATTTCCGATCTAATAGTAGAATTAGTTTTCGCCGGAAACGTAACCGTCTAAGAAATTAATTAATCGATTTTAGTATGCAGTATTAGACCCGTAATCGAGATATTTTGGGATTTAAATCCCTCATTAAACCGCCTCTCTCTCTCTCACTTGATATTTTTCTACTTTATTAACTTAACACCTCATTAGTCATCACACATCTCTCTCTCTCTCATCACACAAAAACTGCCCCCCCCCCCCCCCAAACTCTCTCTTCTCCCTCTTGTTCTTCATTTCATCAAGATCTTCATCAAGTTCTTCAAGCATCCAAGCTCCATAACTTATTCATCTTCTGATCGATTTTAAATCCGAGTTCATAGTTAGCAAGGTGAGAGCTTCCTCTTCATTACTATCCGAACAAAAATCCATTTCCTTTATCTTGAAAATTTTGAAAATTTGTAAGAGAATAAGAAGATGATGTTCTAAATTTATTACATGATTATTAATGCTTATGAATGAATTTATATGGTTGAAATCAAATAGAAATCATATTGGAAGTTATATGGTAATTTTCGAAATACATGTACTAGTTCCATTCGAAAATTTTTGAGATCATTAGGTGAAGTATGAGCTTGATTTTAGATGATTGGTTTGTGGATTATCACTCTAGGCATTGATATATTGGTGTATGAATTGTTTAAGAATTTTCTAAAAATAAAAACAAAATTGTAAGAGATGAAGAAGCATGATTTTGATTAGGTAAATCTTATATTTTGATGATATGATTTGATATATATGATGTAGAAAGCATGAGGTTCAACATATATTTAAATTAGATTTTTCTAAAAATAAAAACGAAATCGTTGGAGACAAAGAATCGTCGATATAATTAGTTTTGATGTTGATATGGACTTATGGTTTGCATATTAGTTAATCTATGTAGTTAATGATGATAATTGGAAAGTTTGAATGAAATCTAAGAACGTCGAACTTTTCGTAAGAGACGAAGAGTCGAGCTTAATCATCGATAGGAAAATCGAACGAGAAAACTAATCGAATATTAGTGATTGTTGGTATGCTAGGTTGGTTGTAGAATTAATTGAGAATTAATTAACGACTATGAAAAATCGATGCATATATGAACTTTAAGTCTATGATTTTTGTGTTTCACATGTTAGATAATCATGATATAAGTTTCTAAAATTATAATTAGGTTAATTATGCATGATAAGATTAAGAATGAAATTTATTGAACAAGTATAAGAATATTTGTATGTAAGTAGATGGAATTAAGACTATATTAAATAAATTATGATTTCTACATGTTATAAGTTGTGTTTGATGATTGATAAGTGAAATTAGAATTATTTGAAGCATGATAGAAACTTGAATCGATAAAATCACACGTCGGAATCAAAAGTTATGAAAACGGACCCGTAGTAGGCTATTTTCAAGTATGAACTTTTGATCTATGAATATATATGCATAAAATGAATATATTAATGATATGCATGAGTGTAGTTGATGATGATGTTATATAAGTTATGAAATATAAATTAGAAGTTAGATATGATTGGAATTTGAAATGAAATTTGTTAAATAATTGGTTAGTTGAAAAGACGAGAAAGTGCTTGTCGTTTTGTTAATCGAGAAACGTAAAGGTGTTCACGTTAAATGATTGTGTGTGTTGACTGTTAATGTGATAGAAATTTCATGCTCATAAAGGTTGTTTAGCATTGATCGAACCTAGGGAATCGTGCGTCGAGTTTTAAAAACGATTAGGGTTTCTCGGCAGTTTTGCGACCCTCCACGGAAACGGCCATAACTCTTAGCTCGTTTAACGAAATCGAGATCCGTAAATTGAACAGTAAACTAGACATCCGTAGCTTTCTTTTGGTACCAAGAACATTGCCTGTTTCGAAATACTCTATTCTGTAGAAGCTCCAGACCTACTGCCTTGTGCAGAAAATTTCTAAAACTCATTTTCTTAAGTTAAATTCTTTTTAATTCTTTAAGAACTAATAAGTCATTAAGAGTTATCGACTTCCGTTATTAACTAATCTAAATGTCGAGTAAGGAACCGAGTTAGTTCTAAACGAGATGTGTTCGTGTAATACCCCGATTATTTCTACTGTCTTTAAAAATAAAAGTTAATAATAATTATGGCTTTGCACGGCTAAGATCATGAAATTAAATTCTAAGATTTACAGTGAAATCCATTTTAGAAAATAATTTCCAGAAGTCGGACGAACGACTACTGTATTTAGGGTTTTCGCGTACGGTAAATTTTTCGTCCGAAAACTCAGAATTAAAATCCGTCAGAATTTACATTCACTTTTTCTTTGATACGAGTTCACCGGAGAAAGTTAGTTTTTATGATTTTCCAGACGAATTTTAGACTGTCTAATCCCGACTTTTTCTCGGATTTTGAAAAACGAATTAGGTTTTTCGAGTATGTGAATTATTTCCAATCTAACAAACGAGTTAGATTTCGTCGAATTCGTAACTACCTAAGAAAGTATTCCTCGACTTTTTAATCGTCGTTTAAAGCCGGAAACGAGATATTTTCGTCTAAAAATTTCCTCGCCAAACACTCCCTAACGACTCACCACACCTTTATTAGAGTTTTCTTAACTTTATGTATCTATACACTTAGTCATCCATCCATCTCTCCTTCCCTCACAAAACCGCCACCCCCCTCCCCATCAAACTCTCTCTCTCTTTTCTTCATCCCCCATTGGAGATTCAAGTGTTCTTCAAGATCCAAGATCACAAGTTCATCAATCATCCATCAAATTTCATCTCTATTTACTTAATATTCAAGGTAATGACTTAAGCTCTCTATCTATCCATGTAAAATTTCAATTCCTTTTCTTTTAGCCATGACCGAAAATTTGGGGCTATGATGTAGTTGATGTTTAAGTCTTAATTCATGATATAAGATGGATAGAAATTAATCCCTATGGTTGAATTAATGAGAAAAATCAAGAACCCTAAAACCTAAGTAGAGACCGAAAATTAGGGTTTTATAGTAGGATGTATTAATCTCTAAATTGATTGAATAATTGAGCTTAGGAAGGGTTTAATTGTTGATGGATGCAAGAAGAAACGGATTGCCCTAAAGAATTAATGTGGACCGAATTAAGGGGCTAGGGTTTCAAAGTTGAAATCTAACTTAATGATGTAGTAATATTAGTCTATGGTTAGTAATTGTTGTAGTAAGCTTAGAAATGATATTATGGATTAAATTGATGAAGAAAACATCCCTCCTAATTATTATGTTGTGACCGAAAATATTAAGAAAAATAGGGGTTTAGTGTAGTTTGATTCTAATGATGATTTAATGATGGATTAAGGTTCTAGTTAATGAAAGGTGATCACATGAATTTATTAGGAACTTTCTAAAAAAATATAATGAAAGTGTAAGGGACGAAGAACCACTAATAAGTCGAGATTTGATAATGATTTTGGTCTATGATTTGATTATAAGTTAATCTCGTTAATAAATGATCATAATCGGAAAATTAGAACGAATCTTAAAAGAATTGGAGTTTTGGTAAGAAACGAAGCAACGATCTTAAGGAGTTATAGAAAAGTCGAATGAGGATTTTTAATTAGATATTAATGATTGATAATGATAAGTGAACAAGTTTTTAGTTGACGATATGTTCATCCGAGTTATGAAATGATGAGTTATAGTTGTAAACGAGAAGTTAGAAATTGTTTTGGTATAGTACATGATTAGTTTGAAAAGACGAGGTTTTAAACGTCGTGCTTATAATCGAGAAATGAAAAGGAGTTCATCACGTATAACGATACATGTTGACTTCCTTGAGGTGTAATTTTCGTGAGAATTTAGGTTAGATAACATAAAACGAACCTAGAAAACCGTACGTCGATTTTATCGAGCATTAGGGTTTCACTCGGCAGTTTTGCGACCCTTCACGGAAACTGCCATATCTCCTAGCTCGTTTATCGGAATTGAGATCCGTAAATTGGAGAGTAAACTAGACATCCGAGGCTTTCTTTTGGTACAGGGCACGTCCCCTGTTTCGAAATCCCTTGTTCTGTACAAGCTTACTGATCTGTGAAGGATTGTTCAAAAACTTAGATTCTTAAGTTGAATTCTTCTCAACTTGAACCCTTTCGATCTTTTAAGTCATAATAAGCTATCGACTACCTTTTATCTACTGACCTAAGTGTAAAATACAGAACCGAATGAGTGTCAAACGAGATGTGTTCGTATCTCGTTTCTTCTTAACTAAAAGAGTTTAGTTTAGCGTGCAAATGCTTAAAAGTCTAAAAGACTAAAACTTAATTCGAATTTCCGTATTCGTTTATCATTTACGACCGAGTTTTAAAGTATGATTATTTATGATGAAGGAGGAAGTTAGCACAAGGACAGGATGAAATATTGAAGAACGGAAGATCGTATATTAGTTCTGTAAATTCAAGGTGGGCTTTTATATATGAAACAAAATGAGCATTGCTCGATAACCTTTCTTTATCACTTTGATAACCGTGTTTTCAAAGTGATAATCATGGCATGAACTATTTGTTTTTATGTGAGTTCTCTTGTACCTTATGAGTTAGCCAAAAGGGGTTAACTAAACGATCGACTTTGAGTTAGTCAAAAGGGACTTTCCAAAGTTTAGTGTACACTGTAGCTTGTGGTGTATGTGGTATCCTGTTGAGGGGTAGCCAGCCACGGTGATAATGAATGGTCAAGATTGAACTTAACATCTATGAAAAATGCTTGCAAGCTAAGTTATGAAAATGAGAAAGAAAATGTTTAGTAGACACGGGAATTTATTGAAAAACCCCGATGTGCTACTGTAATGAAATGCCTGATTATCTATACTTATGATTATGTTTTCGGCAATGTGTCCACTAAGTACTATTGTACTTAGCCCTGCATATGTTTTCTAAATGTGCAGGTTGAAGCGACAGGAGCGGTGATGGTTGAGTTGAATAGAGATAGGGAAGACTTTAATATGTAGTTCACATTTCCGCTGCTAAACTCTAGATGCTTTTATGTTATGATGTAAATCACTTTTTGGTTTAAGTTCCTGTAAAATAACTTAGATGCTTTTGAGTACTTTGTCGAGTGATCTTTCAAGATCAACTCTTTCTTTAATTAATGAGGTCTTGTTCATAGAAATTATGATGTCTTTTATGTATGTTTATTCTTTCATCCCCTTTCTTCCCCGCTTCTTTAATCCAACCCCAGTCGCACCCCGGCTTTGCCGTTCCTCGGGATTTGGGGCTGTGACAGTTCGAGTCTCGTTTCTTCATTAATCAAAAGAGATTAGTTAAAGTGCAAATGCCTAAAAGACTTAACCGAATTCGATTTTCTATCTCTTTTATCGTTGCAACCAAGTACTAAAGTTTTATTATTTGCGATAAAAAGAGGAAGTCGGAGTTAAAGATAGGACGGAAGACCGAAGAAAGAAGCTTTAGTTGTTCTGTATATCGCCTAAGGTGGGCTTTTCTATTTAACAAAATCAAGTGAGCGTTGCTCAAAAATGTTTACTTATTGCTTTATAAGTGCGTTTTCTAAATGATTATCACTGCATAAAAGAATTTGTTTTTGTGAGTTCTTTTGTGCCTTTCTGAGTTGGTTCGCCAACTAAGAGATCGGATTCTGAGTTAACCGGAAGGGTTTTCCAGAGTTAGTGTACACGGTAGCCGGTGTGTGTGGTACTCTGTTGAGGGGTAGCCAGCCACGGTGAATAGAACGTGCGCGGAAGAAGTATACTCTTCCCCGGCGTTGAAACAGAAGTTGGGCAAGTTGAATGTAACATCAGAAAAATGCTTGATCAAGCTATTGTGAAAAGAAAATGTTTAGTAAGCACGAGCCTTTCATGAAAAACCCCGATGCGTTACTTTTTGAGATACCTGATTAATCTATACTCTTATGATATGTTTTCGGCAATGTGCCCACTAAGTATGTTTATACTTAGCCTTGCATGTATTTATAAATGTGCAGGTTGAGTGACGGAAGCGGTGAAGGTTGAGTAGAGTTGTACATAGGAAAGAAGAACAATGTTTCAGTCTACGTTATTCTGCTGCAAAACTATTTCATTTTGATGAATAACTTTTTGGTCTAAGTTTCATACCTTAAACTTAGTTTATTTTAAGAACAATTCTGTCGAGCGACCCTTCGAGATCAAATCTCTTTTATTTTAATAAAGTCAGTTCGTAGGTATTAGCTGGTTTATTGTTATTAGTTAATGTGTTTATTCATTTATCCCCCTTTCTTCCCCGCCTCTTTAATCCAACTCCTAGTCGCACCCCGACTTTGCCGTCCCTCGGGATTTGAGACTGTGATAAAAGTAGACTAAGAATTATTCTGATAATATATCATTTATTATTTATGCACATTGATATTTTTTTAGTATTCATTCGTTTAAAGTAGCAGGCCAATTTGCATAAGGTTTGTATTTAGAGAATTTATGTTATCTTTAAAGTAGCATGTGTCAATTTGCATAAGGTTTGTATTTAGAAAATTTATGTTATCTCCATTTTGTAAAATAAAATGAGCGATATATAAAGTTGGATCTAAAATTAAAAAATGGGAATATTTCCCTAAATGTATTACAAAGTTATATGCATAATTAAATTAAAATATAAAAGTTGGGAAAAAAATCCGATCATGGTTGTATTTAGAAGCTGAATACTAAAATGTAAGTTTTCTATATCGTAATTGAGTTAATACATTTATTTCATAATAAAGGATTCCCGTGCACCGCGAAGGCCACAATACTAGTGTATACAACATGAGAGAGATACACAAAAATAGAATGTGAGGTTCATTTTGGTTTCTATCAAAAAACATTTCAAAAAGATAATTAAATCAGGTGTTATATATTTTAAGTGTTCAATTGTATATGCATTTTATTCGTAGGCTATAGACATATAATCACTAACTATATTAATAGCTAGATGGAAATATAATTATGATCAAAGGGTACACATCTTTTTTCGTATTTTGTTTTTTGAAATACATTGTTTGAATTATTGTGCCCAAACAAGAGCGCACCGCCGCACTTCATAATCTGTAATTTAGTAGATTATAATTAAAACTACTGTGTAACCCGTCAATTTTCAACGGGAACCATATTATTATAATCTAAAGGTATGTAGCCGTAAAAGTAATACAATAATGTATATGACTATATGAAAGTAATATTATTTCAATAATTCACTACAATAAGTCTTACAAAGCTGATGAAATTATTATAAAAAATACATCAATATGATTGTTTCTTCGATTTTATTCAACTTCCGTTATCTTCAAGAAAAATCAATAGAAAGAAAATTCTAGTAGGCTTAATTTTAAACACAACATCAATTTCAAGAAATTACTATTTGTGCACCTTTTTCATAAATTCCAAAATCTCACAGTTAGTTTCTTTTCTCGTAGTTCAAACATCATTAGTATTAAAATAAAATACATCATAAGTAGTCTTACAAAAGTGATAAAATTAAAATAAAATACACCAATAAAATTATTTCTTCAATTTTATTGTACTTCCTTTAACAACTATTTTTAATTTTATCATATTTTTTTATAATATATGAGCATGAACATTAAAAATAATTTAATATTATTTCAGAGTGATATATAATATTTTGACAATTGATAAAAAAAAGTGTTTACTTGACTTTATTCCACTTTCTTTAACTACAAGAAATCAATAGAAATCAAAGTAATCATTTTTCTTTCAAACTAAACATACTGTAAAATATGAAAAATATTGTGTACATCTGATTATCTCGTCACAAATTAAAATATTAGAATCACTTTAGCTAATGCATTCATGAGATTGCAACGTATTATTAATCATTCTTAGCTTTGATCATCTCGTCCAAAATTGATAGTTGTAAATACTTACGATTTTTTTTTATCAAATTAACTTTTATCAATTTTCGAACCATTAAAAGATAATAAACCATTAATTGGAACAACATAAATTATTATTAGATCAAATTAAATAATAAGAAATTAATTAAAAAATATTTAATAATACTCATTTGAAATGGAATCTTACTATCGCGCCTCAAACACGTGTAATAAGACATGCAAATTATCGTAATCCTTTTGAAAACCATCCAAACAATGAAATATAAATTGTTGAGATAATTGATTATTTATCTAAATATTTATTGGTAAAAATATAATAAATGATATTAGGTAAAATATTAGTCAAATTAATAATTTGGTAAAGTTAAAATTTCTAATAAAAATAAAATTATATTTTACAAAATAATATTGAATGGAAAATATGCATTATAAGTATTTATTTAGGTTCTCCAATTGATGAAATCTCATTGAAAAACGTTATGGGATAAGATAATATTTATTTAGATTCTAATAGGTAGAATTTCAATGAAAAATAATGTGAGAAGAAAATTAGATTATATTAAAAAATAGCACATATTAAAAAGATTAATTAAGAAGTTTCCCTTAAAAAAGTGAATAACTAACAATTTTGAAAGCAATCTATCTTTCTATCTATTATTTTATTATCTATCTATTATTATATAAACGAAAACGACTCTTCTTTTAAAAAATCCTATGTGGTACCTCTCAAATCCCTCAATTCCTATTTATCTAAATTCTCAAAGTTTTTTAATTAAAAATTAATATTTATTATATTTTTGTTCTATAACATTATTATATCTCATGTTTAGGTTTTAGGTTTTCTTTTTCCTCACATAATATTATTTCATAAATCTAAATTTTAGTCATCAAGAAGAAGAGTGCCGCAATTAATTCTAGATGCGTTTTTTTTTTCACCAGTTGTGTTTACTTTAATTCTTGCTTCGTCTTTAACTTGCTAAAAGCTAGGTCCTTTTTGTGTGTTGTTCTTTATATGTTATCCACCTTTTCTAGGAATTGTTTGAATATAAACAATACATGCACATCCCCAATTCTCTTTCTTTCTTTCTTTGTCTGTGTTTCGAGATTAATTGCTTAATTGGAATTTATGCATGTTATAGTTTCTGGTTCAATGTATATTTTAATTGGTTGATTTTGTCGATTATTAGTTTAATTAGCTAACATAGATTGAATAAAGTTATATATAATTGTTTGGCATGCTATCTCTTATTAGCTGACAGAGATTGAACAAAGTTCAATATAATTGTTTGGTATGCTATCTGTTACTATAATGGATAATACTCTATTTGCTTACTTTCTTCTGTTTTGGTGCAGATAGATTTCACGAAGTTAAAAGGAAACATGATCGTAGGAAACTGGTATGTGAGTTCATTGAGCATGTTCCATTTTTTACAGCTTCTTCTGATGTTTGGTAAAATTTCGGTTGTTACTATGTTTAGATGGTGTAGCCATTTCATATTTTCTTGATCGATCAATTAGTCCCCCTTCCCTGGCCGGAATATTGAAGAAGTTTACATATATACTCATTTATTTGGCCTCTTTTCTTGCATTCATAGTTTTGTGTGTGTGCACCAGAATTTGATGTTGTCGTGTGTGTTGAGGAAGATACAAGTTCTATATTATGAACATAGGACTAATATACAAATTTAAATTGTAGAATATTTTGAAAACCACAAATTTTTGGCACATAATTTATTCCTTGCTGCGTTTATTTAAAAACAATAAAATATGTAATTTGTGTTTGCATTGCTCTTCATATATGCTTTAAAAATCTGAAACATGTTCTGCTTATTCTTCTCTATGTGTTTTGTGTCAATTAATTACTCTTATATTTCATGTTTGTTATTGTGTTATATATGTTTGATAAATTTCTTTGTTTGATAAATTTTCTTGTGTTCTTGCAGATTTAATTAAGCTTGAGCTGCAAGTTGAAATGTATTCTTTCATCATCGAACTTCATACTTTTGAGTTGATTAATTTCTGATTTTTATTACCTTTTCTATTGTTTGCTATTTGAGCATTGTTAATGCGTCATATGTATTGAAGAGTTGTGATCAATCGAAGAATTGTGTAAAGTTTTGACTTTTTAGTTCCGTATTATTTGTACGGATTTATGTATTGAGGCTTTTAATTGTCGATTATAATTTGCTATCGAGATCTAGAGTTAGTTTAAGGTTCCAGCTAAAGATGTTTCTTTAATTAATTAGTGTTGCAATTAAAGTGGCAATTCGTTTTAAGTTTATTGGATTGGTGGTTTTTGAATTTAAGGAGTTTAAGAATATGGAGATGTGTGTTACAGCCCCAAATCCCGAGGGACGGCAGAAGCCGGGGAGCGACTGGGGTTGGATTAAAGAAGCGGGGAAGAAGGGGACTGACTGAATAAACATACATGGAAGACATCACAATTTCTATGAACAAGACGTATTAGATAAATATAAGGAAAGAGTTGATCTCAAAAGATCACTCGACAAAGTATTCAAAAAGAAATCTAAGTTATTAACAGAACTTAGACTACAGTGATATAGTTACATAACATCAAAAGTGTTCAAGCGTCTAGAGTTTGGCAGCGGAAAAAGTGAGACATAATACAAGTCTTCTCCTAAAGACGACTTCAACTCCTAACTCAACCCTCCTCCGCTCTCGTCGCTTCAACCTGCACATTTAGAAACATATGCAGGGCTAAGTACGATAGTACTTAGTGGGCACGTTGCCGAAAACATAATCATAAGTATTGAAAATCAGGCATCTCATTTTATAGCGCAACGGGGTTTTCATTTAAAAGAGCCCGTGCCTATTAAACGTTTTTATCTCATTCAAAAAGTAGCTTCGAAGCATTTTTTCATAGATGTTACGTTCAAATCTTGACCAATTCTCTTTCACCGTGGCTGGTTACCCCTCAACAGGATACCACATATACCACAGGCTACAAAGTGCACAAACCTTGGAAAGCATATAGCTAACTCAAAGTCGATCGATAGTTAACATCCTAGCGGTTAACTCATAAATTCTGGAAAACACGAATGTTAACTCATATAGGTACAAGAGAACTCACATAAAACATAAAACAGTTCATGCCATAATTATCACTTTGAAAACACGGATATCAAAGCGATAAAGAAAGGTTTTCGAGCATTGCTCGTTTTGTTTTATATATAAATATAATACCCCGGAAATTCTTTACGATCTTAAAAAAATTTAAAGTTAATAATAAAAATGGCTTTGCACGCCTAAGTTTACGATTTGAAATTCTAAGACTAACGGTCAAATCCGTTTCCGAAAATAAATTACGGAAGTCAGCTAGACGACTACTGTATTTAGGGTTATCGCGTACGAAAAATTTTTAGTTCTGGAACTCAGAACGGAAAACCGTCTGATTTTTACATTCACGAAATCACGATACGAAATCGTCCGAAAAAGTTCGTTTTTATGATTTTCCGGACGAAACTCGGACTGTGTCATCCCGAGTTTTTGTGCCGAGCTACGTTTTTCGTCGTTCGATTTCCGTAACGTCGTATCGCGCCGGAAAAGCGCGTAATTTCTCTCTTTCTCTCCCTCATGACTGACATGGTCACTCTCTCACAAGCATAGATATTTTTCTTTTTTTTTATCCTAAGTATTTGTGACACCTAATGCTAATACTATTCCTACTTTACACATATTACCCTAAAGTAATCTCTTAATACACAAATTAGTCATCTCACTACCTCCCTCCCCAAAGAAATCGGCAGCCCCTCTCTCCCTCTCTCCCATCTTTCATTTTTCCACCATTGTTGAAGATCTTCAAGTTCTTGAAGCAAGGAAATTCATACAAGTTCTTCAACCTCCATCGAATCTTATTTCTTCCTTTATCATTTGTCAAGGTAATCCTCTCCTCTTTAATTCTATCCATTCAAAATCCTTTTCTTTTATTTTTCTTTTGGATCGAAAATTTGAGGAAGATGAATTAGATGTTTGATCTTCGATTAGTGAAATTAGATGTGTTAGATAAGATAATTAGGGATTAAAATTGAAGAAATCAAGAACCCTAATTACTAGGTGAATACCGATTTTTTAGGGCTTTCAATTAGGATGTTTGAATTCTTCAATTAATGTTATAATCATGCTTAGGAGGTGTTTAATTAGTGATTAGAACAAAGAGAAATCGAAACCCCCAAGTATGATGAAAACCGATCCTAGGGTTTAGGTTTTGATTTGGGATTTTTCAATTTAATGAGTAATTGGACTTCATTTGTTTAATGGATGACATGGTAGTATGATTTAGGGATAAATGGTGTTGATTGATGAAGAAAATCACTCTCTTTAATTGTGTGTAATTACCGAAAATTATTGAGAAAATAGGGGTTTGCATGTAGTTGAATTGGTTGAGGAATTGTTGATGAAATTATGTTGTAAATAATATTAGATGTTGTTCTGAATTTATTTAGAATTTTCTAAAAATAATTTGTGAGTCGTAAGAGACGAAGAACTCAATTTAAGTTGAGATGTAATAATGATATGAAGTGATGATATGCATGAAAATGAATCTCGTTAGATGTTGTTTGTTGACGTAAAATTTGAATGAAATCCGATAACTTTGGAAATCTCGTAAGAGACGATCAAGTAGCCGTAATTAATAACCAAGAAGTTGAATAAGAATTCTAACTTGATAATATTGTTTCTTATGGACTAAGGTATAACTTTGTAGTTGACGACGTGAGCTTTCGAGCTATTATAATATGAGTTGTAGTGATAGTCGAGAACTAGAAACGAGAATTTGTTAATTGTTTTTGGTTTAGTACTTGATAGTTGAAAGCCGACGTTTAGAACGTCGTGTTTTTGGACGAGTTTTGAGAAAGAGTTCATCACGTACGGGAGTACGTGTTGACTGACTTGAGAGTCCAGTTTCGTGAGAAATCGAGTATGAGAACTTAGAACGAGCCTAAGAAGTTATACGTCGATTCTATCGAGCAACTAGGGTTAGCGCGGCAGTTTTGCGACCCTTCCCGGAAACTGTAATATCTCTTAGCTCGTTTATCGGATTTGAGATCCGTAAATTAGAGCGTAAACTAGACTTCCCGAGCTTTCCAACAGTACAGGGCTCATCCCCTGTTTCCAGTTCCCCTGTTCTGGGCAGTCCCCAGAGTTACTGCCTTGCGCAGTGATTTTTCAGGATTTATTCTTCTAAGTTGTTTCTTTCGCAACTTAGTTTCTTTCGATCGTTTAAGCCGTAATAACTTGACGACTATCTTCCTACTGACCTCAGTGTCAAGTATGGAGCCTTGAGTTCTAAACGAGACGAGTTTGTATCTTGTATCCGTTAAAGTAAAGAAATTTAGTTAAGCGTGAAAATGCCTAAATCGTCTAAAGAACTAAAACTTAATTTCCTAAGATGATTTCCTTTCCAACTTAGTTCCTTTGATCTTTTAAGTCGTATTGAGCTATCGACTACCCTTTCTACTGACCTAAGAGTCGAGTATGAGACCTTTCGAGTTCTAAACGAGATTTGTTTGAGTCTCGTTCCCGTTTAACTAAAAAGAAATTAGTAGCGTGCAAATGCCTAAAGAAATGAAACGACTAAAACCTAATTCGAATTTCTATATTCGATTATCTTTTACGACCGGATTTTAAGTGTTATTATCTTACGATGAAGGAGGAAGCCAGTAGTAAGGAAAGGACGGAAGATCAGAAGATCGGAAGCTAGTACTTAGTTCTGTAAACACTAAGTTAGGCTTTTACATATAAAATAAAATGAGCAATGCTCGGAAAATCTTTCTTTATCGCTATGATATTTGTGTTTTCAAAGTGATAATTATGGCATGAACTGTTTTATGTTTTATGTGATTTCTCTTGTACCTATCTGAGTTAACATTCGTGTTTTCCAGATTTAGAGTTAATCTAATAGGTTAACTAACGATCGGCTCTGAGTTAGCTGCTAAGTGCTTTCCAGAGTTAGTGCACTTTGTAACCTGTGGTGTATGTGATACCCTGTTGAGGGGTACCAGCCACAGTGAATGAGAATTTGGTCAAGATTGAATGTAACATACCAGAAAATGCTCGGCCGAGTAAATTGTGAAAATCAGTCAGAAAATGTTTAGTAGACACGGGCCCTTTTTAATAAAACCCCCGATGTGCTACAAATTATAAAATGTCATATTATCTATACTTATGATTATGTTTTCGGCATCGTGCCCACTAAGTACTTTTGTACTTAGCCCTGCATGTGTTTTCTAAATGTGCAGGTTGAAGCGACGAGAGCGGCGGTGGTTGAAGTTGAGTTGAGAAGTAGGATGCTTTAGCTATGACTTTCTTTCCGCTGCCAAAACTCTAGACTTTTTGAGAACATGTACATTTTGATGAATCACTGTCGTATAAGTCTGTAATCTGGAACTTAGATACTTTCGTGTACTTTTGTCGAGTAATCCTTCGCGATTAACTCTTCCTTTATATTAGTAAAGTCTTGTTCATTGAATGTATGTTGTCTTTTATGTATGTTTAGTCAGTTAGCCCCTTCTTCCCCGCTTCTTTAATCCAACCCCAGTCGCACCCCTGCTTCTGCCGTCCTTTGGGATTTGGGGCTTGTGACAATAAAAGCCCACCTCGTTTTACAGAACTACTAATAAACGAGCTTCCCGTCTTTAGTCTTCCGTCCTTTTCTTGTGCTGACTTCCTCCTTCATCGTACATGAAACATAATCTCGATGAGTCGTTGAGACGACAAAAGAAAATAGAAATCGAAAACAAGTTCGATTTAGTCTTTTAAGTTTCAACTTTTTAGGCATTTGCACGCTTAACTAAATTTCTTTTATTTAATCGGAAACGAGATACGATCATATCTCGTTTTGACACTCAAACTCTGTACTTGACTCTTAGGTCAGTAAAATAGATAGTCGTTAACTCATTACGACTTAAAAGATCGAAAGAAACTAAGTTGAGAAGAAAATAACTTAGGAAAACTAAGTTCTGAAATTTCACTGCACAATGCAGTAGTTCTGGGGACTACCCAGAACAGAGTATCTGGAAACAGGGGATATTCCCTGTACCGTTAGAAAGCTGTGGAAGTCTAGTTTACGCTCCAATTTACGGATCTCAAATCCGATAAACGAGCTGAGAGATATTACAGTTTCCGGCAAGGGTCGCAAAACTGCCGAGGTTAACCCTAATTGTTCGATAGAATCGACGTATGACTTCCTAGGTTCGTTCTAAGTTATCGAAGCTATATTCTCACGAAATTATCACGGCAAGGCAGTCAACACGTACTCCCGTACGTGATAAACTCCTTTCCATTTCCCGTCTATGTTTACGACGATCAAAACCTCGTTGTTTCAACTAAACAATTACTATACCAAACAAGTTAACAAATCTCGTATTAACTTCTCGATTATAAAAGAAACTCAACATTTCATAACTCGGATCAACACGACGTTAACTACAATTTCGTTCCCTCAACATTAAAGATCGTTAATATCCAATTATCAATCCTACTCGACTTTTCTATCATTAATTACGTACATTTGTTCGTCTCTTACGGATTTTCCAAAGTCATCGGATTTCAATCAAATTTTACGTTATCAATCCTCATCTATCGAGTTTCATTAATATCTATATCATAACCTCATATCATTACTAAATCTCCATTAATTATCGAACCTTCGTCTCTTATGATTTCATTAATAATTTTAGAAAATTCCGAATAAATTGCTATCATCTTCTAATATCATTAGTGACCTTAATCAACCATTATTTCATCATTAAAGATCAAACTACATAAACCCCTTATCTCCTACTAGAAATTGGTTTTGGCTAAAAATTAGGGTAAGTGATTTTCTTCTTTAATTAACTCCATTTATCCATCAATAAACCTATTACAACATATATTAATCAATTAATAACACTATGATGCGTCTTCGACTTTTGGGCCATTTGGCCCTATTTTTCATGTCTTTTTGTGTCATTAGTGTCTGTCCAGGGGAAGGAAACTATTGTTCAAAGGAAGAAAGCTTAGTCCAAGTCAAACAGAGGAAAGGTGGTCAGAATGAGCAGAACTGGAGTAAATTCAGTTGGTTGCAAGGACTACGCAAAGGAGTATGCAGAGCAGGAGATGAATTGAAGCAAGAGACGAGGTTGAAAGGAGGATTCCATGTGAACCCTGAAGCTAAGTTGTTGTTTATCATTCGCATTCGTGGTATTAACGCAATGCACCCAACAACAAAGAAGATCTTGCAACTGCCTTGCTTACGAAGAATCAAATCATGAAACATGCAACCAGTTTGACCACTACAGCAATTGCCAGTCAATCATCAGAGCTCAAGAAGGAAAGCCGCGTGGAAGAAGATTCGCACAATATCTGCCAAGCCTCTATGGAAGGAAGGATTTGGAGGTCAGCGCCTTACCCTAAATAAACCAATCAATCGGAGATTGCCAATCATCAATCCAGTCAATCACAGATAATCAGAATTTCGCTCAACATGGAAATTGCCAATCATGCCGATTCAGTCTACTTGCTTAGGGTTTTGCTTGCTGCCAGTTCTACTATAAAATTCCAGCCGGAGCGGCTGGCACAATGTTGGTTAATTTATAATTCTCCAGCTCTTAGTCCGAAGAAAACACTTTTACTTTCAGTTCTATATTTTCTGTTCAAACAATTTATATGCTTTGATTTACATTCTGCTGTGAAGAACAAATCCAAGGCTGTTTGCCTTAGGTACTTTTAATTCAAGCATTTCGTATTTCTTTTCATTCATGTGTTCTATTTTGCTTATCATTATGTATTTAATTATGTGTGAGTAATCTACTTGGTGAGATTTGGGTATGGGAAATGATTGACTGATGATATGTGAAACATTCGTGAGGCACTTGTGCCATCGGTTGAGTCCAGTAGTTCTGGAAGGACTGGAGCAGAATTCATGGGCAGACCTGACCTAACGGGTGATCTCCGTTCGGTTGGAGCTGTACCATGTCAAGCAAAGGCAGGGCATGACAGACGGTAACGTTCGGTGTGCCCATGACCGAGTAGCTAAGCAACACCTGATATGGTGTTGTAGATCCGGATGGTGAGGAATGGACAAAGGGATACTGCGTCCTTCTTCAGTCTTGGGCTTCTCTAACAATCACCCATCAACTGTGACGAGGCATCAAGCCATGGTTATTGACCAAAGGACTTATCTCGCGTATCGTAGGCATATCGATGACCGGTTGGACGTGGTACCGGAAATGAATATCCCGCGAGTTACGTCTACTCTGTAGGTGCGGACATGGGAAGTTTGGAAGAGAAGGTTGGTGAGGGTCATACTTGGAGAGATCGGGTATGACTACTATCTAAGGAGGAGTGAAGCACGGCCTTGTGACCGGGGTGAAGCGTGACCTTCGGACCAAGACGACAACAAGGGATTCAACCATCCCAAGTGTGGAGTATGAACTCTTGAAACGCCCCAATGTCTTTGGGCCACGCCTTGAGTTTATATGAAGGATGGACGGATCTTCAGTGTGCCCATGACCGAATCAACATATCAACAACGATCATAACCTACCCCAAATCTTACCCCCCTTTTAATATTTGATTTCCGCTTAGTTTATTGTGCAGATATACAGATTGAGACCGTGACAACTCGATTTGTACACTGAAGAGTAAAGAGGTTCATCACTCTCCGTGGGATCGACCCTAGCTTACCGCTAAGACTAACCAGTCCGGTAGTGGGCATAGGAGCGTGTACTGTCCGTCTGGGGCATACACAGGTATTTTGATCGTACCATACAACGGGTGCGTGTCAAAATTGGCGCCGTTGACGGGGAGTGACGCGCAACAATTTTACTCTTCTCATTCCATCTTCCACTACTAGTGCATGCGTGGAACTCGTCGAGTACAGAGAGCAAACCTTTGATCCAGATATTGAACGAACTGAACGACGACTACGCGCACTTGCACGAATAGTGAGACGCGAAACTATGGGTGAACAACCACAGCCGCCGCAGACCCTCAAGCAGTTGGCTTACCCAACTAATCTGAATCTCAGGCCGAACGAGATCACCTTACCAACAAATCCCTTTGCACCTGAGCGGTTCGACTTGAAACCTGCATTAATACAGGTCTTACCGAAATTTAATGGATATCCAGGAGACGACCCGCATACCCATCTCCAGGACTTCAAAATGACAGTGATGCATCAGTCCAATGAGAATCAGCAAGAGTATGTGAAACTGGTTCTTTTTCCATTCTCATTGGTGGACAGAGCAAGGAGATGGTTGTACAATCTACCTCAAGGAAGCGTTACCACTTGGGCAGAAATGCAGCAGAGTTTCTTGGAAGAGTTTTTCCCAGCCACAAGAGTTGAAAGGATGCGATGGGACATCCGAAACATTAAGCAGGATGGGCTGGAGACTTTTTATGAGTATTGGACTCGCTTCAAACAGTTGTTAAGCAACTGTCCTCACCACCAAATCACTCCAAAAGATCAAGTGGAAAGCTTCGTAAAGGGCATGCGGAGGAGTGATCGAGGATTGGTATTGGCTGCATGCAATGGATCGTTGCTGAGCAAAACACCTCAAGAGATTTTCAAACTCTTAGGAACAATGGCAGAAGAATCCAGAGATGATGGACATAAAAGAAGCAGAGAGATACCAGAGAGAGGAGAGGAGAAAGATAAACTGACAAATCTGGAAAAGGAGATGAAAGAAATAAAGACACTGTTGAGTGGTCTAACCATGCAGAAGAAGGTTAGACAGTGTGGCCTATGCGATGCAGTAGGGCATCAATCTGAAAATTGCCCCAACTTTGGTGAAGATATAATGGACGTAAATGCCATGGGGGGAAATGAAGGATTTCAGAGGAAACATGACTTGTTTTCAAATACGTACAACAGAGGGTGGAGGGATCATCCTAACTTTAGATGGAAACAGGATGGTCAACCACAACAGAACGGTACAGGTCTACCGAGATCATCTCAATCATTTGCTCAGCACCAACAACAAGGACAATATCAGGGAGGCCCACCACAACAACAACACTACCAACCACAGCAGCAGCAGGTGTATCAACCGCCTCATCAGAGGAGAGCATCATGGGAAGAGGCCATGAAGAGTATGGCTAAGGAAAGTGAGAAGTTCCGCAATGAAATCCGAGCTGGTATGAATCAAACCAACGTGCAGATTGGTCATTTGGCGAAGGCGCTGGTGAAAGTAGAAGAGAATACAGGGAAACTCCCACCTCAAGGGATCAACCACAAAGAACAGGCACAAGTGATAATCACAGAGGTGGATGATGAGCAAGCTGAAAAAAATTTGGCGGAGGCAGAAGTTAACCGGCAAAGAGAGGAGGGAACCAGCAACAAAATTTCAGGAGAAATAGATGGTGATGAGCAGACCGAACCCCCTTATCCGGGTAGACTTCGACAGAAAGCCAGAGAGAAAGAAGCCAATGATATGATGAAAATCTTTCAAAAATTGGAACTTAGCCTACCCCTACTGGACGCGATTAAGCAAATTCCAAAGTACGCCAAGTTTCTTAAAGATCTCTGCTCGAGGAAGGTGAAGATTGATGAAGATGTTCGATATATTATGGGAGACTGTGTGTCAGCCATTATACAACAGAAACTGCCACCTAAGAAGATCCGGGGATGTTCACTATCCCTTGCAACATCGCGGGCAGAAACATGGACAAAGCCATGATGGACCTGGGGGCATCTATAAACGTTATGCCCCTAGCAGTTTTCAACAGGCTCAACTTGGGGGAACTACGGAACACCCGAGTTGTCATACAATTAGCAGACAGGTCAAACACGTATCCAGAAGGTGTTATTGAAGATGTGCTGATCAAAGTAGGAGAGCTGATTTTTCCTGCTGACTTCTACGTGCTAAATACCGGTTCAGAAGCAAAGGAGAACTCCATTCTGCTGGGCAGACCATTCATGATGACTGCAGGGACTAAACTGGACATGAAGACTGGAATTCTATCGTGTGAATTCGATGGCGTGGTGGAAGAGTTCAACATTTATGAAGCCATGAGAAGGAAACCTGAACTAGAGTCTGTAGAAATGATTGACATATTCGAACCATTGGTACAAGAGCAAAACCTGGAATTCAGCTCAAGCGACACTATAGAAAGGGTGATACAAGCCGGACTGACCGATCGAGATGCCGTGCAAACAGAGGACCTCGAGATGAAAGAGGCCATCATGGAGTTGTACTCTTTAAAGGAAAACACCTTGGAAGCAGCAGTGGAGGTTGACAGGAAGATCAAAAATATTATCTTGGAAGTGTACTCCATCGGAGGATCGGGACAGGGCAAACCGGAGTTATTCTCTCAGTATGGGCAATACGAGAAACTGATGCCCTCGATGTGAAGGCCCCAGTCTTAGAGTTAAAGAAGCTGCCAAAGCACTTGCAATATGCTTACTTGGGACCAGAGGAAACTCTTTCAATGATTATCAGTTCTGATCTAACCATGTTGCAGGAAGAAAGACTAGTCAGAGTATTGAGAGACAACAAGGAAGCCATTGGTTGGTCCCTGGCAGATATAAAGGGTATCAGTCCAACAGAGTGTATGCACCATATATACTTGGAAGAAGGAGCACGACCAGTACGGGATTCGCAGAGAAAAATGAATCATGTCATGAAAGAGGTGGTACTTAAGGAGATCCTAAAGCTTTTGGAGTTGGGCATAATTTACCCTATATCCGACAGCCAATGGGTCAGCCTGGTTCACGTCGTACCGAAGAAATTTGGAATACAGGTTGTGGAGAATGACAAAGGCGAGCTCGTTCCAACAAGGCTACAAACTGGGTGGAGAGTCTGTATAGACTACCGAAAGCTGAACATGGTCACACGGAAGGACCATTTTCCATTACCCTTTATCGACCAAATGCTGGAACGACTAGCTGGTAAAGCCTATTACTGTTTTCTGGATGGATATTTAGGATATATGCAAATATTCGTAGCTCAAGAAGATCAAGAAAAGACCACGTTCACATGCGCGTACGGGACTTTCGCATACCGAAGAATGCCATTTGGTTTTTGTAATGCACCTGGAACCTTCCAACGGTGCATGATAAGCATTTTTTCAGATTTATTGAAAAATTGCATAGAGGTGTTTATGGATGATTTCACAGTGTATGGTGATTCGTTCGACACATGCCTTAATCATTTGGAGCTAGTATTGAAAAGATGCGTGGAGAAAAGCCTGGTACTCAATTATGAAAAATGCCATTTTATGGTGAAAGAAGGCATCGTACTGGGCCATGTCATATCGGAGAGGGGCATCGAAGTGGACAAGGCAAAAATCGATTCCATTGCCAAGTTGCCGTACCCAACTACGGTCAAGCACATACGGGCATTCCTTGGCCACGCAGGATTCTACCGTAGATTCATAAAGGATTTCGCAAAGGTTGCTCAACCCATGACCCGTTTGTTACAACAGGATGTACAGTTCAACTTTGATGACGACTATAAAGAGGCGTTTCTGAATCTACGAGACAGATTGGTATCAGCTCCTATTATTCAACCACCAGATTGGGAGATACCATTCGAAATCATGTGTGATGCCAGCAATTACGCGGTTGGAGCAGTACTGGGGCAGAAGAAAGGTAAGGAAATCCACGTTATATACTACGCCTCCAAAACTTTGAATCCAGCTCAGTGTAGCTACACCACAACTGAGAAGGAATTGTTGGCAGTGGTTTTCGCAATAGAGAAATTCAGATCATACCTTCTGGGCACAAAGGCGATCATTTACACCGATCACGCGGCTTTGAAATACCTCATGGCAAAGAAAGAATCAAAACCACGACTTATCTGGTGGATATTGCTACTTCAAGAGTTCGACTTAGAAATAAGAGATAAGAAGGGAGCCGCCAACCTAGTAGCTGATCATCTAAGCAGGTTACAAATGGAAAAGGATGATGGCGAACCAATAGAAGACGTTTTTTCGGATGAGAGGCTGTACGCCGTACGAGATCATATGGAGATAGAGACTCTGTATGCCCTAACCGAGAAGGAGCCCTGGTTTGCAGACATAGCAAATTATCTTTTCACTAAGGAAGTGCCACCAGGGAAGACCAAGTTCGAGAAACAGAAATTGGTGACACAGGCTCGATCTTATTTTTGGGAAGCACCGTATTTATGGAAGATTGGCACAGATCAAATCATACGAAGGTGCGTTCCGGAGATTGAACATGCTCAGATATTGGAGATGTGCCATAGCACAGCATGCAGTGGCCATTTCTGTGGAAGAAGAACAACGCAAAGAATATTGGAAAGTGGATTCTATTGGCCTACAATCTTTGCTGATGCCAAGAAATGGGTACAGGGCTGCCCGAAGTGTCAGATGGTAGGGGGTATTACCGCAAGAGATGAAATGCCTCAAATGCCTATTATGCCTGTGGAAATCTTCGATGTATGGGGAATCGACTTTATGGGACCACTTCCTAAGTCAGGAAATTATGAATACATTTTGGTGGCAGTCGATTACGTATCCAAATGGGTCGAGGCAAAGGCTACAACCAATAATGATGCTCATACGGTGGCAGAATTTTTAAGAGAGCAGGTGTTTAATAGATTTGGAGTTCCAAAAATCCTCATCAGCGACCAATGATCTCATTTCTGCAATGCCACCATTAGAGCACTCACCAAAAGAATGGGGGTGAAACATAAAGTCACGACTGCATATCACCCTCAGGCCAATGGGCAGGCTGAAATTTCTAATAGAGAGATCAAAGGCATATTGGAGAAGGTGGTCCATCCCAATCGTAAAGATTGGAGCAATTACCTGGGAGATGCGTTATGGGCATACCGCACTGCCAATAAAACTCCAATTGGCATGTCACCATTTAGGCTTGTGTTTGGAAAAAGATGCCATTTACCAGTAGAAGTGGAACACAAAGCTTACTGGGCGATCAAGAGAATCAACTTCAGTATGACTAGGGCCGGAGAAGAAAGGAAGTTGCAAATGAATGAATTGGAGGAACTTCGGTTGGAGTCATATGACAATGCAGTTTTGTATAAGGAAAGAACGAGGAGAATCCACGATGCAAAGCTTAGGAAGAAGGAATTTTGGTCTGGCCAAAAGGTGTTGTTATTCAACTCTCGATTTAAGTTGATGAGTGAGAAGCTTAGATCAAAATGGGGAGGACCTTACATCGTGAAGGAGTTATTCCCAAATGGAAGTGTCGAAGTTTATGATTTGAATGGAAAGGATACTTTTGTGGTGAACGGTCATTGCTTGAAACCGTACTTCGATTATTCAGAGTTGAAGAAGACCAAGGAGAAATGTTCTTTACTGGATTCTATTTATCAGTAAAGAGCTAAAGCTGGAAGTCGAGCTCAAGACATTAAACAAGAGCGCTGACTGGGAGGCAACCCAGGAGTGGTCGTCAGTAAGACCACATCCGCTTTCCCTTAATTAGTTATTAAAGAATTGTTTTGAGTTAAGTGAGTATTGGACTAAGTCAGAGTTGGAGAACGTGGGCCAAGGTATTTTTAGAGTCTATTTTGAGATTCGAACCCACTTTGCGATGCAAAGTGTGTAGGTGGAGGTCCAGGGTGAATTGCGAAACCACTTTGCGATGCAAAGTGTGTAGGTGGCAGACCGGTGTGTGGAATGGGGACGGTCTAACCAGGGAATGACGTGGAGGCGCATCTGACAAGGACGGCTGGATATAATTGCGGCGCTTGGGATTTCGCACGAAATTTGAATTTCAAATTTGGTAATGATTTTATTCCCTTGATTGTTTCGACTTCCCATAACTGTCATCTCACCATTCCATCAGTTAAAAGGAGAAAACCCTCATCCATTAACCCTTACAGCCTCCACAACCGCCATACACTCAGCCACTTTCTCCACTTTGCCATAACCGTCATCCACAAATCTGCCATTTAAACACGCAAACCCAGTTCTCACTCCACATACCTTCACCAGCCTTCGCCGTCTTTCTGAAAACCCCAAAGTTCCAACCATCACCATGGTCAGAATCAAGAAAGCCGAGCACAAAAAAATGAACAAAAGTGTCGCCGCCTCCGGCAGTACTCAAACCAAAGGCCCAGCCGCTACAAAATCTGTACCGGTGGGGGAGAAGAGAAAAACGCGCAGCACCACTTTCGAGGAAACCCCTGTGCACAGTTCAGAAAAGACCACATCTACTCGGGGTGTGGAAGAAGAGGCACAGAAGAAGATTCCCCCGCCGGAGAAGCAACCCGCCGGAGAAAGAGGCGCTGCGGGTGACCAAGAGTAGGAATAGGTCGAGGAAGAACCAGATGTTCAACCGCCAAGGAAGAAAGAGAAGAAGAAGCATGTGGTAAAGGACACCACTACCGCAGCAGCAGCGAAGAAGAAGACCGCTGGAAAGAAAACAGCCAGTCCTCCACCAAAGGAGCCTGCTCCAGTCCCCAGTTCTTCCCGCTCCCAATCTCAATCAAAAGAGGGTGGTCTGACCACTTCTGACCACGAAGAGAAGGAACAAGAAGGCGAGCAAGGGGGAGAGCTAGTAGGAGAGGAGGAGACAGAAAAAAGCATTCCCGTACGGGCCCAGGAAGATGTCACCCCGTAGAGCAAGGAGAAAGGGGTGGGAGCAAAGAGGAAGCTTGAAACCTCGAAACCCCCCCTTATCGCAGAAGTCCAGACAGAGAAAATTAGGGGGCAAGGTTGGTACTACGAGCACGGCAGGGAGGATTACAGCTGAGGAAAAAGGGAAGGCAAAGGAAGGAGAAAAAGAAGGAGAAGCAAAGAAAATCGAAGAGGAAGAAATAGAGAGAGTGGAGATCATCGACAGCTCTAACTCGGGGGAGATTCAAGCGCCTGTGAAGTCTACACCCAGTGTCACCGCCACGAAATCAGGAACCAAGAGGAAAGGCGTACTACGACCTGCATCATCTAGAGCAACCATACCACGAGACAACCAGCGGTATGCTATCCTGCAGAACAGGGAGATCCTCCCTTGGTACTACCTGTTACAGAAAGCTTGGAAGCATTTGGAATCAAAGAGAAGGTGGAGGGATACTTCAAGGGTATCAGCTGGGGAAAGGTTTTGGAATGGAACTACCCTGCGTTCAAGAAGCTGTCGGAGGAATTCATGGGGACAGTGGAGTTCAAACCCCGCGGCAACTACGGTATCGAGACTCCGGGCACCCTGCACTTTCAACTGCAGGGCAGGATGTTCCCTCTCTCCATCAATGAGTTGAACATTCAACTCGGAGTACTCGAGCCGCGGGAGGTGTATGAGGATGAGTATAAAGAGACAGAGACGGTGGCCTCGGATGAGTGGAAGTCTCAGATTGACCACTACTGGTCAATCATCTCCATCAGGAATCGCTATGTGAAGAACAGCAGCAAGTCCAATGAGATCAGAGATCCAGCGCTACAGATTTGCCACAGGTGGCTGGCTTACAACATCTACGGGCGTTTGGAGGGGTCCAACGTGGTGACTCAGCAGGAGCTGTTCATTTTACGGTGCATGATGGAGAAGAAACGGGTGAACTTTGGGTTCATAGCAGCACAGCAGTTTCAGTTCGGCGTGACCCACCACAACAAATTCCTTTCACTCTGCCCTTTGGCGACGATTCTTCCAAAGAATCTCACCAATTTCGACTTGGAGAAGCCAGATGATCTCGCAGCGGCTGATACAAGATTTCTGGACCAAGGGCGCTTCGTGAGGTGGAGGATTGTTGAGGTGGACGAGCATGGGAATTACTCGCTAGTCCATCCAGAGGGCACAGCAGGCAGAGCAGAACCGAGCAAGGCGAATGAGCAGGCGGTTCCGCGCCGCTCAAACAGCGAGATGGTGGCCGTACTGGCAGAACTGAAAGAGCTGCGTGCAGAGGTGGCGATGCTGAAGACAGAGATGACGGCAATCCATACCAACATGAAGAAGGGCTTTGAGGAGTTGATGGCAAAAGCGGACGGAGAGGAGGAGGATACCTCCGACCAGAATGAATAAGTTTCCTTTCCCCTATCTGTAGTTTAGGTTTTGTTTTTTTTTTTGTTCTTTTCATTTCTGTTTCTTTTACGTTTGTGTCAGCTGGTGTCTAGCGTAGAATAAATCTGTGAGTCTGTGTGTGCGCATGATATATGGATTAGGGGATGTGTGCATGTTGTTTGGTTTGACTGGTTTGAATGGTATGTTGAGCAACATTACATGCATAGCAGTAGAGGGAATACAGAAGTCCATACCTGCGAGAATTGAGCCTATTTATTTCTATCTTCTGTGTGTTCATGCTGTTTAGTAATCCTAGAACTTGTTAGTGGATTTTAGCTGGTGGTGTAGATTAAAGGATAAGGGCAGTTTATTCATGATTAGAAGCCCCAGAATTATCTAGCTGAACATGATAAACCATTGTTAACCACTTTGAGCCGAAGCACTTTTTCTTTCATAAGCCATTGTAATGATATTTGATTAAGAGTGTGTCTCCCACACTATACAAATAAGAATGGCACATAGATACTCTAAGTGGAAAGACACAAGTGAAAGAGGGGTAAAAAAAGGGGTGGTCAATGTTAAGAAGAAGGCATAAATGAAAAGAATGCAAATTCTAAGTGTGATCAAAGATCAATACATGCCTAAGGAAGAAATAAACCCCAAGGAAAAGAAAAAGAGTATGAGGATTAGTGGGAGCACTAATATTGAAAGAGCAGTCCATGTGACTGGAATCATGTTTTAACCCACTTTCTAAAAGTCCTTACCCTGCTCCGTATGCCCCATTACAACCAAATTAAGACCCTTTGATAAACTGCACTAGATTAACTGATAGCCATAAATCCTCAAACAAGCTAATAGGAAAGCTAATGCAGCATGAAATGAGAGTAAACACTAGCCATACACATGAGTGTGTGAGGAAGACTGCTAATGTAATAATGTGATGTATTTGCTCAATGGGGTTGTGGAATGTTAATTTGGTGGATACATGCATGCACGTACTGATCCATTTGATTGCGCATTTTCGTGTCTTGAAGTTTTATTTCTTTTTCATTCATCTCTCTTCTTGGTGTCTTTGTGAATCCACCAACATACTTGAGGGCAAGTATGGTTTAAGTGTGTAGATGTGATGCATCTTCGACTTTTGGGCCATTTGGCCCTATTTTTCATGCCTTTTTGTGTCATTAGTGTCTGTCCAGGGGAAGGAAACTATTGTTCGAAGGAAGAAAGCTCAGTCCAAGTCAAACAGAGGAAAGGTGGTCAGAATGAGCAGAACTGGAGTAAATTCAGTTGGTTGCAAGGACTACGCAAAGGAGTATGCAGAGCAGGAGATGAATTGAAGCAAGAGACGAGGTTGAAAGGAGGATTCCATGTGAACCCTGAAGCTAAGTTGTTGTTCATCATTCGCATTCGTGGTATTAACGCAATGCACCCAACAACAAAGAAGATCTTGCAACTGCCTTGCTTACGAAGAATCAAATCATGAAACATGCAACCAGTTTGACCACTACAGCAATTGCCAGTCAATCATCAGAGCTCAAGAAGGAAAGCCGCGTGGAAGAAGATTCGCACAATATCTGCCAAGCATCTATGGAAGGAAGGATTTGGAGGTCAGCGCCTTACCCTAAATAAACCAATCAATCGGAGATTGCCAATCATCAATCCAGTCAATCACAGATAATCAGAATCTCGCTCAACATGGAAATTGCCAATCATGCCGATTCAGTCTACTTGCTTAGGGTTTTGCTTGCTGCCAGTTCTACTATAAAAGTCCAGCCGGAGTGGCTGGCACAATGTTGGTTAATTTATAATTCTCCAGCTCTTAGTCCGAAGAAAACACTTTTACTTTCAGTTCTATATTTTCTGTTCAAACAATTATATGCTTTGATTTACATTCTGCTGTGAAGAACAAATCCAAGGCTGTTTGCCTTAGGTACTTTTAATTCAAGCATTTCATATTTCTTTTCATTCATGTGTTCTATTTCGCTTATCATTATGTATTTAATTATGTGTGAGTAATCTACTTGGTGAGATTTGGGTATGGGAAATGATTGACTGATGATATGTGAAACATTCGTGAGGCACTTGTGCCATCGGTTGAGTCCAGTAGTTCTGGAAGGACTGGAGCAGAATTCATGGGCAGACCTGACCTAACGGGTGATCTTCGTTCGGTTGGAGCTGTACCATGTCAAGCAAAGGCAGGACATGACAGACGGTAACGTTCGTTGTGCCCATGACCGAGTAGCTAAGCAACACCTGACATGGTGCTGTAGATCCGGATGGTGAGGAATGGACAAGGGGATACTGCGTCCTTCTTCAGTCTTGGGCTTCTCTAACAATCACCCATCAACTGTGACGAGGCATCAAGCCATGGTTATCGACCAAAGGACTCATCTCGCGTATCGTAGGCATATCGATGACCGGTTGGACGTGGTGCCGGAAATGAATATCCCAAGAGTTACGTCTACTCTGTAGGTGCGGACATGGGAAGTTTGGAAGAGAAGGTTGGTGAGGGTCATACTTGGAGAGATCGGGTATGACTACTATCTAAGGAGGAGTGAAGCACGGCCTTGTGATCGGGGTGAAGCGTGACCTTCCGACCAAGACGACAACAAGGGATTTAACCATCCCAAGTGTGGAGTATGAACTCTTGAAACGCCCCAATGTCTTTGGGCCACGCCTTGAGTTTATATGAAGCATGGACGCATCTTCAGTGTGCCCATGACCGAATCAACATAACAACAACGATCATAACCTACCCCAAATCTTACCCCCCTTTTAATATTTGATTTCCGCTTAGTTTATTGTGCATATATACAGATTGAGACCGTGACAACTCGATTTGTACACTGAAGAGTAAAGAGGTTCATCACTCTCCGTGGGATCGACCCTAGCTTACCGCTAAGACTAACCGGTCCGGTAGTGGGCATAGGAGCGTGTACTGTACGTCTGGGGCATACACAGGTATTTTGATCGTACCATACGACGGGTGCGTGTCACACTACTACTTCATTAATTTGAATTTCCATAATGAAACCCTAACCTAAATTCGGTCACCACTTCAAACTTAGGGCTTTTCATTTCTTCTCATTTAATTCATCGATTAACTACTCCTAAAGCTCCATTATCTATTTAATTTAAGAATTAGAACATCCTAGCTAATTGCCCTAAATTTCGGCTACTACATAAGTTTAGGGCCTTTAATTTTTCTTCCAATTCAACCATCGAAATCGATCATTAACCATCTAATTACATTAATTAAAGCTCAAATCATTACCCTAATTTATCTAATAAAATCGGTTCATATGAAAACTTACAAGAATGAAATTTCAATCGGATAGATCAATAGAGGAGATGAATACCTTAAGCTTTAATGAAGAAAGGAAATGAAAATGATGGAAGATGAATGACTTGTGAAGATTTCTTCCTTGTAGAACTTGAAGTCTCCAATGGAGAAAATGAGAGAGAGAGAATATGGAGAGAAGGGTGGCAGTTTATGTGTGTGTGGAAGAGAAGAAAAATGAAGATGATGAGGTGTTAGGATGACTAAGTGATAAATGGAAAAAAAATATCTACCAAAGCAATAGTAACTAGCATAGGTGTTATGTTAGATATTTAGTAAATAAAGTAGATGAAATTTCCAAAAAGGTGATGACTAAGGTGGTGGCGGTTTTAAGGAGATTTTTATCTCAAAAATCTCTTTTCCGGGTCTAATACTACGTATTAAAAATCGAGAATTAAAATCGTAGTCGGTGACCATTGAATCGGAAATAATCTACGTTCTTAAAAAGTATAATTTAATTTCTAAATTCTGACAAAAACTCGGGACATCACAGTCCAAATTTTGTCCGGAAAATAATAAAAACTAACTTTCTCGGGCAAATTCGTATCGCGATTTCGTGAATGTAAAAATCAGACGGTTTTCCGATCTGAGTTCTAGAACTAAAAAGTTATCGTACGCGATAATCCTAAATACAGTAGCCATCTAACTGACTTCCGTAATTTATTTTCGGAAACGGATTTCACCGTTAGTTTTAGAATTCAAATTCATGAACTAAGGCGTGCAAAGCCATTTTTATTAATAACTTTAAATTTTTAAGCCATTACGAAATTTTTGGGGTATTACAATGTGTGAAGTATATTGATTAATGGTAGAGGTGAAGTGCGTTGTATGTATTGAAGAGTTGTGATCAATCGAAGATTTATGTAAAGTGTAGTAGTCCCACATTGTGGTGTAGAGGTCTCACCTATATGGTGGTGTAGCAGTTTATTTGATTATATAAATATATACCTCATTGTGGTGTAATGGTCCCACATTATGGTGTAGAGATCCCACCTATATAGTGTTCGGATTTATGTATTGGGGCTTTTAATTGTCAATTATAATCTGCTATCGAGATTTAGAGTTAGTTTAGTGTTCAAGCTAAAGACGTTTATTTAATTAATTAGAGCTGCATTTAAAGTGGCAAATTCGTTTTGAGTTTATTGGATTGATGATTTTTGAATTTAGCAAATTTAAGAATATGGATATGCGATGAAGTATATGGATTAATGGAAGAGATGAAGTTGGATGAGTTTTGCTTTGAGAACAAGGAATTTATAATACATTACATGCAGGTGCAACTTTATTTTCCAATAATCTAAGCACCACGTCATAAAAAAAATATTCAATAGAAAGAATATCATCTCGCATCGATTTTTTGTAGTTTTTATTGATTGAAGAACAAATGTAGAACAGTAAAAGTATTATTTCACATTAAATTTTTAGTAGACTTCATTATTAAAGAAGTTATATAAAGGAATTAGATATAATACATATTCCCCAACTAAAAGTCTTAATTACTATTTGATTTTGTCAAATAAATACTTAAACATGATCGGAGAACATATACAAAAAGATTGATGCAACGTCAGATTTTTAGTTATCTTTCCTAAATGGAAAACTTATAAAATCATCAAGTATATATTTTCTTAACCAAAATAATTTTTAATTTAATTTGACAGAATAAATATGCTTATCAAATAAACAGTCAATTGATCATGTAGGGATCCTAATATGGATACATACCATACATGGACATCAACGAAATATGAGATGGATTATAATCTTTTGTTATTTCTATCATTTATAATTAATTTTACTTTGTATTGTCGAATTTTACGGGTTTAGCATAGGTACAAGTAGCAAGTTCCATTAATTGGGTTAGAGCGAGGATTTGATGATTTTAGATACAAAACAAGTACAATCACATAGGACCAAAAGCAATGATATTTTGGATTCATAGTGGACTTTGCCCACAAAATTAGAACTCCGATCAACGGGCCGATTCGGACCTGAAACTATGGGGGTAAATGGGCTGATTGCGAAGCGGTGGTTTAAATTTTTTTTTTTTTTATGTTGAACTCATAATATTTATGGTCATCTTCATTCTTATAGACAATTTTAAAAATTAAGTTTCTTCTAAATCAGTGTGGGATAAAGAGATGAATTTGCTATGAAATGGATCCAACTCAATTCTCATATAAAATCGTTGTTAGGACAATCTCTTTGAGAGCCAATATACTTTTGTCCAGAGTTTTGAAAATTATTGATAGAAACGGGGGTGAATTATTTTGAATTTAACGGATATAACTGATTTGAGACGAGAACATGTAGTAAAATTTCTTTTTAATTGATGTTGACATATGTTCAAATATAAATAACGACCTTCTTCATCTATTTAGTATAAAAAATAATCGATTTTGTATAATAGGAATTGAATTTGTTGCATGTTTTACAATATAGTATGATTCTCCGTCGATTTTGTATAATAGGAATTGAATTTGTTGCAATCTCGAGAACACTATTACAAGATATCTCAAAATTTTAATTTATAACGAGATCATCAAACATACACAATAATTAACATTGTATATGATATAATCTTTGACATATTATGAGGTAATTACAAAGTTATTTTTCATATTTTAAGTTATGTTTAGTTTGTACGAAAAAAAACATTATTTGATTTCTATTGATTTTTAACAGCTAAAGAAAGTAGAATAAAATCAAAGAAATATCAATTATTGCAATATTATCACTCTAAAATAGTAGAAAATTATTTTTAATATTCTCTGTATTATATATTGAATAAATATTACGTAAAAAATAAATTGTTGCTATAGTTGATGCGAACTATTAATGAGATTTTGAAATTTATAGGAAAGGTACGAAAAATAGTAACTCCTTAAAATTGGTGTTATGTTTAAATTTGAGTCTAATTTTTTTACTATCGATTTTTTTTTTTTTTTGCGGATAGAGGAAGCAAAATAAAATCTTATAAGAAATAATCTTATTATGTCTTTTTAATTATAAAATTTTATCACTTTTGTAAGACTTTGTAATACCCCGGATATTTCTTCCGTCGCTAAAATAAAAATTTAATTATTAATTAAGGCTATACACGCCTAAGTTAAGGATTTTCGATTCTAAGACTGACGGTGAAATCCGTTCTGAAAATAAATTCCAAAAGTCGGTCGAACGACTACTGTATTAGGATTTTCGCGTCCGATAGAATTTTCGTTCGAAAACTCAGATCGAAAAACCGTCAGACTTTACATTCACTTTTTCTTCGATACGAGTTCACCGGAGAAAGTCAGTTTTTATTATTTTTCCGGACGAATTTTGGACTGTCTTATCCCGACTTTTATTCGGATTTCGGAAATCGAAATATGCTTCCCGAGTAAGTGATTTATTTCTAATCTAACGGTCGAATTAGATTTCGTCAAAAAACGTAACTGTCTAGGGTTTTAATTTCTCGAATTTATTACGCAGTGTCGGACCCGTAAAACGCGATATTTCGGCCTAAAAATCTAATCCTAACCGCCTATTAACAAGGTGAGTCATCACCTTGTTAGATTTTTATTACTTTACACAAATTCTATCATAACACCTCATCATCTCCCTCATTTCTCTCCCACTATTACCGTCCCCCCCTCCTCTCATTTCTCTCTCTCTCTCTTTTGTTCTTCAAATCCTCCATTGTTAGTCATCTTCAAGCTTTCAAAGCTCCACAAGTTATTCATCTACCGATCATTCTTAGTTCCGAATCCATAAACGACAAGGTAAGAACTTCCTCTACGGATTGAACCGAACAAACCTTCCTTCCCTCAAGTCTTGTTTTTCGAAAATTTGGAGATAAAGTATGATGATGATTCTATGTTTAATACATGTTATAGCATGCTTAGGAATGGATTTCATGGATAGAAATCATGAGGAAATCACCCTCCTAACTATTTTCTTATTACCGAAAATTTAGAAGATTTAGGGGTTTGATGTTTAGTTCAATTATTAGATGATTGATTAGTAGATTTAGGTTCTATATGTTGATAGATTGATGCATGAATTGTTTTAGAATTTTCTAAAAATAAAAATAAAAAGGTAAGAGATGAAGAAGTGAGGATTTGATGTAGTATATGTTATGTTTTGGTTGGTATGATGATAGCAATGATATATAGTAAGTATGTGGATGAATATATAATTTAATTGGAATTTTCTAAAAATAAAATAGAAATCGTAAGAGACGAAAACCCGACGATAAAATAAGATTCGATAATGATTTGAGTTTATGGTTTTCGTATTGGTGAATCTTGATAGTTGACAAACGATATTGGAAAGTTTGAGCAAAAAGGGAGAACGTTGAATTTTTAATAAGAGACGAAGAATCGTCGAGAAGTCGAGATTAGATAATGATTTAGGTTTATGATTTGAACATATGTTAATCTTGTTAGTTAAGGATCGTTATCGAAAAATTTGAACGAATTCTAAGAAAGTTGGAATTTTGATAAGAGACGAAGAAACGAGTCTAAGTATCGATAGAAAAGTCGAATAAGGAAAATTAATCGGATATTAATGATTGTTATTGATAAATGAACGAGTTTGTAGTTGACGATATTTCAATTCGAGATATGAATATATAAGTTAGAAGTTGAAGAATGAAATTGAATTTGAATTGAAATGGTTTAGTACTTGATTAGTTGAAAGACGAGGAAATATACGTCGTGTTATTAATCGAGAAATATGAAGGAGTTCGTCATAATAGAATATGCGTATTAACTGTCATGAGACTGAAAATTCGTGAGTATAAAGGTGGTAAAGCATAAATCGAACCTAGGAAGTCGTGCGTCGAGATATACGAGCACCTAGGGTTAATCGCGGACTATTTTGCGATACGTTACGGAAACTGTCATAACTTTCTACTCGCTTAACAAAATCGAGATCCGTAAATTGGAAAATAAACTAGACATCCGTAACTTTCTTGTGGTATAAATTTTATCCCCTGTTTCGCAGGAAACTGTTCTGTATGAACTTCAGAACCTCTGCTCTGTGCAGAAACTTTCTTAAGTCGAATTTCTTAAGTTGAATCCTTTTCAACTTCGTTCCTTGTGAACTTCTAAGTCGTTATAAGTTATTGACTCCCTTTATTAACTGACCTAAGTGTCGAGAAAGGAACCAAGATAGTTTCTAAACGAGAATTAATCGAATCTTGTTTCTTTGATAATCAAAAGAATGTAGTTAAGTGCAAAGGCCTAAAAGTCTAAAACGAATTCGATTTCTTTTTCCTTTATTGTCTCGACCGCTTATTAAAGTGTTATTATTTGCATTCAAAGGAGGAAGTCGAGTTTAGAAGATAGGATGGAAGACCAGAGACGGAAGCTCGTGTTTTAGTTTTGTAATCGCCTAAGGTGAGCTTTTCTATATATCAAATCAAATGAGCAATGCTCGAAAATGTTTACTTATTGCTTTATAACTGTGTTTTAAAGTGATTATCAAGGCATGAAAATATTTGTTTTATGTGAGTTCATTTGTGCCATTCTGAGTTAGCCGACTGCTTTCCAGAAATTATGAGTTAGATACAATAGGGCTAACTAAATCGATCGTACTCTGAGTTAGTATACAAGGGGGACTTTCCAGAGTTTGTGTACACAGTAGCTAGTGTGTGTGGTTCTCTGTTGAGGGGTAGCCAGCCACAGTGAGGAATGTTGGGCAAATCGAACGTAACATCTGTCAGAAAAATGCTTGCAAGCTATATTGTGAAAAGTAAAAGAAAATGTTTAGTAGGCTCGGGTATTTGATGAAAAACCCCGATGCGCTATTCATCGAGATGCCTGATTTAATCTATATTTATGATATGTTTTCGGCATTGTGCCCACTAAGTATGTTTATACTTAGCCCTGCATATGTTTTATAAAATGTGCAGGTTGAGTGACGGGAGCGGCGGAGGTTGAGTAAAGAGTTGTAGTTAGGAAGAAGAACTTGTGTCAACCTTTACGCTTTCCGCTGCCAATCTTTTGAGTTAATGTAAACCTATCTTTTGTCTAAGTCCCGTACAATGAACTTAGTTCCTTTTTGAATAACCTGTCGAGCGATCCTTCAAGGTCGACTCTCTTTCTTTCAATAAAATCTGTTCATAGATATCAGTTGTCGTTTAATTATTGTTTGATTATTCATTTATCTCCCTTCTTCTCCGCTTCTTTAATCTAACCCCTAGTCGCATCCCGGCTTTGCCGTCCCTCGGGATTTGGGGCTGTGACAGAGTGGTATCAGAGCAGTCATTTCTGGTCTGCATACAAGTCCTTTTCAGTACTAAGGTGGAGTATTTGTATATACTCTACACCTGAGTCTTCTTTCAAGTAAAGTTAGGTCGTAACACTAAGTTAAGAGTGTAGACGACAACTCAACCTCCCGCTACGTCGACTCAACCAAAGAAGGAAAGTAAGGAAAGAATTTCAGAAGTATGATTTCTTTTAAGAAGAAATTTTTTTGATTAAGTATGCAAGAATTTGTGAATAAAGTATGCAAGTATGATATGAATAAACTATGCCAAGTATGAATGTGATTAAATAATAAGAATTGTACTTTGTGATATTATGTGAATTATGTGAAAGTATGAGTACTATACTTTTTGAAAGTATGTGAAATTATGTGAGTTATAATTTCTTTGATTGAGATGTTTTTGATGGCATGAGAATCTAGACGAATTCTAAGGCCTTCCCGATTCTTTGAGAACATAGACGTTCTAAGAAACGTTGGTTCCAAAATATCCAAGAAACGATCGGATCGGAGAGGACAGAATAAAGGGAATCAAAGTAAATAAACGAATGTCACATGTGTAAAGTGACATGAACAACAGACTCGTTGAAGTCGACTTGTTTTTATAAATGAAAGTTGTAAGAGTTTCCTTTTAAAGGAAATAAAATAAAGAAGAATAAAAAGAATAAATAAGTTAGATAAGTTGAAAGAATGGAAAGAAACCGTGTGAAATAATTTTATTATATGTGTTGTTTAAGTGCAATTTCCTGAAATTGCTAGATGATTAAGATAAGTTGTGATTAAGTGGTTAAGTGTTGCAATTTGAATAATGGAATATTCTAATTGTAATTTAAGAATTCCTTAAGATATGATATTTTTCCTACCAGTTACTGATCTGTGTTCTCTTAAAACTTGTAGGATGCCTGCTACACGTGTCACGGCTCGGAAGAGCCAACCCTTGAGACAACATACAGTAGTGGACGAGATCTTAGACGAGTACTACGACTATAAGGTGGACCTGAACCATGATATAGGGCAGTTGGTTAGTGACTTCGCTGCACGCTTCTACGCAGCTCGTCACTTTGTTTCAGAGCGTCAGGCAATAGCTAATCTGACTGTACGGCTGCCCGACGAGTGGCACGGTTGGGCACATGACATAGCTTGGTTTCACATTGCACTGATATGTGACGACCCCGAGCCAATCGGCAACTTTTCTGGATTCGCTCTAGCCATTCATAGGCAATTCTTTGAGAGTCGGGTCATGTGGACTGTTCCGGTTCAGGAGCACCTTCCCTACCTCCACGTTCCGACAGAGTTTGTGCCAGATTTCGAGTTTGAGCCTGAGCCGTTTGCCATGGATCCGGAGATGGCTGCACTATTAGAGTTGTCGCCAGTGCTTGCACCTAGTCAGGAATTGGTTCCCGGAGCCAAGTACTTAGAGAGAGACGCAGAGCTTGCTGCATTACTAGAGTTACCATCTCCTCTTACACCACTTCAGGAGATTTGTGCTGAGTGGACGAGGGTCCGAGGACAGTTTGAGGCGGGACCATCCAGGGCCCGTTCTGCAGAGGTGTACGTGTCTAGTTCACCTCCTGAGCACCTTTTTCCCCTGAAGAAGCGTATAGTAGAGCCTAGTTTGGACAACTCTGAGAGGACAGTTTCAGATGTGCCTTCGCCACCACCACTTGTACTTTTGGACGGCACCACCTTAAGGGTTGACGAGGCACTTCAGCTCGTTTTTGGTACAGAGTCTAAGGAGGATCCGGAAGAGGATTCGGAAGAGGATCCAATGGAGGACGACCCAGAGGAGGACCCCGAGGAGTTTCAGGCCGTAGAGGGCAGTAGTGACTCGACCGCAGCTTGTTGAGCAGAGCGTCTTAGACGCGTAGTAGTAGTAGTAGAAGTTTCTTTTGTCATGTATATAATCGGATTAGTAGACTTCTTTTGTAGTACTCTAAGCGGATACGAAGTTTTTGGGATCGTTTCCGTTCTAGTACTTCCAGTAAATACGGAGATGCAACTCGTTAGTGCACCCGGTACATAGATAGGCAGTTAACCTAGTTTAGACTAGTCGTAGTCTAACTTTTTGTATAAGTCCTCGTTGGAGGCAAAATTAGTATTCTTTTTGACATGTATATATATATATTATGACCCGAGAGTGGGCTTAGATCTTATGAAAGTTTCTTCTAAAACGCGATTAGAAGGAAAGTTTAGATGAATATTCCGGTTTAACTTGAGAAGTTAAAAGTTTAAAGAGCTAGTATTAAAGTTATGGTCTATTTCTTTCCATGAACTTGTTTAAGTTGGAAACGATTTAGTAAGTAAACGAAAGCAGAAAATCAAAATGTTAATGAAAAATCTTGTTTCCTTTAGTTCAAAAATGCCGCCAAGAGTAGTTAACAACAGAGGAAGAGGAAAGATAAAATACCCCACCATCACCATCACCACCTCCACCACCACCCCGTCGTGATATTGAGGACTTATTCCTCAAACGTAACCCACCTGTGTTTAACGGATCTGGAAACCCAAGCGTTGCTGAGCTTTGGGTACGAACCATTGAGAGAATTTTCAAACTCCTCAGATGTACTGATGAGGAGCGTCTGTTATACGTCGCGTTTCAGCTTTCCGGGCCAGCTGACTACTGGTGGGAAGCTAGGCAGAAGGTTATACCTGCAGAGCACCTGGCTCGTTTCACTTGGGAAGAATTTAAGGAAGCATTGTACGATAAGTACGTACCTAAGACCTATAGAGCTCAGAAGGAGGCTGAGTTCTATAATTTAAAACAAGGAAAGATGACAGTAACCGAGTACGACACCAAGTTCTGTGAATTGTCAAGGTATGCACCTGCTTAGGTCGATACCGAAGAAAAGATAGCGAAGAAGTTCCGTGGGGGACTTAAGCATGAGTTTGGAATAGCGTTAGCTAGTCATGGATGACTGAGCTACACCGAAGTTTTAGGGCGAGCCCTAGAGATAGAGGCCGTAGTGCCTGATGAGAACACCTGCACCAGCTCCAACCCAAAATCAGAATCGAGGCTATTACAACAACAATAATAACTACCAGGGAAAAAGGAAGTGGGATGGAGGAAACAATAGTGGCTACTATCAGCACTCCAATAATCAAGGAAATCAGAGGAATGGAAACCAGCAAGGCTATCAGCAGCCTAACCCGAATAACAATTATGGGAAGAAGCTATGGCAGGAAAATAGTCAGTCGGGACTGTACTTACAAGGAAATAATCAAACGGGACCATGGAAAGGGAATAACCAACAAAGTCAGCCACAAGGGCAACAAAGAAACAACCAAGGAGGAAATAATCAAGGGAGAGGTGTCATTCTTGCCTGTCCCAAGTGTAATAGGGTACACTTCGGAATATGTCAAGCAAACTCTGGAAGTTGCTTCAACTGTGGGCAGAAGGGGCAATTTAGGAGGGAATGCCCGAAACCGTTGCAAGCGGCAAGACAAAATCAGTATGGACAGCCCCAACCTTTGAGGGTGATTCAAGTACAGCCACAACAGCAGATGACCCAGCAGCAATTCCAGCAGCACGCTCAACAGCAACAGAATGCAAGGGCATGTGCGATCAAACAGAATGCGCAGAATAAAGGCAAAGGAAACCTAGCAGGTATGGGTAAACTTCATAATAGCCCTATTAAGATACTGTTTGATACTGGCGCATCACATTCTTTTATTGCTGGTTCGTGTGCGGATAACTTAGATATCAGGCCTGTACGAGCTGAACACGCTATGAGAGTAGCTACACCTTCAGGAGAGATCACTACTTCCACGCATGTTTGCTCTAACCTAGAATTAGAAATTGGGACTCTTAAGGTTAAGGCGAACAATTTGAACGTTATGATAATGTGGGATGTAGATATAATCTTAGGAATTGACTGGTTGTCTGAGAATTATGCCACGATTCTCTGCAATAAAAGGAAAATCTCTTTCCAACCACCGGGAAAGGAACCGACAGAATTTCATGGAATTGCGATGGGCAGGAGAATACCGATAATATCCGCCCTACAAGCCAAGAAGTTGATGAAGAAGAAGGGTTGCACAGCTTATCTTGTATACCTAGTTGGAGAACTAGGAGCCGAGAAGACCATTCAAGACGTGAAAGTTGTTAACGAATATGAAGACGTCTTTCCAGAAATATTACCTGGTTTACCACCCGACCATCACATAGATTTTTCAATCGACTTAGAACTAGGATCGGCCCCCAAATCAAAAGCCCCATATAGGATGGCACCAAAAGAGCTAGAAGAGCTTAAGATCCAACTGCAAGAGTTGCTAGACCTTGGATTTATTAGACCGAGCGTTTCACCTTGGGGAGCACCTGTCTTGTTCGTCAGAAAGAAGGATGGTTCTATGAGGATGTGCATAGACTATCGAGAGCTAAATAAGATCACCCTTAAGAATAAGTATCCTTTGCCAAGGATAGAAGACCTCTTTGATCAACTTAAGGGCGCAGGTGTCTTTTCGAAAATAGATTTAAGATCTGGGTATCATCAATTGAAAATCAAACCCGAGGATATACCTAAGACTGCATTCCGAACCAGATATGGCCATTACGAATTCCTAGTTATGCCATTTGGTTTGACTAACGCTCCTGCAGTATTCATGGATCTCATGAATCGAATTTTTCACCTATACTTAGAAAAATTCGTCTTAGTATTCATCGACGACATTCTCATTTACTCCAAGAATGAGAAGGAGCACGAGGAACACTTGAGGATAGTGTTAGAAACGTTTAGAACTGAGAAACTTTACGCCAAATTCAGTAAGTGCGAGTTTTGGGTGAAGGAAGTGATGTTCCTTGGACACATAGTATCAGCAGAAGGCATCAAGGTAGATCCTGCCAAGGTAGAGGCAGTACGCGATTGGAAATCGCCAACAAGTCCGAACGAAATTAGGAGTTTCTTAGGTTTAGCCGGCTATTATAGGAGATTCATCGAGGGATTTTCTACAATCGCTAGACCTATGACGCAACTGCTATGGAAGGAAAACAAGTACAAATGGACGGACGAATGCGAGAAGAGTTTTCAGACACTCAAGGAGAAGTTAACCACAGCACCCATGTTAGCTCTGCCAGAAGCAAATAAGGAATACGTGGTTTATACAGATGCTTTGAAGAATGGATTAGGGTGTGTATTAATGCAAGATGGAAAGGTGATAGCTTATGCTTCACGACAACTTCGACCTCATGAAGTTGAGTACCCAACCCATGACTTAGAACTAGCAGCCGTTGTGCATGCGTTGAAAATTTGGAGACACCATCTTTATAGTGTTAGGGTTGAGATTTTTACGGACCACAAGAGTTTAAAGTACTTCTTCGAGCAAAAGGAATTGAACATGAGGCAAAGACGATGGCTCGAATTAGTCAAGGATTATGATTGCGGAATCAACTATCATCCAGGAAAAGCAAATGTTGTAGCTGACGCACTGAGTCGCAAGACTTCAACCAAGTTAGGATGTCTCCTTGTTGAGGAAGAAGCTCTTGTATGAGAATTTGAGAAAATGGACTTAGAAGTGCTCGATATACCTGAAACAATAACAAACCACATAGCAGCAATCGTAGCTACACCAGACTTACGAGAAAGAATTATAAGTGCCCAGAGAAAGGACGAGTCGATTGAGAAGTTTCGACTAAGGATAAGAACGGATAAATCGGACAGTTTTTCTGAAGCACCAGATAATGCAATTTTATTCGAAGGCAGACTTTGTATCCCTGAAGACGACAAATTGAAGAACGATATCATGAGTGAGGCTCACGATACGCCGTATACAGCACACCCAGGGAGTACGAAGATGTATCAAGATTTAAGAAAGAATTTCTGGTGGAACGGTTTAAAACGAGACGTTGCCTCATTCGTAGAAAGATGTTTGGCTTGTCAACAAGTGAAAGCTCTACACTAAAGACCATACGGATTGTTACAACCATTAAGTATTCCAACATGCAAGTGGGAAGATATAGCCATGGATTTTGTGACAGGTTTGCCCAAGACTAAGAGAGGAAATACTGCCATCTGGGTAGTTATCGATAGGCTCACAAAATCAGCTCACTTTTTACCAATCCCAATTACCTATGGATCAGGGAAGTTAGCTCAGTTGTATGTCCGTGAGATTGTGCGTCTGCACGGAATCCCGAAGTCAATAACGTCTGATAGAGATGTGACAAGCCCATAGTTTCTGCTCTTGTCGTGTGTGTTTTAGGTCTAGATCGAGTCTGTTTTAGTGTCTTTTATGTCTATTTTATGTCTGGGAGGATACTTGAGTTGGCAGGGCAAGGAAAGGCAGGTATTGGGCAAGATTGGAGTTAAAATATGCAAAAAGAGAAGGAACTAGCGATACGAGGCAATGACCATAGTAGTCGTGCTCGTGGCTCAAGCTACCGGGGGCATAAGTCCAAATCAAGATGAAGAGCTGCTCCACTTTCAGTGGTATGGTCAATCTAGACGTTTGCGTGTTTCACTCTAGAAGGCAAGGTGCAGACTACCGTGGGTAAGAGATGGCAGAGAGACTGAGGAAGGCAGAGTGCAGAGCTTGGGCAACGGCGCTGGCGCGTGAAGATGCAGCTGTTAGAGTCCTATAATGAAACAAATTCCTTGCGGTACAAGATTGCGATCAAAGTTTCCTACTACAGCAGCAACACTATTTTGGCGATAAGGAAGGAGATCTTTCCAACCTTATCCATCGAGCTTTACATGGAAGCAGCCGGCCCGTTCTCTAGAAGGCCCATTTGTGGGTTTGCCCTTGTTTTTGTACTCTATAAATACATGCATGCATGCGAGGCGCAGGATACACTTTTTCAGCTTTTATCTCTTTAGTATTCCGCAGCAAACAATTTATGCTTTTGTTCTTAGATACAGTTTACGTTTATTGTTAAGTCCCAATAGGGCGAACTTCTTTTGCTTATCGTTATTAATTCAAGTATGTTTTTCTATCTCTTTTGCTTTCGTTATTTACTTTATGTCTAGCTAAGCCTTTAAATCCAGGTTTAGGATAGATGATATGATGTATAACTTGTAAATCTTGTGAGGTCTAAGTGTTCTTGATAGTTGCATAAGTGTGTTTCCGACGCATTGGGCAACGATTCCAAAGAAGTTCAGTGGTCACAGGTAACTCGGAAGGCCAACGAGCCATGGGCACATACGGATTCCTACATCGCAGGAAGGTTATCAAGTGCTGGTCGCAATTGCCTTACGTTCCTCGAGAGCGGCAAGAGCGGGTTGTAGTCTTGGCCTAGACCTGCAAAGATGTGTCAATGCTGGAGAAAGCCGGAAGAGAGGTCCTCGTATCTCATCCGTTGCCGGAGTGGGCCCATCTAGAACCAAATGCTGCTTGACCAACATGCGCCTTATAAAGGTGGAATGCCTAGGGACTTTTGGGCAAGCAAAAGGATTGGCTAGGGTATGCCTGTCAAGACCTAAACGTAAGGATGGAGTTGGGCGGACTATGTAGCGTACGTGGCGACGTGACAGTGGGGACCCTGCATAGTTTTAGCCTATAACCACTGACATACATGTGCAACAAATATCTTTGAACCGATGATCGAGATAAAGTTATACTCATTGATTCGAAACCTAAATCTGGATTGTTTTTATTACTGATCTTTTTGCTTGTCAAGTTACAGTTATTTACTTTCAGCAGTTTGCCAAAGGTGATAGTGACAGTTACCCAAGGCCATAGTAGATAGATACTCAACACAACCTTTTTGTGACCCAACCAGATATTATCGCGAGCAACTCCCTGTGGGATCGACCCTGTACTTGCCAACTAGCTGTTCCTAGGGGTAGGCATAGGAGTGAAATACAAAATGTATTTTGTCGCAGCTTAAACGACGGCTGCGTCAAAATTGGCGCCGTTGCCGGGGAGTTGATTACAGTGGTAATTTCTGTTTTGCTATTTTCTTTAATCTGATTTTATGCAAGAAATTAACCTCACATGAAAGGGAGGAGAAATATGGTACGACGATAACATCAACCTGACCTTGAGGAGGATTCGAGCAGAGAAGAGGAGGGCGGAATAGACATTGGAAGAAATTCCAGAGGAATTCTTGACGAGGAAGAACTGTCCTTGTCAAGCGAAACAGAAGAAGAAGATAATAGAAGCGAAGCGTCAATGTAGAACCCAGTAGAGGAAGAGAAAACCTTAAGGGAGATGGTGTTCCCTAACACCATGAACCTGAGGCCTTCAGGCATAACTTTGCCTACACCCACTCGTGCATGGGAGCTGAAGTCCCATTTTATACAGATCCTGCCCAAGTTCAGCGATCACCCAGGCGAAGATCCACAAAGACACTTTTAAGATTTCGAGATGGCTTGTGGAACCATCCATACTATTGGAAATCTGAGCGAATATGTAAGGCTCATTGCCTTCCCATTCTCTTTGCAAGACAACGCAAAGGAGTGGCTTTATTCATTGCCCACAGGATGTGTTACCACTTGGCAAGAGCTGCAACAGAAATTCTTGGAGAAATACTTTCCAGCCACCCGAATTCAGAAGATGAGGAAGATGATTACAAGCATTAAGATGGGCATTGGAGAGGATTTTTACTCGTACTTCCACAGATTCAAACAGATGCTAGCAAAGTGCCCACACCATCAAATTGCGGATCATGACTTGATTCAATGTTTTGTGGCTGGACTGAGAACAAGTGAAAGGGCATTGGTCAACGCAGCTTGTGGAGGGTCAGTTATGAGAAAGCAGCCAAGTGTCGTGTTCAAGATGATTGCTGAGATGGCAGAGGAGCTGAGGGATGACGAGGGAGAATTGCCCAAGCTATCAACAACTGCAGCCAAAGCACCACCGACTTCAACTGGAATGGAGGATAAGCTTGACCAGATGTTTAACAAGATGGATGCCCTGGTAACCGTTTTATCAGGTAACAATAAGAAGGCGGTGAGAGCTTGTGGAATTTGTATGGCAATCTCGCATGCAACGGATCAATGCCCAAGCTTGGAGGAAGAGGTCAATGCAATTGGATACAACAATAATAACCAAGGGAGGCCATATTATCCGAACTTGCAATTCTACAACCGAGGATGGAGGAATCATGAAAACCTAAGGTATGGAAACAACAACTACCAAGGGTTTGGGCAACAGCAACAGGCACAACCACAACAACAGCAGCAGTATCCTCCTAGAGATCAGAACAAGCCAAGCCTAATGGACCAAGTGACTTCCTTAGCCAAGGATAATATCAGAGTGCAGCAGGAGCTTGAGAATTTTAGGACGGAGACAAGGGGAGCCATTCAAAGCATGACCAACCAACTGACTAACTTGGTCAATGCTATGACCAGATTCGAGAATAGACAAGGAGAGCTACATGCCCAACCTGAAATGCCTCCTCAGGCCCAAGTCAATGCAGTCACGCTAAGAGGAGGAAAGACGTTGCCCGATAGAGATCAGATGTCTGGTGCCGATACTGTGCTGCCCAAGGAAGAAGAAAGAGAAGTAAAGAGAAAAGATAAGGAAGTAGATGAGGAGAAGGAAGAAGAAGTAGAAGTTCCAAAATCTGTTTATGTCAAGCCTATCCCTGTTGTTTGTGCTCCTTTTCCTACCAGGTTGAGAAGAAACAAGAAGGATGAAGAGTTGTCCGAGATGTTCAAGATTTTCCAAAAGGTGGAGATTAACCTGCCCCTCCTCGTAGCACTTCGCAACATGCCCAAGTGTGCCAGATTTCTGAAGGAGCTTTGCTCAAAGAAGGTAAAAAGTGCGGACGAAGCTAAAGTTCTCTTGGGAGAAAGTGTTTCAGCAGTTTTGAAGCGAGACTTGCCCAAGAAGTGCGGAGATCCAGGGATGTTTGCCATTCCCTGCGTAATAAGAGATATGAAGATTGAGCGTGCCATGCTTGACCTGGGGGCGTCAATCAATGTGATGCCATTGGCCATGTACGATGAAGATGTTATGGGACCACTCAAGTCTACCATAGTGGTTATTCAATTGGCGGATAGATCTAATGTGTACCCTGAGGGCATACTTGAATATGTGCTTGTCAAGGTGCAGGACTTAATCTTCCCAGCAGATTTCTATGTCCTCGACATGGGCAAGATAGGAGCTAAAGCACCAGTTATGCTGTTAGGGAGGCCATTCATGAAGACTGCCAAGACTAGAATTGATTGCAACTCAGGGCAGCTAATATGTGAATTTGATGGGGAGTCAGTTACTTTCAATCTATATAAGGCAATGGAACACCCCCAAGACACGGAGATGGTCGAGTATATTGACCATGTTGATCAAGCTGTAGAAGAGGCAGTCCCTCTTCTTGGAAGTCAAGATCCCTTAGACACGGTCATCCAAGGAGGAGTTGAAGAAAGCCCGGATAATTCTTACCAGATTAGTCGAGCTTTAGAGTACTTTAGAACAGAAGGAGTAGATGGACCCCGACTATCACCATATGCCTTGCCCAAGATCAGAGATGAAGACAAATTGGTGCCTTCACTTGTTCGAGCACCTAAGTTGGAACTCAAATCTCTCCCCGCTCATTTAAAGTACATTTTTTTTTGGGAGAGAATGATACACTGCCAGTGATTATAAGTTCAGAGTTGAATAAGAAAGAAGAAGATGGAGTTCGAGATGTCCTCATGCGCTACAAAGATGCAATTGGTTGGACCCTTGCCGACATCAAAGGCATTAGTCCATCTCTTTGCACTCACCATATCTTGATGGAAGATGATGCTAAACCAACTAGAGATCCACAACGGAAGTTAAACCCAGCCATGAAGGAAGTGGTTATGAAGGAGTTACTCAAGCTGCTAGACTTGGGCATTATCTACTCAGTTCCAGATAGCAAATGGGTAAGTCCGGTACACATGGTGGCCCAAAAAGTCAGGAATACAAGTAATCAAGAACGAGAAGAATGAGCTTGTGCCTACAAGGCTCCAAACTGGTTGGCGGATGTGTATTGACTACAGGAAGCTTAACAAGGCAACGAGGAAGGATCACTTTCCTTTACCGTTCATTGACGAGATGCTGGAAAGGTTGGCAGGGAACAAGTACTTTTGCTTCTTGGATGGATACTCTGGATATATGTAGATATGGGTTGCCCAAGAGGACCAGGACAAGACAACTTTTACTTACCCATTCGGGACGTTTGCGTATTGCCGCATGCCATTTGGTTTATGCAACGCCCCGGGCACGTTCCAAAGGTGCATGATGAGTATATTTTCAGACTTATTGGAAAATTGCATTGAGGTTTTCATGGATGATTTCACCGTCTATGGGAAGTCATTTGAGGCTTGTCTTGGGCATTTAGAGTTGGTTTTGAGCAGATGCGTGGAAAAGAGCTTGGTGTTGAACTATGAAAAGTGTCACTTTATGGTACGAGAAGGCATCGTGCTTGGGCACGTGATTTCAGAAAGAGGGATACAGGTTGACAAGACGAAGATTGATGTCATCTCCAAGCTACCTTATCCAACCAACGTTAAGCAATTGAGAGGATTTTTGGGACATGCCGGATTCTATAGAAGATTCGTGAAGGATTTTGCTAAGATTGCCCAACCAATGACGAGATTGCTCCAGAATGAAGCAGAGTGGGATTTCAATGCAGATTGTCAAAGGGCATTTGACGTGTGGAAGGAATACTTGGTCACGGCACCTGTGATACAGCCCCCTAATTGAGGTATGCCATTCGAGTTGATGTGCGATGCAAGTGGGTATGCCGTGGGAGCAGTGCTTGGTCAAAGGAGAGGTAAAGGAAGCTACGTTATTTATTATGCCTCTAAAACTCTTAATGCAGCTCAAATCAATTATACCACCACGGAGAAAGAGCTTTTGGCGGTTGTGTTTGCCTTTGAAAAATTTAGGTCTTATCTACTCGGAGGCAAGACAATTGTTTACACTGACCATGCAGTGCTAAGATACCTTATGAATAAGAAGGAGTCGAAGCCAAGGCTTATACGTTGGATTTTGTTCTTGCAAGAGTTCGATGTGGAGATCAAAGATAAAAGTGGAGCTCAGAATTTGGTGGCGGATCACTTGAGTAGGATAGTCAGAGAAGAAGATTCTGTGCCCATTACGGAAACTTTCCCTGACGAGCATCTATACATGACGAAAGCTCAATTTCATGGAGAACCTTGGTACGCCGACATTGCCAACTTCAAAAGTACGAGAGAAGTTCCAAACGATCTTTCATACTATCAAAGGCAGAAAATTCTCAAGGAGAGTCAACACTACCTTTGGGATGATCCTTACTTATGGAAGAAGTGTGTTGACCAAGGATTAAGGAGGTGCGTGCCCGATTGAAAAATCAAGAGTATCTTGAAGCATTGCCACAACAGGGAGTGTGGAGGTCACTTTGGGCACCGAAGAACAGCAAGGAAGATTTTTGATTGTGGATTCTTTTGGCCCACGATTCTAAGAGATGCTTACGAATGGTGCAAGAATATTTTCAAGTGTCAACAAGAAGGGAATGCAACTAGGAGGGATGAGATGCCCATGACTCCAATCATGCCGGTGGAGATCTTTGACATGTGGAGGGATGGACTTTATGGGACCTTTGCCCAACTCAAGCGGGAATCAGTATATCATCTTGGCAGTTGATTACGTGTCAAAGTGGGTAGAGACAAAGGCTACACCAACGAATGATGCCCGAGCGGTTGCTACTTTTCTTAAGGGGAATATTTTCAATCGATATGGGGTTCCAAGGGCGATTATAAGTGATCAAGGGACTCATTTTTGCAATGCCACCATTGACAACTTGTTCAAAAAGTATGGAGTCCATCATCGAGTTACCACTGCCTACCATCCGCAAGCCAATGGGCAAGCAGAGCTGACAAATAGGATCATCAAGACCATATTGAGGAAGGCAATTGGGCAAAATGGAAAGGTTTGGAGTTTGCACTTGGACGATGCACTTTGGGCGTACCGTACAGCTTTCAAGACACCGTTGGGCATGTCACCATACCGGTTGGTGTTTGGGAAACCATGTCACTTGCCTGTGGAGTTAGAGCATAAATCATATTGGGCAGTGAGGAAGTTCAATTATGATTGGAATGATATTGCTAAGGAAAGGAAGTTGCAGTTGCAAGAGTTAGAGGAGATTCGAATTGAGGCTTATGATAATGCCACTTTGTACAAGACAAGGCTGAAGAAGGCTCATGACCAGTTGATCAAGGCAAAGAAGTTTGAGACGAAAACCCAGTTCTGCTGTATCAGTCAAGGTTCAAGTTTTGAAGGGCAAGCTAGAAACGAAATGGACTGGACCATATGAAGTGGTAACCCAATTTCCTAATGGGTCTGTGGAGATTTATTGCCCAAAGAGCTCTAAATATTTTAGGGTCAATGGTCAGAGGTTGAAGCTTTTCTATGGAGACAAAAAGGATAAAGAGGTGGACAAGGAGGAAGCCCATGTGATGATGCCTGTCTAGGGGCAAGCAAAACTACATCGTGCCCACGACGTAAACTAAGGCGCTGGCTATGAGGCAACCTAGTGAGTTTTTATTTTCAGTTTTTCCCTTTACGTATTTTCTTTTCAGTAATTTATTTTAATTTTTATTTTCTAATCATAGGATAGGAGTTTTTGTTTTGGAAGTGCATTTTGTGTCTATGTGTGTAGGGCAGGTATGCCGAGAAGTTAGGCAAGTGAAGAGTTCGTGTTGGTCGAGGAGAGTCTGAGCCCGGTGAATGCAAGGCAAGCAAAACAGGAGAATATGGCTGACGTCAGCACGTCCCATCCATTGGCAGTTGCTGCAACTGCCAACTCACACGCCTATACCCTATTTTCTAGCCTATTACTATATCTCTCTCTCACAATTTTCATTCATCTTCTAAATTCAAATTGGAACTCTTTGATTCCCTCTCTCTCTCTACTTTTGCAGAAACAAAACCCTCACCACTCTCGCAATGAAGAACACCCGCAGCAACAAGGCTTTAAAATCAGCCAAAAACCCCAAGTCACCCAAAGCTACTTCAAACACTACCACTCCCACCAAAGCTTCTCGAAAACCTCCAACCAAGCCATCAACGATGTCTGGATCGTCACACATGGAGGAAGAAGATGATGTCCGCACGGATGCTCACGGACATGCTTGCTCCGTCGCTCAATGAAGAAGAAACTGCCGCATTTGAGGCGGACGCATCGTTTGGCAAGGCGCTGGAGTAGGAAGAGATTGTGCTCGTCGGAGACGGCGAAGAGGATGCGGCTATGGAAGAACAGCATGATTCAGAGGCTACGGAGGAGGAACATCAAGTGAAAGAGGAGTCGGAGGAGCCCCCAACTAAGAAGGCTAAGGGGGTAGGATCTGTTGCCCAGGGCAAAGAGGTGGCAACTGCGCCACCCAAGCGGCGCATCTCAGTGCCGGGCAGAGCCTCGAACCGCGGAGTAGGGAAGATGCCGAAGAGGGGAATCATTGTCCCCAAGTTGGTAGATCGAAGCGCATTGGAGGAGTTGGGGGTTTTGGAAGAAGTACTGAGGTATTTCACAGTGATTGGATGGGAGAAGTTCTTAGAGTGGCAAGAGAGAGTGTACCCGGAGTTGGTTTATGAGTTTTACCAGTGTTTGCAGGTGAAGAGTCCTACGGTGGGAGGTCACAACACGAAGTGCATGCAATTTAGATTCATGAGGCAAAGCGAGGAGTTGTCCGTGAATGATTTGAACCAGGCCTTGGGCATGGAGGATTTTCGCTCGATCAGGAGTGAGGAGTACAAGGGAGCATTGAGGTACATTCCTCAATTTGACGCTGATCAGTGGGCAAGGAAATAGGCGGAGTTCAGTGATGACCCCTTCTTCAAGGCTGGCACGGCAAACGGGCATATGATGAAGGATGATGCTTTGAGGGTGTGTCACCGAATCCTGGCCTACAACTTCTTTGGGAAGAAGGATAGCAGCAACTCAGTCACGCGGCAGGAGATTTTCATACTGTCAAGCATGGTACACAAGCAGAGGCTCAACTTTGGGGCTTTTGCTATGCACCATCTCAAGGATATCATGAACTCTCGCAATCAGAGTTTCTCCCTTGCCCACCTGGTGACTCGCTATGCCAAGAAGATGCACGGATTTGACGTAGCCAATACGTAGCTACAACCAATGCAAGAGGAGCGCCTGGACCTCGCTTGCTTGACTGCCATGGGCGTATGTGGAAGAGATGATGAAGGAACGTTGGTATTTGTGATTCCACCCGACGAGTTTACCCAAGTTGCTGATACTACACCTCAGGCAGTTGGAGGTGGTGTGCCCAGTACCCCGGCGATGCCTGCCCAAGACGCAGCAGCGGTGATGGAGCGCTTGACCAAGCTGGAGGAGAGCAATGCCAGACTGGAGCAACTTGGATTGGAGAACAAGCAAGCCCTTGCCGATATCATGAGTGCCTTGAAGAATGACCCGACCAGGTCAGGTCCTACCCCTGCCCAATGATTTTATCCTCCCAGTTTTAGTAGTTTAGGTTTTCTTTATTTTCGTGTTTTATTTTGTGTTTTTCGTATTTTGTTTTGAGTCTAAATGTTTTTAAAAGTTTTGTTTAGAGTCTGAGTTTGTGTGATCTACCTTGATTTTCACTCGCTTTGCCATAGGCAAAGTGTGTGGGTAAGAGGGGTAGAGCGTCTGTTTTTTGTGTGTTTTTGTTTAGAGTCAGTGTGTGGGTGGAAGGAGCGTCTTTTGTGTGCATTTTAGAGGTCAAGCATGTTCAGGATGATTAGATAACGTTTGAGCATGGTTTGATTCTGAGTTATATGAGGAGAGCATATGTATATTCTATGTCCAAGCATGATCGTATGTAGATAGGGATGACGAACGAACTTGTGAGCATGTCGTTGTGAGGATTTGAGCTTTACACTGCATGATTAAGACCAAGCAGTTTCTTTCTTGAGTGATTTATGATGTGCTTATTTGAATGCTACCTAGAACTTGCCTGTCTACTCCTCGAGACCTCATTGACTTAGGCTAGAAGAACTTAGATGAATTAGGCATGTTCTTTCTTTTGTGAGGCCAAGGAAGCCAAAAAGCCTGCCCAACTGAATTTTCCTTGTTAAACCCCTTTGAGCCTTTATAATTTCTTTGATCAAATATATGCAGCCTATACACTATATCCTACCCGGTCAATAAGGACTTAGGTGCATAAGATGAAGGGAGAAAAAAAAATCAGTTGAGCCTTTGAGAAAAATGTAAGGGCTAGTGAATGAAGGACTTAGAAAAAGAAAATAAAAAAATAAAAAAGAGAAAGGGAAAGAAAAAGAGAAAAAAAAAAAGAAGTCCTAAATAAGTTGTGCTAAGGCCCGCAAAAAGAAAAGGCGCAGGAAAAGAAGCTAAGGTTGGCCGCTACGCTTGGCCAACCTAAGTCCGAATGACTCAAGCCTAGTTCTAAATACTTCCTACCCTTGCCAAAGCCAAGTTACAACCAAATAAAAGACCTAATGATAAGTGCTTCGAACCTAGTCTAAGAGGTGGAGAGAGTAGCAGGCAGGCAAGTCTATGGTGTGGTTAAGAATGGCATATCTTGAGCGTAAACACCACCCCATACACAAGAGTGAGAGTGTTGGTGAGGAACATCCTTGAAAATGCTCACTTGTTCATTTTTGACCTATTTGATGATTTGCTTGGATTGGATTATTTGCTTGAGTCGTATGCGAACTGGATTATGCTCTATCTTATCTCTTTATTCTTTGATGTGCTAACCTCTATTTGTGTTTTGAGTCTAGTTTGTGAGTCTTTTCTGTTTTTCTTTTGTTTGGGCAAGCCATACACCATGCCTGAGGACAGGCATGACTTTAAGTGTGTGGGTATGACGAGCCCATAGTTTGTGCTCTTGTCGTGTCTGTTTTAGGTCTAGATCGAGTCTGTTTTTGTGTCTGTTTTGTGTCTGGGAGGACACTTGAGTTGACAGGGCAAGGAAAGGCAGGTATTGGGCAAGACTGGAGTTAAAATATGCAAAAATAGAAGGAACTGGTGATACGAGGCAATGACCATAGTAGCTGTGCTCGTGGCTCAAGCTACCGAGGGCATAAGTCCAAATCAAGATGAAGAGCTGCTCCACTTTCAGTGGTATGGTCAATCTAGACGTTTGCGTGTTTCACTCTAGAAGGCAAGGTGCAGACTACCGTGGGCAAGAGATGGCAGAGAGACTGAGGAAGGCAGAGTGCAGAGCTTGGGCAACGGCGCTGGCGCGTGAAGATGCAGCTGTTAGAGTCCTATAAGGAAATAAATTCCTTGCAGTACAAGATTGCGATCAAAGTTTCCTACTACAGCAGCAACACTATTTTGGCGATAAGGAAGGAGATCTTTCCAACCTTATCCATCGAGCTTTACATGGAAGCAGCCGGCCTGTTCTCTAGAAAGCCCGTTTGTGGGTTTGCCCTAGTTTTTGTACTCTATAAATACATGCATGCATGTGAGGCGCAGGATACACTTTTTCAGCTTTTATCTCTTTAGTATTCCGCAGCAAACAATTTATGCTTTTGTTCTTAGATACAGTTTACGTTTATTGTTAAGTCCCATTAGGGCGAACTTCTTTTGCTTATCGTTATTAATTCAAGTATGTTTTTCTATATCTCTTTTGCTTTCGTTATTTACTTTATGTCTAGCTAAGCCTTTAAATCCAGGTTTAGGATAGATGATATGATGTATAACTTGCAAATCTCGTGAGGTCTAAGTGTTCTTGACGCATTGGGCAACGATTCCAAAGAAGTTCGGTGGTCACAGGTAACTCGGAAGGCCAACGAGCCCTGGGCACATACGGATTCCTACATCGCAGGAGGGTTATCAAGTGCTGGTCGCAATTGCCTTACGTTCCTCGAGAGCGGCAAGAGCGGGTTGTAGTCTTGGCCTAGACCTGCAAATATGTGTCAATGCTGGAGAAAGCCGGAAGAGAGGTCCTCGTATCTCACCCGTTGTCGGAGTGGGCCCATCTAGAACCAAATGCTGCTTGAACCAACATGCGCCTTATAAAGATGGAATGCCTGGGGACTTTTGGGCAAGCAAGAGGATTGGCTAGGGTATGCCTGTCAAGACCTAAACGTAAGGATGGAGCTGGGCGGACTATGTAGCGTACGTGGCGACGTGACAGTGGGGATCCTGCATAGTTTTAGCCTATAACCACTGACATACATGTGCAACAAATATCTTTGAACCGATGATCGAGATAAAGTTATACTCATTGATTCGAAACCTAAATCTGGATTGTTTTTATTACTGATCTTTTTGCTTGTTAAGTTACAGTTATTTACTTTCAGCAGTTTGCCAAAGGTGATAGTGACAGTTACCCAAGGCCATAGTAGATAGATACTCAACACAACCTTTTTGTGACCCAACCAAAGATTATCGCGAGCAACTCCCTGTGGGATCAACCCTGTACTTGCCAACTAGTTGTTCCTAGGGGTAGGCATAGGAGTGAAATACAAAATGTATTTTGTCGCAGCTTAAACGACGGCTGCGTCAAGATGCCAAATTCACTTCGAGATTTTGGATCACTATGCAGAAGAAGTTAGGTACCGAACTTAATTTTAGTACCGCTTTTCACCAATCCGAGAGAACGATTCAGATACTCGTTGATATTTTAAGAACAGTAGTATTGGATAGAAGCGAGAATTGGGAAAAGATCTTGCCATTAGTTGAATTCGCGTACAATAATAGTTATCAAGCAACGATAGGAATGGCGCCTTATGAGGCATTGTATGGAAAGAAATGTAGGTCACCACTTTATTGGAATAAAGTAGGTGAAAGAAAGAACCTAGGACCCGATGCGGTCAGTGAAATGATCGAGATCATTCAACAAATTTGAGTTAGAATGTTAAAAGCCCAGAGCCGACAGAAGTCTTACGCCGACGATCGTCGAACCAATCTTAGCTTTGAAATTGGGGATAAGGTTTTCCTCAAGATTTCTCCGTCTAAAGGAATCATTAGATTCGGTGTTAAGGGTAAACTCAAACCAAGGTTTATAGGACCTTACGAGATTTTGGAGAAAATAGGACCTGTTGCTTATAGATTGGCCTTACCGCCAAGTCTAGGAAGTGTCCATAACGTGTTTCACGTATCTCAATTACGAAAGTATGTCTTTGACCCTAAGCACGTAATTAACCAGCAAGACGTTGTTCTTGAGTCCGACTTAAGTTATGAAGAGAAACCATTATCGATCTTGGATCGAAAAGAACAAGAGTTAAGAAATAAGTCGATACCATTGGTTAAAGTGCTATGGAATCACCACGGGCAAGAAGAAGCCACGTGGGAACTCGAAGAAAAGATGAAAGAAAAGTACCCTTACCTTTTTGAAGAAGGTATGCAAATTTCGGGACGAAATTTCTTGTTAGAGGGGTAGGATGTAATACCCCGGATATTTCTTCCGTCACTAAAATAAAAATTTAATTATTAATTAAGGCTTTGCACGCCTAAGTTAAGGATTTTTTATTCTAAGACTGACAGTGAAATCCGTTTCTGAAAATAAATTCCAGAAGTCGGTCGAACACTACTGTATTAGGGTTTTCGCATCCGATAGAATTTTCGTTCGAAAACTCAGATCGAAAAACCGTCAGACTTTACATTCACTTTTTCTTCGATACGAGTTCACCGGAGAAAGTCAGTTTTTATTATTTTTCCGAGGGAATTTTGGAATGTCTTATCCCGAATTTTATTCGGATTTCGGAAATCGAAATATGCTTTCCGAGTAAGTGATTTATTTCTAATCTAACGGTCGAATTAGATTTCGTCAAAAAAACGTAACCGTCTAGGGTTTTAATTTCTCGATTTTATTACGCAGTGTCGGACCCGTATAACGCGATATTTTGGCCTAAAAATTTAATCCTAACCGCCTATTAACAAGGTGAGTCATCACCTTGTTAGATTTTTATTACTTTACACAAATTCTATCATAACACCTCATCATCTCCCTCATTTCTCTCCCACTATAACCGCCTCCCCCCCCCCCCCCCTCTCATTTCTCTCTCTCTCTTTTGTTCTTCAAATCCTCCATTGTTAGTCATCTTCAAGCTTTCAAAGCTCCACAAGTTATTCGTCTACCGATCATTCTTAGTTCCGAATCCATAAACGACAAGGTAAGAACTTCCTCTACGGATTGAACCGAACAAACCTTCCTTCCCTCAAGTCTTGTTTTTTCGAAAATTTGGAGATAAAGTAGGATGATGATTCTATGTTTAATACATGTTATAGCATGCTTAGGAATGGATTTCATGGATAGAAATCATGAGGAAATCACCCTCCTAACTATTTTCTTATTACCGAAAATTTAGAAGATTTAGGGGTTTGATGTTTAGTTCGATTTTTAGATGATTGATTAGCAGATTTAGGTTCTATATGTTGATAGATTGATGCATGAATTGTTTTAGAATTTTCTAAAAATAAAAATAAAAAGGTAAGAGATGAAGAAGTCAGGATTTGATGTAGTATATGTTATGTTTTGGTTGATATGATGATAGAAATGATATATAGTAAGTATGTGGATGAATATATAATTTAATTGGAATTTTCTAAAAATAAAATAGAAATCGTAAGAGAAGAAAACCCGACGATAAGATAAGATTCGATAATAATTTGAGTTTATGGTTTTCGTAATGGTGAATCTTGATAGTTGACAAACGATATTGGAAAGTTTAAGCAAAAACGGAGAACGTTGAATTTTTAATAAGAGATGAAGAATCGTCGAGAAGTCGAGATTAGATAATGATTTAGGTTTATGATTTGAACATATGTTAATCTTGTTAGTTAAGGACCGTTATCGGAAAATTTGAACGAATTCTAAGAAAGTTGAAATTTTGATAAGAGACGAAGAAACGAGTCTAAGTGTAGATAGAAAAGTCGAATAAGGAAAATTAATCGGATATTAATGATTGTTATTGATAAATGAACGAGTTTGTAGTTGACGATATTTCAATTCGAGATATGAATATATAAGTTAGAAGTTGAAGAATGAAATTGAATTTGAATTGAAATGGTTTAGTACTTGATTAGTTGAAAGACGAGGAAATATACGTCGTGTTATTAATCGAGAAATATGAAGGAGTTCGTCATGATAGAATATGCGTATTAACTGTTATGAGACTGAAAATTCGTGAGTATAAAGGTGGTAAAGCATAAATCGAACCTAGGAAGTCGTGCGTCGAGATATACGAGCACCAAGGGTTAATCGCGGACTATTTTGCGATATGTTACAGAAACTGTCATAACTTTCTACTCGCTTAACGAAATCGAGATCCGTAAATTGGAAAATAAACTAGACATCCGTAGCTTTCGTTTGGTATAAATTTCATCCCCTGTTTCGCAGGAAACTGTTCTGTATGAACTTCAGAACCTCTGCTCTGTGCAGAAACTTTCTTAATTCTAATTTCTTAAGTTGAATCCTTTTCAACTTCGTTCCTTGTGAACTTCTAAGTCGTTATAAGTTATCGAATCCCTTTATTAACTGACCTAAGTGTCGAGAAAGGAACCAAGATAGTTTCTAAACGAGAATTGATCGAGTCTCGTTTCTTTGATAATCAAAAGAATGTAGTTAAGTGCAAAGGCCTAAAAGTCTAAAACGAATTCGATTTCCTTTTCCTTTATTGTCTCGACCGCTTATTAAAGTGTTATGTTTTGCGTTCAAAGGAGGAAGTCGAGTTTAGAAGACAGGACGGAAGACCAGAGACGTAAGCTCGTGTTTTAGTTCTGTAATCGCCTAAGGTGGGCTTTTCTATATATCAAATCAAATGAGCGATGCTCGAAAATGTTTACTTATCGCTTTATAACTGTGTTTTAAAGTGATTATCAAGGCATGAAAATATTTGTTTTATGTGAGTTCATTTGTGCCATTCTGAGTTAGCCGACTGCTTTCCAGAAATTATGAGTTAGATACAATGGGGCTAACTAAATCGATCGTACTCTGAGTTAGTATACAAGGGGGACTTTCCAGAGTTTGTGTACACAGTAGCCGGTGTGTGTGGTACCCTGTTGAGGGGTAGCCAGCCACGGTGAGGAATGTTGGGCAAATCGAACGTAACATCTGTCAGAAAAATGCTTGCAAGCTATATTGTGAAAAGTGAAAGAAAATATTTAGTAGGCTCGGGTATTTGATAAAAAAACCCCGATGCGCTATTTTATCGAGATGCCTGATTTAATCTATACTTATGATATGTTTTCGGCAATGTGCCCACTAAGTATGTTTATACTTAGCCCTACATATGTTTTATAAAATGTGCAGGTTGAGTGACGGGAGCGGCGGAGGTTGAGTAAAGAGTTGTAGTTAGGAAGAAGAACTTGTGTCAAGCTTTACGCTTTCCGCTGCCAATCTTTTGAGTTAATGTAAACCTATCTTTTGTCTAAGTCCCGTACAATGAACTTAGTTCCTTTTTGAATAACTTGTTGAGCGATCCTTCAAGGTCGACTCTCTTTCTTTCAATAAAATCTGTTCATAGATATCAGTTGTCGTTTAATTATTGTTTGATTATTCATTTATCCCCCTTCTTCCCCGCTTCTTTAATCCAACCTCTAGTCACACCCCGGCTTTGCCGTCCCTCGGGATTTGGGGCTGTGACAGACTTCTTATAGTGAATTGTTAAAATAATATTACTTTCGGTTAGAAAATATATTGTATTACTTTTACGGTTAGATACTTATAAATTACAGAATAATACGATTTCCCGTCGAAAATGGACGGGTTTTACACTAGTATATATTATATAAACGAAAACGACTCTACGTAAAAAATAATCCTATGTGGCACCCCTCATATTTCTCTATTTCTATTTATCTCAATTCTCAATTTATTTGAATTAAAAAGCATTCATCTATCGAATCCATATCCTTATATTCACCTAATTATAATATTTCATTCTTTCCATATATTTGGATTATGTATATCTTTCTGTCACAGCCCCAAATCCCGAGGGACGGCAGAAGCCGGGGTGCGACTGGGGTTGGATTAAAGAAGCGGGGAAGAAAGGGGATGAAAGAATAAACATACATAAGAGACGGGATACTTTTTATGAACAAGACTTCATTAACGAAAGAAAGAGTTGATCTCGAAGGATCACTCGAGCAAGATACTTCAAAAGCTTCTAAGTTATATTATAGAACTTAGACTACAGTGATTATTATACATAACATCAAAAAGAGTTTAGAGTCTAGCAGCGGATTTGTGAACTATATACAAAAGTCTTCCTTAACTCTATTCAACTCTAACTCAACCGTCGCCGCTTCCGTCGCTTCAACCTGCACATTTAGAAAACATATGCAGGGCTAAGTACAAAAGTACTTAGTGGACACGTTGCCGAAAAACATAATCATAAGTATAGATAATCAGGCATTTCATTTCTGTAGCACATCGGGGGTTTTCAACAAATTCTCGTGTCTACTAAACATTTTCTTTCTCATTTTCATAAATTAGCTTGCAAGCATTTTTCATAGATGTTACGTTCAAATCTTGACCAGTCATAATTCACCGTGGCTGGCTACCCCTCAACAGGATACTACATACAATACAGGCTACAAAGTGCACTAACTTTGGAAAGCATAATTGCTAACTCAAAGCCGATCGTTAGTTAACCCCTTTTGATTAACTCATAAGGTACAAGAGAACTCACATAAAATACAAAACAGTTCATGCCATAATTATCACTTTGAAAACACGATTATCAAAGCGATAAAGAAAAGGTTTTCGAGCATTGCTCGTTTTGTTTCATATATAAAGCCCACCTTGATTAAATACAGAACTTAAGACACGTGCTTCCGTCTTCTGGTCTGCGTCTTATCCTTGGTGTTGACTTCCTCCTTCATCGTAAAAATCATACTTTAAAGCTCGGTCGCAAACGATAAACGAATACGAAAAGTCGAGTTAAGTTTTTGTTCTTTAGACGTTTTAGGCATTTGCACGCTAAACTAAACTCTTTTAGTTAAAAAGAAACGAGATACGAACGCATCTCGTTTGACACTCACTCAGTTCTGTACTTGACATTAGGTTGGTGGAAAGAAGGTAGTCGATAACTTGAAACGACTTAAAAGATCGAAAGAGTTCAAGTTGAGAAGAATTCAACTTAAGAAAATAGATTTTGGAAATTCACTGCATAAGATCAGATCAGTAAGTTTGCATGGAACAGGGGATTTTGAAACAGGGGACGAGTCTTATACCACAAGAACGGTACGGGTGTCTAGTTTACTCTCCAATTTGCAGATCTCAATTCTGATAAATGAGCTAGGAGATATGACAGTTTTCGTGAAGGGTCGCCGAAATTGCCGAGTGAAACCCTAATGCTCGATAAAATCGACGCACGTTTTTCTAAGTTCGTTTAGAGCTTAAACACTTTTATTTTCATGCAAAAACTGACTCAAGGCAGTCACCACGTATCATCATACGTGATAAACTCATTTTCATTTCTCGATCATAAGCATGACGATCAAAACCTCGTCGCTCAAACTATACAATTACTAAACCAAATTCAAGTTCTCGTTCAATTCCTAACTTCTCGATTTCGATTATAGCCTATCATTCTATAGCTCGGATGAGCACATCGCCAACTACAAATTTGTTCCTTTATCAACAATAATAAATAATAGTCAATTATTCTCTTGGTTCGACTTTTCTATTATTACTTATATTCATTCTTTTGTCTCTTACGAGAAATCCAACATCATTAGAATTCAATCAAATTCTACAATCTTATTCATCATCTATCAAGAATCATAATTACATAAATCATAACCTCAAACTATTATCTAATCTCGACTTATCGTCCGTCGTTCGTCTCTTACGATAAATTTTACGTTCTCCATTTTCGTTCAAATTTTACGACAACGACTATCCTCTAACGAGCATTACTAACATGCAAATCATATTATCAAAACATTAACGAGCTCTAACTTATCGTCACGTCTTCGTCTCTTACATTATTCGTTTTATTTTTAGAAAAATCTCAATTAAATATATAATCATTCTCATGCATCGTATATCTCATTTCCATTAAACAATCGAGCATATCATAACATTTACTATCCTAAATTGACCCTTCTTCGTCTCTTAGGTTTCGAATTTTATTTTTAGAAAAATCTAAAACAATTCCTAGAGTCAATTAACATCATGAGGAACACTAATCTATCATTCAATTGACAAAGAAATCGAGCTACGATCAAAGCCCCAATTTTTTCCCCAAAATCGGTAATAACCTAAGACAAGGGGTTCTCGATTTCCTTCTCTAATTCATCCATAGAACTCGATTCTAAACATCGTGGAACATGATTCGATCAAAGGACAACATGCTATTTCATTCCTCAAATTTTCAAAAAAAATAAAAATGGGGGAAACGAGATTTGTTCGGTTCAAATGATAGACGAAGTTCTTACCTTTCGTATTATGGATTCGGAAATGAAAATGATCGGTAGGTGGAAGACTTGAATGCTTGAGAAAAGCTTGAAGTTGAAGCTCCAATGGAAGATGATGAAGAAAATGAGAGTGTGTATGTGTGTGGTATGGTGGCGGTAAAGGAGGTATAAGGAGGGAAGGTGATGACTCATTATAGTGACTCATAAAGCAAGAGAAAATATCTAACAAAGCATGGTGAGTCGCTAACACATGTTTGGCGAGGAATTATTTGACGATAATATCTCGTTTCCGGCTCTTAAACGTCGATTTAAAAGTCGAGAAATACTTTCCTAGATAGTTACGGATTCAACGAAATCTAATTCGTCCGTTAGATTGGAAATAATTTACGTACTCGGAAAACCTAATTCGTTTTTCAAAATCCGAGAAAAAAGTCGGGACTTCACAGTCCAAAATTCGTCCGGAAAATCATAAAAACTAACTTTCTCCGGTGAACTCGTCTCGAAGAAAAAGTGAATGTAAATTCTGACGGAATTTGATTCTGAGTTTTTGGACGAAAAACTTACCGGACACGAAAATCCTAATACAGTAGTCGTTCGTCCGATTTTTGGAAATTATTTTCGGAAATGGATTTCACCGTAAATCTTAGAATTTAAATTCATGATCTTAGGCGTGCAAAGCCATAATTATTATTAACTTTCATTTTTTTTAAAGACTGTAGAAAAAGTCTGGGGTATTACACTTTCATTTAAAAATTTCCATCCAATCCATGACAACTCACAAAAACGAAATGATATATTGTTTTTAAATCATATCTACATTTTTGTAAATATTTTCTAGATATATATCATATGAGTGTTGACCAAGTAAATCTTTTAAAACACAAGCGCTATACCATTATAAATAGAGACTTTAATCCTCATATTGTACACACTTTGACATACTTCAATACAATGATATTGTTATAGATTCGTCCATGTATCGAGAAAAAAGTTTGTAGTTGTTTCATATATTATTTGTTATTATTATTATTATTTTTTGGTTATAAGTTTGATTATGCATATATGGTCGTGTAGTTGTTTAGAGAAATTTATTGTTATTCCTTATTTCTCTGTTTCTGTTATTGTGAATTTTGATTATATATATATATGATCGTGTAGTTATCAAGAAATTTTTTCTTATTGCTTATTTCTATGTTTCTTTATTGTGAGTTTGATTATACATATATGATCATATAGGCTGTAAAAAGAACTCATATAATAATATTTATTAATTTGATATTTCTCATAAATTAAAGGGTTAATTGCCAAAAAAATCCCCACCTTTTTAAAAAATTTTGTTTTAATCCCCACCTTTGAAATCTCCCTCTAAATTCTCAACCTTTTAATTTTATCTAATTTTTCCCACGGTCATATTTTCCGGTGGGACTAATGCTGACATGTCATTTAATTTGCGGACGTGGCTTACGTGTGACACTCGTAACAAATGCGAAAGCATAATCCCAATGAAAGTTGCTTAAACACCAAAACAAATTCCATTTGCAACCGAAAATATTTCAACATTACAACACCAACAAACAAAAGTCCTAAAACCAAAATGTTCAACGTTAATTTGGGGAAAATTATCGCCGTGAGAATAATCAGAAAAATTTAAAGGTGGAGAATTTGGAGACAGACTAAAAAGGTGAGGATTAAAATTAGAATTTATAAAAAGGTCAGGAATTATTTGGCAATTAACCTAAGATTTTATTTACCATTAAATGACGTCGTTTTGTTACGAGTGCCACACGTAAGCCACGTCGGCAAATTAAATGACATGTCAGCATTAGTCCCACCGGAAAATATGACCGTGGAAAAATCAGATAAAATTAAAAGGTTAAGAATTTAGAGGCAGATTTTAAAGGTGAGAATTAAAACAAGAATTTTGAAAAAGGTGGGAAATTTTTTGACAATTAACCCTAAATTAAATATAGCCCAAGAATATAACATTTATTTACCCAATAGAAATTGGTAGAAGATTACGTGCATTTCTATCTCACATTAAATAAAAACAGATTCAATTCAAATTTTATTAAATACTAATTTCCTTATAAAATTTATATTATTGCATCTAAACCTTTTATCTTAAAATATATACTCCACACACTATCATCTATTTAACATGTGTATAAATAATTAATATTAATATAAATCTTAAAAGTAACGTCTATGCTTATGCATAAAATAAGATTATAATTAGATTCTAAAAACAAAAAAGAGTTCAGGAGTAATTAGTTCCTTCACTCTGTCTCTACATCTCCATTCCGTTATCAAATTCGTTCTTCAAAGAATTAATTTAAGGATGAAGGATCTCATACAAGGAATATTTTCGTCATTTAATATGTAGCAACAATTTTCATGCATTTGTAATACGGATATGGGAAATATATTATAGTCATAAATAAAATATAACGCAATACATTAATCTTATTTATCTAATTTATTTAATTTATTACTCCCTCCGTCCCGTTCAATAAGTCCAGTTGAGATGGACACGGAGATTAAAAATAAGAGAGTTAGATGAGAAAGTGTGATTAAGGTAGTATTTTATTGTTGATGTTAAAGTGGGTTGACTGGAAAAACATTGTAAGATAAAGTAAACAATACTATTCACCTAGGTTAGTGTATTAATCTTTGTCAAATAGGAAAATGAGACTTATTGAGTGAGACATCCGAAATGACAAAATGTGACTTATTGAATGGGAAAAATGATTATTATTAAACATAAAATGATAAATTTTGAATATTAATAATTTCGGTGATCAACGGGCCGTTTCTGACCCGAAACTTTGAATTTACGAGCCAATTCTGAACAATCGTTTCAACTTTTTTTTTCTTTTTGAATTTTATGCTAAATTCATAAATATGATATTTAGAGTCATCTTGCCCACAAAAATCGAATCGTGGTCAACTGGCTAGTTCTGACACGAAACCGTGGGGTAGATGAGCCGATAGAGAATGGGCGGTTCAACACTTTTTTTTTTTTTTTGAATTTTATGTTAAAAACTAATGAACGATTTTTAAGATCACCTTTATTGAATAACAATTCTCCGTCGATTTTCGACGGGCTACATACTTATTTCCCTTTATAACATAAGGATGATTTCTTTTCTAAAGCATATACCCTACTCAAATTTTATTTAATTTTGTCATAATTGTATGTCAGAAAATCTCTTTCTAAAATGATAATTCTTCGTTATCAATTGCACACTAAAAAAAAAGATTTCTCAGACTTTCAAACTCTTTAGAAAAGAAAAGTAACTCTTATATTTGCTCTCAATCTAAAATGGAGATTTCCATCAAAAACTAAAGCAGTAAACCGTGCTTATCAAAAACCTCAAATTGTTTGTACAAATAGAGATTTCTCATGTGTATTTTTCCTCTACAGGAAGAAAAGTTTTTCAAATTCAACATCCGGAATATTTTTACATATTAAGATTAAACTATTTATATGGTCGAATCAATAATTATTTAACCAAATTAAATAAGAATTAATATATGTAAATATTAGATTATTTTTAGTTTGACAATTGGCCAATTAAATATTTCAATAAAAAATAAAATTATTTAATGGACCAACAAATTATTTGGCCAAATTAAATTTGTTGTGCAAAATTTAAATGGAGAAAATTATATTTTTAATGTATTTACATATATTTATAACTAGCATATAACCCGTCGAAAATCAACGGAAAATTATATTAATATTTAATACAATAATTTTATTCGGACATCGTATGTCCAGACATACGTGCTTGAAATAGGAAAAACATTGTCCGATTGCCTTCAAAATTTCTTTCCTACTCAGACCCCCTTCCGAAATATCGATCTAACGTACACCCGCTCCCAAATTTTACTCTCATCCAATAACCGTCGATTGGTAATTGCCCTGTCTACTGCCACAGTTTCGCGTCGGAATCGGCTCGTGGACCACTCTGATTTATAAGTCTGTAATTTATAAAACTCATTTAGAATACATATAGACTCAATATTTGATAAGAAAAATTGATTGTACTATTCGCTCACGTCCTTAGCCATACAATAATGTTCGCTAATTACAATTATAGATTATGCAAAATTGGGAACTCAACTACAAATAATGTGAAAATTCATTCATGGATGACTATTTTAGATTTTAGAATGTACATGAAAAAAAATGCATAAAATGAAGAAAAATTTCCCGAGTTCAGGTACCCGTCGGTTGGGAATTAACCCGTTTACCGCTACGGTTCCGGATCGGAATTGGCCCATTGACCACATTTTTGACTTATAAGTGCATAATTTATAAAATTCGTTTAAAATTTATATAAACCCAAAAATTAATAAAAAATCAATTGTACTATTTGTTCTCATTTTAATTGTATAATAATATTTACTAATTACGATTATAAATTATGCAAAGTTGGAAACTCCACTACAAATAACGTAAAAATCAATTCATAGATGACGTTTCTAAATTTTAGAAAAATACATGAAAAAATGAATAAAATTTAAAATTTAAAATAAATATGAATAAAGAATGGAAATGTGCCACATGAGATTGCATCGAAACCGGCCCATTGACCACGACTCTGATCTATAAGTGCGTAATTTATAAAACTTGTTTAGAATTTATATACAGCCAAAATTTAATAAAAAAAATTGTATAGTAATATTCACTAATTACAATTATAAGTTATGCAAAGCTGGAAATTCAACTACAAATCACGTAAAAATCAATTCATAGATGGCGATTCTAGATTTTAGAAAAATACATGAAAAAAATGAATAAAATAATATTTAAAATAAATAAGAATAAATAATGAAAATGTGTCACGTGGGATCTCGAGTTGAGGTGTCTGTCAGTTGAGAATTGATCTGTCTGCCTAAATAATTGATAAATTAAAAATTAATTATTTTTTATCAAATTAAATAAAAATTATTAGACTATTTAAAAATTTAATTTGACCAACCAATACATTAGCCAATTATTTTGGAACCATTTATTTTGTCAACTAAAATAAATTGTATAGTAATATTCACTAATTACAATTATAAGTTATGCAAAGCTAGAAACTCAACTACAAATCGCGTACAGATCAATTCATAGATGGCGATTCTAGATTTTAGAAAAATACATGGAAAAATGAATAAAATAAAATTTAAAAAATTAAGAATAAAGAATGGAAATGTGTCACGTGAGACCTCGAGTTGAGGTGTCTGTTAGTTGGGAATTGGCACGTCTACCTAAATAATTGATAAATTATAAATTAAATATTTTTTATCAAATTAAATAAAAATTATTAGACTATTTCAACCAACCAATACATTAACCACATTAGCCAATTATTTTGGAACCATTTATTCTTTCAACTAATAAATTGGTTCCCTACGAAAAATAATTTTCTATTGGCCACAATTAATAAATTGACCAAATTAAATTAAATTAAACTAAACTATAAAAATATAGTTATTTATTCGGCCTACTAATAAATAAATTGGCCAAATAAAACTGGTGGAGCAAAAGATGAGAAAATATACATTAATTCTATGTGTTTATAGGTTTTTCAATAGGTGAAATTTCATTGAATAACCGATATGGGACACAAGATTTTAGTAGAAACTTAAAATCTATTATTTTACATTTAAAAATTCAAAAATTTGAGAATTTAGATAAATAGGAATGGAGAATTAAGAGGGGTGCCACGTAGGATTTTTTCAAAGTAAGAATCGTTTTCCTTTTAGTAATATAATGATGATTTCAAATCATATTTTTGGGAGATTTTAATTCCATATGTATTTTTGTAAGGTTTGAAAATAATAAATATTTTATAACTTAATATATGAATAAAAACCATTTAAACCATAGGAAAATCTATACACGTTTTAATCTCAACTCATATCTTGGGAGTACAAGTTTGAGACCATTTAAACTTAATTAATAGAATGTATGAATTAAAAATTATTAAAAATTTGAAGAAATAATTTTTTTTTGAACCAAAATTGAAGAAATATTAAAATAAAAAGGTATCTATATATTTTTTACTTACGCCGTTAACTTTGTAATTGTCACATTAAAAAAAAATATTGGCAACTTAATAAATTATCAAACATTCAATAACATAAAATTATTTATTTGACCAATCAATTAATTGGCCAAATAAAATTGAGTACAAAATAATTGGAGGTTGGAAAAATACACAATGAACTTGAGTATTTATATGGATTCTTGAGGAATGAAATCTTATTGAAAAGCCATGTGGGATACAAAATTATATATTATCTAACCAAAGTAATTTCTTATTTAATTTGATCAATTTGATTTAGGTCAAATGAATAACTTGACATTTATTAGTTTCTTAAATTTAAAAAGTCGTGCAAGATATATTGCTTTGATTCTTCAAGTTAAAAGATTGTGTTACTTATTAATGGAATATATATAATTCGTATAAAATATTCTCATTATATAGAAACATACCAAATTATTAATTTAAAGGATGAATATGTGCATAAAGAAAATTAAAATGAGGATTTAAGATAAATAGGAATACAGGATTATGGTTGCGTCACATAGGATCTAAATTTAAGGGAGACTTCGAATCCACATCGGTATTAATAATATATATATAGAGTTTACATTTCATATACCAAGTAACTAAATAGAAAAATGAAACGTATAACATGTCTCATTCCAATAATAAAACGTTACGGATTCAAAATAATAAAAAAAAAAAAGCTACATAAAAAAGTCTTGAATTAAAAATAGGTTACTCATTGTAATCCAATGATACAAAAAGTTCATCTAAACTTTTGTACATTTATTATTTGATTCCATAAAAAGCTCCTAGCTGGTTGTCCTGTGTGCTTTAGACGACGTATTTACAATAATTCCACTATTTAACCTTAAGCTGCTTAAATTTAATTGTCAATTTTTAACCAACTTCTACTTACTAGCTAGCTATATTTAATTATATGACTATAAAGTTGGATTGTCACCTTCTATTTCTCCAAAGTGGTTAGTCTCCTCAGCAACTCCCTCCTGCACAAAAGCATCATTCTTAATCCAATTTACATATATACAATATTATATATGTACAGTAACTTCCATATCTAGCTTTAATCCTCATCTAAGTTTGTTCACCTCATGAGTTGTCTGTCGAGTGCTGCGGTCGAAACGAAGCCCCGATTCTCCTCCGCCCGGCGGAGAAGATACGGCACGATATGCTCCACCGGCCCATACGGCAAATACTTGCTCACTTTGAAACCTGCATTTCTCAACCCAAATGAAAGTGCTTCCGCCATTCCATAGAGCTGAGCAAATTGGAGCTTTTGGTTGTCCTTTTTCATTCCTAAGTTAGCAACTTTAGCGGCTGCCAGTTGCCCTGCGTGTTTGATTCACATAAATAAATTTCCAAAATCTGGTTTAAATTCCATTAGCATCATGATGAAATAGAGACCTGATTCAATATTATGGGTGGCAAGAATGAGGGAGCCGGAGCCGGAGCCGTTGGCGATCTCTTGAAGCATAAAAGCAGCACAAGCATTGTAGCAAGCATGAGTGTCTTGAATGGAGTCATGAATTGGTGAATGGGCCTTGGCGGCAGAAGCTACTTCTCTCTCAGTGGACATGTAGGCACCCCTCACCAGCTTAAACCCTACCGGCACCCCAGCTTCGTCCCCAGCTTTCTTCGCCATCACCAGTCTCTCCTTGGCGTCTTTCAGATATGCCTGAATCGTGTTGAAAATCAACGGGCTGTCGTCTCTGTGGTACTTTATAGCCGCATGGTACGTGAAGTAGTCGATTGCAGGTTGGACGGATGTAGCCTCTGCATCAACCAATACAGGCACATTTGCTTCTAAGCTCTTCTCGCTGATCTTCATCAGCCTTCCCAACCCTAATTCCAGATCACGCTCTTCTTCGAGGGATAAGGCCTCTGGTTTCGAGGGTGTGTGGTAAAGAGCGCTTGAATCCGAGAGAAGAGGAAAGCTTTGGAGCTTCCATGGAAGATGCAAGGACCCATCCTTGTATTCCCATCTCAGTAGATCACTCACTCTCTTGAGCAAACGCGGCGGGCAAATCGCCGTGATCTTCACAACAACTGAGCTAACCTGTATATGATAGGTATACATTCATTAATTCAAATTCTTGTAGATATATAATGTCAATGATGAATGATGATGATCCAAAACTAAGAAAGAAAGCTTCGTTACTGGAGAAGAGGGGAGTGACTTGGTTGATGAAATGGTTTCAATGATCTCCTCAACGTTGTGATTACATGAGGCGTTGTCGTGTGCGTGCTCCATGCCGTAATCCAGCATAGCTTGGAGGCCGGAGTCCCACAGTTTCCGGGAAGCTCGGTCAGCCTCTTCGAGGGTCTTACCTCCACAGAAATGGTGGTAAAGTGTGTGCTCAATGGATCCCAACAAGACCTCCCTCGAAATCGGGGTGCTCATCAGTCTCGAATTCATTACTTTGGAGCCTAAATCGATCATGAGTTCGTTCATCACCACATGAAGAGTGAATGTGGATGCCATGAGCTTTGCGGTGGGGACAGTTGAGAAGAGCTCCTTGGAGTCATCAAGATTGATGTACGGCTCTTCTGGTTTAGGGATATCTACCTGCAGTTGGCCGGAGGAGGCGATGGAGGCGGCCGTGGAGGACTTGAGGCGGCGGCAGTAGTAGGGAAGGTTGGTTAGAAGCTTTGGGTGGTTAATTATGCTGCGGGTGGCCATGAACAATTATTGTGGGATTGATTGATGGTGATAGAAATGGTACTAACTAGTAATTCTTTGAGAGTAGGAGATTATTCCGACTAATTAGAAAGTCGGGACCAATCAATCGGCGGTAATAGAGGATCTCGTGTGTAGATTCGATGAGGTTTTAGTTGGATTCTAAGTGTTGGAGTAAAACAAATGTGGTTTGATATAGACAGAAGAAATCAATCGAGTATTAATTTGTTAGTATATGACAACATATTATCCCTTAGGTTTAGGAAAATATATGGTCAAGGGAAAATCAGCGAAATATAAGACTATTGTGTGGAGTAAAAGAGTCTCTTTGAATTTTCCAAACTAAACGGATCTATTATCTGTTTCAGATTCTCTCATTAATCCTCTCAACTGTGAAAAGGATAAACTGATGTGTCAGGTAGTGCGTGTACAGTTTTTTTCTCAACTTCTTAATTAGGGTTTATAATTTAGTTTTCTTAAATTTGTATTGATTTTTAGAAATTTTACAGTTTAAAATTTTTATTGAGGTTTCATTATTTCATAATTAAGATGATAACCTTTTTTTACGGAATCAAGAAAAACTTGAAAAAAAATTGTTTCTTTAATTTGTTAAAATTTTTGTTAAGTTGATTTATTATTAATTATTGTATACTACTATATTTAAATGTTCTTTAATTCGTTTATATTTTTTTATTTAGGTATGATAATTCCATAATAAGAATTTTAAATTTGACTTGTTTATAATTGTCTTTTATATATATTTTTCTAGTTTTAGTATTTTAAAATAATAACAAAAATGACTCAAAAGAAAAAAGAATAACAGAGAAGAAAAGAAAATGCGCCTACAACAACGTGAATTACTATTCACTTTTTGGAAAAGTGAATGAACTTGTATTTTCTTATGTTAAATCTTAATGGCAACTAAAAAATGCATTCAAAGAATAATTGCAAAGGTTCATGGAGCAAGCATATTTCGGTTTAAATCACACCGACCATTTTCCGGTTCGATTCGAAAGTGTAATCAACTTCTTTTGCTTAAGAGGTCCCAGCGTCGGTGTCCTTTTTGGCTCGAGTTGACTAGTGAAAAGCCACAAAGACGCTAGAAAATTCCGTGCGGTTGTATAAAAATCAAAATTCGTTTTTCGACTTATTCAGATTCAATTTGGTTTGGGTCTCAACGGTCCGATGACCACACACATAGACAGGTAGAAATTGGAGTGAGGATTATATATGAGTGTTCCAACTTCCAAGTTCTCCACAAGTAAATCATTACTAGTAATTATTAAGAATGCGTTTACTTTGACGAAAAAAAGAGTATTTATTCTTTTTTCTATACTAGCGAGAGATTACTTGCGTTGCACGTATAACCTTTCATCTAATACGATTAATTTATTATAAATAAAATATATTTGATATAATTTTTGTAAGGTTACAATATTATTATTTATTGATTATATAACTTCAACAAAATGTTAGCAAGTATGCATAAATAGTAGAAAAAATGAAACCAAATTTCTTATATCATATCTACGGTACTCATAATAATCATCTATCACGAATGTATATATATAGAAAAGAAAAGGAATGGAGAGTTCCAGTCTAAATTCTAGATATAATAAGCTTATTATAGCTTAGAGTCAAACCTCATCAAACTTTTATGTGTAAAATTATAGCTAGTGGGAGAACTCCAAAAAGAAAAAAAGAAAAAGGAATGATCTCTAATTATTTAAGTGACTTGTCAAAAAGCACACATACATATTACACCCTCTAACCCACTGAAATTGTCATGTCACCGTTCCGCACGTAGATTAAGAATAATGGTAAAAAGATAAAGAGATGGACTTCCACGCAACTAATTGCATACTACGCAATCGGTTTGATTCATACCCATATACCCATACCCGCGCCCCAACCCACAATCCAATCCAAGCACAGCTACCGGCCCAAGCCCAGCCGTGTGTAGCCTCAATTTACAAAAAAAAAAAATTAGAGTAGCAGCGCTGCCCTCCAAGATTCGAACACGGGACATGTAACTCCATGCATGGCTTTAAGTCAAGAGATCTACCACTAGGCTACAAATCCCTTTATAATATATTATGTAGGTACCTTTATTTATACCAATATACATGGTTTTTAAAAGAATCATTCACTTTTAGTTTTTTTTTCATTTCTTTTTTTAATTTGTTGTTTTTATTATGTTGTCCTATACATTATTCATTATATTTATTTTTTCAGTTTTTTTAATTTTTTAAAAAATATATTTATTATACCTATTTTCTTTTAAAGTATTTTTATTTTTCTTTTTTTTCGTTTTTTTTCTTTTCATTTTTATTATGTTGTGGCATATGATTCATTTAATTTATTCTTTTCAGTTTTTTCGATTTTTTAAATTATTTAATTTTGAAAAGTAATATTTTTGAAACATTACATTTGTTTATATAAAAAAAATTAATTTTCACTACGACAATAATTACTTTACCAAATTACTAAAAACACTAGCTCTCATGATCGTGTGAAGAAAATTAATATTTTTGAAACATTATTTTTCTTAATATCAATAATTACATTTACTTACGATAATAATTACTTATCTAACTAATTACAAGTACGAATTGTCAAGAATAAAAGTAACAATCGTCATTAAAAAAAGTAATAGTTGTGAAACGTTACTTTTCTTTATATCAATAGTTACCTTTTCTTACACATAATAATTACTTGACCAAATAAGTAATCGTACACTTTGTCGTAAACAAAATTAAACACTGTCATTCAGAAAAGTAATAATTGACAAACATTAACTTCATTCATGTCAATAATTACTTATCCTCATGACAATAATTACTTGATTAAATAACTAAAAGTACACTTTGTCGTGAACAAAAGTAAACACTATCATTAAGAAAAGTAATAATTGACAAACATTACATTTCTTCATGTCGATAATTACTTACCTCACGATAATAATTACTTGATCAAATTACTAAAAGTATAAGTTTTCGTAAATAAAAATAAACATTATCATTAAGAAAAGTTAATGATTGTGAAACAATACCTTTCTTCTTATCAATAATTACTTGTCATCACAACAATAATTACTTGACCGAATTACTAAAAGTACAAGTTATCGTGAATTAAAATAAACATTATCGTTAAGAAAAGTAATAGTTGTGAAACGTTACCTTCTTTTATATCAATAATTACTTTTTATTACAATAATAATTACTTGAATACATAATTAAAGGTACAAATTGTCGTAAATAAGAGTAAACATTGCTATTAAGAAAAGTTTTAATTGTCAAATATTATCTTTATTCATATCAATAATTATTCTTCATTATTTTTTTCTTAATAATCACGTTATATTCATAACAATAATTACTTTGAATTGTATGTATTTTAAATAAAGATACAAAAAAAAAAAAGAAAATAAGAGAAGAAAAAGGGAAAAAACAAAGAAAAGAAAAAAGTTCAAGGAAAGCAAAGAGAATGAAGAAAGATGAAAAAATAAAGAAAAAAAATTCAAGGAAAAAAATGAAAAAAAAGGAAAGAAAAGAAAAGAAAAAAAAATAAAAAAATTTCTACTAATGGCACTCGAACTTGGGGCCAAGGCAGGGAAGCAAGGCCCCTAAGCCTTCTGCCCAACCACTTGGCAAACATCTACAATTGCTAAATGCTACAGTTAATATTATATAAACCTGTAGTGGCAATTTTTTTTTTTTTTAAATTCGTGGGTTCGGGTCGGGTCGGGTTGGGGCGTGGGTTGAATCATACAATGCAACCGGTTGTAGGAAAGTTTTTGTGAAAGATAAAAGTTGCTAGGTCCCATCACTTTTGAAGGATTTTAAAGGGTTAAAAACTTTCATTATTTGAAAGATTACAATATGAGTTGGGCATCAAAATAAGGAAAAGATGATAACATAAATGAGTAGGAGGGAGTAGTATATATTTTCAATTACAATGTTGTTAAGTTAATGTCGTCTTAGCTTATACTCTATTCTTTAAACTTTAAAGGTAATTACTATGACAACTTCAATTACTATGAGATTATTTATCGTAAACTACGTGATATTTACATGTATTCTATACATGATTTTTGAAATTGTACCACAATCCACACCCCCTCCTCATTCTCCCTCTCTCACAACCACCATCACCACTATAACCTGCTATGACTACCAACCCAATCCCTTCATTTTTTCTTTTTCTTTTAATCTCGGAAAGTTATTTTATAAAATTAAATGTGAAAAAGTCTTTAATAAATGACTACAAAAAATAATACGACAAAAAATAAGATCTTACAATCCAACCATTTTCTTTCCCCATCTATTCACTGGCAACTACGTTACATGCATGTACATGTGTATGGAGCTTGTAATTTATATAGTAATGTGTGGTAGATATTAATTAGAAAAAGATATGAGTTTATACATCCTGCTCAAAATAATCCCTCTAATTCTATTTTTCTATATTTTCTAATATATATAATTTTCTTAATCTTATCTATATATTATTAAGTTGGCTCAAATATAAGAAAAGACAAATTTACAAATATTAAATTAATCAATTTTCAATTATGATAAATATGTATCATGATAATCTAATTAAATGTTAGGCAATATAAAAGATCCAAAAGACTACAAGAATTATCACCTTAAACTATGTTACAGTATATATACGACAAATAATTTAATTGAACCATTATTAAATTAATGAAAAGAAACTAATATATATTATTAAAACAATTACGAGTAGACTTCTAATATAATTAGAATTCTTCAATAATATTAAATTACATTATTGCCCATAAAAAAATTATAATAAGAAGGATATATTAGGCAAATCAAATTTTGTAAGAATCCTTCTAATATAATTAGGATTCTTCAATAATATTAAATTACATTATTGCCCATGAAATAATTATAATAAGAAGGATATATTAAGTGTAATGGTCAAAATCCGCCGACTTGGCCCAAGCCCAATAAACATTCCAAGTTGGTTTGATTAGTCAAGCAACCGGGTCCATCTAGCCTGACAAGCTACGGATGAACTTGGACTTGTCCACCCAGCCCAATAAGTCAGGTTGGAGATTTCATATCAAGACCAACCTGGACCAACCCAGGTTGGATATTTCACTTCCAAACCAGTTTGGACTAAAAGTCAGACTGAAGATTTTAATTCAAGACCAACCTGGACTGACCCAGTTCGGATATTTCACCTCCAAGCCAGCTTGGACTAACAGTCAGGCTGGAGATTTTATTCCAAGACCAACCTGAACTGACCCAGGTTGAATATTTCACCTTCTAACCAGCTTGAACTAATAGTCTGGCTGAAGATTCATACTCAACCTGGACCAAAGCTAGCCCGCCAAGTTGATACGGTCTAACAAGCCCAATCAGTTAGATAAATTTGTCAGCCTAGCCCGATAGACTACAAACCAACTTGGGTTGACATCATGTTCAGACCAAGCATTTCATCAAACCGTCAACCTAGTTGACAGGGTCAAAAGATCTAGCCGTCAATCCTAAAAGGCATCTTGATCTAATCCGCCAAGATGACACAGTCAAATAACTGAATCATCAACCATAAGGAGCACACCAAGCCGACCAGCCAAGCTGACTCGGTCAGAGAGCATATCTTAACGGTTCCACCAAAATAGCAACAAACTGGAAGAGTGGAACCGGTGGATAAAGCCGACGTGTTAAACCCTAGTGGCTGGTCATCTTCTATATATATAGCATGATTAGGTTACAGCCGGAGGGGCTCATTCCAACTCATACACATTCAACTTTTACTATCTATCATCTCTCTATATTCCACTACATCCGACTTCGGCCCATTCGGCTACGGCTGGTACTCGACTACGACTGCCATCCAACTACGACCACCGTTCAACAACGACTGCCATGCGCCTGCGATCCATCCGACTACGACGCTTACCCGACTACGACCTATCCAACCGTAGTTGCTATTTGGCTACGGCCTTAATCCGACTACATCGATTTCACCCACTTACACTTATAATACATCTTTCATCAATCATCCGATCTCCATCTAATACACCGGCTTACATCCGACTACGTCTACTTATACATCAACATCGGCCTAGCCGGCTATAGCCACCTTCGTCGGCCTACGTTGATCCGACTTGCACTCATTTCATCTCTCCCACTTGCAGCTGGCTGCCATCCGGCTTGCCTCCATCATCCGCCTATGATCAATCTTTATCCATCCATACACCACACAGGCTGTCTATGGTCTACGCTCAATCCGACTCACAAATCTCTCATACTCTCTTAAGAATTCTCTCAATTTCCGCCACCTTTCCAACTCGCTCACACACACCGGATCTAGCCAATTTGGGTTATTCCACCACCAACTTGCCATTATTACTTACTCTTGTCACGATTTTCACCCTCTGAACGCAGCCGGCAACTTGGAATAGTCATTTCTTCAACCTGCATTTCTCTCTGAATCGTATTATTTATCATTTCTACTCGTTATTTGTTTATTAACTTGAGCGTCAGAGGCTCTACGGTCGACATCCCTACCGGTGCTCAACCTAGGGCTTTTACGTGTTTTGTATTGACAGGTTGTTAGTACCCGATTGATCAAGACGTGTCTGACGTCATCATCAATTATAGATATATTAAGCAAATCAAATTTTGTAAGAATCTACTCTTTTATAATAGGTATAGATTTTTCACACGTTTATTACGGTTGTTGATTTTTCTTGGGAAGGACGACAGATAGTCTTCCCAGGCAGATCCTTTCCCATCATTTCTCTCCAAAATGCCCTTATATTCATTCAACTATAAGGAAAAGAAGGGAAAGCAAGGCACACAAAATTACCCTTAACGACACCCCGGAAACATAGGCCGCCGGTGGCGCAACCCTCCGACGGCTGCCAATAGGTGGTGGCGAATCCCCAACTTTCGCTTCCCTCCATTACCTTCCCAACAGATTAACTCACAACTCAGGTAATCCGTCACCATAATTTTCGGATAAACCATATAATACAAAAGTCTGAATGCCTTTCTCATGTAGAAATTGAGTTCAGATTTGGTTCGTATATGAATTGAATCTTGCTGTTTTTTCTCCTTCTATTCTTGTTTTTACCCCACTTAATTAGATGAATTACAATTTTAATTTTTGAATATGATTCCCTCCCGATCATCCGCATCAGCATGCTTTGCCGGAAATTAAAATTGGAATATTTTTATTAATATTTAATATTTTCTTATCTTAAATTGATTTTTTTTTTTGAAAACTCAAATATTTAATAATTTAGATATCTTTATTTACAATTTGCATTTCCAATTTTACTATATACACGACATCTTTATAACTTACCTTATTGGTTGGACGGAGGGAGCATAAGAATATGAATAATTTGGGTTTAAATTATAACTAGCGTACAACCTGTCGAAAATCGACGGGAAATTATAAAAATTAATAAAATTATTAAATAGTATTAATATATGATAGATTAAAAAAAATATTATTTGTTAATTATTTTAGCGTTAAATAATTCGATCATGCAATTTACTAAACTCGCTTAGAATTTATATCCCTTGAACACATCTCAAATTCAATTTAAAAGTAATTTTACCACATGTTTACGTCTCAAACTCATATAGTTATGTTTGTTAAAAATTATAACTAATACTATATATTCTCATTACTTTCGATAATTGTTAAAGTTCTGTTTTTCTACAAAACCGATGTGGGCAAAAATATATTTTTCTCTTAAAGGAAAGCGACTCTTAAGCTGAATTTTTTAGCTTTTTATGAAGAAAAAGAGGCAAGGGAAGGAGCGGGTAGTAAGAAAGAGAAGAGATATATAGATAGCGAATAATACTACAGATGTTAAGATTGTCTATAAGATGAAAGTGACCCTAAATACCCCACATTATGAATTCAACACAAGATTAATAAAAAAAAATAAGTTAAACCACCGCTTCACTATCATCCCATCTACCCCGACGGTTCCGACCTGGAACCGACCTATTGACTACAATACTGATTTTAAATTATATAAATAATCATCTTCCAAATATATTCACAAAAAAATTAATAATAACATTTGTTTTCTATTTACCTGAAATTAATATTTAATTATATAAATAACTATATTCCAAAAATATTTATACAATATTTAATAAATAAAATTTAATTATAAATTGTAATATTATATAAATAATCATCTTCCAAATATATTCATAGAAAAATAAATGATGACATTCGTTTTCTTTTTTACCAGCTTCTAGAATAACTTTTTTAATTGAGAATAGACCTTCAAGAATTGTTTCACTATGTACTTGGTAGTTTTTCCTTTTTACAAAACTTTATGTGGAATGATTGTGATTCATAAAATTAATTAGTCAATGATATAAGATAAAAGTTGACCATAAATATTCTTAATTTTATGAGTTCAAAATTATATAATATATTTAAAAAAAAAAAAGTTGTCCCGCAAGTTCAGAATTGGCCCATCTACGCGCACGATTATTGGTCGGAATTGACTCGTTGATAAATCATTAGTAATTTTTCTGCCAATTTTCCTACATATTCTACGTTTTCCAACGGAAACGATTAATCAAACAATTCAAGATGATGTGTTTAGGATTATTCAAACTTGTTTGAAATTTATATATTCGTACTTGTTTAAAATCCGATTAAAAAATTAGTCATTTTAGTTCCTTTCTGAAAAAAATCAGTATATTAATCTACCGCCACAGTTCTGCGTCGGAACTGGCCCGTTGACCACGACTCTGATTTATAAGTGCGCAATTTATAAAATTTATTTAGAATTTATATAGATCAAAAAATTTAATAAAAATAATGATTGTACTATTCGTTATCGTCCTTAATCATATAGTAATATTCGTTAATTAAAATTTTAAATTATGCAAAGCTGGAAATCCAACTACAAATAACGTAAAAATTATTTCATGGATGACGATTATAGATTTTAGAAAATACATGAGAAAAAAGCATAAAATGAAAAATTTCTCGAGTGTCGGTTGAGAATTAGCTCGTCTACCGCCACGGTTCCACGTCAGAATTGACCCGTTGACTACGATTTTGATTTATATATGCACAATTTATGACGATTCTAGATTTTAGAAAATACATGAAAAAATGAATAAAATTAAAATTTTAAAATTAATAAGAATAAAGAATGAAAATGTGTCACGTGGGATCCAGAGTTGAGGTAGCCGTCAGATGGAAATTGGTCCGTCTACCTAATTAATTGACAAATTAAAAATTACTTATTTTTTTATCAAATTAAATAAAAAATATTAGACTATTTCCAAAATTAATTCGATCAACCAATAAATTATCCAAATTATTTTGGAACCATTTATTCTGTCAACTAATAAATTGGTTCTCTAATAAAAATAATTATCTATTCGGCCAATTAATAAATTGACCAAATTAAATTAAATTAAACTATAAAAATATAACAGTTATTTATTCGGCCGATTAATAAATAAATTGGTCAAATAAAACTCCTACAAAAAATAATTATCTATTCGGTCAATTAATAAATTGACCAAATTAAATTTAATTAAACTATAAGATATAGTTATTTATTTGATTTATAAATGCACAATTTATGACAATTCTAGATTTTAGAAAATACATGAAAAAATGAATAAAATTAAAATTTTTCTAATAAAAATAATTATCTATTCGGCCACTTAATAAATTAATCAAATTAAATTAAATTAAACTATAAAAATATATCAGTTATTTCAAATAAAACTCCTACAAGAAAAAATTATTTATTCAGCCAATTAATAAATTGATCTAATTAAATTAAATTAAACTATAAAATATAATTATTTTTTCGGCCGATTAATAAATGAATTGGCCAAATAAAACTCGTGTAGCAAAAGATGAGAAAATACACATTGATTCTAGGTATTTATAGGCTTTTCAATAGGTGAAGTTTCATTGAAAAACCGACGTGGAACGTAAGATTTTAATATAAATATTTAAAATTTATTATTTTATATTTAAAAATTTAAAAATTTAAATAAATATGAATGAAAGAATATAAGAAGTGTCAATAAGAATCATTTTTATTTTAGTAATATAACGATGATTCTCGCAAATATAAGTTTCGAGTTGGAGTTTCCAAAAAAAAAAAAAGTTTCGAGTTGGGAGTCCCAGAAACGCATAAAAACGACGCTACCTGGTACACTACTCTCTCCAGCTTAGGTTTGAGCAAGCATATTTCTAATTTTCGTAAATTCCTTTTTCCGGTGATAAATGAAACATTAATCTCCTTTCCAGAGTTTCAAACGATTGTTCAAAGGTGCGGCAACGATTTTTGCAGTAATGATGATTTATTCAATTCGTTCCCAGTCTTTTCGATGTTGAAGTTTGTTTGGGTTCTCCGGCTGGAAATGATTTCTCTTTTTATCGATTCAATTCAATTCATACAAAATAGAGATAATGTCGTTGCTTCCATCTCGAATTTGGCCACAATTCAATTATTATATAACATAAATTGCTACATCTTTGGTTGGTGATTGATTTATTTTATTGGTGCTATCTATTGTTACCAGTAATCAAAATTTTCAGTTAGTTTATGATGCCATAGTTAAATGATGATACTGGAAATTGGTAAACTAAGATCAAATTTGAAAACATTTCTCTGTAAGGAATTTTTTATATTCTCCTATTTGATTGTTGAAAGATGATGAGACTAAAATTAACGCAGTTGTATTAATTGCAGACAACATTTTGCCTAGGTAGAAAGAGTCGAGATTTATAACTGAAGATAATGGTTAACTCGGAGGAGCCAAAGAGAAGGGTTGCTTTTGTTCTAATTGATGGTGTGGGAGATGTGTCACTGCCAAGATTTGGTTATAAGACCCCCTTGCAAGTTGCCAATATTCCTAATTTGGATGCAATTGCATCGGCTGGCATCAACGGTCTAATGGACCCTGTAGAAGTAGGCTTAGGTTGTGGAAGTGATACTGCACATCTTTCCTTACTGGGCTATGATCCTAGGGTCTATTATCGAGGTCGAGGTGCATTTGAGTCCATGGGTGCAGGTTTGGCAATGTCACCTGGAGATATCGCATTTAAAGTATGTATTTGTTTTGTTATTATCCAATACAATATCCTGTTATATCGAGCTTTTAATTCTCAAACTATTTCTTGATGCAACTATTTCTTGGATTCTTTGTTATTATTATGATTTAGGTGTTATTGGTTTCTGCAGGATTAGTTTGACTTATCCATTATTATTGCTTTGGATACACACTTAATGAAAATTATTGTTTCCTGAAATTGTTCAAATTCTTCTTATTTCAACTTAAAGGGAAAGACGCATTTACAAGGTGGAGAATCTTATATAGCTGCATTTTATTTATCCCTTACACAACTGGAGTGACCTCAGTTTTGCTGACTTGTTCCATTTCTCTTGTACAGATGTTCACTGATTTTACTTATTTCCAGTTTCCCTGCTTCTGAAATATATGCAATATGTCTGATTCTCATTTTCGTCCTTCATTGTTCTCTCAGTCGAACTTTGCAACCCTTGATGAAAGTACCGGAGTAGTTACCAGCAGGAGGGCAGATAGGCATTTTGAGGAAGAAGGACCTGTTCTTTGTGCAGCACTGGATGGAATGAAGCTGCCGTCTTTTCCTCAATATGAAGTTAGAGTCAGGTGCGTGTTGTTCCATTTTTTTCATATATTAGCAACCATCCTCAATTTTTTGAATAATAGCAAGCTAATTGATACTTAGCGAAGTGTGCTGTAACTTCTAAACATTCAAGCTTGTTCTTTGATCTGTTAATGGTACTATTTTACTAATTTGCACTCATGCGATACGATCATCTCTGTAGGTATGCAACAGAGCATAGATGTGGGGTGGTTGTTAAAGGACCAAAATTAAGTGGAAACATATCAGGGACAGACCCACTGAAGGATAATCGCCTGCTTTTACAAGCTCAACCTCTTGATGATTCTGATGAAGCAAAGAATACGGCTGCAGTTGTTAACGAGTTATCGAAAGAGATATCTCGCATTTTGGTTGGTCATCCTGTGAATGCTAGCAGGGTTGCAGAAGGAAAGAATATAGCTAATATTGTACTTTTACGAGGTTGTGGGATTCGAATTGAGGTAATCTTTGATAAATTAGGTGTACTTCTTACCTCTTTCATTTAATAAAAATGATGGGCAATTTGTTTGATTGAAAATTTTATTTAGCAGCCGTACTGTATATTTAACTGGTGAACTGCTTCTGAACCAAAAATTACAATTCCAGGTCCCTCCATTTGAAAAGATACATGGCTTGTGTCCTTGTATGGTTGCTCCTACCAAGATTATTGCTGGTTTGGGTTTATCTCTTGGTGTTGATATTCTAGAAGCTCCGGGAGCAACAGGAGACTACAGAACCCTGCTAACATCAAAAGCAACTGCAATAGCCAAAGCACTCTCAGTCCCTTCTAGCTCGCCGCCCAATGTCTTTGTACCTGGGGAAGATGAACATATACCTGGGAAACCTGATGGCTATGACTTTGGGTTCCTTCACATAAAGGTTGTCACTCTACAGAGTTCTGTCCGTTAGTTTTGCTACTTGCGTAATTGTGCTTTGCATACATGAGCAACTCTAAATCTGCTATACTGAATTTGATGGATGGGTTACAATCCTAGTACTGTTTTGCTTTGCATACTGTGAACATGGAGACATGTCATTCTGCTGACGTAATATTTGTGTGTCGAATGTTAGTCAATTATCTCCCCCCTCCCCCCTCAAACCTCACTCTGCTAGCATTTCGGATTGCTCTTTTTATTAATCCGACTCAGTTCTGGTCACTATTTTCTCTTCTCTTTGACTAAAAATATCTGAAAGGTTACAGTTGTTTCGTATTCGGAGTATTTTCAAACATGTCATTGGTGGAATTGCAGGCAATAGACGATGCTGGTCATGATAAAGCAAGTGTCTTCAAAGCAAAAGGTTTAGAAGCTGTTGATAAAGCTATAGGGCAACTAGCGAAGCTCCTCTGGCAAACAGAGTCAACGGGGGCTTTCCAATATTATATTTGTGTCACTGGAGATCATTCTACTCCAGTTGAATATGGTGATCACAGCTTCGAACCAGTCCCATTTGCACTGTGTCGTTTGAAAGACTTCATTGGTGCTGTGGGTGGGGAATCATATCTGTCTAATATTTCTCTGGATCCATTTCCCCTTCCAACTATTGAACCTGGTGAGGACATGGCAGTTGCTGACAGAAGTCGAGAAGAGAAACAAGGGAAACAGGGTAGCGCTTTTAGAGGTGACAGTGTTTTCGAGTACAATGAAATAGCAGCAGCCAGGGGAATTCTTGGGCGATTTACTGGAAGTGAAATGATGGGAATCATAAAGGCATTTCTTAAGCTCTAATAATAGCTGCTTTGGAACGTACTCCTATGTCTTCTGTAGTTGCTTTGGAGTCTTGTGTTTCCTCAAAAGCTTGTATATTTTCGGTTTCAATCATATTATTCGTGTATCTGAAAGAGTAACTCTAGTTTTCACCTTGGACTTGGACACATGCGATAAAGGTTTCGTGGTTCTCATCCTTCTCGACTCCTAAGGTGAGGTCGAGTAAATAATAAAGTTCTGGAACAATCGTTTTGGCATTGTATCTTTCACCATTACTACTCTGTTACTCAGTTGAATAAAACAGAAAATTCTCAAATCTCTCCGTCTCTCTCTTCCAAGCGAATTAGCTATTGATGTAACAATAATATAATTATATAAGTGTGTGATAGATAGCCTTTGGGATATGACGGTCTAGTGGTGAAGTGGGTAAGAATCGTACGATCAAAGGTCTTAGTTTGAATTTCACCAATTTATAGGTTGTGTTTATTACATTTGGTTTTTCAAGTCCAGTTTATAGGATATTTCAACAGTGTTTTAAATTGCCGGCTTGAAAAGATGTATTGTTAAACAGACGTGGAGAAGTTGGAAACGATAAAATTCTTTTCAGAAAAAAAAAATGCTGTTGTGAACTACGATAGCCGACCACCACCAACAAACTTGCAAACCTGTCTCCGCTACTCTCCAAATCAATGCCTTTTTGACCCAAACAACAACCCATAAACTTGAAGGACGGTCTCCACTTTTTTTGGAAAAATGGCAGCATAAAAATGAAGCACATGGAAGCAGTGTGGTTCTCTGTAGCTAATGGCTAGTAAAATCCCGATTATCGATCTGCAAGATTTTCCCGGGCAGAGGGGAAAGCTGATAGAGGCGTGCGAAGAATGGGGGTGTTTTAGGATCGTGAATTACGAGGGGATTCTGCCGGAATCGCTGCTGCAACAAATGAAGCAAGTGGTGAAATCGCTGCTGGATTTGCCGGCGGAGGTGAAGACGAGAAATCGCGATGTTATTCCGGGAAGCGGATACATGGCCCCGTCTCCGATCAATCCGCTTTACGAAGCGCTGGGCCTTTACGATACTTCTTCTCCTCAAGCTGTCGATGCTTTCTGCTCCGACTTGGATGCTACTCCTCACCAAAGGTACGGATCTCCAACACGTATGTATTTCATTAAATTAAATTGATGAAGTGTTTTTAGAATAGCCAGGTTTAATTCCATGAACCTATGCTCTGTTCTGTTTTCTATTTCAACACCTATTAAATTATGAATAATTTTTTTTATTATCAGGGCTGTAATATTCAAGTATGCAAAAGCAGTGAATGAAGTGATGATGGATATTGCTAGTAAAATTGGACAAGGGGTTGGTGTTACAGGCTTCTCCTTTGAGGAATGGTGTTGCCAATTCAGGATCAACAAATACAACTTCTCCCCTGAAAATGTGAATTCCCCCGGAGTGCAATTGCACACAGATTCTAGCTTTCTCACTCTTCTACACGACGATAAAAACATCGGTGGCCTCCAAGTTATGAAGAGATCCGGCGAATTCGAGGCAGTTGATCCTTGCCCTGGAACCCTTGTTGTCAATCTTGGAGACATTGCACCAGTGAGTAAAAAGTTGAGGATAATATTAATTAGTACTAGGCAGGCATGTTGTTCTAAGAGTTTGATATGTTTTTCTTTTTCTTGGGGTTGTTTTTAAAGGTGTGGAGCAATGGGAGATTCTTGAATGTGAAACACCGTGTGATGTGCCAGGAAGTAGGTACGAGGTTGTCGATCGCTTCATTCCTGTTGGGACCCAAGGCGGCGATGGTGGAGGCGCCGCCGCAGTTGGTGGACTCCGAACATCCTCGTCTCTTTGCTCCCTTCACTTATCAAGATTATAGAAAGCACCGAATTTCTAACGGTCTGCACACTGGTGAAACCGTTGATTGTTTCCGCATTTAAAGCCTCTTTCTAGGCCTCTCTACTGAAATCGGTTTTCGGCGGGGAATAAATAGTACGAGTAGATACTGTTACTTTCTCTCGAACCATAGTAATAATATTTTTTTTGATTGAATTATTTATTTCTCTTGTTTCTCTTGAAATAGATTCACTTTTTATTTCTACACACGTCTTTTTTTCGGAGGTCTACAGCCATTATGTGGCATGGGGGTTACATCCCGTTAGTTAACCAAAGGTGGAATTGAGTTCTTCTGACTAGGGAACTGGCTCTCCAATTCCTTCCTTCGGCTTCATATTGGATTTCTTAAGACCAAAGAGTCGGGCGGAAAGGGGGGGCTCTCCGTTCCTGGTTTTCCTGTAGCTGGAACCCCGGAACCACAAGAATCCTTAGTTGAAGTAGATTCCTCTTTTTGATCAATCAAAACCCCTTCCCAAACTGTACAAGCTTCTTCCAAAGCATACGGCTTTCTGGATGTAGATGATATCTATACAGATTACCCAATTTGGGAAGCAGCATCTGTTGATGAATGGTTATACAATGGTGGTCCTTATGAACTAATTGTTCTACACTTCTTACTTGGTGTAGCTTGTTACATGGGTCATGAGTGGGAGCTTAGTTTCCGTTTGGGTATGCGCCCTTGGATTGCTGTTGCGTATTCAGCTCCTGTTGCAGCTGCTACGGCTGGGCAAGTCGCCAATCCCTGGACTATGTAATGTACTTTATCCGCTGGGTGACGGGCGGGCATTTTACCAGAGGTTTCTAATCTACCCTTGTGTGATTCCTGTTGAAGCATATACTCTGGGGCCCTTTTTGGGCCGGTTGTGGGCGAGGAGGGATTCGAACCCCCGACACCGTGGTTCGTAGCCACGTGCTCTAATCCTCTGAGCTACAGGCCCCACCCCGTCTCCACCGGATCCGAAGTATCGGCCTTATTGGGTAGAATGCCTTCCGCTGTTGGTTATCAACCCACCCTGAGTACTGAAATGGGCTCTTTACAAGAAAGAATTACTTCTACCAAAGAAGGGTCCATAACTTCTATTCAAGCAGTTTATGTACCTGCAGACGATTTCCTGGATCCAGAGGGGAGTACGTTCGGTGGAATAATTTCTTAGATGTATTACCGCATCCCCAAGGGTTAGGCCCACTTTTTACAGGCCAGTGGAATCTTTATGCTCAAAACCCTGATTCAAGTAGTCATTTATTTGGGACCTCCCAAGGAGCAGGAACCGCCATTCTAACCCTTCTTGGCGGATTCCACCCCCAAACACAAAGTTTGTGGCTTAAAAAAAGAATCTAATTGGTAGGGGAAGCACCGTAAAGATCAATTGGCGAGGTTGGGGGCCAATACAATAATAACTGCGTACTTATGTCATGATGGTAAATCTACTTAATCTTGTGATGTGAGATAAAAACCAAGACAAGGATAAAGGAATAATCAGATTGACTAAAGGACTCGGTGTACAAATAAAGAATCTGTTTTGACATGAAATGGATATATCCATATATTTCTGACTCATATTTATGAGATGATACAATATGGCAAAAGCTATACCGAGAACTGGTTTACGTAGAAATGTACGTATTGGTGCACGTAAAAGTGCACGTAAAATACCAAAGGGAGTTACTCGTGTTCAAGCAAGTTTTAATAATACCATTGTCACAGTTACAGATGTACGGGGTCGGGTGGTTTCCTGGTCCTCGACCGGTACTTGTGGATTCAAGGGGACGAGAAGAGGAACACCCTTTGCCGCTCAAACTGCAGCGGCAAATGCTATTTGTACGGTAGTAGATCAAGGTATGCAACGAGCAGAAGTCATGATAAAAGGCCCCGGTCTCGGAAGAGACGCCGCATTACGAGCTATTCGTAGAAGTGGTATCCTATTAACTTTTGTGCGGGATGTAACCCCCATGCCACATAATGGCTGTAGACCTCCGAAAAAAAGACGTGTGTAGAAATAAAAAGTGAATCTATTTCAAGAGAAACAAGAGAAATAAATAATTCAATCAAAAAAAATATTATTACTATGGTTCGAGAGAAAGCCTTATTTGGCTACTCCAGGAGCAACTGTTCATGGCCATTATGGGGAAGTCCTGTATGAAGGAGATACTTTAATTACATTTATATATGAAAAATCAAGATCTGGTGATATAACCCAAGGGCTACCAAAAGTAGAACAGGTGTTAGAAGTGCGTTCGGTTGATTCAATATCCATGAATCTAGAAGCAGAAGTGATGTGGATTATTCAAGAATCGAAGTCGATTTGCTTTATAAAAAGAAGATATCAATGAACTTCTATGGAATGGTTTCACGGGATTCAGCCAATTGTCTTGATTGTGGAATATCATTGAGAAATAGGAATCCGCGTTATCAAATGATTTCCTGCGATTATTTCTAGGTTTATGATTTTCCTATGACTTTGGAAAGTTGTAACCGATCTTGTGACGGCACATTCAAAATATGTATCGTCTCTTTTACTATTACAATACCATGTTTATATAATTAACGTTATCTATGTATGAGACAATTTACATATTTGACCTAACTCTTAATTATTGTGGGTTGATATTTTGGCAGCAATTTTGAACATATACATACTGGCAAAGATGCCTTAGAATAACGTAGGAGCACTTGGGACAAAATGTAATTTCTAGCTCAAGATGCAACTTTTTATACTTGGATATCTGATTAGAAATAAAAGCTGGTGGTGTGTATATGAAAATAGTAATAACAACCACAAAAACATAATGAAATACAGGATATATGTATATATACTATATAACACGCACTTGCTGTGCGTGAATAGTGTAAATAAACTCGAGTTTGCTGCAACAGTAGAGAAAGAGAATAGGTTGATTCCAAGAAAGATTCAAAGTTTGGATAAATCAGAGCATTGAGGACAGGAAAAAGAGCCTCTTCCCCTACAGTTGTTGCAAGAAATTGATTTGGAATTAGTGTCATCAACAATAGGAGTCAAAGTAAAGGGCCCTCCTTGTTTGATCAGTCCAGAACCCTTGCATTTCCGACAAGCTATCCGGTTCACGTCGCCGCATCTCTTGCACATCCCTAAAGAACTGCTTGCATATGGATAAACTCTTAATTTATATACATATTAATACTTGAGAGGTGACCAAATGAATAGTATGAAATCAAAGGTACCTGCGCTGAGAAGAAGAAATGAAGGAATCAATCTTGGGGGCTGAAATGGTGGCGGAGAGGAGCAGAGCCCCAACGGCGTAGCCAGCTACTTCGCTTGCTGTTATGTTTTCAAACATCCTCTCACCTTCACATGTTTCTGGATTGGATGGATATGGATGCCACTGCTTTTATCTTTATCTTTTCAAAAATTCTTATCATCTATTTCTACTTGGTTCACATAACAAACTTGGCCCATTAGCTCAGTTGGTTAGAGCGTCGTGCTAATAACGCGAAGGTCGCAGGTTCGAAACCTGCATGGGCCAATTTTATTATAATTTTTGTTCTAACATGGTAAAGAAGACATAATATCCGAATTGCATTTCAAAGTGTCCATATTTATTAAATTTTCAGTACTTGTTCTAATTTTTATTCTAACATAGTAATAATACAGATGGCACAAGAAGAAATAAAGATCCGATCGAATTGCATTTCAAAGTGTCCAAATTTATTAATTTTTCAGTATTTTTTTCCAAGTAATGCAAAACAGTTACAGTATTCGAATTCGAAATGAAAGTAGATGAACTTGATCATATCCTGACAGAATTAAGTTCAATATATTTCCTCTAATTCCGATCGGGCGAGTAAATAATAATAATCTAAAAAGGTTATTAATTTTTGCTTAAAGGAAAATATCTGCACTCTGCACGTAGTCTGCTGCTTGGTCGCCTTGAAATTGGAAAGGATGGTAATAACTATCAATATTGGGTTGGTTTAGAGGAGCAGGGATTTTGTCGCAAATATTGGGAAGATGATCGTCAGCGTCCAAGCTCCATAATCCACCCCACAAGTAACAATCCAAGGGTATGAAATCAGACGCAGTAGTTTGTTGATAAAGCAGCTGATGATCGACGGTTGGGAATGGGAACGATATTTGTTCATCTCCCTTGCTGTATTTCACATGAGGCTGAGGGGACTCACTAGTATTATTAATCGTCTCGTCAGATTGTTGTTGTTGCTCCTGTTTGTGCTTCGCAATTCGGCTCTTCTGTTGCTTGAAATTATGGGATGACGACTTTCTCATCTTGAAATGAGTTCTCCAGTAGTTTTTTATCTCATTGTCTGTTCTTCCAGGTAAGTATCTTGCTATAGTAGACCATCTGTATTTCTATATATATACATCAACTGTCTAATATACTACATAGATTCTTTATTAATTAAAAATTTAAACTTAAACATCAATGAATATATATATATATATATATATGTACTTACTTGTTACCCCAAAGAGCATGAAGTTCTATGATGATTCCTTCTTCTTGAGGCGTTAAATGTCCTTTCTTAAGGCCAGGCCTCAAGTAATTCACCCACCTCAGCCTGCAGCTCTTCCCACTCCTTTTCAAACCTGGCATATACGTATATGCAGATTACACTCAGAACATGCTCTAGCTAGCTCTCTCTCTCTCTCTCTCTCTCTCTCTCTCTCTCTCTCTCTCTCTCTCTCTCTCTCTCTACATAGATAATGTGTGCGTGTGTATATTTATTTATATGTACCTGTACACTTAAAGACAGAGCTCCATCTTCCTTCACCATTCTGAGTGATATACTCAAAGAGCATCTTATCTTCTTGAGGAGTCCAAGGCCCTTTTCGCCATCCACCTGCAGCTTGCTCCATTATACTTAATAAGTAGTAATATTTTCAAACTAGTTAATTTTTCACTATTTAATTAATTTGTCGGAATTGAGACAATCCGATGGAACACAATATTCCCTTATATATATACCAGTAGTCACACGCGCATAGATGAGATGAGAGGGAGAGATTGCATGCGGTGCTGTCATCTTCAGTCTGCTTTTGAAGCACATTATATAAACAGCTGATGTAATTAGCACTAAACCTTATTAGACACAAAATCTTGGTTATTATATTACCAAATCAGCAGCGAATCTGACAGGTGTCCCGTCGGCTTTGCTTCCAGCCACTGAGTATCGAACAAATGTCGATACCTAATCTTTGCCACCGTACGACGATGATACGCAAACCGCGATATTAATTTCCTCCGATCCATGTCGCGATTGCGTAGGTGGAACTTGTTTCTATATTTTATTCCTTAAACACTATGGAAATCTTAACATTTCTTTCCAACTGCCTTTAAATTGTTTCTTATCTTTTCAATTTTTACTGTATGAGATATTAGAATTAGGCATAAGTGTATTTCTTTCTTTAGTTCTCTCAAGATATTGTTTGTTTATATGAATATATATATAAAGTGATTTTCACGCATTAAGCTCGTCGTCGTCACTGATCCATTGGTCTTAGACATAAACTTCCATCATGTCGACTTCTTTGGGTCTATTAGGTAAGAATTATCGAATATAAATACATATTTAACCAATCACAAGATATATATCAACATTTAGTGACATTTATAAGTTCCATAATTCTTAAAAAATTATTTCACTAACATAACATTTTGTTGTAGTGAGAAACACGCGTCTTGTGAATCTTAACCATTGAAACCGTATAACCGAGTTTTTGTGTTATTAGCTTGACGGTTGGATCTATTTACTGTAGTTACTATTAATATCATCTTTGTGGTACTACTATAAGTTACAACAAATGTTGATGCCATATGAAAATACATATCGTACCGTACGTAAATAGTTTATATTTTGGAACGAGTGCAAGCTAATGGAATAAACGATAATTATGAAACAATAATAATATTATATGATTAGTACATCTAGTCAAACTATTTTGACTGTTGTTTTACCAATTTTGACCAGTCCAATAACAACTTTAATTTATTTTCTTTGAATCAGGTACATTGGATGTGCTGTTGATTTCAATGAATGAATGGATCTGGTTTCTATTAATTATTACCAGTATTTAGATAATGAATGGGTCTTAATGGATTTCACTGACAATATTAGATTTTACATAAAATATTAAAGACCACAAAGGATTGTGTGATGGTGTCATAGGGCAAGATTCAAATACTTTAATATTGAAGACGTACTCCATGCTGTTGATAATGTTTCCTACTGTTTTTTGGCATGATTATTAAGGAGTAAAGCTAAAATGATTGAAAATAGTAAAATTTATCTTTTAAGGATTAAATATTTATAAAATGAGATATTATAAATGGAACAGATAAAAAAAGAAACGTGAAATATTATAAGAGGGACGGAGGGAGTATTAACGGAAGTTTTTGATTATCTTACAATTAAGATTATTTTAATTGATTGTATCTAACGTTAATGTATGTATTGACCTGGGAAGCATTAAGAAGATTCCTGAAATAGCAATGAAAGGTAGCATAATAAAATATTCTGGTATAATAAGAAACTAAAAGAGGGGAGCAATGAGTGATATGATTATATGATGGACGCGTGGAGTATGAGACGGTATTTTTGGAATGTGGCGGCACTTAATTACTGGTTAAAGATGAGTAATTAAAGAGCAAAATGCTATATATAGGTAGTGAGGTTAGCATAATAATAAGTAATTATGTTTGAGAGGTCACTAATCGAAGAGTTTAAGATGTTTCAAATGTTAAAACAGCCTATAGTAATTGCCTAAAGTGGTCAAGTTTAATGGCTGCTTAGTGATAGCCACGTAAAGGTACTTTTCTCTATATAGATAGCGTCGTCATATATAAGATCCCATACATTTATGAAGAATTTATAACAAATTATTCCTTTATTAGCATATACTCCCTTCCTATACAAATTAGGACTAATTACCACTAAATAATTCCTTAAATTTGTTAAATTTTCGATTTGCATACTAATTAAAGATTCTGATTGAAAATTCCTGACCTTTTTTCACTAATCTGATTTTGCACTTCAAAGATGATTTCCGGTCAAGTTAGTGCTGATACGGCATATATGTGGCAAAATTTGCATACTTGTCCCCAACATGACAGCATATTGAATCAGTGGTCATGCTAACATTTATAAGCAGTGCAATTTAATTGTTTTTTGCTTAGCCCTTTTTTCCGCGAAACAACGCGATTTCTCCCAATTTTTTCTCATATTTTCAGATTTTGGATTTCTAAAACTTGGTCTCCACTTGAAAACATATAAATACCTTTTCAAATCCAAACTCTAGCATACGACTAGCCACCAACTCATCTCTACAAACACTTTACACATTTACACACACTACATCCATCTCCTTCTTCCACCCACCAACCTAGAGAGAGAAAGTATGTTTGGAGGATAATTGAGAAGCAGACTTCAAGGATTTCACGAATGAAGCTCAAGACCAAGGAGAGGTCTCTATGAATATCTTGTTTACTTGTTTTCCTTTCATGTTTATCTTTGTTATGGAAATTTGCTTCTCAATATGATTAGTTAATTTTCCTATAATGGGGATTGGACTAGATGGGTTTGTAATGGATTGACATTTATTTTAGTTAATTATTGGTGGGTTTTATAATCTCTTTGTGTTCCTGCTTTGAATTGAATGTTGGAATGATTGATCACCATTTGAACATTTCTATTGTGTTGGTTCAACATCCGAGAGGGGAGAATCGATACTAGAATATGAATACGGAGCATAATATTGCAATAACCCGAGAGAGTGGATGGTGTTCTGAGGGTATTTTGATCCTAGGAGTTTTTGGGATATAAGTTAGCTATTGGTTGGAGACAACAATTCTAACTTGTAATCTACCACTTAGTACGAGAGGAGGCTTGAGTGAGGAAAGAATCACCCTAGATAATAAGGATTGTTAATAATTGATTATTGGAGTGATACCTCATTGCTAATCTATCGAAAGCTAGTCCCTAGAATAGCTTCATATCCATATTCTCCTCTTGTTTATTAGTTTGATTATTATTATTTAGAGTTTTTTCTTTTTTTTTTTTGCTATAGTTTAATCACCTCTTTAAATTTTGGGGGAAAATCTATTATACCCACTTTGAGAAGTGCAAAATGAAAAATACACACCCTTTATAAACAAGATGAATTTTACCCATTTACATGAAAGGGCCCACTAAGGCTGACACATTGTTTTTTGGTTCCTTCGGCTGACACGTTGACACAGTCAACTTGTGTTTTTTTTTTCCACCTTTGTCTTTGACCCCCCCGGTTTATAAGCAGTAAATATGTACCCCCACCTCACAAATTCCGCTCATCTTCTCCTGCTCATCATCTCCCTCATCTCGCTCTTCTTCCCTCTTCCCACACCTACTCATCCCGCTCCATAAATCCCACATCCCGCTCCACACCAACCATCCCGCTCCACTCTCTTCTCTCTAACTTAACAAATCCCGCTCCACTCTTTGTCAATCAAAAAATTCCAACAACAATATCGTGAAGTCGACGGCGTGAGTTTCACCTATTTTTTTCCACAATATGGCTAATTATGGAGATTTTAGTATTTTTAAATTTTTTTAATGCATTTGAATTTTAATCTGAGATTCATCTGTTACTTTTCAAAACTATGTAGGATCTATTTCTAAGAAATCCCGCTCGGCAAGCCCTAATTTTCTGAAAATTCTGCTCGAGCGGGATCTTACTTTTACGAGCGGGAAGTAGATTATAGTACACAAATCTATGTTTGATGTTTATCTATGGTTAATCCCGCTCGATAAAACCCTAAATAATAGTTTATCCCGCTGAAGGATATTCCACAACCGAGCGGGAAATGATTAATTCTCCCTATTAATTAATAATAATAGCGAATTACATGCCCTAGATCCCTAATTGGCTTTATTGTTGTTGTTTGGATCTAGTAGTGATTAATGGATACTAATAACCCTCGGTACTGTTGAATTTTTTAGATGTAGAATTAGGTCTTAATTTTTTCGTTTAACTTGTATATATTTATTATTATAAATCCCGCTTGATAAAGTGTTGATGGCCTAAATCCCGCTCGAGAAAGATATATGTTACCCGAGCAGAATTCTGTTATTTAACTAAGTTAGTTTATTTTTGTGCTTTCTGCATGATATCCCGTTCGAGTTGGTGTTCTTTGGGTGGTAATCCCGCTAAAGTGGGATTAAGTATAGCGAGCGGGATATAATTTAAATAATTTATAAATACTATATATAGTGTGATTTTAGTATTTGTTTTTTAATTTCAATTTTTATTCGTGAGACTATTAACCGGAAGTCCACAGTTAGCACGGCCTACATGCACATCGTTTTAGAAGACGTTGAGTCTACATTGATGCAGGTTGGGGGACAGGATCTCCTGGAGAGGTGGCTTGAAGGTTGTTTTAGCCACTTTACTTACTTGCAGCCGGGGCAGAAGTGCGCTATGGGCGTGCATCACGTATTGTCCCGTGAGATTTCGTATCCATTCGGCGAGCCACACGACATGTGGTTTCACATCAACGGGGCGAACTTTTATTTTTCTTCTGCGGAGTATGCCCTTATTACTGGATTGTCGTTCGGCTCGTTTGATTTCTGACCTTCAGACAATCACGACATACCGAATGTGCAAGTGTATCGGCGGTTGCCAACGACATGCCGATTAGTGTGGGGGACCTCCTGGATCGGTTTTGCCTGAGACGTGTGACATATCAGAGTGGACATCTATACTTGAAGGTTGTGCACGTGTTAGTTTTGTATATACTGCTGTTTGGTGTTGAATTGAAGAAGTATGTTGCGGATTGGGTGTGGAAGTTGGTGGACGATCTGGAAGCGTTTTCTCGGTTTCCTTGGGGCGCCTACACGTATTTGAATCTGAAGCACTACGTGAACAATATGCAGCGCATGGTCAAGTACCACTTCTACGGTGCAGCCTGGGCTTTCCACGTTTGGTCTTTGGAGGTGCTGCAAGACTTAGCCGCTGCAGTTGCGATCATTGATAACCCGGATGCACGGCCCAGATGCATTAGATGGAAGTTCAAGAAGATAAGTGGAACAGACCTTCAGCCATTATTTTCATTGTATGTATTTTTCTGTATTTGTTTTTATAATTGTATTTGTGTTTGATAAAATTTTTTGCACAGCAGGTTGGTCGATTCAACCCTTTTGTATCAGATGAAGCTGAAATGCAGAGTTTCTATTTTCAATCCACTCAGTTTCCAAATGCACTTGGAGTGGACTATGTAGTGCCGCGCAATCTGTTACGTGAAGGGGAACAGTTCCCCCGTTAGGCACGCGGGCCCATAGTAATTGATGATGAAGATGAGTATGAAAGACCTCCTCTAAGAAGAGCACAGAGACAGCGAGGTGGACAGAGGCAGCCTCTTACCAATGAACAGGCAGAGGCAGAGGATCGCTATCCTGAGTACCGAGAGCTACCTCACCGTCGAGACCACGGAAAGCGTGTTTGTCAGACAGGATCTTTATCCTCCAGTGGTTGGGCCGATCACGCCCAACGATCCAGTGATCGGAGCTGGATTCGATCAGAGATTGCCCTGGCAGAGGATCGCATTGTAGAGAAAGTGGAGCGAAGACTGTTCCCCAAGTCCAACCGCCCATTCCAATTCTTGCTGCATTTGATGTCAGCTGACTGTAATGCGGCAAAGGACAGTGAACTCGAGACCATTTCTCGGAGCCTACACCGATCAATTTTTGGTAAGCACCTTCGCTCTCCCGGCGGATGATGGTCATTACTTTATCAAAAATTGTTCGGCGATATGCAAATGCAATTTTTTTAAAACAAGTGGTAACTGTTTTTCTGTAACGGTTAATCTTCTGCAGCAAGTGATAGTAGCATAAACCATGAACTGCATTCGGAAAAACCTCCTTGATAGCGTTTATCTATCGAGGGATGGGCATCAGATACAATTAATGTATCATTCAATTCTCCATACGCAATTCTAAATCGGCTGAGGAACCACTTTCAAGATATATCATTCTCGATAGGGCCAACGCCAATCGCTAGAGGAAAGGTATGCTCGTTGGCATCCTTAATGATAGCGACAAACAAGATACCTCTATTCTTGCCCTTCAGATGAATACCATCAATTGCAATCACTGGCCTCATAATCAGTGGATAAGCAAGCCTACAAACATCGAAAGCTACAAACAAGTGTTCAAACTTCCCATCAATCCCAACTTGCAAATCAGTAATTATACCTGGATTCCATTCCATTAGCATGTGAAGATAGCCTGGCAACATCCGGAAGGAATTAACATATCCCCCGTATATGCTTTCTATCGCTACATGCCGTGCTCGCAGGGCCAAATCATAACGAATGGTGAACCCAAATTCGCTTTGCACCTCTTCTGTAATGCCCTTTGGCTCTATTATTTTACACTCCCTTCGTATTTTCCGAGAAACGTAGGCTGCAATCACATTCATGTGAATTTTTCTACGACCAACATGTCCTAGCTAGCGTGTGCATGCGTGATCGCCCGTAAACTTGGTAATTCTCCAAGCTTTTGATCTGCCACTTGATGATGCTTTGAGCTCGAAGGGACAAGATTCCATACGCCTGCAAATCCATCTGCGACGTTTTTTATCAGAGCCATCACATTTGTATTCTGCTCCAATCTCCATGTGCACAAGCCTGCTGCCACATTTAGAGTTGCTTTACTTTCAAAAACAGAACCAACAAATAAATCACCATCTTCTAGCGGGTCGTTTTCACGTACAACGATTAAGTTCGTTGCATTCACGGGATCACTGGAACTAACCAACTGCCTAGATCAATGGCTTCGTCATCTTCTTCAACGCGAATCCATGCTTCACGCTCCAACATATCTGATTCTATCATGGTTTCCTCTGTCATCTCTTCCGACGCATCACTGTCGGTTTCCCGCTTATATTCTTCATCCTGAGGACCAACTGCCTCATCATCATCGTCATCACCATCTGCATCTTCATCATCGTCAGAACCATCTGCTGTCTCTGGAACTTGAGTCGACGTGGATCCGAAATAATGTGTGGATGTCGATGCATAATTACTCCCAACGGGGTATGCATCATCAGTAAAAGTGGAGGAAAGTATTTGTCTTTGGATACGTTCCATTTCTTCATAATAATCACCACCAAACTCAGTCACGTATACGTTCGTGTATTGGTGAGTCATGAACACAGTTGCTTCTGTTTGCGTCACGCACAACTGATAAAAATCAACATCGGTGCTTAATGGGCACTTTACAGTACGTCCTATCTGATTCTTCGACAGATAATGCAACTCGTATTGTGTACTGAAGGAATTTGCACTCAATTAACAATCGATGGTGTACCTCAGGCCGGCGAGATTTCTTTCGACATCTACGAATTCATATCCGCCCGAGTATGTTCAACCAGACCATGTTCCTCCGTATTTGATAATAAAATAGTGATCCATCTACACAAAAGTACAAACACATAACAATTAATAAAATAACACAAAAATAACAAATCCCGCTCGCCAACCACATCAATTTTCTGCTCGAGCGGGATTAAAATTCACGAGCGGAAAATTGCATGGTACGAGTGAGAAATCCAAAAATTCAAATTCTAGAATTTGTTTGAGTCCTAATATACAAAATCCCTCTCGGCACACCTAAATCCCGCTCAAGCGTGACATTGGAAAATGAGCGGGAAATAACTATGCTCGAGCGTGGAATGGTTGATACCCATATTTGGAAATAATAAATTTCAATATTCGGAATAAAATCTACCACTTGCTATGTAATTTATACGTCATTCATATAAATTTCAATGTTTTAAATATTAAAGAGTCTCATTTTCTAATTTATTACGTACAATAAAAATTATGTGGACAAGAGAGGAAAATTACAAGGTTGGAAAAATACCTCAACTAATGTTGTTGTCAAAGATTGTTGCCCAGTTTCGAAAGTGATGAATTTCAAAGAATGTTCTTGTGGGTGTGTGAAAGAAATGTGTGCATGGTGAAATATATAGAGTTGTGAATGCTGTACATATTTTTTTTCCGCATTTCACGGAAAAATTGTACATTTTTCATGTGGTGAATTTATTTCTACATGCATAAATCAGCTTTAGTTATATCTCATGTCTGCACAAGCAAGTAATTCATGTCATGCTCCAGTCACCCATCATTGTGTACATTGACCAACTTTTCTGACATATCCCGCTCGGATATAACTAAATCCCGCTCGCCACGTGTCAAATCCCGCTCGATCGGGATAATACATCCCGCCCCACGCGCTGGCCAACCCGCGCGTGAGATCCACACGCCGCGCGTGGATCTCACGCCCCCTGTGTCTTTTCCTTTTTCTTTTTTTTTTCAGATTTTTCTTTCCGGTGGAGCCTTCGGCTTTGATTACTAAAATAAAGATAATCGTCGGGCAATAATTTGGATTTTTTCAGCTCGCTCTGAGGCCTTTGGCTCTCCTCGCTCGAATCTTGACCAAAGAAGAGCGGCAAAAAAAAAAAAAACAAACTGGTCAAAGGGGGTTGGCCCGAATTAGACGGATCGAGTCGGGTGGACGGGTGTTGCACGGTGCAAATGTTGCACCCAAATTTTTGTCAAAGAAAAAAAGGTCATAGTATGTAATACTCTTGAAAGAGAGAATATATTGCGTATATTAAAAGTTGGGGGAAGATTCTGGTCATCCGCAATAGAGGGAATGTGAATGGAATTAATTAATGCAAAAGGAGTAATACTTAAGGTTAAATTGGGCATTGAAAGGCAAACGGCAGTGAAAATGCAACATGTTAAAAAACCTTATATGACATCTATATTGAACACGAGGGAGTAATAAAGTTGTGTAACTACTGGTTAGTCCACCAATCTAGATTTTCTCTTTTCAAATATGCAATGTTTTAAAAACCGTATCTAACCGGTCGGTTCAACTGGTTTTGATCGGAAACTAGATCCTGTACCGATCTGGATAGCATTTATGAACCGATGGTCAGCCTAAATAATAGTCATTAAACCGGATGGACCGACAAGAACCGGATGAAACCGACGAGTCTAGGAAATCGGATGTGGTTTTAAGAAATCAGTCGGTTCAATGAATGTGCTATAATGTGCTAAAAATACCACACCAAGAGGGTTCGATCTCTCGACTTCTATGTTATTAGGCTATATCTAAGCCACTACACCAGAATTAATTGTTCTATTTAGAAATCTTTTAATTATTATAACAAGACGTTAAATTTACTTTTATAAGTTAATTATGAAACATCTTAGCACTACTTTTATATATTATTATTATTATTATTATTATTATTATTTATTGAATCATTGTTCAAAACTTCAAAGTGTCGAATCAATTGAACTATCACCCGAAGGCCTTATCAGTTCGAGCTCGGATTCGATTTTTAAAACATTGGTTAAAACAAAACAATAAAGTAGTAGTGGTTCTTTTTGGGTTGGCCCAAATGTCTCGTAGGTCTAGCCCAACCCATGGCAGCCCTCCTAAGTCCTACCCGTATATACACATACCGTTTCTCTCTCTTTGTGAGATTTTGTTTAAATTTAGGCTAGGAGTTATAAAATCTTATAGATGCCATATATGTATTAAATTTAGTATTTTATTTAATCTATTAAATCACACACTTATTTATACAAAATTTGTACCAAATACATACTAAACTTACCAAAGAAACTTTGGATACCGAATATGAGATTGAATCAATAGTCATTCTTTTTTGTTTTTGAACAAGGAGTATTCATATTTGGACAACAATTGTCCGGACAACAGTGACATATTTGTAATTAAATACTTTTTCAATTTTTTCCAATAATTAAATAATTAGTGTTTTATCTATAACACCATTTTCCAATTAATTGTATGCTAATTTCTAATATTAATTAAAATAAATTAATATCATGCACAAATTTTTAAAAAGTCGAAATATTAATTAAATTAAAAGATTAACATATAATTAGGTGGGAAAGGGTACTATATACAAAACACTAATTATATTAATTATTAAAAAAATTAAAAGACTATTTAATTACGAATATTACACCATTGTCCGGACAACTGTTGTCCAAATATCTTTATTCTTGAAGTTAGTCATTCTTACAAGCAAATCTTTTTCTCCAACATATCTATATATATATAGGGAAGAGATCAAATAGAAATGAAATCATACGTGTTAAATAGAAATAAATCTTACACGTCGATTTAGATAGATCTACGGTTTAAATTGATGATGATGTGTAATGTGTATTTCTTGTTATTTTTAAATAATAAAGGCTAGATTAGTATATTGTCACGCAGTTGTAACCGCCTCTTCCATAATTTGTGGGTCAAATGATTTTTATTTTATTTTATTTTGTATAAGCAAACTCATTTGGCTGTTGAACCTAGAATCTCGATAATTTATAAACTCAAAAATATATAACTATATAAGAGCATTTACTACGGATGTCGTTCGGCGGAGGCGAAGGGCGGTGTCGAAGCCTTCGACACACCCCCCCACTCGACACCACCTGGGTCGACGCCGTAGTGGCCCTTCGACATGGGGGTGTGTCGAAGGGTGAGGCGATGGCGATGTCGTTGTTTAGACACACCCTTCGACACCACTCCTTGCCACGCGGCGCCATGAGGAGAAGAAAGAGAAGTAACTGCTGTGGTGGATTCAATTTTTTTTTTTTTTTTTTTTGGTGACTTGCAGGCGCCGGCGAGAAGAAGAAGAAGAAGCAACAGTTTGAAGGAGAAAAACGGGGGTAGAGGGTGGGACCGGTGGGTAGTGGGCTTTTATTAGGTAGTTTTTTTCTTAATCAATTGATGATATATTATAATTAAGTATTAATAAAATTAAAATTAATAAAATAAATTTAAATTTTTTAATTGAATTAAGTAATTTTTTATAATATTTATTACAAATAAAAAAAACAATAAAATAAAATTTATTCAATCATTAAAATCACGTTTCCCAGTGCTTAGACCTAGGTCTTACTCAACCCCATTGATGTGGAGAAATCAACCTATGTCTAACTCAACACCACCAATCATTAAAATCACGCTTCCCAGTGCTTAAACCTAGGTCTTACTAGACACCCGCTGTAAGTGCTCTAATTTTGTTTAATTTCTTATTTGTATTGCATAGTATTATATAGTGCATAAATATTTTATTTTTGGGGATTGTATGTTCTGTTTTTATACTAAAATGTTATTGCATTACGGTTAGTGATATTTATTCACGGTTTAAATGTTATTACATATCATATGAACCAAAATAATTTTTTATTTGCACATGGATTGTGTTATTGTTTCTTTGTACATAAATTATTGCATATTATGTATTGGTATATTGTTTTTTATGTTATTGCATATTATATGCTGCAAAATAATTTATTATTTGGACATGGATTGTGTTACTGTTTCTTTTTATATATATTATTGCATAATATGTGTTAGTGTATTGTTTTTTATGTTATTACATATTATATGCTGCAAAATAATTTATTTTTTGAACATAAATTATAGTAATACGTACTGTTTCTTTGTACATATATATTGCATACTATGTGTTGACATATTATTTTTTTATGCACTAATGTAATGTTTTTTTATTGTTTGCACGAAATAGCGGGTTTTCGATAACAGAACAATTGTAACTCATGAAATAATTTTCTGATTAATCATTAATGGGGTTTATTATTGTTGCAAATTGTTTGCTATTTCTAAAAATATATATGGGGTTTCTTTCAGTTTTCTTTTCCTAATTAGCCACCTCAAATTTTCGTGGCGTGGAGATTTGATATGAAATCAAATAACCTTTATGCCCTTCCCGATTTGAGATTCAGTAAGATAAGAAATTTAATTGTAATATTACCGTCGATCTCCACCTTACATCTTAACTAAATCTATAGCCTATAATCATTTCTAGTTAACACATAGGGATTCATTTCTATTATAACCATCCCTTTTATATATATATATATACCTTCACGCAAAAAAAAAACTTAACCATCGTTTCTTCTACGAACTCACAACACCATTCATCTTCAACCTCTCTTCCTTCAAACCTTTCTCATTTCATAAAATTCCTTTTCCTTTTTTCCTTCCTCTTTCTTATCAAAATTAAACAAGGAAATAAGACAAAATAAATAAGGAGATATTTTTTTCCCAAAAGAAACCTAAAAAATGCGACGAAATCTGTTGTTGTGATGAAGTTCCAAGGCTCTGAACTTCCCATCGGGAAACCTCCACCACGAAGAAAAACATCAAAGCTTGCGCCGTTGATTGCCCTAATTATTCTCGTAACAATCCCTTTATATTACCCTTCAATAATAAACTCAACGAAGAAATCGCAGGAAACGACGTTGTCGCCTTCGTACAAGGATTTGGAGGATTCGATTAGGTTAACTTCCCATGTTGAAGATGCCCCTCCAAGTCAAACTCCTTGCTCCGTCGATTCCGACCAATGCCGCCACGAGAAAACCGGCAGCGACGACCGCCCCCTCGCCCCAGTCAGACAAAAAAATGAAAAGGTGCTGCCCCCCTACATATTAGATCATCGTATAGATAAAACAAAATATTATTTATTTCATAGACTTAAAGATTAAATAATATATATCTTTATCTAGAGTAATAATTTACTCGACCTCAGAGACTCATTAAATATTATGCAGGTTGGAATGTAATCCATATGATAAAGCTATATATGCTACAAACATAGGATACAAAGAGAACCAACAATAGAGTTTCAAATGTTACACATGATGTTAATAAACAAAGATAAGACTAGGGTAGCTAGGCTTAGATTTATAAAGTAACATGAGGTGATGTCATGAGGGTTTGTATTGATATAGAAGCAAAACCAGTAACATGATGTCATATCATCTTATCAAAAACTATTATAAACATCTTTAAAGTAACATGAGGGTTTGTCAAGTAATTACATAAATAACCTAGTATGTATCAATTATTTATCAAACTTACAGGCAATATATTTAATCAAAAATAGCATGTTGTTATTTATAAATTTTTTCGGAGTTGAATTAGGAGGATATATAAATGCTGCCAATATTTAATCAAAAATAGCATGTTGTTATTTTGGTACAAAGGCAAGAAGGAAGAGAATGAGACGGCCGCGAACTCATGATTCGAAGGCGGCGGCGCGTAAAGATAACGTGAGCGAGTCGATAAGCAGAGGTGACGATCAGATGAGCAATGGGGATCATGATAAGGTGCCGGCGATCATGAGCGGCCGGAGTAATGATAGCTATGGTGGGATGATACGATCGCGAGTTTCCGAGGAGGGGCAGTGCGACTTGTTTTCCGGCGAATGGGTGCCTAATCCCGACGGCCCGTATTATACCAACGACACCTGCTACGCAATTCAGGAGCACCAGAATTGCCTCAAGTTCGGGCGGCCCGATAGGGGTTTCTTGAAGTGGAGGTGGAAGCCTGATGACTGTGAGCTTCCCGTTGTCGACCCCCACCTATTTCTGCACCTCGTTGGGGGCAAATCCTTAGCTTTTGTCGGCGATTCCGTGGCCAGAAATCATATGCAGTCTTTGATTTGCCTCTTGTCCACGGTAAGTATATATGATATGATCATATGTGCCTCCTTCTCCTTCTCCTTCTCCTTCTAGCTAGGGTTGACAAATAAGTCAGATCCTGGTTTGAATTCCATCTATATTTTTGGATAGATGCACTTAAAATAGCTAGGGATGCGAATAGCAAGGGTTGAGGGTTGCGAGATAGTGAGTGTTGAGATTACTGGTTTGAATTCACCAATATTTTTAGTCCGGTGCACCAAAAATGGCTAGGGTTGCGAAATAGTAGGGTGGTGAGATCATGGTTTGAATTTCACTAATATTTTTAATTGATATCAACAATGCACCAAAAATGAAAAAAAAAATTGAATACTACTCCTTCCGTCCCAATAGCAAGGTCACACTTTACTTTTTCATTTGTTCCATTAGCATAATCCCATACCAAATAATAAAGAAATTATTAATTCTAGTATATTCGAATTAAGAATGTTTATTATTTCCCTAAAAAAATTAATAATTTATTAATGATAATGAATTGCAGGTTGCAAATCCAGTAGACATGTCGGACCCAGTGGATCAAAATAGACGGTACGAATACAGGGAACACGACTTCAACGTATCGATGTTTTGGTCGCCTTATCTAGTGAAAACCCAAAAAACTGACCCTAACGATGATAAGCGTCCCTACAAACTCTACCTCGACGAATTCGACCCCCACTGGTCCACCAAAATCGCGCTTTTCGACTACGTCGTCATCTCCGCCGGCCATTGGTTTTTCCGGCCGACCTACTTCTACCTCGACCGCCGCCTCGTCGGCTGCCTCTACTGCCCGGAGCCTAACGTCAACCACCTCACTTCCTACTTCAGCTACCGCCGCGCCTTCCGCACGGCCTTCCGCGCCATCAACGACGCCAGATTCGGCGGCGTGACGTTCCTCAGGACCTACGCGCCGTCACATTTCGAGGGGGCGGCGTGGGACAAGGGCGGCGACTGCGCCCGGACAAGGCCGTACCGGAGGAGCGAGGTTGCGCTGGAGGATTATAGTTTGGAGATGTATTTGATACAGTTGGAGGAGCTGAGAATTGCACAGAGGGCGGGGAGGAGAAGTGGAGTGAAGTTTAGGCTATTTGATGCCACGGTGGCGATGCTGTTGCGGCCGGACGGCCATCCCAGTAAATATGGGCATTGGCCGGTGGTCGATCACTCATTTGCTAATGATTGTGTGCATTGGTGTTTGCCTGGACCCATTGATGCGTGGAATGATTTTTTGCAGGAGTTGTTGAAGAGGGAGATAGGAGGAAGAGATCAAAGATACATAGATAATTAAGACTATTGTATGTATCTTAATTAATTAGTACTAGCTAGTATATTTTATACCATTAATTATACATTTTTCACTTGGTGGGTTAGCTTTTAAATACTACTATCATACTAAACTTATTGACAATGTTTTTAATGAGAAACTTTATATGTTTTGAGACAATATTTTCTCATGTGAACGAACTATAATTTGCCTTTGGAATTTCGACATTTTTGCCGTCAATTGGCTTGCTTATGCAGGCACCTATTCCCTCTCGTCTACACATTAACTAGGTTAATAATAAGTAAGTCGTAATTACTAGTTAAAAGTTTGATATATACTTTTTTTTGTAGGATAGTTAAAAGTTTGATATGACTTCCTTCAAAAAGAAAAAAAGAAGTTTGATATGACACAAGGAATTTTAGAAACATTCTTACCATATACCAATATTAATAGAGCATTATGTAGTAACTAGTAAACGGATGTGTATAATGAGCTCAAATATGAATTTATATTATAACAAATTGAAAAAGACGTAATACACGATTGGACGAGTGGTAAATACTACCCACCAAGGTAGTATCATTGAGTCTGTTAAAAGAAGATCGGAATTTCAATCGAGAACTCGCCAAGAAACAACTCACACATGCAAGAAATAAAAGAGGCAACAGTTTACGTGGTTCGGCCAAAGAAAAGCATACGTCCATGGAGGGTTAATCACAGATCTTATTCACACCGGAGATGGCGAGCTTACACACTGAAAACTCTCTCTCTAGGTTTACAGTAACCGCTCTCTCTCAATCTCCCTAATCTCTCAACTTAGATCTCACAGCAAGGATGAAGAATAAATTACCATGTAATGAATCTACACAAGATTACAGACTATATACAATCTCAACAACTAATCACAATCATAGAAGATAAACGATGTAGATCAGTCCTTAACTACATGTATTGGCCGTTTTAACCGACTCAATCTTTTCATGCAGCCAACTCCTTCAACTCTTGAATAATTGCAGAATAGTCCTTGTGCATCTTTGTAGTCATACCCTCACAGAGTCATTAACACTCAACTCACAAAAATTCATAAAATATTTTTAGATTTAAGGTTGATGGTAGGCCTAAATCGCAGGCCATTAGTTTTTTTTTTTGTTTTATTCGTGGTCATCGAATGATTTTTATATAGGTTAATAAATAATGATTTGACATACTTTTCTTTTATTGGTACTTCTGATCTGATGCCACCACTTATTGACAAAAGCGTTTTTGAAAATGAGCTTGTAATTTTTTATTTTGAACTTATATTTAAAGTTAAAGTACTGCACATGATAGATTCGAATTTAAGATTTTTTACCTTGACATTAGTTACACTAATTTTAGTCCATTATATGCATAATATTTCCATATCTTGAAGCTATTACACTCATTACGCAATTCCATGTAATATTGCACTCCTTCCACTCATTCATATGTGAGAATGTATTTTAAATAGTCTTTTATAAAACATACAAGTTTTTGCACTCATTCATAAGACTATAAGTTTTCTATACCAAAATCACTTAAAAGACTAAAATACCCTTACTTTTGATAAAAAAATTAAAAAAGACAAAAAATTGACTTTTTTTTTTCCGCAGGTTTCTCTCTCTCTCTCTTTCTCTTTCTTCTTCCTCTAATAAACCCTAAACCAAAATAATATCACCAACCAACTTTGATGACATTAAATTTTGAACAATGCTCATTTATGTTTTGGAAGAGAGGTTGTTTGCTCTCATTAAACACACAACAACTAATGTAATTGTGTAGTGCAAAATTCTCAAACACACGAAGTTGAAACTAACGACATAGAGAAGAAGAGAGAAGTGGGTCTCTAAGAAAAAAAATCACGATAGTTAAAAAGAAGAAGGAGGTAAATTTCAAACGGAAGGCTTTCGTGTTTCGGGTAGAAAGAAGGTATACAACTATATTCACCACGTAAACTATGATTTTTTCGACGAGTTTTTATACCCACGATGGACTCATTTTTGCAGAAGATGGTAGAAAATTTTCATGTACATGAATTATATGTTGATATTTAATCATAAGAGAGTATATTTGCATGTTTAGGAACGTTTTTAGAAGTAAAATAGTCGTAAAAATATATCCCTATCGTGTGTATGAGAATTCTGTATTTTCTGGGCCCGTTTTTCGCAACTCACGATGGGGATATCCACGATGGCTGAGTGGCTTGCCACCGTGGAGACCCACGATGGCTATACACGATGGCAACCCACGATAGGGATACCCACGATGGCCATAGTGGGTTGCCACCGTGTGTTGCCACACACTCACGAGGCAACCCACGATGGTCCATCGTGGGTTATCCCATCATGGGTTGCCCCACCGTGGGTTTGCGAAAAGGTGCCCACGGTGAACACACGGTGGTTACCACCGTGGCAACCAACGATCGTGTGTGTATCCATCGTGGGTAGGCAGTAGATGCATTAGAAACGTGTTCGATCGAATTTTTTTATAATTTGTTGGTTATTTTGTATTTTTCAGATGTCGTGGCAACGTGTTTTGATACATCACAGTGGTCGTTGGGATCTATCAAGTTATATAGATGGGGATTATTTTTTTGTCTTCATTGATAGTGCCACAGTGAACCGTGCAAGCCTTGTTGAACTTATTGGAGAAGGATTTGGAAATATAAATCCGACCGACTACACGTTGTGGTACTTGACATGCATGACCAACGGAAACAAAGTAAAAGTTTTATTGCGAAGTGATATCGAGTTACTGCGGATGTTAATTGAACAAAAAGACGATCCGGAGGTTTACATTGATTACGGCGGCTCATCCGCCCCCGGGGTTAACTTTGGTGGTAACAGCTCTGGATTTGAGCACCACGACATTGACAACCGCATGCCCTACTCACATGAGCAATATGAAAACGATGAGGAAGATGAGGATGAAGATTGTGACTACGACGAAAATGAAGAAGATGAGGCGAGTTCCTCCGAAGATGAAGAAGATGATCGTCGTAAAGAATTACTTGATTCGCTATCTATTGATTTTATTGCTTGGATGCGACAGCCGGCACAAATGGACAGGGTTTTTGGTCATCGGAACTTGACATCGGACCATCAGTCCGAACGCGAGACTGAGCATTTGCGCGCAATGCGCAATTGGATCATTCCATTCCCCGATGCTGACAGCGCAGGGAGATTAGGCTGGGTCGAGCAACCACCACCAGTGCTTGGGGAACTCGAAGTGGGGGCCTTATTTAGGTCCAAGAAAGACTTGAAGATTACTGTTGGAATGTATCATCTAGAGAACTTTTTGGAGTGTAGATCGAAACGTTCTGCTCGCAATCGTACGACGTTCCTTTGCAAGACTGGCAGAAAGAATTGCAGCTTTAAGATTTGTGCTGTTGAGGGCGGCAAGATTTGGAGAATTACTAAGTTATCTCTGGATCACACCTGTCACCATGATTTGAATCGTGCTGCTGCACGGTCGCTATCTTCTGATGTTGCTGCATTTTATTTTGCCAAGAGATTGACCGGCGAGGCGGTTACGTTGAAGCTAAGGGAGATGATGGAAGAGATGCGTAGAGTGTTTGGTATTAACATTCTATACAGTTTTGCTCTCCGGACGAGAAACATAGCCATAGAAAATACGTACGGCGACCACATCCCGTCGTATCAGAAGATCCCATCATATCTATATTTGTTGAAGCAGCATAACTCGGGAACTGTTTATGACTTGGAGATGATCGTCGAGGGCTCGCTATGTCACTTATTTGTGGCACTCAGACAGAGTATTCGAGCGTTTGATAAGTGTCTATGGCCGGTGCTTGTAGTGGACGGTACCTTAAGGGAAAGAACCGAGGAATTTTATTTGTAGCCGTCACGCTGGATGGGAACAACCATGTCTTCCCTCTTGCAATTGACCTCGGTCCCAAGGAGAATGATGAGACGTGGGTATATTTTCTCTCCAACCTGCACAGATGCTACAACCCTCCAGATGATTTACTGATTGTGAGTGACCAGCATTTGAGTATTAGGAATGCAGTTCGAGCCGTCTACCCGAATGCATTCCACGGGTTGTGCTACCACCACCTTCAGAAAAATCTCACGCCCTACGGAAAGCACGTAGCCACTATATTCCAAGCTCCAGCATATTGTAATCATCACGAAGAGTTCGACGATTTGTTCTCAAAACTGCATCAAGTGAGCCCCAACGGAGCTCACATACGGTTTTCTGACATTGGACCGGAGAGGTGGGCTAAGTGTAAGTGTCCGGTCCGATGCTATGACTTCTTGACATCCAATTATGCCGAATATTTGAACTCTCGTATGCTATGGGCGAGGCGTCTTCCGGTGCACTTGATGATTGAGATGTACCGTTTCATTGTAGAGAAATTGTCCGATGAGCATCGAGAAGAAGCTGCATCGAGAGATCTTGAGTTGACAGAGAACGCATTGGAAAAACTTTCTTTATCCGTGCAACACGGTACCTGCCTTGCAGCTCGAGGTAACACCACCACACATGTTTACAGGGTTGAAGAAAGAAAAGTTTCTTATAATGTTGATCTAAGAACCTGGACATGTACGTGCCGAGCGTGGGATTTAGATTTGATTCCATGTCGCCATGCTGTTGCCGCTATACGGTAACATGTTCAATTACTAAATATTGTTTGGTTGCACGAACTTTCATTTAGCTTAGCCTTTCCATATGTTGAAATTGTCGTCATTTTCTTATTTAACAGGCGTGCATGTAACGGTTTATCTGTGTACGATTTTGTAAGTCGTTATTTCAAACATGAGACATTTAGAGAGACTTACATAGAGCATATTAACCCAATACCGCATCCAGATAAGTGGGTTGTGCCTCCGGAGATCTCCTCAATCATTTGTCTTTCTATGGATGAGGTACGTCAGGCTGGGCGGCCAAAAAATAGTCGTGCACGATCCACAGTAGAAAATTTGGTGAGACGTCCCCAAGTATGCGGTAGGTGTTATGGAAGAGGCCACAACAAAAAGACTTGCACAGCATCCATCCCGTTCAGTGGTGTTGACTTGAATAACCCCCCTGAAGATACAGAAGAGGCCGAAGGAGAACAGGTAAGGCAAAGGCGTCGGCGGAAGAAAAAGTGTAGCATTTGTCGTCTTGATGATCATGATGCGAGGAAATGTCCCTATCGTGAAACGTAAATATGTCTTTTTTTGTTGTTGTTTAAGATGAATTTATGATTTGTATTGGGAGAGAAAACATAACTAAATTCTCATTTTTATTAATATTTGAACTTATTTTATATGTTATTTGAACTTGTTTAAGATGTGAGTGAGTATACTTGAATGAGGTTGAAAATAGTAGGTGAAAAAACATGACTCCATGGATACCCACGATGGGCAGCTCACTATGGTGGCCATCGTGGGCAGCCCACGATGGGGTGCCCACGATGGCAACCCACTATGGTGGCCATCGGGAGCAGCCCACTATGGTGCCCATCGTGGGCAGCCCACGATGGGGTGCCCACGATGGCAGCCCACGATGGTAGCCATCGTGGGCACGGTGGTGAGCAGCCACCGTAGGCACAAGAACATGCATGAATTTCATTTTTTGTTTAATTCCTTTTTCGATTTTGTTGTTTAGTGCTTCTATAATAGCTTATTATTCAATTTAAAACTACTTAACAACATAATCCAAACACCCACACGTGACCTTCATATAACTCATTAATAAATCAGGTACTTCGTACGAACGTTGAAGTTAGTGATATATAACCATTATCAAGAGAATCTCAACACTATACCTATATTATATGATACATTTTGTTAATTCAATGATTAGTATTTCAATATGTTACATTTCGTGCAAAATATAACTTATACTATACGTACAGTGATGGGATTCTCTTGATAATAGTTATGTATCACTAACTTCAACGTTCGTACGAAGTATACCTGATTTACTAATGAATTAGATGAAGGTCACGTGTGGGTGTTTGGATTATGTTGTTAAGTAGTTTTAAATTGAAAAATAAGCTATTATAGAAGCACTAAACAACTAAATCGAAGAAGGAATCGAATAAAAAATGAAATTCACACATGTTCTTGTGCCCACGGTGGCTGCTCACCACCGTGCCCACGATGGCTACCATCGTGGGCTGCTCACGATGGCCACCATAGTGGGTTGCCATCGTGGGCAGCACTCGATGGCCACCATCGTAGGCACCCATCGTGGGTTTGGCCATCGTGGGTATCTAGGGAGTCTTTTTTTCATCTGCTATTTTCAACATCATTCTCACATCTTAAACAAGCAAGTTCAAATAAGTTCAAATATTTACAAAAATTAGAATTTAGTTATGCCTTTTCTCCCACAACGAACCCTCTACTCCTAACCAAAATATTCTAGTTGCAACAAATAACCTATACTTCTCAATGTATTTATCATCAATTGACACATTACGATGTGTCGATGTTAAATTGATGAGACGATCAACATACATAAGGTAGTATGGGCCACAACTTGTCCCATCGGTCTGGATGAATTGCTTCTCCTCGGGCATCTTAATAAGGAACGGAGGGGTTTTGAGCCTTTGCCTGTGGGAATTTTGCTCCCAGTAACCTGATGCGAGCAACAATCGAGGTAAGAGATCGGTCACACACTGTAATTGCTCCTCGCGCACGTTCGTGTCCCTGTGATGGATCATGGTCGAGTCATACAGCTCGACAGTCCAATCCTTCAGAAAAATGCGTATCGTGATCCAATGATTTCCCCCGACATTGCACACTATTATGACATGTACACGACAAGGAACAATTTAACTATATTAAAAAACATAAATTATAGTAAACTACAAATAAGAAATTATTTTAAAATATAATAACTTACATGGTTAGCTTGCCACCAAGCCGTTGCTAATTCATTTTCTATGTCATCAACCATTTGTATAAGACCATGAGGTACGCGCCAATTAGTATGTAGTCTAAGCCCGGGAGGAATTTTCTTTCTTTAGCCATTAGCATCAATAGGGTACAACCTATCCCACTCATTTCGCAAAGAATTCTAGTAATACAACGAAAAATTACATAAATAAAAAAGAATATTAATATAATCAAGAAATCAAAATTTACATAAATCGAAAAGAAATACTTACATAGAAGCCAGTGCCGACTATAACGGTGGTTGCTTCACATACTCCATCAGCTGTCAACCTATCTAAATGTCTCACCTTGAATTTCATATAGTTTAGGTACAGCTCTATCTCCTGCAATGTTATTTAATTTTGTTAGTTATAATATACAAATAAGTTTGAATTATTGTAATTTAAGATAGAATTGTACCTCTGCCCACATCATTTGTCGAGAATTCTCCAGACGATCAAAAACAGATTGCACAACAACGTGGTCAATCGCCTTAATTGTGATTATAGCATCCTCTCCTGATTTTCTATGCTTCTTGTACATACGCTTCAACCTCTTCACGGCCTTTTGAGTCATGGCAAAATAAGGCGACTGTATGGCGACAGACGGTCTCGTCTTACGACGACCTTGCAAGCCCTCTCGCTCCGCCAATTCGTAATCTTGCTCAGCAGACTCCTCGTCAGAGGATGATGACCACTCAATATTAACAGGTGAAACTTGCCGTCTGGGCTGCTCGTGTGTGGTGTCCTCCACAGTAGGAAAAAACGGCTGCTCCTGCTGGTACTGAGGCTGGTAGGGAATTTGCTGCTCATGTGGGGTGAACTCGGCAGTAGGAAAAAATGGCTGCTCCTGCTGGTACTCAGGCTGGTAGAGAATTTGCTGCTCATGTGAAGTGAACTCGGCAGTAGGAAAAAGGTGGTTGCTGCTGCCGTCGCCTGGAAACACTGACTGCTGCTGCCAGATAGGAGGTCGAAACATCGGAGGCTGCCACGTCGGAAGGTCGTACCGATGCAGCGGTCTACTGCTGTAGCCGAAGAACATCGGCTGCTGCTGCTGGTGGGCAGGCTGATACCCCCACGGCTGCTCAGGTGGCTCGCATTGGTGGGGTATAAGGTCAAAGGACTGCCCTAACAGGTGGTGCATCGGCTGCTCGGTACGCTCAGGGATGTGAGGAGAGTGGTGACTGTCCCGACTGTGCTGTTCCTATAGAGATGCAGCTGCAGAGTGAGAGGCGGGTCCGGAAACCTCCGATGTGTGCTACAAACCTCTGCAGAGTGACGGTGTGGCTCCCAACAGACTGCTGTGGAGGGCTCCTAGATCGTCTGTGTCTCGGACCGAAATACTCTTTCACCTGAGCAAAGAGCTTCTGGGAAAAGGTAGCAAAGAAGCCCTTGTCAGACTCGTCCATCAAGACCGTCCTCAGCCGGCGATCTAAGTAGTCGTCTGTGTCGTCCTTCGCGTGGTCAGGACAAGGACGTCCGTGGACACAACACACTCTGTCTTCGGGTCTCTCCTGATAGACCGGCTCTGCTGTCTCAGCTGTAATTACTGGTGGTGGTGGTGGTGGTGGGGTGCTCTGTCGGAGTCGTTTTGGGATTTTCTGTGCCGATGGAGTCGGTTTAATTATCTTCCCCACCACCTCCGCAGTCTTCACCAACTTTCCCTTCTTTTTCACCTTTTTCGGGGAAACCTTTTCTGTATTCTTCTCTGTTAATTTTCTCGGAGGTTCCCAGTGTACATGATACACCGAGTCAAGACTGAACCAATACAGCTCGTCCATGTCTTCTGCAAGAATAGGCATCGTGTTATGTATGACAATACCCTAAACAAGTTATGTAAAATTATTATTAGATCACAAATTAAACATGTAATATAAATGATAAAATATTATAAAAATAAAGGCAAGGCACGTCCCTCTCTCTCGAAGAAGGTGCTGAAATCTGCTTTAAGACATCTCGTAGTCCACATAAAACATCGAGGAACTCTAACGATGGCTGATCGGGTTCCACAGTTCCGTCCCAACAGTGGAATACACTCGTAAGACCAAATTTGTAAAACTCAAATCGGTCCGTAAAAGTGATAAGTTCCAATGTCACATTGGTTGGGATTCTTGGCGGTGTTGTTGATGTAGTAAGTCAATGCCTGATATGTGTAATCACCCCACGGAAATTGTTCCCAACTTTCCGGATCCTCAACTAATGCCCATGCCCATTCCTCGACATCCATATTATGGTCCCGACACAGGAGAAATCGGTAGTAAAGTAAGAGCTTAGCTACCTTCACATAGTCTTCGAGGTTGTCTCTCAACTCTAAATCTTTAAACATATTATGCATTTCTATGACTTTAGTTTTGCAGCCTTTGAATACTCTAGGGAAAAGACTGTCAGGCCGGAGAAGATGTCTCGCATTTGGGTCGAAATTTGTCCTTCTGAAATTCAATCCAATAATACACGTAAAGTCGCGTGCTGTGAAGCGGAGGGTTCTCCCGAAAATTTGGAACCACGTCTCATTCGCGGGGATCTCACTACCACTCAACTGACGGGCCAATAAGTGACTGTTTGTACTTCCAAGCCTCTTATGTTTAATGAAACGGCCAACAATTCCCGCCGTAAATTCATCATACACTTCTTGATACCATCGTGGATTGTGCGTGAAGTGCCGAAATACCTTCGGTATTTCTTTAAATAGGATCTCACGACAATATATATTTATTAATTTGTTATGATGATGCAATCCAGGTCCCATCCAATCACAATCGGGCTGCAATATAAACACATAAACTATAAGAAAAGAAGTTCGATCGCTCAAACCAACAAAATCACAAAACACAAAGCCAATAAAACAGTCCTGGACACCCACGATGGGGTTGTCCACGATGGGGCAACCCACGACGGGGCTGCCCACGACGGGGCAACCACGACGGCGTGCCCACGACGGTGTGCCCACGACGGTGTGTCCACGATGGGGCTTCCCACGATAGGTGCCATCGTGGGTACATAAACACCCACCGTGGGTAGCCCGTTTTTCACCTTCAAACCCCAATTTTTATCAACAAATCTTAGATATAATACTTCTAATGCTTATAAAATCAAGTACATTGTTCTTATATTCAATAAATCGAACATAAACACACACTTAGAAGCATATATTTTGCAAACCCAAAATTTAATTTCGTGTGGAATTTTAGCACTAACCGGTGGTTCGTTGTTGACGAGTCGTACTTCCTCCTCGCCGGAGGTAGATGTCGACTCCCCATGGTGGTCGGATTGGTCACTCATTGCCAACGTGTGTTTGTGTGGGTGTGTGCCATCGAGGGTTGAGAGAGAGGGAGAGGGAGAGGGAGAGAGAGAGAGAGAGAGAGAGAGAGAGAGAGAGAGAGAGATGTGTGGTGGGGTAGTGGGGGGGAGGGGACGATAGCGATAGATAGGGTTTTTTTTTGTCTTTTTCTTATTTGTTTATTTAAAATAAGGGTATTTTAGTCTTTTAAGTGATTTTGGTATAGAAAACTTATACTCTTATAAAAGAGTGTAAAAAACTTCTACTTTTTATCAAAAGGTATTTATAAAGAGTTTGCTCCATTCATATTGTATCATTCCTTATTTAGGTGCCTTACTTATATTGTCAACTTTCAAATAAGAAAAAATTTTATTCTTTAAAATCTTTTAAAAGTGATGGAACCTATCCATTTCTATCTTTTTACTCTTATTCTTAATTTTCGTGCTTAATAGTAAAATGATCATTTCAGTGGGTTGGAGAGAGTATATATATAACGATCTTTTATGATATAATTTACAATTTATTTTTGAAAATATTACAATTAATTTTGAGAAAATACAATTCACCATTTTGTCATTATTATTCTTATGAATTTAATAATGTGACGCATCGTCATCGTCGAATCCCCAAGATTTTCAAGCCTAGCCCAATGCGTCTTTCTAAACTATTCTAGGAAAATAGAATTTGGATGTGACCCTTAACCTGCAATTAACCCCTAATATATTAATTCTAAAAATATTGAAAGTTAGTTACTTTTGAATTGTAGTTTTAAACTTTTAAATTTAAATCAGGTTTTTACTTAAACTATTAAAACAAATAGTGGGCTGTATCCGCAGCCGTGGTGGAGTCCGGCCCCATCTAGAAATTGATCAAATACTAGTGTATATGTATCTCCAGTTCATTTCTGCAAGCTGTTTTTTTCCATGATTTTCTTTAATTTGTCTTCTTCTGGAGTCGAGCTCAAACATACACTCCAAAAGCAAAATATATATGTCCTCGCTCTCTATTCCAAATTAATTAATTAGTTCCACTTGCTCTATCACATGCATCTCCTACTAGCTAGCTAGTTCGTAGTTACATCACAAAATGCAATCTAAGCTCTCATTATTAGCCAAAATATAAGAAAATATGATACAAAGTTCGAACTAATAATAACGTATCATTCATATCCCCAGCGACCTCTCGATTTTATTCCATAGTTTTCCAAAACATACCCCCTACCCCTCCCTCTCTCTCTCTCTCTCTCTCTCTCTCTATCTCTCTCTCTCTCTCTCTCTCTCTCTCTCTCACACACACACACACGCATACGTACACAGACAAACACACAGTATTACTTACAGTACTATATATATGTAGTACACTACACGCGCGCACAGACTGATCACAGACAGACACTAAACATCAAATAAAGCCCATCTTTTGTTGCTGAAAACATTTCTCAACTACCCATCCATCCATTTCCCCATAGCTGCAAACTCAACCAACTTAAATTTTTGAAGCTCCAAAAGCATAAATGGAGCTTCGGAAAAACCGTAGTAGTAATTATCTGAACAGAAAAACAAAGATTATTTCAATACTGACAGCGGCAGCAGTAATCCTTGTGGTGGCAATCCGTCTGAGTTATCCGGGGCCTCATCACTACTCTCCTCAACCAACAACACGAGCGCCGTCAAACAATAATCCGCCAGCAGAAGATATCAAGATCGTCGACGGTCATGACAAATGCGATATCTTCAGCGGGGAATGGATCCCCAATCCGGATGCTCCATATTACACGAATACGACGTGTTGGGCTATCCATGAACACCAAAACTGCATGAAATATGGGCGACCCGACTCCGACTTCATGAAGTGGAGGTGGAAACCCGACGGCTGCGATTTGCCCCTTTTCAACCCGTTTCAGTTCTTGGATATCGTCCGGGGCAAATCCTTGGCCTTCATCGGAGATTCAGTCGGCAGAAATCAAATGCAGTCTATGATCTGCCTCTTGTCCCGGGTATGTTCTCTACTTTTATCTTCTATTTCAATATTATTTCTATATATTTTTGGATAGTCTTTTTCTTTTCCTTTTTTTTTTTTTTGAGGATGGATAGTCTTTTTTAATTGGGATGAAACAAATCTTGCATACCACATAACATGTGATTCTGTGCATTGCATATATCCATATATACACATGGAAATAATCAAGGATTAATTACGCTTTTACAATCTAATTTTTAGGATTAAAAAATGTACATTCGGATTTGACACATTACTAGATAGAAAATAATAACATAGACCTATCATATTAAGGATCATTTTCTCATACTTGGATTCCAACCATAATTCATTATTGGAAAGTCGATACATCGGTTCAGTCTAGACTTGAAAATTCAATACATAATTTATTGATGATTGTTATGCCAAAGCCAAAGAAGTGTTCTATTTTTTAGAATTGGTGCTAAAAAACAAAGAAAATTGGAGCAAAATTGTGGGTTTAAAAGTGTAATTATTAACCTATAACTAGAAACTATATTATTTCCTTTTCTTGTTGGTGTTTTGGTTATACATAGTTAACATGTGGAGTTCAAATTATGTAAATAAGTTAATGGGTTAGTTTACCTAAGGCGGGCAATCTTGATTCTTGACCTCATAAAGGTCTCTCTCAAATTTGATTAGTTAGGTAAATTATGGAAAATTATTGGCATAATTATTAAAAGTTGCAATCATCATGCAATTAGCCAGCTAAGACACAATATATATTATTTAATTTGCAGGAAATAAAAGCTGAAAAGACTATGGATATACATATATGCATTCTTGATTCTTTTCCATAGTCTCTCGACCCTATCTCATAATCATTCTTAATTATTTCATTTAATTAGCGCGACTTCACGTGTACTATATGATTATGTTACTATCATACTATTATACAATACAATGTATATTTAATTTGTGGATCAAAATACGTTATTGGACAAAGATAACAGTATGCTTTTTCAGAATTCAGATGGTTTATTATTAAATAGGATAGCTTTATAGCTAGCTAGTGATCTAAAATTCGAATTCTAGTAAAGGTATAAGGTATTTACTCGTAAGTAGCCCGTCGAGACTCGACGGGATATAATTTTATATTTTTATTTAAATAATATATTTTAAAAATATTTTTTTTCGTAAATAATACTATTTTATTTCATCAATGAGAGCAAGGGAAGAAATACAAACATCTTGTAAACAACAAAAATCAATCACATTATTATAATTTTGAAAAAACTTGTTTTTCTCTCAACACTTCTCCCTCACTCTCTCTATAATTTTTCGCCAGAGACTGACTTATATTTAAAAATAGTTTTATATTTTATTTAGAAGTTGTTATGTTGTTTACGTTCATTATAAACCAAACTTAGTAAATTAATTATATTTCACGTATCAAAATTTATAATTATGAATGACAATAAATCAGATACTTATTCATCATGTATTTTTCAAATCTAAATTTGTTAAGAATTTTTTTTACATCTCGATTAAAATAGTGACTTATTGTATATACTCGTCGCAAACCTGTTGGGTAATAATACTCGATAAATTTCTGAACACTACAAAGTTAATATTAACTAAAATAGCAAAAAATTTTCTTTTTATGTCTATTTGAATCGTCTCGTTGGTTTATAGTACATTGATATCTCTAATTTTAGCCAAAATCCGAGATAAATATATTTGCATTTTCATTCTTTGTTTTTCAAATCTAAATTTATTTAGAATTTTTCTACATCTCCATTAAATTTATGACTTTATTGTATATACCCGTCGCAGACCTGTTGAGGAGTACTCGATAAAAATCTGAACACTACAAAGATAATATCAATCAAAATTAGTCAAAATAGTTCTTTTTATGTTTATGATATATTTACATTTGCAAAAAAATATGTCTATTTAAATTATCTTGCTGGTTTGAATCGTCTCGTTAGCTTGAATTTATTTATTTTCAAATTTAAATTTGTTTAAAATTTTTCTACACTTTATTGTATATAACCGTCGCAAACCTATTGGCTAATAGTACTCGACAAAAATATGAACTTCACAAAGTTAATACTACTATTAACTAAAAATAGTAAAAATTATTCTTTTTTATAAGCATCTCGTTGGTTTGAATTGTCTCGTTGGTTTATGGTAAATTGATATCTCTAATCTTAGCTAAAGGCTGATAAAAATATATTTACATGTTTAGGATTTTTTTTTCTTTATTTAGTTATTTATTCATACATTAAATTTAATGTGATATGAGTAGTATTTTTATCAGATACTAATCGAAGAGTTTAGGAAAATATGAATGAAAGATGTATAGAACTTCATGTCGATATGTTGATTAGATATATTTATTTAGTTTTCGTAGAGATTTTCGATTACAAAATTTCTATTAGCCTCTGAAATGCTAATTTGTTATTGTGTTGCTCTAAATTTAATTAGTGTCGCTATTTGTAGACAAACATACAAAATAATTTATATTTTTTCATAATTATTAAACAAATAATTAAGAATGAAAATGAGTTATATAATTGTATTTAAAAATTGAGGATATGTATCTATTAAGAATTGAGACATGGTATATAATATTAATATTATGAATTAATAATACACAAAGCTTTAAAAAAGTGTGAAGAATAAGATATAAAGATATATAATAATAATGTTTGGTTAAAAAAAAGATATATAATAATAATAGATATTCATGTGAGGCAAGAGAAATTATTATACGAATATAATAAGTAATATATGTGTATTATTATGAATTAATAATGCCAAAATTATCAGAATCAAGGAAAACTGAAATAGAGCACCGTGAAGGGGGCACCACTTATTTTATTACGAATTAATAATATCAAAAATACGAGAATAAAGGAAAATCAGAATGGAGCAGCGTGGGGGGAGCACCGTTTATTTTCTCACTGTTAATAAGATAAGATAGAGATCCAGAATCAATCGCGTTAAAAGCAATAATAATTGTACTTGCATCTTACTTGATTATTATTGAGTAATACTAGACATTCATTACAATGCATTTTTTTCATGGGACAGGAACAAGCATTTCTTTTTTCTTTTTTAAAGAAAAACAATTGTAATGGCTTTGTCACTGTTTGATAACTTTCCTAGAATAGATAAAAAAAAATGGATTAGAAAATAATAAAATGGATTAAGAGAATCCAATCTTAGCAAGTTGGCAACGTGAGCACATCGATTATCTCTAGATCTAGAATTTTTTTAAATAGGAATTGGGATATTGTCCTTTTTCGAGATTGTGAAGTCGAAATTTTAGTTTGATCCAAATACCAACGCCCCGACAACCACATGAACATGTGTATTGTTATGCCACTTAATTTGCTGTTCTCTTCATTCTTCTCCATATATATATTTCTTCGAAAACGACACACCTGCCACGACAAAATATACAGTATTGTGGTATATTGGTCTCTCTCTCTCTCTCTCTCTCTCTCTCTCTCTCTCTCTCTCTCTCTCTGTATAGTTTTTCTTATCATAGTCATATATGTATGTATGGGCCTATCATATTTCTATCGTATTTCAATCTACAACTAATTTTATCATAATATGTACGGTTTCAATCATAAAGTCTAAACACGTCAATCTTTTTCTTTTTTTTTAGTTGAACTAATATTCAATCTTAATTGGGTAACTACTAACAATTAATGAATACATAATCTCCAATAAAATATAGTGAGTAGTTCTTAGGAATTGCGTTTTAATTTTTTATTTTTAAAAACGCAATTCCTCAGAACTAATGCAAAATAATTGTATCTGTGCTGATGCAAGTTCAAAAAAAAAAAAGAATGATTCATTTTCTATTTTTCTACATATATACTTATATAGTTATATATTAAGAGGAACGGTGCATGTGCTTTGACGTGGCCAAATTTGTCTCGAATAGTTCGAAGTGTATAAAATTTATGTAAGGCCAAAACTATAGTGAGTATTCTGCTGCATCTTGTTCCCAATATTAATTATTCTCTATCAATCCCTGTTGTGTTTTTTTTTTTTTCCTCCTTTTTTTTTTGTATTTTACCTATTAAACTTTTGCATATGTCTTCGATATAATCTTGAATATTGATTATGAGATGAAGTGGATATTATCAATTATAAGATTTATTTTTTGCCAAATTATATTTACTTTTTGTTGTTAACGAGTAGTAAGAAAACTTTTGATTTTTATAAGTCTGTTTCATAGGAATATAATACACTGCAATACTTTATGAGTAAAAATTGTACAGCTTGTGACTTGATACCACTTGTTTTTAGTCGGGTTTTCCGCAAAGGTGTGTTTACTTTGATGGAAATATTTTCATTGGAAAATGATGGATAAGAAAAGATGAGAAAATATTAATATTTTTATCTTTTTTTATCACAAATTTATTATGATGGAAAAGAAAATTATCACATGGTCCCCCAACTCCTTCTCCATTTTTATGTTTTTTATCCATTGAAAAATATTATCACACCCCTCCCCACATGTTAATATTATCCACAATTGAGAGAAAATGATGGAAAAGAAGCTGACCGGAAAATGTTATCTATCATGTCCAAGAAAAATTAATTAATGTAGTAAACGGGTGAAAAAGATGGAAAAAAAAAAGTGAAAATATTTCTTTTCCACAATTTTTCGATCAAAATAAACGCACCTTAAGCGATTGTGATTTGACGATGATTGAACTAATGAACGATTAATTCTCCAACTTCCTCAACAGCTTGTAATCTTTTTTGCCGACTGCAACAACATGATGATTAGGATTTCTACTAATAATTCATTCGTAGAATCGTATTCCTAGTTGACTGTTTTTTTATTGCCTTTAGAAAAGCTTTCACAATTTAGTTGAAATTATTAACAATTTGCATGAATTGTTGTGGCATAAGCTCAAAACGAATCACATGAAAAACACAACATTTTGTTTTTGTTTTTTTTTAAGAAAAAAGTAGCCCCGATGAGTTTTTTTTTTTTTTTTTTTTGTCCGGCTATGCTATGGTACTATGGTAGTGAGTAGATTGGTCCAATTAATTAAGAAAGTGGTTTTATGCAAGTGACAGGTGGAGTACCCAATCGACGTGTCCCCAAGCTCGGACGAACACTTCAAGCGGTGGAAGTACGTGAACTACAACTTCACGATGGCCTACTTCTGGTCGCCTTTCCTAGTCCGCTCCGGCGAGCGGGACGACGACGGCCCCACCCACACGGGCCTCTTCAACCTCTACCTCGACGAGTTCGACGAGTCGTGGACCACTCGAATCCACGACTTCGACTACCTCATCGTCAACGCCGGCCACTGGTTCACCCGCACCGCCGTCTACTACGAGAACCACCGCGTCGTCGGCTGCCGCTACTGCCAGCTCCCCAACATCACCGACCTCCCCCACACCTTCGGCTACCGCCGCGCCTTTCGAACGACGTTTCGGGCCCTCGAGAGTTTTGACGGCGTCACCTTCATGCGGACGTTCGCGCCGTCGCATTTCGAGGGCGGGCAGTGGAACGCCGGCGGCGATTGCGTGCGGCGGCGGCCCTTTAGGAGCAACGAGACGGTGTTGGACGATCTGAACCTGAATATGTATATGACCCAATTGGAGGAGTTTGGGGCGGCGGAGAAGAGAGGGAACAGGAGAATGAGATTGGTGGATACGACGCAAATGATGCTGTTGAGGCCCGATGGGCACCCCGGTCGATACGGGCATTGGCCCGATGAGAAGGTGGTGCTGTATAATGACTGTGTGCATTGGTGCCTGCCCGGCCCCATTGATTCGTGGGCCGATACTTTGCTCCATATGCTAAAGATGGAGGCCCAGAGATGGTATCAGGAGAAAAACAAAATGCACTGATTTTCTTTTTTTTCTTTTTTATATTCCTTCGCCTTGGGTGAATATTTCCTTTATTTCCACGGGAATTTTGTACTCTATTTGTGTTTATCAGTTACATGTAACAAGAGTACTCTCATAAATAAATAATATACATAAAGTTGATACCAATTTCTATATATATGTTTTTTGGTTGATTCAAGAAAATGAAGGGGTAGACATTTCGAACATGGTGAAAGATATGCATACCAACTACATTTTATTGAACTTCACAGCATCACATGGAAAAAGAATTGGGAACATATTTTCGCATCGAATTTTCAGTATTAGGCTACTCGCAACGCGGGCTTGAGTGCCGGTCTCGAAGGGGGCTCAAGACGGCGCGAGCTCGAGGCCCCCGTGTTGCAAGCCTGCGTGGCTCAGACTGGCTCGAAGCCAACACATGGCTTGCACGGGCTCCATTTTCGAATTAAAAAAATAAATAAATAAGGGCGCGTGTATTACACTTGCCCAACGGAAAAAAATTGAATTTTCGAACGTTGTTTCCTCACGGCTATGCCGATTTTTTTTTTCTTTTCCTCCACTGTAAATACAACCTCTTATCCCTCATTCATCCCACAAAAAAAAATACAACCTCTTTCTCTCTCAAATTCAACTCTAAAAAAATGTCTTCATCGAGCATTTCGTCTTCGTCGGTGGAATATATCGAGGGCGAAACATACGACGAGGTAATGGCGATGATGGCGGACGTGGATCGACACTGAATCAACTAAAATGTATCTACTATTAGTTGCTCGCAAGAGAACGAGGTCCTAATGCAGTATAACTAGCTAACTTGAGTCGAATCTCAAGGAAAGCTTAACAGGGCATCGATTCATGCTTTGCACAAAACATTAAAAACATCTTACACATTCTAATCCGATGAGTTTTGATGGTCGATACTAAAAGCTAAACAGAAATAAAAACAATATAGAAATATTAGTTGAATTAAAGCTATCTAGGACAAGGGTTTCGTCTCCTCAAGATAATACAACCAGCTATCAAATGTCATGCAAAAGATTAACTCGTATAATCAACTTCCACATAGAATTGAAATACTAACTCTTGTATTCATAGATCAACTATTAGCTAAGGAAATAATACAAAATAACCTTTAGTTAGATTATGCGTTTCCGATTAAATCTAACGTTGATTGAACCTAGCTCAAATGACAAACTCTTCTCTCGATCTAATTTATCCTTTATAACAATCCAACTTTGGCCACAAGTTCAATTACAAACAAAACAATTCAATCAACAAGCATGTACACATAGAAACCGATAATCATCTCGACTCAACCATCCCAAATCCTAGACTAATATAATTAGTTCATCATGCTGGGAATTAAATACAGAAAATTAAAGATAAACATTGCATAAACGAGAAAGAAGTCTTACAAAGTACTCGGAAATAGCAACCAATCAACAATACGAAGAACTAAACCAAATCTAAAGTGTTTTGAACTTGGAAATGAAAAGATCCTAATTCTACATAATTTTTTAGAGTTTCTCCATGAAAAACCAGAGAAAAACAAAGTCCCCCCGTCCAAAAACCGACCAAAAGCATTTATATTGCTGGAAATAACTGTTGCCCCGCTCTGACGGACGTCCCGCTCCGGCAGAAATCTTGCTCCGCAAGATGTTCCCACGCCGGCGGAAATCCCGCTTCGGCGGAAATCTTGTCTTCCTCATCTTCACTAATTTCACTTCTTTTTCCATATTTCTTTCGACATTTCTTACCTCTTCCGCCACCTTTGTACCTACACACACCACAACACCAAACACCACACATAAAACCATGACTTGTAATAAAAAACGAAGAAAAACACGAACAACACACACAAATAATCACACGAAAAACACACAAAAATGAACTAAACAACTCCCCCACACTTAGCATTTTGCTTGTCCTCAAGCAAACCAAAGAAATGAAATGTGATTCAATACACATATTCATCAAATCAATCACACAAGACTTCCTTTCCAACGCAAAGTCCCAAAATCAACCAATGTCAATTCTAATGCAATGAAATCTAACCACATATGTTGCCCGTCAAATAGAATTATCAATTCGATCAAAATGTGACCCACTCTTAAAACTCTCTACTTCGTCAATCGCCTTTATCAGAAAGTCTTCATATTAACAGATGTTAATCAATAAACGAGGAATATAAGGATAAATCAATGAGACAAGATCATTAGGTTCAAGCCATCAAATTTTCAATCCGAGTCTCCTAACGTGGTTTTCCATACTCATCATTTGAATATTCCAAACGAGAGGAATAAAATCTCAAATTCACCTTATTTAAATCCTCGATTTTTTTTTGGCAAGTAGATTAGGATATTTTCACGAGGTTTAATCTTCGAAGATTCTTCAAAGCTTCCTCGTGTGGTTTTTCATGCTCATTAATCATGCCTTAAGACACAACGATTAAGAGGAGCAGAATCCACACTACTCACATTTTTTTATAAACTTATTTCTTATTTACAAAGAAGACAATCATCTAGGCAACCAACGAAGCACATTTATCCAAAAGGTCACAATTATCACGTCAATTAAATTCATCAATAACATGCCCCACAACAATGGTTATCAAACAATCACACCTAAATCGACATCAATCAACTAGGGCCTCACGATTCAAGAGAAGTCATGTATTTTCAAGTGATTCACACAAACATACCATTAGTCACACTTGAAACAATCAAAATGCTAGACTCACAACAAAACGCAACTTATATCATTGCTAAAACACCCCTCTCCCCCTCCCACACTTAAATTGAGCAATGTCATCATAGCTCAACTAAAGAAATGAAGAAGGATTAAGTACTTCCCTGAAACAAAATCCGGCAACGGCATGAAGTGCAAACGAACAAACGACACCAAACCTGAAAGAAAAACAAAGAACAATACTCAAAATTCTATGACACTAAAGTAAACATTCATAGGTTGCCTCCCATGCAGCGCTAGCTTTTAGGTCCCCAGCCCGACCAAGAAAAATATTATCCGAATTTAAACTCAAGCTTAAGCCATTCCATCAGTTGGATTAGCTCGTCTTCATCTTCCACACTTGTCCATCCTGAGGTTGATGGAATCGTGCTCGTCCCATTTCCAAGTGTGAAGTTCTCATTCACACTTAATTTTGCAGCAAGGTTTGGATTGGCCTCTTTTTTATATGAGTGATCTTCCTGCAATATAATCTCAGTAAAGAAATTATCAGAAGCAATGATATAATGACAATGTTCAATAGTAGGAGCATATGGTGCAAAAATATTTTCAACTTTAGCGGCACTTGATACATTGGTTGTGACCATGAGAGGCTTTTCTTCCAAGTTCGCCCAAAATTCATTCACAATTTCATTCTCGTCTAGTAGATCAATTATTCCAATGTACGAGCAATGTTCTTGCATAAGAGTTGAGGCTTGCAACTGATCATGGCTAACCAAATAGAACTCGGTTGCATCCTCGATTATCGGCTCCATAAGCTCATTCTCCTCTTCCTGTTGAACTATCTTTTTAACATCATCACCCAACTGTGCAATTTGAGCATCGAGACAGTCAGCAGTCTCAGCTCTCTGTTGGCGTTCTGCCTCTTTTTCCATTCTTTGACAAATTAAAGCATAATGCCCATATTTCCCGCAGATCGCACAAGTTGCAGCTACGAATTGTCGCTGCTCTTGAACTCTTTCCAACATGCGAACCTCGTGAGTCAATGCTGCTATCTGCTTCATTATTTCAAAATCAGGAGTCTCCTCAATTGTAGGGTAAGCGTAATTCCACACATTGTCTTGATATAATGCCATTTGTATACGTTGTGCTCCAGAGCTAAAGCTATTTGGCACGTATCATTCAAAACTTTCTCCTCCAAATGTACTAATCGCTGCACAAACAAAAACATAAAAGCCGATCAAGCGCACCTGGGGGAGAAAAAGAAACTATAAACAATATAAACAAAATTACAAAAGAAACACAACAAAAATCATAAAAGCACAAAAACACAGACAAGAAAACGATCAAACGCACCTGTGGGAGAAATAAACAAAAACAAGAACAATAAGCACACAAACAACAAAATATTTATATGATGGAGCATTGTTATCACACACTTCGTACAAATAATATTTATAAACACCTCTTGCCCAACAAGGTAGTAGTCAGCGGCAAGTGGGATCGTACCCAAGAGACCTGGTGTAATCTGTTCTTCTGATGTTGCTCAACAAAAGGGTTTTGGTCACGAAGTATCAAAATAATCTGTACTCAACAAGTAACAATATCAAATAACAAAAGAGTTTGGATTGAGTTTCGAATTCATGATCCTAATTACTCTTTACTCGTTCATTGGTGCAAAGATATTCAATTCACTAATTTTATCACTTGGTTTAAGGTAAAGATTAGTTAACACCCTAAGGTCACGAAGTCACGATGCAAACACACTTAACCTATGTCTAATCAATTTTACAGATCTTGACCAGAAGGCAAGATCTCCTCTCTTGATCAGCAAAGTCACGAAGACACTTCAGTGACGATGCTGCCCAACAGGCTTTAAGAATAAACAGATCCAAGACAGCCAAGAGGTAGGTCAAACCGACTGCTCTCCAACACCCTTTACCTTCTTGGGCACGAAAGACACTCTCGTGTTAATCCCAATTTCTATTAACTACTTAATCTCAATATCTAGATGGTGATCAATCAACTTCAATATCAATTAAGTCTAAAATTAATCCTAAGTGTTTCGGGAACAAAATTAATTAACGAACTTAACCAATTAGATCTCACGAGTTTGAACGAGTATATTAGAATCACTTCATCTACATCCAACCCAAACAATAAACTTAGCTAGTCATAATAGTAAATAAGAACACAAAGCAAATAAAGAAAAACATACTTAGCATAAATCTGGAAACGGGTTGCTGCCCAAAAGCATAGTCAGCAACCAGGGTCTTGGCTTCACGCCAACAACTAAACTTGAAGCAGTAAAATACGAAATAAAAGTAAATTGCCCGTAGGACTTGTTTCTTCCTCACTTTCTCTCAACCTAGGATGCAGAACTAATAATAAAAATTGCGTGTAATACACAATGGAGTCGGCCATATATATAGGCGATGGAAATTAAGGTTTAGGGAAGTTTCCTTGTTGATGAAGGTCTCTTCCATGCATATCTCATCCGCCCTCTCTCTTCATGCATGCATGATTCTTCTTTCCTTGCGTGGTAGATATCTCCTTTGATTAGGCTCGGCTAGGATAAGGAAAGAAAGATCCAATCCTTATCCTCTTCCTTGAAGGAAAAGAATTCTGCTGCTGTTGGTCCGACTCGCATCTTGCCCTTCATCGTCTGCATCCTGAATTGCCTCCGATCTTGACCAAGATCCTGGCTCCTCTGGGTACTCTATCTGTTGGCTTAAGGATATGGGGAGGTGCTTCCTGACTTGTAGATTGGATATTCTGATGTTGCCCAGCTATAAGCTTCCAGCCCTATGCCCATTCGCATCGTATCAACATCTCAACAATAGATTTTCCATCGGATTTGCCCAGCATCCACCTGTTCTTCTCTGCATATTATCTCTCGACTTGCGTGTCCTCCCAAACACATATTGACTCGATAAAGACTAAAACACAAGAAAAGATGGACACAAATATGGGTTCATCATTATAACACGAAATCACACAAACATAAGCACGAAAACAAATGCCTAAAGCCTTCCCCGGCAACGGTGCCAAAATTTTGAATCAACTAAAATGTATCTACTATTAGTTGCTCGCAAGAGAACGAGGTCTTAATGCAGTACATCTAGCTAACTCGAGTCGAATCTCAAGGAAAGCTTAACATGGCATCGATTCATGCTTTGCACAAAACATTAAAAACATCCTACACATTCTAATCCGATGAGTTTTGATGGTCGATACTAAAAGCTAAACAGAAATAAAAACAATATAGAAATATCAGTCGAATTAAAGCTATCTAGGACAAGGGTTTCGTCTCCTCGAGATAATACAACCAACTATCAAACGTCATGCAAAAGATTAACTCGTATAATCAACTTCCACATAGAATTGAAATACTAACTCTCGTATTCATAGATCAACTCTTAGCTAAGGAAATCATACAAAATAACCTTTAGTTAGATTATGTGTTTCCGATTAAATCTAACGTTGATTGAACCTAGATCAAATGACAAACTCTTCTCTCGATCTAATTTATCCTTTATAACAATCCAACTTTGGCCACAAGTTCGATTACAAACAAATCAATTCAATCAACGAGCATGTACACATGGAAACCGATAATCATCTCGACTCAACCATCCCAAACCCTAGACTAATATAATTAGTTCATCATGCTGGGAATTAAATACAGAAAATTAAAGATAAACATTGCATAAACGAGAAAAAAGTCTTACAAAGTACTAGAAAATAGCAAACGATCAACAATACGAAGAACTAAACCAAATCTAAAGTGTTTTGAACTTGGAAATGAAAAGATCCTAATTCTACATAATTTTTTAGAGTTTCTCCATGAAAAATCAGAGAAAAACGAAGTCCCCCCGTCCAAAAACCGACCAAAAGCATTTATATTGCTGGAAATAATTGTTGCCCCGCTCCGGCGGAAATCTTGCTCCGCAAGATGTTCCCGCGCCGGCGGAAATCCCGCTCCGGCGGAAAACTTGCCCTGCATGACGTTCCCACTCCGGCAGAAATCCCGCTCCGGCGGAAATCTTGTCTTCCTCCTCTTCACCAATTTCACTTCTTTTTCCGCATTTCTTTCGACATTTCTTACCTCTTCCTCCACCTTTGTACCTACACACACCACAACACTAAACACCACACATAAAACCATGACTTGTAATAAAAAACGAAGAAAAACACGAACAACACGCACAAATAATGACACGAAAAACACACAAAGATGAACTAAACAGATACCTCCGTGCACAATTAGCGGCGCAGAAAAAGAAAAAGAAGAGGGTGAGGTCGTTCGTCGACCGCGACCGTAAAGCGGCGTGTGCGCTCCTACATGCCGACCACTTCGCCGATAACTCCACCTATGGTGAACACTTTTTCTGACGCCGTTTTTGGATGCATAAGCATCTATTCTTGCGCATCTGCAAGACGTTGCAGGACAACGTTCACTTCTTCAAGCAACGACAAGATGCACTTGGCCGATGGAGGCTGATGTCGTTGCAAAAATGCACGATGGCGGTGTGACAACTGGCCACCGGTGGTGCTGCAGATGTGTTCGACGAGTACCTGAAGATCAGAGATAGCACGGGCCGGCAATGCCTCAAAAAATTTTGTCGAGCAATGATCGACCTCTTTGACGAGCGATACTTGAGGAAGCCAAACGCTGCCGACACCGCACGTCTGCTCCAAATGCACGAGGCGCAACATGAGTTTCCAGGGATGCTCGGGAGCCTGGATTGCATGCACTGGGATTGGAGGAACTGTCCAAAAGGGTGGGCGGGTGCCTACACGCGCGGCGATCAAGGCGTGCCTACCTTAATCTTGGAGGCGGTGGCGTCCTGTGATTTGTGGATTTGGCATGCCTTTTTTAGGTGTGCCGGCTCCAATAATGACATCAACATCCTCAATCGGTCGCCCTTGTTCACCGACGTGCTTGAGGATAGAGCTCCGGCGTGCAACTTCACCTTCATGGGAAACCGATACGACAAGAGGTACTACTTGACGGACGGAATCTACCCTTCTTGGCCAACAGTGATCAAAGCGCCGAAGGTTAAAATTGACCCAAAGACGACGAGGTTCAAGAAGATGCAGGAGTCAGCCAGAAAGGACATAGAGCGCGTCTTTAGAGCTCTCCAAGCCTGATGGAGAATAATCCGGGCTCCGGTTTGGTGCTGGTACACGAGGCATCTCCAAGATATCATGTTCGCGTGCATTATTTTGCACAACATGATCATCGAAGACGAGCAAGAGGATGCGGAGAATTGGAGAGACGATGCCGATTCTCCGTCCACTAGCGGGATATCCCAGAGGGCCACTCCGATCGCCTTTGAGGAATATCTCCGATGGGAAGCCGACTTGAGAGATGCTCGGAAGCACCATCGACTTACCAATGAACTCATCGAGCACCTTTGGCGCAAATTTGGAGCTCTACCAGAGTAGTCCATATTTTAATTAATGTAATTTTTTTTATTTCAACTAATGTAATATTTTATTTTATTTGAATTAATGTAATATTTTATGGTATTTTTATTAATGGAATTTTATGAATTAATTTAATGGAAATGGGGAATTGTTTAATATTAAAGATAGAGACAGTTTGGAGATCATTGCATTGTAAGAGTAAGTGTCTCTAAGGGGTCTCTAGTGGAAAAGTGTTGCTGGAGACCCCTTGAAGACCACTAGTGGTCTCCAAGGGTTGCAGATAGCCCTAATGCTTATTGATGGATTATGATTACGAATTATGTATTTTATGTAATATAGTTGCATCGGAAATGGCAAAAGTGTTTGACTAGCAAATATGTTATGAAGCCGAGATGCTAGTATTGTACAATCTGGCATCCAAATTGACGGTTGGACACATAAATAATCATAAGTCCTTTTTATGTGTTCTGTTCTCACCCGCACACTTATTAGGATAATCTATTATAGAAATTTCTCCAAGTCAAACACACTTAATTATGGAGTTATTTCACAATAAACACTATAAAATAAAGATGTCTTCTAGGTATGAGTAGCTACTATCAATTCCTTTAAACCCTTGAATAATTCAGTCAACTCTGACATATTTTCGGAATCCCTCTCATTCAGGTGTTTCAGTTTATTCATATCTGGCTCCTTACATGAGCCGCTACTTGTATGTGTCACTGTACGGGTGATCACTCTGTACTTATGTCTCAAGCGCTCACAAACATTATTCATATTCTTACAATGTTGCGTGGAACATTAATTTTTCTATTTTAAACTTAAAAAAGCCTAATTGAGTTTAGTAAACGTCTATGAACAAAGAAGTCATGTGTTTAAACTCTACCGTTCACATCCCCCAAATAAAAAATAAAAATAGAAAAACTCTATTCAAAATATTAAAGGCTAATTATGATTAATTAAATTAAATTATATATAATATAAAATAATAATTCATGATGTTCCAAAGAAATTCATGAGGTACAATTATGTGCCTTTTTTTTTTCAAAAATTGAATAACAAACATACTAGTTTGCAAAACACATCTATGTGCCTTTTATTTAGCATACCGTGTATTAGAATATGGTGCGACAAACATGTGAAATTTTGATTCATTATTAGTACTGCACCCGTGCTTTGCACGGTAGAATATATTATCAAAATATTTATTACAAAAAAAATATATTACTTAAAATAAGCAACAAAAAGTATTAGTTATAAATTTCATAAAATATAGGAGAGTCATGTTTTATAATATACATAAAGTTGATAGCAAATTCTATATATATGATTTTTGGTTGATTCAAGAGAATGAGGGGGGTAGACATCGAACATGGCGAAAGATATGCATACCAACTATACATTCTATTGAACTTCACAACATCACATGGAAAAAGAATTGGGAACATATTTTCTCATAGAATTTTCAGTGTTAGTGTTTATTGATGGATTATGATTATGAATTATGTGTTTTATGTAATACTATTAACGTGTACTCGCACGTAAAAAAAAGATTATACTAAATAAATATTGATGATTTGAATAATATCGTAGTTTATTGTTATATTAATATTTATAATTTTTATTATACTTTTTATTGAATTTTTGCAATTTTTTAAAATTTTACATTCAATCATTAATAAAAAATAAAGAATAATGAAAATATTTAGTTGTGAATAGCACCACCATTTTTATTGACTTTCCAAAAATTACAAAAGTACTATGTATGTCAAAATTTGATATAATATTTATACTTTAATTTAATTATTTTTTCAGCGTCATCATAAAAATGCTATCATTAAATAAAATAACTGAATATAATTTCACTAAAGTCTTCTAAAAGAATGACTTATTTTTCTGAAGATAAATTTTCAAAACCCAAAAAATGGCTTATTCCAAATTATGATCTGTATTACTCAAATTTATTGCATTTAGTCATTTGTTTGAGAGTGAATTAATATCAGTTTCATAATTATACAATAGAAGAAATTAAGTAGGCTTTTTTTTGTAATTTGATTCCAATTAATTAATTCAGCATTATTGATAAATGATGGTTAATATTTGCTACTAATTGCTAGTTAATGGTGTCAATCTACCTCGATTCTTTTTGGCAAGGATTTTAATTGTTTAAAACACAATAGGAATAAAAGGAATATCATAAGAAACGATAAATATAGTTGTAAGCCTGTAACATTACATATATATAAATATTCATTATTTTTTCTCTTTGAGATTTGACATAAATACTTAAATTAGCTTGTTGGGCATATAAAAGAAAGAGGTAATCTTGCGAAATAGTACTTTTTTAAAACAAAAGATTCAAAATGTCACCTTGAGTTGCAAAGTTGCAAAATAACATTTTGAGTTGTAAAAAGTCTAATATACCCTTAATGAGTATACAAGAAGGCTAACTTTTATTTGAATCATACACGAAGACTAATTTCATGTATGAACTTCCGACGAAATTTTCCGGCGAATTTTTCCAACGAATTTTTCCGGCAAATTTTTCCTGCAAAAATTCAAATCATACACGAAGACTGACTTTCATGTATGCATCATACATGAAGCCTAAGATTTGTGTATGCATCATACATGAAAAAATTTAATTTGTATCATACATGAAGATAAGTTTTCAAGTATGATACATACACGAAGACTGACTTTCTTGTATGCATCATACACGAAGCCTGACTTTCATGTATGCATCATACACGAAAATTTTTGTCTCCAAAAAATTCAAATTTGTATCATACATGAAGATAAGTTTTCATGTGTGATACATACACGAAGACTGACTTTCATGTATTCATCATACACGAAGCCATCATACACGAAAATTTTTGCCTCCAAAAAATTCAAATTTGTATCATACATGAAGATAAGTTTTCATGTATGATATATACACGAAGATAAGTTTTCATGTATGATGTATACATGAAGTTAGGCTTCGTGTATGATTCAATTTTTTGCCGGAAATTTATCGTCGGAAATTTTTCGGCAGAAAAATTCGCCGGGAATTTTTCACCGGAAAATTCGCTAGAAATTTTTCGCCGGAAAATTACACTGGAAATTTTTCGCCGGAAAATTACGCCGGAAATTTTCGCCGGAAGTTCATACAAGAAATTAAACTTCGTGTATGATACAAATTAAATGAAGAGGTGAAGAGGTGAGAGTTTGGGAGAAGGAAGGGAATTGAGGTAAAATAAGTGGTATAAATGTCATGAAATAACTCAAAAGGTCATTTCAAGCTTTTTTTAAGGGGCTATAATTCATCTTTTGTCTTTGAAACTATTTTGAGTTTTGCCTCTAAAAGAAATTGATAAAAATATTATTTTAATGATTTAAGAAATAAAAATTACTTGAAGATGAGTCAGACTTGGATAATGCACCGTTTCTCATATCAAAGAAGTAAATTCAGCAATGAACTACATACTCGTAAGAAGTAACATAACAATAAACAAAATCGTGATAATCATATGCAAAAGCATTCAAATTTAGGACCAAACGAAATGGCAAAAGGGATTAGGTGTATGATAAATTAAGAATAAATAAAAAATTGAAAGATTGAAGGCGACTTCAAGTTGCAAAAGTAAAAAAAGTAAAAGTAAAATAACTTGAAAAAGTCACACATGGACTTTATAATGATATTAGTATCAATATTAACAAGATAAAAACGTAGGATAGGTTATTCTATTAATACTTCTTTCAAATCATAATATGAATAAAATTAATAAATCCACCACAAGTATTATGCTGCCACGTGTTAAACTCTACTGCTCACATCCTCCAAGTTTAAAAAAAAACTCTATTCAAAATATTAATGGCTAGTTAAGATTAATTAAATTAAATTATATATTGTTAAATATCGGGTGCTCGTTCAAACTTTTACAACGGAAAAAATAGAAGAAATTGGACAATTGGGCCAAATAATTAATGTAAACAATTCTAGTGTTAATTAATTTGCTACACAAACAAATGAGTCATACCCAATTGTTAATAATTGATTAATTAGCTTTTATCCATCAAGCTCAATCTAATCAAATTTAAAGCCCAAATCGACACCAATGTCCACGAATTTATCTCGACAACAAATTTGTTTCCAACACACAACTCAAATATATCATTTCTTACTCACCAAATAATGGTTTTAAGAACATGAATATATATTCCGATTATTTACTCGACAAGTAAAATAATCCTTCATTATTTAATTCTCAATAATTAAATAATAAACCACTATAAATAATGATTTTCAATAAATAATGATTTTCAAATTATTATTTCAAACAATCCCCCACATGAGTAAGAAAGCCATATGCAAATGTATGCATGCACTTAGCTCAGTCCTTCTAAGAAAAACACTATTGCATTTGGAAAGGTGGCTTGTGACCTTAAACCTATCATAATCAATATCATCGAGTATACCAGCGGTCTAGTGGACTTATTACCCCTTGAACTAGCCCTCCTTGGTGTATACAAACACAACAATATTGACACAATATTGTCTCAACCCTCATTCGTTCTTACGTTTGTGTCCATTATCGGCCCTGTAACATCCCTCTGGATTCATAAGTGCATTTTTAGAAGCAGTCACACTTCACACTTATATAAGTGATTCTTATTCCCAGATATCCTGCTATACTTGTCCTCTTCGAGGTACCAAAGAATCATTAAAAGTCAAAGACTTAACCTCACCACGTGCAGGTTTTCAAACATTCACTGTTCTACAGAGAATGGGTAAGTTTGAGTGTTTATCTCTCGGACTCTTATAGCTTAGTTTTCCCATTGAACTAAGTTCTTAGCATCCTCAAGTCATCATGGTTGGGTTACCACTATAATCATCCTTAATTTGTGGATTTTAAACCTATTCTCTCTAACAATTTATACAGTTGATCTCGATTAATACTCTTAGACAGTGGATCTTCTAAATTATATATTAGCTTTACATAGTCAACTGAGATAACTCCACTAGTGATCAAATGTCTCACGGTATTGTGTCGTCGACGAATATGTCGAGATTTACCGCTATGCAGATGATTTTGTGCTCGTCCGATAGCTGACTGACTATCAAAATGTATTAACACTGAAGACACAGGTTTCGTACAGCAAGGAATATCCTTGACGAAATTTTAAAGCCACTCGACTTCTTCACCAGCTTTATCCAAAGCTATGAACTCAGATTTCATTGTGGACCTAGCAATACAACTTTGTTTCTTGAATTTCCAAGATACAACACCAACCCCAAAGTGAATACATAACCACTCGTTGAAAACAAGTCTTTTGAGTTGGATATCCAATTTGCATCACAATACCCTTGAAGTACAGGGGAATCTCTAGTACAGTGGATTGCAAAATACTGAGTATATTTTAAATATCTCAGAACTCGCCCAAGGGCTTTTCAATGTTCTACACTTGGATTAGCCGTAAAGCTACCCAACTTGTTCACCAAGCATGTTATATCAGGACGAGTACAGTTTGTTAAATACATCAAACTTCCAATGATCTTAGCATATTCTGTTGCATCAACATGCTCTCCCTTATGTACACTCAAATGTACACCGGGTTCCCAAGGCGTCTTAGCTATTGGTTTGTCAAACGCGTTAATTTCTTTAACACTTTCTCTACATAGTGAGATTGTGTTATAGAAATTCCATTAGGTGTTCTTAGAATCTTAATTCTAAGAATCACGTCAGATAAGCCCATATCTTTCATACTAAAATTTCTATTTAGCATATGTTTCATTTCTTGAATCACACAAGAATTACTCCCCATGATCAACTTGTCATCTACATAAAGACAGACTATAACATAATCGTTATCCGACTCCTTAATGTAGACACACTTGTCACACTCGTTGATTCTAAAGCCATTTGACAACATTACTTCGTCAAATTTCAAATGCCATTAAAGCGGCACTTGCTTCAATTCATACAAAGACCGTTGAAGTTTGCAGACCTTGTTTTCTTGCCCAGGCACTACAAACCCTTCTGGCTGCTTCATATAGATCTCCTCCTCTAGCTCACCATTAAGAAACGCAGTCTTAACATCCATTTGATGAATCTCAAGATTGTACAAAGCAGCAATCGCGAGAAGCAACCTAATGGAAGTAAGCCTAGTCACTGGCGAATAGGTGTCGAAGAAATCATATCCTTCTTTTTGTCTAAAACCTTTAACTACAAGTCGGGCTTTATATTTGTCAATGGTGCCGCCAGACTTGTATTTCTTCTTTAGGATCCACTTACATCCTAAAGCTTTGCACCCAGGTGGAAGATCTACTAACACCCAAGTGTGATTCTGCATAATAGAATCAGTCTCAATATCAATTGCTTCTTTCCAAAGAGCCGCATCTGAATCAGATAAGGCTTCTTTGATCATCACCGGTTCGCCATCTAACATTAAGACGTAATCTGGTCCATAGATTTTAACTTTTCTAACTCGATTTCCACGTCTCAGTTCTATATCCATAGGTTTAGACCTCGGTCTTTTCCTATTTGGTAGTCCATAAAATACTGGATTAGAACTCGTGGTTTCATCTACAACTCTAGAACTTGTAGCTTGGTCTACAGGTTTAAAACTTGTAGATTCGTCTTCAACTCTTTTACTAGAGTTAGACTCAACCTTATCCTTATTAGGATAGATATTCTCAAAGAATATAGCATTCATGGACTTAATTGTTGTTCCCACATGTATATCAGGTATTTTCGATTTGTGCATTAGAAAACGATATGCACTGTTATTAAGTGTATAACCAATAAAGATACAATTTACCGTTTTAGGTCCAATTGTAACTTATTTTGGTAAAGACACTTCAACCTTAGCTAAACACCCCCACACCTTGAGGTATTTATATGAAGGTTTCCTTCGTTTCCATAGCAGGGAGTCATATCTTTCCCTTTGAGTGGAATCTTGTTCAAGATATAGTTAGTTGTTAAAACAACTTCCCCCACATGTTTTGGGTAATCCCGAACTAATCAACAAGGCATTCATCATCTCCTTAAGTGTTCGATTTATTTGTTCGACAACGCCGTTTGATTGTGGTGAATAGGTGTCGTCGTTTGATGAATTATACCACTTTCGTTGCATAATTCGGCAAACGGAGCTACATATTCTTCACCTCTATTACTTTGAACAATCTTAATTCAACAACCAAGTTGATTCTCGGCTTCATTCTTGAAGTTTTTAAAAGCTTCAGTAGCCTCGTCTTTACTTCTCAACAAGTAAAGATAATAATATCTTGTGCAATCATCAATAAAAGTAATACAATACTTTCTACCACCTCTAGTTTGCACAAATTTTAAGTCACATAAATCGGTGTGAATTAACTCTATAGGTTTAGTGCTCCGTTCTACCGACTTAAACGGTAACTTAGCCATTTCGGCTTCAACATAAACTTCACACTTATCTTGTGAATTGTATTCTTTTATGTTTAGTAAATTCATATTTCCTAATCTTTTTATAGCATTTAGATTCACATGTCCAAGTCTACAATGCCATAAATCGGAGCAGTCAAGCAAGTAAGCAGAAGTAGAAGCATTTTTATTAGCAACTGCCTTAGGAGGCTTAACCCCCGCCGAGAGTCTTTCTCCACTTACGAATTACAACATAATCACCATGAAAGCTCAAATCAAAATCTTTTCTACTCAACCTAATGCCAAAAATTAGATTCTTTCGGACTGTTGGGACATGCAACACATCCTTCAAGGTAATCTCCACGTCCGAGGTTAGTTGGAGAATCACAGTGCCAATTCCAACAACTTGAGAAGTTCGATCACTAGCCTCGGTGATTGATTTGTCATCAACCTCTTTGTAAGTGTAGAACAAGTCTCGATCGATACAGATGTGAACAGTAGCACCGGTGTCCACTAACCAAGCTTTCGGGGTTGCCACAAGATTCACTTCGGTGATCATAGCCACGAAGCCCTCCTTGTCCCACTTGTCGAAATCCTTCTCGACGTTGTTAACATTGCTCTTAGCTCTCTTCATCTTCGGCTTCTTACAATCCTTAGCCATGTGGCTAGGTTTGTCACAGTTGTAGCAATTGCCGTTGAACATTGACGGTTGAGCAACTTGCTTTCCCTTCCCCTTGTCTTTAGCATTTGGGCGAGGGCGCTTGTGAGACGGACCACCACCTTGTTAGATCTAAACGTATACTTTACACATATAAAGTTATTCGCGTTACTGAAAAACTTAGCACAGACAGTATAACAGAAACAATAAACTGTGCTGAAATAAAAGACACACAGTATGGTAACCCAGTTCGGTTTTGCAACCTACGTCTGGGGGGCCTTTGCCCAAGAGAGAACCAATCCACTATTAGAAGAAATGGCTACAGAGGATCTTACACATACAGGTCACCACCTTATGCTACCCTTTCGCTCACCCTCTTCCTAACGTCACGTGAATTCGTGATTGACGATATACAATCGCTCAACCTAAGTCCGAACCGCCAGTTCGACCCTTAACTCTCTTTAGGAACTAATTTATCAAAGATAAACTCTCACAATAATTCGTGCTCTCACAATACAATACTCTCAAGAAAGTATAAGCACTCAAACAATAAAACAACGGCAGCCAACTCCTCACAATGTAGATGTCGAATATATATAGGCGAAATCCTAGATCTCTTCTCCATCATGTATATCTCTTTAGATCTTCTTTCCTTGTGAGGATAAGGCTTGGGGAACACGTCTCTTATCTGCTTGATATGTATCTTGTCCGCATCTATCATAAACTTGGAAAAGATCCCGCAAAATCCGCGCCGATAAGGTAAGTCTCTGCCAGACTGTTCCAGGTTCCCTTAGCACAGACTAAAGCACACATAACAGAGTTTGTTCTTCGCAGCGGCTTCGACACTTCAGTTGTACTTTTGGCTACATAAACTTTGCCAACATCTTCGAGCAATATCACCTCTTGAGCAGCAACACCTCAAATCCAACAATCTCCCCCTTTGGCATTTATGTAGACAAAACCAATCATCAAGAAAATAATCAACCATAAGCATCTTCATACCTCCAAATCCTCCAAGACTGAACTTGTATGAAGTATGCCAAAGCTCCCCCTCCAACTAGCAATTGGAGAAATCAGTGTTGAAACTCCCCCTTAAGCAAGGCATGAAGTAAACCAATCACCAAGTAAATCTTCAATCATCGAGCGGATGATCTTCAACACAGCACCTAAGAACACCATTAAAATCATAAGTAATAAACTGGGAGCTTATAATATATGTCCATCAAAAACATCAAGGAGTAGAGGGAATAACTCATTGGAACCAAAAACTAAGTCTGCGCAAAAACTGGCACAGACACTGCCAACAAAAACAACCAGAAAACCAAAATAAATACAAAAACTTCGAATTTTCTTCTACTCCCCCTTTTTGTCTGGCAGAAATGACAAAGTAGGGGGGTCTTCCATCCAATCTTCAGAAAGACTGGGAGCCTTTCGTCTTGGCAGCTTGAGCTGAGGCTTGGAGGTCTTCTTCATCCTCATCAGTTTGGGTATCTTCATCACCCAAGTCCTTTTCAGCATCCTCAGCCTCATCACCATCATTAGCTGCATCTTCATACTCTGCATCATCATCTTCAACATCATCATTATTTTCTGGCACAGACTCTGCATCATGTGCTGCTGATCCAGATGGCACAGCTTCTCCTCCAGCAAAGACTGCTTTGGCATCATTGAGTAATGCAACAATCTCATTCTTGCGCATGCGAAGCTTCTTCATCTGGAACAGAATGGAGTTATACTCCCTTTCCAGCTCTCACAGCATCCTTGTAGAAATAGCCCTGAGGTTAGGCTCACTCAGCATAGGCGCTGGCACAGATGATGTTGGTTTCTTCCTTTCCACAATACGGACAGAGGGACCCTCGATGTCCTTGGGATGAACAGCCTCATTGAATAGCTTGTCATGGATGACAATGTTCTTTGGAGTGCGCTCAAACTGCTCTCCCACCTGCATCACATCAGAAAATTGCGAAGAGATAATACCAAAGATTAAACCAGGATAGCCTAGAGCCTTAGGCTTCGTCAGATTTCCAGCATGTTGAGTGACGTGGTCGAAGACCAAACGTCCAAAGTCGAAGGGCTTGAAGCGCCCTATCCCGTACAACACCCTTGCTGTTTCTTGGCTTACTGTGGCGGTGTGTGAGGTGGGGCACCAATTTCTGACCGCAATCTTATGCAAGATTGCATACTTCTGTGACAACATAGAAGAACTGATGGACATGTTCTTCCTCCACGTTCGATACACCCCGTGAGTAATTTCGCAAGTAATTGTGTCCAAAGACTAGGGGTGAGCAAAAAAACCAAAATCCGAAAATCCAAACCGAACCAAATCTAAATATGAAATTTGGTTTGGATTTTTTCGGATTTCGGATCGGATCGGATCCAATTTTGGGGGAAATTCGGATTTCGAATTCGGATCGGATCAGTGCTTTAAAAAACCGAACAAATCTGAAATCCGAATTATACATATAATATATTATTATTTCCTTTTATTAATAATTATTAATTTAATATATCTATTCAATTTATTATAAATTTTTTATTATGAATTATTAATAATTTGATATGTTTTTTCAATTTTTTATTAATTATTATAAATTTAATATATTTTGAATTTTTGAATTGTTTAATACTTTTTCATTAGAATTTTGGATTTTCGGATCGGATCGGATTTGGTGTTCGGATTTCGGATTTTTTTCGGTTCGGATTTGTTCGGATTTCGGATTGGATCGGATCCATTTTTTTTTCTAAAATTCGAATTTCGGATTCGGATCGGATTGAGCAAAAATTCGATCCGTAATCCAAATGCTCACCCCTACCAAAGACACATCCTCCTCTTGCACTCCATGATCATCACGCCCCACAAATGCAGAGATAACATCAGAAGAGAAATTAATGTACCTTCCTCGAATATATGATTTGAAATGATAGCGAGATGAATGGTCAGTAATACTCTTGGACATGTTGCAGTAGAATTCCAGCACAACCGCTCGCACATACCGACGAACAGGGAAAACAGTCTGATCCCACTTAGCGTCCTTGAGCAGCTTATCCAGGCCAGTTCCCTCCATATCTTCCTTCTTCACAGGTTGCTCATATACCGGCTTCCTGTGGATCACATTATTCCACGCTTCAGCTTGCTCATCATATTTGAATCTGAGAGCATCCACCACAGCCTTTGATCTCTGAATGACCTCAGCTGTTGATCTTCTAACTAGAGTAGCAGATGATGCACTCTGATGAGATACTTCGTGCTCAGAATATCCAGCATCACTCTCCAACACATGATCAAACCCAGACTCAACATCAATGGGCTGATTGGGATCTACACCTTTCTTTGGCTTAGAGACAGCCTTCTTCTTCTTCTTGGAAGATTCTCCAACCTTCCCTTTACCCTTAGCTTCACGGGTAGCAGCAATCTTCTTAGCAAGTTGACCCCTAGTTCGAGTAGCGGGGGTTGCAGTAGGTTCCTTGATGGTTAGAGGAGTTTTCTCAATTCTGACTTTCTTTCTTGGAGGGTCAGAGAGTTTGCGAAGACGTCTTTTGGAAGCTCTTTGCTTCTTTGCTGCTGGCACAGACTCCTCAGCAGGATTTTCTTCAAGTTCAGCTACAAACTCATCAAGTGCTGATTCATCAATATCAGCCTCCTTACTAACAGTCGTGGCTTCCTTCTCAGCATGTTGGAACACAGGAATCACAGGAGGAATAATGGCTTGATCACGAGCAGATTGAGAGCCTCCGGCAGAAGGTGCAGGTTGCCGAAGAATTGATCTCGAGGAAGAAGACTTGGATGGAGTAATCTTCTTCTTCATGGCAGCAACATGAACATGCGCTTGTTCCTTCTCACTAGATTCCGTCTCAGATGCGGAGTCCTCTATAGTTTGTTTCTCCGGAGGGGGAGAGTGCTTTGACGGCGACTCAGTAACTGTCTTCGCCGGCGAGAAGGACTTAGAAGAAGAAGACTTATCTTTTGGAGGAGCTGTAGAAGGATCCTTCTCTCCGGAGTCAGAGTAGTCAACGATTCCCATGGCTTGAGGTTGGGGAAGACTTCCTTTCTTCTTCTTACCATCGGCGGAATAGAGACGAGAGATAGGAACATTATCATCGCCGGAATCATCAGAGAGATGCTGGGTTGAACGGCTTCCATCCGACATGATGAATATTAAACAGCAATATATGAACACAGCAGAGATCTTTGAGAGAGAGAGAGAGAGACTTCAAAGCTAAGCAAAGATTTGTGAAATCTTAATGCAGAAGAAATCGATATATATAAGCACAAAGGCGGTGGATTTCTCTCTCTACAAAGATATGTATGGAAATAAATCCCTATAAAATAGGAGATGAAATATATATCAAGATTTGAAGAGATCCTTATCTCCAACGTTCAAATTTGAACGTAAAACATCCGTTGCCTACACTTGGAAGTCGCAGAGTTCAACACAAAAAGTAGCCGTTGAAAGGCTGCAGAGATGACGTCAGCCCTTGTCAGCTCTAGCATACTACGTGTGCCATTGGTTGTGCCCAAAATTCCTGGCACAGAAACACACAGAAAAACGAGAAACACCAAGAAAACCAAAAAATAATGTACATATACATTGTGCTTGTTCAAAAGACCACAAGCACGAGGTCTCTCTAGAGAGTTTAGAGAGAGCAAACACCCAATGAAGCTCGAAGAGATTCGAACCTTGCTGCATCCAATGCCTTAGTGAACAAGTCTGCCAATTGCTTCTCCGTAGGCATAAACTCCATGTTGAGTATCTTCTCTTCAATCAGCTCCCTTATGAAGTGATGGCGAATGTCAATGTGCTTCGACTTAGAGTGGTGCACAGGATTCTTCGAGATATCAATTGCACTCTTGTTGTCGCAATAAAGGGTAAATGACTCGAAGGGCACTCCATAATCTTCAAGCATTTGGCTCATCCACATGAGTTGAGTGCAAGCTGATCCTGCAGCAATATGTTCAGCTTCAGTTGAGGACAGAGACACGCTCACCTGCTTCTTGCTGTGCCAGGATACTAGATTGTTGCCAAGGAAGAAACAAGCTCCAGATGTGCTCTTCCTATCGTCTGGGCTACCTGCCCAATCCGCATCATTGTACCCCAATAAGGATGTGGTGCTGTCCTTAGTCATCCAAATACCAAAATCACTGGTTCCTCGAACATACTTGATAATATTCTTCACAGCTAGAAGATGACTCTCCTTAGGATCCGCCTGGAACCTGGCACAAACTCCGACACTGTGGCTAATGTCTGGTCTACTGGCCGTCAAGTAGAGCAAACTTCCAATCATACTTCTGTATAGAGACTGATCTACAGAAGCACCTTCTGTGTCCTTGCTAAGCTTGATTGAAGTTGACATAGGTGTGCGACGCACCTTGGCATTTTCTAGTCCAAATTTCTTCACTAAGCTCCGAGCATACTTTGATTGAGTCACAAATATCCCCTTCTCGGATTGCTTGATTTGTAGTCCCAGAAAATAATGCAATTCGGCAAAAAGACTCATATCAAACTCCTTTGTCATGTGTCCCACAAATTCCTGGATCAGATCATGAGACATAGAGCCAAAAATTATATCATCAACATAAATCTGAATAATGATGATACCTTCCGAATTACTCTTATAGAAAAGAGTCTTGTCAGATCCTCCACGAACATATCCTTTGGAGATGAGATACTTGGACAGCGTATCATACCAAGCACGAGGTGCTTGCTTCAAACCATAAAGCGCCTTGTTCAACTTGTAGACATGATTGGGAAATTCTGGATCGACAAAGCCTGGGGGCTGTTCCACGTACACATCTTCTTGAAGAATACCATTGAGAAAGGCACTCTTAACATCCATTTGGTATAGCTTGAAGTTCATGCAGCATGCCATTCCAAGAAGTAATCGAACTGCTTCTAAACGAGTGACCGGAGTAAAAGTCTCTTCATAATCAATACCTTCCTCTTGAGAATATCCTTGAGCTACTAATCTTGACTTGTTACGAATAATCTCCTCCATCTCATCTGTTTTGTTGCGAAAAATCCATTTCGTCCTAATCACATGCACATCAATGGGACGTGGCACAAGATACCAAACATTGCAACGGACAAACTGGAGCAATTCTTCTTGCATGGAGGCAATTCAATCTTCAATCAATAAGGCCTCCTTGACATTCTTTGGAAGAACTTTAAAGACATAGCACATGAATGCAATGTTTGCCACCATATGTTTGTAGTCTCTTGCTACGTTTCTAGTTAATCTTCCTCCGGTGACATCTCCAATGACATTTGTTAGTGGATGATACTTAGATAGTCTTCTGGATGGACCTGGAGTGGTAGGGGCTAACTCGCCTGAGGTGGAGTCAGATGGAGTTTCAACTTTGACGGAATCAGTGGACGTGTCAGTGGATCCGGTCTGTGTACTTGAGGATGTTGGCACAGACTCTAGCACAGGTAATATCAGTTGTGCCTTCTCTTCTGCTTCTGCGTCTGTAGAATCAGTGAAGACCATATTGATAGACTCCATGATAGCCTTGTTTGCTTTGACGTAGACTCTGAATGCTCTGCTGTCACGAGCATATCCCATAAATATAGCTTCAAGACCTCGATCATCAAGCTTTTGAGTGTATTTTCTGTCATTCAGAACATAGCACTGTCCCGAACACATGAAGATGTTTGAGGTTGGGCTTTTTTCCCTTCCAGATTTCATAAGGAGTCTGATTTGTCTTTAGACGAAGATAGACTCGATTCACAATATAGCATGCCGTATTCATCGCCTCAACCCAAAATCTATCAGCTACATCATGCGCCTTAAGCATGATTCTCATCATTTCTTGTAGAGTCCTGTTCTTTCTCTCAACAACTCCGTTTTGTTGAGGTGTCTTCGGGGCTGAAAACTCGTGTGCTATCCCCTTTTCAGCATAGAAAGTGATGAAATCTTCGCTTTGAAATTCTCCACCATGATCGCTCCTTATTCTTCTCAAGGGAAGATCCTTCTCCAATTCTACGCGAATGCACAAGTCCTTAAAGCTTTTGAAGGATTCTGATTTGTGTCGGAGAAATTTCACCCAAGTGAACCTTGAATAGTCATCAACACATACAAGAACAAACTCCTTCTTGGCTATACTTTGAGTAGGCATTGGTCCAACTAGATCCATATGCATTAGTTCCAGAATGCTAGAGGTGGTGATGCTTCGAACTTTCTTGTGTCCCACCTCAATTTGTTTTTCCAATTGACAAAGCCCACACACAACCTTATCATCAATCTCCAGCTTAGGGACTCCTCGAACAGCATCAGCATTCAGAAGTTTCTTCATGCTCCTCAAACTCGCATGTCCTAATTTCTGGTGCCAGGTTTCCGTCATTCCAGCAACTTGCATACAAACATGTGCGGGTGTGACAAGATAACACTTATCATGAGATCTGCGACCAGTCATAAACTCAGCTCCATTCTTCACTACTTGACATGTACTTTCGTCGAATATTACTTTGTATCCTTCATCGCATATTTGACCAACACTGAGAAGATTGGCCTTAAGTCCATCAACCAAATACACATTCCGTAGAGGCGGCATTCCAGGTATGTTTAGAATTCCTTTCCCAATCACTGTGGCTTGATTTCCATCTCCAAAGGTAACGTGATCATCGAAGACATCGACAATATTGGTCAAGAAATTAGAATTTCCTGTCATATGCTTGGAGCAAGCACTGTCCATGTACCACCTGTTATCCGCTCGAGCCCAAAGAGATGTTAGAGCAACATATGCAGTGTAGTTGTTTATGGATTGAAACATCCTTCTTCAGTCACCAAGATAATATCTACTGTGTGGCCTTATATGTCCAGGAAGATCGCAATAATGACAGACTGGTCTGAACAACTCTTCTTGTTGTGGCGGTTGTCCCCTTCTGAACTAATGATTCTGATTTCTTGGAACACTCCTTGACACATGTGTCTGCGTCTGTGTCCGCTTCTGCAGATTCCTTTGAGGAATTCTCTTTTGCCTCCTATTGTTGGAATGATTTGACTTGGGGGCTGGATTCCACTGAGATTTCTTGTGTTGAGGAACAAAATTCACCTTCTTCTCCTTGTCTTCGACAGCCACCCACTGCTTTCTTTGGAATCCTAAACCAGATTTGCTGGTTGAGCTCTGTCCAGCTTCAATTATTTTATCAAGCTTGGAAGTTGCATCACCATTCATCATCTTAACAAACTTATTCATCTGATCCATCTTGTGAAGAAGCATGTTGTTTTGATCGAGCTGAGACATATTCAGCACTTTTAGCTTGTCTCTTTCCTTCGTCACTTCCTCAATTTGGGCATTGAGGGTTAAGTTGATTCTTCCAACTTCATCACACTTAATGATCAGGTATTCATACTTCTTAATCATTGACTCATCATCCACGTTGTCTGCATCACTTTCTACATCCACTGGATTGTTTTTGCTAGTGGGCACTGACTCAGGCACAGAAATGGATGGTTGTACCACAGATATTGCAACATGAGCAACCTTTTCATCAGTGTCACTCTCACTATCATCTGTATCCTCGTCACTGTGGGTGGCAACATATGACTTGCCTTGCCTCCGCGTTGTGTTGATGCATTCACGCTTGAAGTGTCCATAGCCATGACACTCATGACATTGAGGTCCAGTCTTTGGAGTGGACTGGGAGTCTTCCTTATCCAATTGACTGGATTTTGATTTACTTCATTTCTTCTTGTCAAGCCCTCGTTTGGCAAACTTCTTGAACTCCTTCTTGAATGACTTTGTGACTAGGGCCATTGCTTCAGCAGCTGCTATTTCTTCTTTTGGCACAGTCGGCGCCTCAGGATGCCAGTTGTGAGCTTGAAAGACAACTCCTTTCCTTTCAGCGCTTTCACTCTTCTTCCCCATCTCAAAGGTTCTTAAAGATCCAATGAGCTCATCCAGTTTCATACTAGAGAGATCTCTTGCTTCCTCAATTGCAGCCACTTTGTACTCGAATCTATTGGGAAGAGATCTTAATACCTTTCTGACAAGATATTCATCAGTGTACTTGTTCCCAAGGGCCACACTTTCGTTGATAATTTTCAACAGCTTTGCATGAAAGTCACTGATCGACTCATGTTCTTCCATCCTCAGTAACTCGAATTGGGTTGCTAGTTGTTGAAGACGTTGCCCTTTTACACGATCATTTCCTTCGAAGGAAGTCTCTAGAATATCCATGCTTGCTTTGCTGAATCGCATGTGGAAATAAGAGAGAATATTTCCATAGTAACACATGCTTGAATGTCATTCAGAGCAACCTGATTCATCCCCGATTCTTTCTTTTCAGCTTCCGACCAGTCTTTCCTGTCTTTGACTTTGCCAGCATTGGGTTGGCCCGTGGCTATGATGGGAGGTTTGAATTCTGAATTTATCGTCTCCCACGCCTTTTCATTGATGGCTCTGATGTGTGCCATCAAACGAATCTTCCAATATCCATAGTTGGATCCATCAAGAATTGGTGGTTTCGTCATCGAACTGCCACCTGTGGAAGTCATTGTGTCTTATCACGAACGCAGCAACACGTTTAGATGTCTGTCCCAAGATCAACACCTGTAAGATCGGTGTACCGCTCTGGTACCAATTGTTAGATCTAAACGTATACTTTACACATATAAAGTTATTCGCATTACTGAAAAACTTAGCACAGACAGTATAACAGAAACAATAAACTGTGCTGAAATAAAAGACACACGATATGGTAACCCAGTTCGATTTTGCAACCTACGTCTGGGGGGCCTTTGCCCAAGAGAGAACCAATCCACTATTAGAAGAAATGGCTACAGAGGATCTTACACATACAGGTCACCACCTTATGCTACCCTTTTGCTCACCCTCTTCCTAATGTCACGTGAATTCGTGATTGACGATATACAATCGCTCAACCTAAGTCCGAACCGCCAGTTCGACCCTTAACTCTCTTTAGGAACTAATTTATCAAAGATAAACTCTCACAATAATTCGTGCTCTCACAATACAATACTCTCAAGAAAGTATAAGCACTCAAACAATAAAACAACGGCAGCCAACTCCTCACAATGTAGATGTCGAATATATATAGGCGAAATCCTAGATCTCTTCTCCATCATGTATATCTCTTTAGATCTTCTTTCCTTGTGAGGATAAGGCTTGGGGAACACGTCTCTTATCTGCTTGATATGTATCTTGTCCGCATCTATCATAAACTTGGAAAAGATCCTGCAAAATTCGCGTCGATAAGGTAAGTCTCTGCCAAACTGTTCCAGGTTCCCTTAGCACAGACTGAAGCACACATAACAGAGTTTGTTCTACGCAGCGGCTTCGACACTTCAGCTGTATTTTTGACTACATAAACTTTGCCAACATCTTCGAGCAGTATCACCTCTTGAGCAGCAACACCTCAAATCCAACACACCTTGTTCGGTCAAATTGGCCTTCCTCTCTATAGGAGCTTTCGCCTTTTGATTACGACTCCTCACAAGAGCCTCCACTTGAAGCTTTGACACCAAGGTCTCCACGGACATTTTCGAGAGCTTGTGCTTCAAATAACTTTGAAAGTCCCTCCAACTTGGAGGCAACTTCTCAATCATACGAGCTACGGAGAGCACATCGACCAAGGGCATCCCTTCGGCTTGAACATCATGTGCAAGAGCTTGAAACTCTTCCACTTGTTCCATCACAGGTCGAGAATCAACCAACTTGTAGTCCAACCATTTGGCTACGACGAACTTTTTAGTACTCGCCTCATGAACTTGGTACTTCTTTCCGAGAGCCTCCCACAACTCTTTAGAAGTCGTGTGAACACGAAACACCTTGTAGAGACCACCATCCAAGTACGTTAGGACAGTGTTACAACAAAGGTAATCTCATTGGCACCAATTATGAAAGTCGAAATGAACTTCAAAGTTCATCTCCTCTTCGCTTGGTATCGCCGGCTTATCTTCAGTTAAGAAGCCAACAAACCCCACCGTGGTGAGGTAGAACAACATTTTCTCTTACTAAAACTTGAAGCCTTTGCCCGAGAAAATAGGAGGCTTCTCGACTAACCCCAATGTCCTCGACATTTGTAGCGGGGCCATGATGGAGGACTGACCGCTTGTTTGCCCAAACAGATGAGCAAATGAGGACCCAATCGTAGAAGACACGGTTGATCCAATCATGGCCAAGGTGGTAGAGCCAATAGTGGCAAAAGCGGTAGAGCCAATGGTGGTGGAAACGGTGGAGCCCATGGTGTTAGACATCCTCACAACAAAGGTAATAAAGATTCAATTGTTTAAAGTCAATATTAAAAGTCCAGAATTGATCTCCAAGCTTGAACGGGCAGCAACACGGAAATTTCTTCTTACATTTGTTAAACACCGAGTGCTCGTTCAAACTTTTACAACGGGAAAAATAGAAGAAACTGGATTAGAAATAAAGTAATTAGAACAACAAAACAATAAAGCGAAATTACACGAAATAAGAAACAAACTCAAAGATTTGTAGCCGAGTCGAGATAGAATCTCTACCTGCAAGAAGAAATTCGCCCCGTTAGTGCTCTCGGTTTCGGCGATCCTTCCTCAAAGGTAAAACGGTTTCGTTTCGACCGATGTAGCACCACAAGACTGGCGAGCTCCGACAAACGGAATTAGGATCAAGAACTGAGCAAGCTATAGAATGAGATGCAATTTTTCGTGTGAGAGAGATGCATATAATTTTCTGATGCAAAATGAAGTGCTCAATGCCTACGCCTATTTATAGGTTGCTCACACATGAGAGGATTAAAGCTCCAATAATAGCAGTTGTGGCAGTTTCAATTGTACTCATTCAAGAGTCATCAAAATCGGTTGTTACACAAATTGAACGAAATCAATTTAATTAAATTCCATTGGCGGTTTCATGGCTGAAAAGCCAAACGATAGCATATTCTGGAAACGACAATACTACTGCCCGTTTTTTGCAAATACTACTCCCTCCGTCCAATTTTTGTGTACCCATTTGGGTGCTGGCACGAGTATTAAGAAAAAGTGATAAAGTGGAGTTGGTGGGATAAAGGTATATTTGAAGGGTAGTGATAAAGTGGTATTTGGTGGAATAAAAGTTGTTAGTGGTGGGCCCATAGTGAAAAAGGTAGTGATAAAATGGTAGTTGGTAGAATAAAAGTGTGGGTACAAGTGGTAAAGAATAGAAAATAACATAAATTAGTAAGGATAGATGAGTACTTTTATACAAATAAGTATAGAAAGATTGGACAGATAAAATTGGGCAAGTGAGTACACAAAGATTGGACAGAAGGAGTATTAAACAAACTTTTGTTTAATTAGTTAATGTGATGGATTAAAAGGGCCCAGCCCAATTGCAAGGAATTAAAGCTTGACAAAGCTTAACCAAATTCACGTGAATAGCTTGACAATTGGGCCAAATAATTAATAAAAACAATTTTAATGTTAATTAATTTGCTACACAAACAAATGGGTCGTACCCAATTGTTAATAATTTGATTAATTTGCTTTTATCCATCAAGCTCAATCTAATCAAATTTAAAACCTAAATCGACACCAATGTCCACGAATTTATCTCGACAACAAATTTGTTTCTAACATACAACTCAAATATATCATTTCTTACTCACCAAATAATGATTTAAGAACATGAATATATATTCCGAATATTTACTCGACAAGTAAAATAATCATTCATTATTTAATTCTCAATAATTAAATAATAAACCACCATAAATAATGATTCTCAATAAATAATATTTTTTATTTAATTAACTATTTTTTTATGCACAACCATGCATTTTGAGATGCACAACACTGTGCAATGAGACGCACCCGTAAATGTATTGAGATGCACAATTTTTTAATTCTATTACTAATATTATTTTTCACTATTTTTTTTAGATGCACCACATAGTGTATACAGATGCATCACCATGTATAATTAGATACACCACCATGCATACTGAAATGTAGCATGTGTGATGAGATGCACCACCATATATAATGAGATGCACCATAATGTGTATTGAGATGTAACATGTGTGATGAGATGCACTGCAACGTAAATGAGATGTGTCATACTTTAAAAAAAAAAGTCGAACGCATGCACACACGCGCCATGCACCATCTCACACTTAAACCTATTGCACCCAAGTGTAACTCTTTTTTGTATATCTTGTTACCAGTCGTTCGAACCTTATATTGATAGTATCAATTGTTATGATATTTATTTATACTTTAAAAATTCTATTACCACGAGTATATAATTTTTTTTTTTTTTGAAGAAGACGACGACTACGAGTACACATAATTAAACTTTTTATTTCTTTCGTTTTACTTCAGTTGTCCTAATTTTTCTGGATACAGTAATTAAGGAGAAAATAATTAAGGGTAGAATGCATGTTTAGTGGAGTTATTAAAGTAAAATAAAGTAGGTAGAGAAAGAGTGAATAGTGGAATAAAGTGGAATAAAGTGAGTAAAAAGAACGAGAATAGTGAATGATAAAGAAAATGAGGAGAAAAGTAAGTTAAATGTGTAAAATGAGCGTAATTAACTAAAGTAGTTATTTCGAGGAAATGAAATAGAAGAATTGGAATAGAACAGCCGAAATAGAAAGTAGGACAACTCGAATGGACGGAGGAGGTACTATAAAAGAAAATACTTCTATTAGGCGGCCCGGAATAAACTCGGCTTTCCACTTGAGAGATTCTTCACAGTCGAAGCGAGATTGTGTGAAGTGTTGACTCAAAAGATCTATAAATCCCAGTTATCTTTCTTTTTCCTTTTTTGTTTTTTTATCTTAAAGGAGTAACAAGCTATCGGCGGATTGAGACAAGATGGGTGGCGGAGAAGGAGAGGATCCGCAGAAGTTGAAGCGGATTGCGGCGGCGGCATACGATTACGACAACGACTCTCGATGGGCGGATTATTGGTCGAATATTCTCATTCCGCCGAGCTTGGCCTCCCGCAACGACGTCGTCGACCACTACAAGCGCAAGTTCTACCAACGTTACATCGTACGTGTTGCTTCGCTCTTTTTGATTTGATTTAGCGGCTTTTGTTTCAGGGTTGTAATGGGATTTTATTTTTTCTCGCCGATTGACTTTGAATTCTAATCAAGAATTTATTTTTTCAATTGCCTTCACTCTTCTGGAGTAGTAATGAAGAAGGTAGTTAAGATCTTTGCGCCGTTCAAGTAATATATTATTGTATGGCCGATTCAGAAATATAAGGGTAAGGCTAATTTCGATTTGTATTACTTTATGAGGTTCCCCATTGTTTTCATTTCAAGCTTTATATATTTGCGCCCTCGATTTTCATCATTGTATTGATGGGTGTGAAAATGCCCCTTTTGTGTAGAATGATAAGTAAATTATTATGGCTTCATGTATATAAAGCATTGAGGCTATCTTATTTTTCCTATGGTCATTTGATGGGGGACTAGAGATGTCAAGACAACGTTTAATGGCTTGTTGGTTCTACTTGATGTTTGTAAGCCTAATTTGTGTTTAATGGCTTGTTGGTTCTACTTGATGTTTGTAAGCCTAATTTGTTTTTTCTTGTTCAGGATCCTGATCTAGTTGTCGAGGCAATGTCGACCAACAGCTCATCTCAGTCGGCAAGAGCATCAGTGCCACCACAACAATCCTCATCATCAGCTACTCCCACCAGTGAAACTCGCCAAAGGAGTTCAGGTCTCAGTCATGGTTTTCACTTTTATCTCGAATGAGCTTGAATATTTCACTTTTTTCGTGTCTTAAACTATATCAAAGCCTTATATTTTCTGTAGAAGCTAGTTATTCTTTGATGTGAAGCCTATTGAAAATCATCTTGTAGGGTCCTCTGGTAGAACATCTGGGGCATCAACTGTGCCACCTACTAATTCTACTTCGTTGCGTTGGGATCAACAAACAATTCAATTTTCCGTCAATGCTTGGGTATGTTGGATTCCTTGGTATTAAGATGTGAAGGACTTCACTATCTTTAAGCTGCTGGGGTTTGCGGCTAGTTATGAGGTGGAGTGAGAATTTCTTATTGATTTATAATCTTTTCTGGCAGGTCTTTGTTGTGGCAATTCTTGCAATTTTTCCACTGGTTCCAAGTAACCTCTCAAATCGGGCTTACCGACTTTCCTTTTTGGGAACGGCTTGTTCTTCCTTGTATTCATTGTATTCAGTGTATGGGGTATGCTCTAGAGTGTTCCATTTTCCAAAATGTCATTTATATCTGTAATGCACTAGCTTGCTGACAATTTCTAAGTGCACCATTCATGTAATAATTTTATGATAACCAATGTTTGCAGAAACCTAGAGCATGGAACTTGCAGGGTTTGCAAGTGTGGTTCCAGTCAGTGGTAGCTACCAAAGATTTTATGTACTCGATTTACTGCCTTACCTTTGTCACCTCACATCTGTGTCTCAAATGTTAGTCCAACCTTAGTTATTATTTCTGTTCACTGTTCTTTTTATCTTGTGTTATGGTGCTTCTCTTCAATTTATATAAGTTGGCTATTTTTTCCTGGGCAGTTGCTTTACTTCCTATAATGTGTCGGGCCCTTGAGTATGTTGCAAAGTTCCTGAGGCAAAATTTTAGCAGATCTTCCTTGTACAGGTAAGAAAGCCTGTATTTTCCTGGCAGTTGCTCAAAATACTCTGTCCTGTGTCTTTGCTTTGCAATGTAAATTTTAAATATTTTACTTTTTTCTCAAAAATTTTATGGGCCACAGTCCACCAAATCTTTTTTGCTTGCTTTTGCATCTCCATGTGTATTTCCTAGTTGAGACAAAACATACATTTTAGTATTTCAAAGAAAACAATCTTTGATGAATGGATATGATTGCCTTGGATTAGCTATGAGTTGATGATATACTATTTCTTATCTTTATGATATACTATTATATATACATAGTGGATATGTGACTGTCTCGTGACTTTTCCAGTACGGAGAGTGTAGGAAAAGCTTGGGTGAAACATAACACGTGTTATTTTTGTTCAGCTCTGGCATGATTAATTGTTCCTTTGTTTACGTACACACTTGTCATCTTGAAAGGTTGTTTAGTTGACATGTTTTTTGACTGATTTGGTATTTTACAGGAAATACTTGGAAGATGCTTGCATTTGGGTAGAATCCAATGCAACTACACTTAGCATTCTCTCCTCACAGGCTGAAATTGGACTTGGGTTCCTTCTGATTATATCTCTGTTATCGTCAGTACTTCTAAATGATACATTTACTTCCACTCAAATTTATCTGAGTCTTTTCTCCAAATATGTAATAAAACTTATATTATTTGCTATGTATATTTTTGCTCACTTCAAATTTTATCTGCAGGTGGCAGCGCAACATTATACAAGCATTTATTTACTGGCAGGTATGTTTCTGATTTATTTGGAGATATAATCTCCCTTTACTATGTTCTTTTTGGTTTTAAAACTTGATTTATTACTAGTCAACTGAACCTTAGAACATGAACTGCAAAAATTTGTTAATTTTGCCTCCTTCAAGTCATGAGTTCTTTGATACTTATGGTTGGGATAGATACTTATTCTGGATTAAAACTCAAATTTATTCTGGATTAAAACTCAAATAGTGTTTTCATTGGTTCGATTATTTATCTCTCCTGCTTCCCTCTCAAATAAAATTGACTCTACTTTTCACGTCATCCTAATTTAGGAGGCTTAAGACTGGCTTTTGGGTGGGTGATACCTGTAAACCGTCTGCTGTTTGTTTCCTGCTATAATGATCTAATGTTGAGAGGATAGATGGATTTCAAAAGTGCTACTTTGTTTAATCAAAATTGTAGCTTACATTTTTGGTATGTCTTTGTTTGGCAGCTATTGAAGCTTATGTACCATGCTCCTGCTACTGCTAGTTACCACCGAAGTGCATGGTCTAACATTGGACGAACTACGAATCCATTGATCCAGCACTACGCCCCGTTCTTGAACACTCCAATTGCAACCATTCAGAAATGGTGGTTAAGAACTTAAGATGTAGACTTGAAAGGAAGAGATGATAAATCTATGAACAGGGTCATGGCTATAACAGCCACACTGCTTCTCTTTCACACACAGCATATTTATTCGATAAGGGGACGGATTTGTCAAGAATTTTGTACTTTCGACTTACAGCAGTTGGACTAAATCTTAATGATTAATGCCAACTAATAATCACTTTAGAGCTCACTGAAGTTATTTGATTTAGAAGGGTTTATATTACAGTTAGTTCTGTGGCTAAGAGCTCACTGAAGTTATTTGATTTAGAAGGGATTATTACAGTTAGTTCTGTGGCTTTGTTTTATAATGATCCTCATTTCTTGTTTATTAATCTTGTTCTTGCAGACGGTTATAATTTACAATATAGTGAACTTTATTTGAGACTTTATTTGGACTATGGGCTTTATGCTTGGTTGAGTTATGTGACTTGGGCTGATGGCCTTCAACCGGCTTTGATTGGCTAAATGAGCTTCTTTGCTACACATTTTGATCTTGTTATGTCAAAGAAAAGAGTAAGCTAAGTTCTACTTCCGCCTACGAAAAAAAAATTGCATGTTTAAGTTGAGCATGAATTTTAATAAATGAGTTGAGTGTACTGTGAGTGGAACAGTGCTACCACTAATTGTATAATTTAAAATTACTTTTAAATAATGAGTTTAGTGTGTTGTGAGTGAAATAATGACAAAATGTGTAGATAATTGGTTGAATAGAGGGTTAAAATTAATTAAACAGTTATTGAAGTTGAATAAATATAAAATGTGTTGGCGTTAGAATATTGGCAATTCCCAACGAGGACGTGGCCGGCTCGTGGTTCCTGGAAAGTCAAAATCAGCGCTGCCTTCAATCTTCTCTCTCCGCCACTCTTGGGCGGCGGCGGCACTGTCAAATCTTTGTAGTTGTCTGTTCACGATCAAAACCACCACCCAAACCCCCTCTTCCATTGATCTAAAAGACGACGTTTATTCGGTCGATCCTTCATTCGAGAATCTTCTAATGGCGACCCCGGTGGTACGGTTCCCGATCTTTGCGGTGGTGAGAATACTCGGTGTCGCCCTCGCCGCATTGGTATTATGGTGGAATCTTCATTTCAGGGGCGGATTGGCTCTCGTATCCGAAGATAGAAACCAAATTTTTAACGTATACTCCCTCTCCCTCTCCCTCTATTGTATTTCCTGGTTCTTGAAGATTCGAGGATACATGTTGTTATTTGTTGCCTAGATTGAAAGTAATAAAATTATTTATCTATATGTTCAGGTGCATCCTGTAGTGCTGGTGATTGGACTAGTGGTTCTCAATGGCGAAGGTATGAGTAATTTGTTCGAGCAAGATTTATTTATGTATGAAATGCCTAAGCTGTTAGAGAGAGATTGGAACATGGTTTTTGTTTTTGTAAGCTGTTGGAGTTGGTATCAAGTTCAAGTGGTTTAGGAAGAGAAGAGATTCTTGATATTGGATTGAGTGATGGTATGCGTGAACAATGCGTATGATCAAGTAGTATCTGAGTAGAAGAATAGCAAGTGCGAGGATGTGCTTTGATGATGATGTTGTATAATCAATCAATCATCAGTTGCTCTTAGAATCAAGATGGCTCATATGCTTTTCTGGCTATGAATCTCATCTCCAACTTAAGTTTTTGTCTTGGTCAACCAACGGTTCTCACAAATTCACCTTAAGAATCTCAGTGTTCAATAACAAATATTATGTGGGGACATCTTGTAGTTTGTTGTTGTCATCCCCCACGCCTCTTTCTCGTGAGACAAAGAAGCATACTCCAAAAAAAAATTATGTTTCTGAGTCGCTACTATTCCACTTAGTAGTTTTCTATTACTGCATTTTGTTCAAAACAGGACTTTAATGCATCTGTCTTCAACTTTGAGAATTCTGCCTTTAAGCGTTTGTCATAGATTATTGCAGCCATGCTAGCATACAAGACTATGTCAGGAACGAAAAGTGCCAAGAAATTGGTTCATCTGTCGGTGCAATTCGTGGTCTTGTCATTGAGCATTCTTGGAATTGGGGTTGTGTGGAAGAATCGTATAGAGAGAGGCAAAGAGAATTTCTTTAGCCTCCACTCGTGGCTTGGCCTTCTCACTCTTTTTTTGTTTGGAGTTCAGGTAGAGTATTCTTTAGAACCTTTGTCTTTGGCACTTAAAACCATTGTTGATTTGTATGTGCTCACATATTTCTGAATAATAATTGTGGTGCAGTGGGCTTTGGGCTTTATAACCTTCTATTATCCGGGCAGGTCGAGTAACAGTCGAGCTAGCTTGTTACCATGGCATTCATATTTGGGCTGTTACATCTATGGTGTGTCTGTTCTTACCTGTGTCACTGGTTTCCTAGAGAGGGCAACGTCTCTTCAAACGCATCAGATAATATCTCGTTATTCAAATGAAGCCATTCTCATTAATTCAATGGGTATGTTGACCATTGTTTTGGCTGGTTTCGTCATTCTTGGGGTTGCATCTCCTGCCTACAGAAATGGTGATAAACTTAACGGCACAGGAAAACCAGTTTTCCAGCTTTGACTTGGACTGATGTGACCTGTAGTTTTTGTTGCTTAAAAATCACATTTATAGAGAATCTAATCGTAATTATCAGGCTTTACGCAACTCTTGTACTAGCATCTTTGTTGTTTTTTATACAATTTTGTTATAAATCGATTGGAATCAGGTCGTTGAGCAATTATTGATCTTTCTCCATTCATGCAGAGGCAGCCACAACAACCACGACATTATATGACAGTAATTAAGTGATACATACAACACCCAAAGATGAATATCACAATTCCTAAAGAAACAAACAAAACTCAACAGTGGTAACAAGCATTCATCCTGGGTACAAAATCTCATGACATTACTGCATTCCAAAAACTGCCCGGAGAGGCGGAATATTCGCACTCTTCACAGTCAGGGTCAGATCAAAAATTGAAAGCAGATTGAACGGATATATGTATGTATATCTTTATTTCAATAAAAAAAGTTAGACATGGCCTTTTCTTCCGCTATCCACTCACATCACTTGGATTTCTTTAGATCAGTAAGTATTCTCTGCCATATTCTCGGACGATAACTGGTACACTCGTAGGTGGTATCTATATAACAAAGCATATATTGTTAGTTAGCACATCTGCCACTGAAAAATGAACAGAACAAAAATATGCAAACAGAGAAACACAAGTTATTATTTGCGCAGCATAACACCAATATATACCACTAAAATAAATATGTGAGGGAAAAAAGTAACAAAAGATCAAATAGAGAAAAGTAACAAAAGATCAAGTAGAGAATCTGACAACAGATACACAAGTCATGGCTCTACAATACACCCAAATTCTTGCAGCTACCGTTGACATGACATGAAAACATCATGGCAAAATCACATGAAACTCCGGACCAGCACTCAAATGCCATTATTATGATAATGAAAATACAGTGGATGTAATGCAGCAACTCTTGGCAATTCATCTATACTTGTGCACTTAAGCATTTATCTAATGAGCTATAATTGCAAAATTATATATCTTCAACCAAGTTTTATATTATGTGCAGACTCAACACTAGTTCAATTAAAATTTGTTCCAATTGTAGCGGTATGATATATCTTTTCTTCCAACTTACCATGCCATAGTCTGTTATGATCATCGATATATAATCTGAAGGTGTTGCATCATATCTGGTAACAAAAATCAAAAGTTACCTATCAAAATAACATTCAATTTTATCGAATAATGACAAGTCAACAATGAAGTTATACTTACAGCAGGTTTAAGGGTTGTAGATTCTCACTACTGGCCCAATCATCTAAAGAATTGATTTCCTCTCTACCGGAAACCCTTGACACCATGTCAGCATCACCTGAAAATTGTATGCGGTATAAGTAGCAGAATTAGAAGCAAATTATAATGCCTTCTATTGCAGGAAAACCTGATAGAATGTGACAGTTCATACCAAGTTCATTAGAGCAAATAGAATCAAGTTGAACCCTCTCGTTAAACTTGTATGCTTCACAACATATCAGGACTGGAACACGGAACTGATTGGCAACCATAGCAACACATGCTGTGCCAACTCTTGAGTAAACTGTTCCATTCGCCAACACCGAAGATGCACCCAAAAACACTCTCGTTACTTCATGCATGACATAAGAAACAGCATTTATGTGAGTGTATGTACAACTAATTCCTTTCCCCACAAGCCTACGAAGCAGCATTTTGCCTTCAAGCTTGGGACGTGAATCAACTATCACTACTCGAAACTGTTTTCCAAGCTCATGAGCATGTAATAGCATCATTTCAACAGCAGAAGACGATGCATATGTCAGAAGAACATCACCATCCCTAATTTTAGTTACAGCATGCTTCACAATAACCTTATCTGCCAGAATTATCTTCTCATTTATAAAACGATCAATATCAGAGAGAAGACTGGTTATCGCTTCTGATTCAGAGAGATTTGAGGACAAGCTGGTAATTCGTCTCTTAAGAAACCTAATTGCATTGCCCATGCTGATTGAAAGGGGTCTACATTCTGTCAGAAAAGAGACATAAGAGTTTATTTTGAATGTCAAGTCCCTGATAAGGGTTTTTTCGGGTGGTGTAGAGTAATCCTTGATTGATTCTTGGAATGCTTGCAACATAGCAATGCACCGGGCATTGCCACCACATATATCCCCAGCGAGATATCGGACACCAACCTGCCAAGCAAAGAAAGTTCATATTAGCACAACCATAATGCAAATATAATAAAAATTTATCTTACCTTGTTCCAATACAGGTGAAAGACTAATTTTTTTTTTAAAGTATAGTGAAAACATAACAGAACTTATAAATCGAGCACTGATGATCTTTTATACCAAGATTTTCCGCTCAAGAGTGTTCAAACAAGGCTAAAGATAGCACATAAAAAATTACCTTGTATACAGCAGGATGAACCTGACCTAATTGGAAGAACTTTGATTCCAGGCCAATGAGCCCTGCTCCATGTTCATACTGAGGAAGATGTCTAAAGAGTTCAACTCTGTTCCTGGCTTCTGCTTGTTTTACTACAGAGCGCTTCTTTGCCTTCTCAACTCTGTTTTCATCATCAAATTGCATCCGCGGATGAGGGACATCTTTCTTCCTATCTTTATCTGCTTGGCGGTCACCACTTTTTTTCTCAGAAGCAGCAACTGAAGAGTTGTCTTTCTTTTGCGGAATTGCCTTTACAGACTTCCCTGCATTGGTTGAATTGACCACAGCAGGCTTGCTTCCTTCACCTGGACGATGCAATCCAGTAAACCAGCAAAATGTGTTTATGTTCCAAGAGAGTAGAAACGAGAGCCAGAGACCAATAAAAGACTGGAGCTGACACACACACAAAACATGCAAACTTAAAATGGAAGACAAAGCTCTGCATCATGATTTCACATGATCTTATCCTGAGAAGAATGGTCTACTGAAGGAATTCATTATATTGTTGAATTGTGTAAGTAGTATGATTTATGAAATAAAAAATTTCATGCATAGATGGTAGCAGATAACCAGAATTTGATGCAAGGTGTAGTCTCAAGCATGCATTAGTATAAAGGAGACAAAGTTGCTCATTATTGCAAACATAAAAAAGATAGGACCCCCTAAACATCGCCAAAAGAATTATGCTAGGCTTTCAATTCAGTTTTGAATCACAGCAACCAATTTTATCGGATTCTCTATTCTAAAAGCAGCCACCATTCAATATTCTCCAACCCTACCCAACCCAACCCCATGTTTGTCGTTGAATACATAAAATGGACAAAAAGTAAAATGAGACTCGCGCTCAATGCTCTTCATTGCGTTGTTATATATACTAATCCACAGCATATGGACAGTAAACTAAGGTCATTCCTGTAATGTTTAAAACAGAGATTGCTAAGATAATATAATTCCAGGTCGAAGTTGCTATACTAGTGCAACTTTTACAAGAATGTTTGAAGCAATATGTCATCTGGAGCATAAAAAACAATTAAACTTAATAATTAATCCATCTAAACACGTTAGACAATTCCTTTTCCATGTTCAACGGATTAGAAAAACTCCAGAATAACAAAAATTAAATCATGTTCTAGCAAAGTAGAAGCGAATGTGAATAACAACATAACATACTGCCACTTGAAGGAAGCAAAAATATTAACCTTTCGCTGCAGCCTTGGCAGCGCGCTGTGCTTCCTGCATTGCACGCCGTTCAGCCTTCGTTGTCTTCTCTTTCAAAGGCTTCCCCGAAGCTGCGTCCTTCTCCTTCTGCACTTCGGCATTTGCACCTCCATCTGTGCCACAATCGAATCAAGCCCATCAAAATCACAAATCTCAGTTAAATAAATACTAAAAATAAAAAAGGCCTCAAAATTCAACCTGCTCCGTCAGATTTCAAATTGGCGACACTTCTCTGCTTAGCAGCCACCATACCGAATCCCCCCGACGGCAACGATGAAGCAAACTTCCCAGAATTACTGTTCCGCCCCCACCGCGGAGACAGCTGATCCTCCGAGAATTCCGTAATACCTGAAGGGGTCGAGAACTCCGAAGGATTGTAACTACCGACTGGAATCGAAGAGTCATTAGCGCGGGGAGCGCGAAGAGGGGAATGCGGCGGCGGCGGATGGGGGAAGTGGCGGGGGAGTTCGGTGGAGAGGTGGCGCGGAGGGGGAATCATGACGGGGGACAAGGAGTTGCCAGACGGGGAAATGTTGGAAACCGGCGGCGGAGACGTTGCGGGGTCGGGCGGACCGGACTGCGAGCGGTCGGGCGGAGCAAAGAATCCGACCTGCCGGACCTTGGGGTCGCTGACGGTGCGGGGGACGCGGCGGGACTCCATTTGGGGTTGGGGTTAGGGTTAGGGTTAGGGTTTGGGGGTTTAGACGGAGATCGGATTGGAATTGGATTCTGTGTGTTTCTTGGTTGTATTGTCGTTTCGGATGAGGGTAGAGGTGCACAGGATAACGGTGGGCGAGAGTTGCAGGGAATTAAGCTAAGTGGTGGCGTGGTGTGGTGGGCTTACCGCTCACACTGATAGCGATGGCTGTCGATTTTGGGGTTAATGCCGTGCCACTCACGCGCCTTTGGATAAAACTAGAGTCTATTACGTCTAAAATCAACACGAAATCACTATTTAAGAAAAATATTATTAGTCAATTTATTCATCCATTTTTCGACGAAAAATCATTTACTTAATTTTATAAATAATTTTATAGTTATTTGAACATGCATTTTCTTTTTTAGTAAATAGATTAACTTTTTTCACCAATTAGACAACGAAGATGAGAGATTTACAACCATCAAAACAAATCAAGGAGCAGCTAAATAATTTGCTAACATCCTAGCTAATTTTGCGTCCTTGTTACAGGTCAAAGCAATAAATACTTGACATCGTCTAGCTACAATTTCTACATTATTACTATATCCTTGGAATCTTCTTTTGTTTCTTTTCTGCCAAACCTTGTGAGAACTATAGATTTAGCACATCTATACATTCTCTGCTTCGCAGTCTTGGAGCAACATTGAGTCGAAGTAGTGCTTCTCCAGTTCTCAGATTTTCCTTTGTTTATGAAACCACACCAAGCTATGACTTTTTTCCAAATTTCCCCAGAAAACTCACAATCGAAAAAGAGGTGGTTCATGTCTTTTGTTCCAGTCCCACATAAGCAACAAGCAATGTTTTAAAAATCGGACCGGAGATCGAACCGGTGAGGCCACTGGGTCATGGTCCAACTGGTCCAACCAGTTCAACCGTGATTGAACCGTTTAATTAAATCGTTTAATAAATAAATAAGAATAATATTATAATAAATGCTAGATATTAAATTATCCATAATTTTCTTAGAAATACACATTAAAATTCATTGCAAATATGTCAATATTCTCAATAAAATATATTCAAAATTTATACAATAAGTATATAAAAGTAATTGAGAATCCAAAAAAAGCACTAAAATTAAATTAAGACACACAGTTATCATAATAATGATCGATGATGATGAAAGTTGAATATGAAACAAATTAATGTGTACTAATTTCGTATATGAATTAAAACGTTGACTAATTAATGTGGAAGTATTATAGTGTGGAAGCAGCTTTTTATCCAACGCTATAATGAATATATAAATAAAACCGATAGCATCAGACAACTAATTGCTTTAGTTCAAGTGGTACAACACTTGGACTTTCCTCCGTGAGGTGCAGGGTTTGAATGTTATGAACAACATGGCGTTATGAATTAAATTTTAGAACCGGACAGTTTCTTAAAACCGTCGCCTGTTCCTTGAACCGGACGGCTCATAACGGTTCGAAGCGGTTTTCCCGATTTCATGACGAATTTAACCCACCAACGGTTTTGTAGTACTTTCCGGACCAGTACCATGGCCAGTGTCCGGTCGAACCGGCCGGTCCAGTCCTGTTTTCAAAACATTGGCAACAAGTATGATCAACATAGATATTTATGCTCTCAAGATAATTACAAGTAACCATTATGTCATGCATTGCCAGTCAAGCCACAAAAAAACATTGAAGAGGAGCTAGATTTTGACATACAAGTTTATGCCAATCAACTTTTTGAATCTCATCTTTCATTGATTTATAAAGCTTTTCTTGATGGACAAATAAGTTACCTTAAGTCAATCCACTCCATCAATTAGCACTTCTAGGTACTTTCTAGCTCCAAGTATCTTCTTCATTACCCAAGATATTTGGGCAGGGATGATCATGGTTTCCACATTTTGATTCTTAACATAGTATCCATTCACCCAACAGACCTAAAGTTGGTCCTTTTTTTAGCAAGGCACCATAGCAACTTGCAGATAGTTGCCCTATTCCAAAGCTTTAGATTCACTACATCTCATTCGCTTGTTGTTTTTGGTAAGCATATTTTATTCCAAGCTACAAGGACTTTCTTAGAAACAACATATTTTCAAGTCCAAAGAAAAGTGCGGCATGCAGCTTAAATTATCTTGATCAATTTTTGAGGGAGAATGAAGACTTGGCTCCAGTATATCTGCACTCCAAACAATACAGACTCTATTAATTAAAGTCTACATGTATATGATATAAATTTTGCAGACCAACAATTAATCCTAGCTAGGATTTTCTTCATTAAATGGCAAACACTGCATAAAGGTAAGCTTGTTAGAGGAAAGAGGAACCCCTAAATATTTGAAAAGGAGTTCTTCTTTCCCCATTCATGATTCCTTCATAATATCTTCTTGAATTCTCTCTTGGACTCCTCCAAAATAGATACAACTTTTCAGCTGGTTTGCTTTCAGGCCAACAACATCATAAAACAGTTTAAAAACAGCTAAAAGTTGTTTAGTGGAAGAGACATCTCCCCTTGTAAATAGTAGCAAAGCATACATGAGTTAAAAAAAACATGAGTAGTGCAAGAGACATCTACAAAGCATACATGAGTCAAACCCATGCTCTTGCATCAAGGGTGGAAGTGAAATGATCTATTTGTTTTGAGGTCCTGCAGACATCTAGATAAGTATTCCATACTCAAAACAAATAGATGTGGGGAGAGATTATCTCCTTGTCTTAACCATTTCTTGGCTTCAAAGGGCAAAGTGAGATCACCATTCACATTTACAGTATAAGAGATTGTTGTTAAGCAACTTGTGATTCAAGCGACAAATCTGTGTGGAAATCCAAATCCAAGCAATAAGTATTTCACATATGGTCATTCCCCATAATCAAAAGCCTTTTGTATATCCATTTTGACCATACATCTAGGTGAAATTTGCTTCCTTAGATAACCTTTGATCAGCTCATGGCAAAGAAGAATATTATCAAATATCACTTTTCCTTTAACAAAAGCAGATTGACTCTCATTGATAATGTTATCCGGATTTTCTTACAGTCTATTTACCAAAACTTTAGAGATCAACTTATAAAGGATTCAACATGCAATAGACATATACTCTTCGACTGTGCTAGTATTCTCAATTTTTGATATAAGAGTGAGGAGAGTCCTATTGATCTCTTTAGGCAAGAAACATGTATTAAAGAATTGTTACACAACCTGCACAACTTCATCTCCAATGATATTCTATACCTTTTTCAAGAAAGGACATTAAAGTCATCAAAACCTAGAGACTTGTTTGAGTTCATGCTAAAATAAAGCATTAATTACTTCAGTAGCAGTGCAAGTAACCAGAGTTGTTGTTGGTGAGTTAGAGAAAGCCTGGGCCCCCGCTCCATTACAGTCTTGCCAACCATGAAGAGAGTATCAGTTGCACTACCCATGAGAGAGATGTAAAAATCTCTTATTTCCTCTTTTATTTGACTTTGAGTGGTGCATCTAGTTCCATTTGCTCTTGTCAACGTTTTAATTGCATTAGAATTAGCTCTAGCTTTGACATAGGCATGGAAAAACTTTGTGTTGGAATCACCCAACTTCACCCAATTTACTCTGGATTTTTTGTTGCCATATTTTCTTCTCAATAGTGCTCCATTTTTCAACTTCAGCTAGAAGAAATTTCTCTAAATTATGTGTCGTTTACAATTTTTATAAGTCGTAAAAATTTAGATAAATATTAATTTTACAATTAAATTTACTAAATAATTAATTTAATTTCTTTTGGTTAATAATAAATATAATTTCAGATTTTATAATGAAAAATGTGATGATACCAACTAAAAACAACATTCAAATTCAATATTTTTATCATAGGTTGTAGAATTATTTTATATAAAAATATAATTATTTATTTAACCAACTAATTAATTGATCAAATTTAATGGTGGTACAAAACAATTGTCAAATGAAAATATACACATTAATTGTAATTATTCATCGGCATTCCATTATATGGGGTTTCAATGAAAGAGCAATGTGAGATAAAATACATTTTAAGTATGTATTAGGAAGCTTTATTATACATTTTATTGGGAAATTTATTAGTAAGAGTTTTGATGAAATCCAAAACCAACTGACTTCAATCGAGTAGATGTTGCCAGAACCTAATATTAGTAGTTAGGCTCGCTGTTTGAGCATTGTCAAGATTTTATCTTTACAGGTCTCCAGCTGAAGATGGCAACAAGGCTTCACTCGGATAGAACATCAGTTGTGAGGAAGACAACTGAGTGTTCAGTATATTAAAAAGGAGGAAGTTACGTTCATGTCTCAGATCAATAGTCAAGTATCCAAAAAGGGGAAGTCACATTCAAGAGATAGAACATCAGTTGTAAGAAAAACAACTGAGTGTTCATCGGATGAAAAGCAGTATGGAGGAAGAGAACATCAGATGAAAGGAAGCCATCTGAACGTTCGAACCCAACTGATCAGATACAAGGAAGACAACTGAGTGTTCAGTTTCAGAACATCAGTTGTAGAACTCAACCAACAAGACCAACAGCTTGAAGTTGAAGTCAGATGAGAGTTAAACTGTTAGTAGTCAGATAGAACATCGGCTGAAGAACAAGTTAGTTGAAGATCGAAAGTCTTAACCGACCACTCCTTGTTGGAAGTCTGTTGTTAAGATTTGAATTTCAAAAAGGAAGTCACGTGAGGGTTTGACCGTTCAGTCATTACCCCATTTGGCCCAACACAAGGCTATCTCAGATGGAAAGCAGAAGAGCACAGATGCCATATCGGGAAAGTCTGCAGAGATGAGAGACAAGCCATCGCTTTCAAAGAACAGAGATCAACAGCTCCTCCAACGGCTAGTTGATACTCTCCGCCTATAAATAGAGGCCTTCATTCATTCAGAGATGACACAAGACACACATGCGAGAAGAAACCAGAGAGCGAAAGAAAGAGATATATTCTTCACAAGCTGAACTGAATTCAATTTCTTAGAACATCACTTGTTGAGAGTTCTAGAGTTAGTTATTTTTTGTGTCTTTAGATCGAACCTTGAGAACATCACTTAGTGAGAGTTCGTAGAGTGTTAGATCATAGCTCACTTCATGTTCGAGCTTTTAGTTGGAATCCCATTTTCTTTCACCTGAAAAGGTTTAGGATCTTACTCTTCCTGCAACTGAGTAGATAGGTTGTTTAGTACACGAAAACTAAACTGTAAGGTTTATAAGTACCCGCAAACTTATCCTTAATGGTTGCTCAGCCCGCGTAAGCTGAGTGGTTTGTCCAGAAGAACTTGGACAGAGTTGTGTGGACTCACAACTTCCCGTGGACGTAGGAGGTTTCTCCGAACCACGTAAATCTCTGTGTGCTAGTGTTTATTTTGTTTATTTCTTGCATATTCAACTGACCTTCTAACCAGCATACAAACTGATCTTAGCATTATCAACTGTCTTGGTTTTTGACCGACCTTGCACAAAAGCGTGAGTTGTTTTACGAGTTGTTAATTTCCACCACTTTCCGCACAGCACCACTCTTCCAGCTGAGGTTGCTTACTCAGCTGTGAGATTCCAACTGAGTCTTTTTACTCAGTTGAAGTAATTTTCAGGAGTTTAGTTTTAAAATCCTAACTGGTGTATTCCTCCCCCCCCCCCCCATATACCAGTAACTCGTATCGGGACCATCAAGTGGTATCAGAGCAGTGGTTCAAAAGACTACTGACTCTGTTTTACAAGGTGTGAATTCGAGGTATTTTTCAGTGGTCAACTGAACATATCTAATTTTTTTTTTCACGCTAGTGCATTTTTGCTCGCATATTTGTTCTGTTATTGTGTGCAGATGGACGTCAAGGACAAGATCGTGGTCATGTTCTCGGTATTAAATTATACATCCTGGAGGACGCGGATGAAGAAGATCCTACTGTCGAAGCATCATAGGATGCAACAAGTACTCTCGTCCGGACCGATCATCATCAAAGAAAGAATCGCTCGCACTCCTACAAATCCCAACGATGGGGATACAATTGTGGAGTTTGTGGAGAAGCAGCCGGAAGACTACACTCCAGAGGAAGCCAAGGTGAGCCAGTTGGATATCTGGGCTCAAAGCATGATTATGTCCACTGTTGGACAAGATTATCTCCCTTGGATTGAAGAGTGTGAGACTGCCAAAGAAATGTGGGATATCTTGGCATCGATGAGTGAAGGAAGCGATGAGACGAAGGAGAACAAGTTCTCACATGCATGCCAAGACTTCGACAACTTTTGTCTGAAGACAGATGAAACAATCGATCAGCTAGAGCTCCGGTTTATGGACATCCTCAGAAGAATCCAGTCCATCCGAAGAGGAAAATACACACTAAGAGAAATCAATCTCAAAGTGTTGCAAGCTCTACCGGCTGAGTGGGATACCTTCACTAATATCCACGAGAGCCGAGCTGACCTTGGTGAAATGGGAACTGAAATATTGTTCTCAATTTTAAAGGGAAATGAGTATAAGGTGAACCGAAGAAGATCTCAGTCCTCGGTTCAGACGAGTCGACATGAAGATGTTGGCTCAGCCACAAAGTCTGTTGCACTTCGAGCTGACTACTCCAAGTCAAGAACATCAAGGCCAACCAGGTCTGCAGATACAACTGCAAAGGAGCCAAGTAGAGAGGAACTGCAGCAGAACATTGCCGCTCTGTCAAAGAAACTAGCCGACATGGACACTCGGTTCGGAAAATACAAGAGATTCTATAAGTCCAACCGAACTCGAGACAGTTCAAAGCCTGTGACCAACGATTGCTTTGAATGCGGCAAGGAGGGACATTTCAAAGCTGACTGTCCAGACCTCTCAAAGAAAGAGAGAGAAGCGTTGAGGGCCAAGCAAGCTGGAAAGAACAAGGCCATGGTAGCAGAAGAAGCAGCTGACGACATGGACATCTTCACTGACACTGAAGATGAGGATGAGCTGACTTCCACCAACAACGCTATCAATCAGGATCAATGCCTCATGGCACTTGGAACCGACCAAGATGATACTGAGGTACACTCTAATCCTGCTAGGTTAAATTCTTCCAATACTTCTAACATGCAGGAATCACTGGACGAAGAGTTGGAACCCTCCTGGAGTGACTTTCAAGAACTCAGTGAGGAACTTCATCAGCAATCGGTTGAGTTTAAGAGTCTTCAAGAACAGTTCTCAAAACTTGAAGAATCCTTAACCGTGAAGGACGATCTGATCAAGAGTCAAACAGAGGAGATTGAGAATCTCAAGAGTCAACTGAATGAGGTCAACCGAATTAATGCTCCAACTGATGAGGAGTTGACAAAGCAGATCAAGGAGCAGCAAAATCAGTTGAAAAATCAAGAGACTCAGATCGACCAGATGATAAAGAAGTCAGATGGACAAACCGAGCAGATAACTGTCCTCCTCAAGGAGTTGCAAACTGAGAAGGATAATCTAATCAAGTTGTATCAGTCATCCAAGATCATCGAGAATCTTATCAGTTACAGTAGACAGATGGATGACGTGTCAGGACTCGGTTATGATGTGATTAAAGATAGTGGAATTCCTCCAGCAACCTTCATCAAAGGTGTTGAGGTCAAGGTTGTCGGACCTAACACAGTGGAACCTGAGTCACCACAAAGTAATTCAACCTCCACCTCTCAGCAAGCTCAACCGACTAAGGCAACCACAACTGAGAAGGAAAAATGAGCAGTAGATGGAGGACTGAATGTTCCATCGGTTGGGACATCAACCGAGGGGGAATGCTCCAAAAGTCAGAAGAGGAATTAGAGGCGTCGAAGGCATAATCGCAACCGAACTCAGAATCAGAACCGACCTCTGCATCAACCTCAGAGTCAACATCAGAAAGAATGGAACCAACCTCAGAACCGACAAGGGTTCAATCATCTGAATCAACAGCGGTTCCAACATCAGTTCAACCAAAGGTTCCAACCGAGTCAACCAATGAGGAACAGGTCGAACAACTGGAGATATTCATGCCACAATATGAATCACCAACAGGGCATGAACAGCTACAGACAACACTCAGGGAGTTGGAATCAGAATCAGCCACAAAGATTCCAACATGGCGTCCGACCTCACAGACAAATTCAACAGGATAAGAACCGCCATCAAAACAGGGGGAAAGCCTCTCCTCCGAAAGCTCAGAATGGGAGAAATCCAACTCCTCCCAAGAAACAGAACATCACTACTAACAACAAGCCTAAGGATAATCGAGGTGTTGTTATAGTGGATGATGAAGGAAAAGTGATCTGGAATGATAAATCCATCCGAGTATACAGGGAAAAGCGACGCACAGTTCCAGGGGAAACTGGTTCTAACCCTCCAGGACCCAACTGAAATTGGGGACCTAAGCGAGTTTCTCTTTGCAGGTACAGGAAAAACAGCTGAGGAAGAATAAAGCGTCTGCAACAATGTGGGTGATGGACAGTGGATGCTCGAAATACATGACAAATTTGAAGGATTTGCTTGGAAGTTTCGTGGAGAAAGAAGGTCCCTCAGTTACTTTTGGTGATAACTCAAAAGGTTACACCAGAGGTTACGGTACCCTTGAAACCAATCATGTTTCGATTTCTAATGTTTCTTATGTTGATGGATTGAAGCATAACTTGCTCTCCATCAGCCAATTCTGTGATAATGGTTTCTCTGTCAATTTTGATGCACAGGGTTGCAGGGTTAAAAATATCGGATCAAAGCAGGTGATATTGTTGGGAAATCGATCGCCAACCGGGAATGTCTACTACGCTGATTGGAACAGCAGTCTCCCTGACACCTGCCTATTATCAAAGAGCAGTTTAGATGTGAGTTGGCTGTGGCACAAAAGGCTCAACCATCTGAACTTCAAGACTATGAACCGACTTGCCAGACAAGAACATGCAAAGGGCATTCCAAACCGCGTGTTTTCAACAACACACATCTGCAGTGCATGCCAGTTGGGAAAGCTCGCTAGATCCTCCTTCCGGTTGAAGTCGACTCCCTCAACCGACCGAGTGTTACAGCTAATCCACATGGATCTCTTCGGGCCAGTTACACCAAAGAGCATAAATGGCAACGAGTACACCCTGGTTGTAACTGATGACTACTCAAGATATACGTGGACCATCTTCATGCGCCACAAGAGTGAAACCCGAGATGAGCTACCCAAGCTGATGGATCGGATATCGAACCAACAAGAGATGAAGATCATTTCTATTCGATCAGATCGTGGAACTGAGTTTCTAAATGAAACCATCATCGAGTACTGCGAGAAGCATGGAATTACACATCAAACATCAGCAGCGCGTACTCCGCAACAGAATGGAGTAGTTGAGCGAAGAAACCGAACACTGAAAGATGCAGCTACATCCATGATGACAAGCTCAGTTTTGCCAAAGAGATTTTGGGCTGAAGCCATCAATACTGCATGCTACACTCAGAACCGGTGGAGACGCAGGAAGCCAGATATTTTTTATTTTCGCGTTTTTGGTTCTAAGTGTTATATTCACAACAATGGGAAGACTCAGTTGAAAACTTTTGATGCCAAAGCTTCGAAAGACATATTTCTCGGATATGCCGCTCGGATCAAGGCTTACAGAGTTTTCAACAATGGCTCTCATGTTGTGGAGATAACACCTCATGTTAGTTTTGATGAATCTACTTTTGAGTGCATGGAATAGGCTAAAGGACAACAGAGTGATCCACAAGTTCCACCTGTTCTCACCAGATCACAAGCTCTAAGGGAAAAGAATTTAGCTGAACCACTGGTATGGGCAACCGAGGATGAGGATCCATACTCCTCTGAAGATGAATGCGAAGACCCCAGCTCATCTCAAAGGGGAACTTCAGCTGATGCTTCTCCAACTGCATCGGCATCCGAAGCCCAACCGAGTCCGGTTCAAACTAATGTCAATGTTGAGGATCCAGACTCAACAACTGATCATTCACCAGCTCTGAAGACTCCAACTCAGATCACGAAACAGCCACAGTTGGAAGAAGAAGGAAGACGCAACCGAAGATGGTATGAAGTTCATTCCACTGACAACATCATCGGAGATCCAACCGAAGGTGTGCATACAAGAAGCAGAGTTGCGACTCAGGATTCAACCGAGGAAGATTCCAACACTTATGCCCAATATGCTAAGGAGTTGGCAGTTCTAGAGGAGTTCGAGCAAGCTGGAGATGTTGCCATGATATTTTGCTTTGTAGCTGATGTGCCAGAACCGAAGAATATTAGGGAAGCTCTCAACTGTGTTCACTGGACAACAACCATGCAAGAAGAACTGAATGAGTTTCTACGCAACTGTGTATGGGAGTTGGTAGAAAGATCAAATGGTGTCAAAGTCATTGGATTAAAATGGATTTTCAAGAACAAGAGAGACGCCATTAGATTCATCGTGAGGAACAAAGCAAGGTTGGTAGCTCAGGGATATTGCCAACAAGAAGGAATCGATTTCGAGGACTCCTTCGCACCAGTTGCAAGGCTGGAAGCCATCCGAATCTTTCTAGCCTATGCCGCACATCACAAGTTCAAGGTATATCAGATGGATGTGAAGTGTGCCTTCCTCAACGGTGATATCAAGGAAGATGTTTATGTTGAACAACCTTCTGGTTTTGATACTGGAGATGGAAGAGTGTACAAGTTGAAGAAAGCAATTTATGGACTAAAGCAAGCACCAAGGGCTTGGTATGACACTCTTTGTGGTTTTCTTCTGAACTCGGGTTTCAAACGAGGGTCAGTTGACAAAACCCTGTTCACCATCAAAGTTGGAGATGACATTCTTGTTGTGCAAAACTACGTCGACGACATCATATTCGGTTCTAAGTCAGAGGAACTGTGTGAAAAATTTTCAAATCTCATGAAGGAGAAGTTCGAGATGTCGATGATGGGCGAGATGAATTATTTTCTTGGGCTACAAGTGAAGCAGTCAGAAAAGGGCATCTTCATCAATCAGTCCAAATATACAAAAGAGTTCATCACCAAATTCGGATTGCAGACAAGCAAGACAACAAGAATCCCGATGAATACTAACTGGAAGATTGAACCTGAAACTGAGGGAAAGCTCGTGGATGCCAGTAAGTATAGAGGGATCATCGGTTCTTTGCTCTATCTAACCGCCAGTCGGCCAGACATATCTTACGCGGTTGGAGTGTGTGCTCGGTTCCAAGTTCAACCAAGGGAAGCACACATGTTAGCAGCAAAGAACATCATCAAGTATCTGAAGGGTACAGTCAATGTTGGACTGTGGTATCCAACTGACGACAATATTCAGCTGACCGGATACTCAGATGCAGATCTAGCCGGAGATCGGTTGGACATGAAGTCTACTTCTGGACACTGTCAGTTCATGGGAAGCAAGCTGGTTTCATGGTTCTCTAAGAAACAAGCATGTGTTGCCACTTCTACAACCGAGTCAGAGTATATGGCTGCCGGAAGCTGTTGCATGCAAGTGTTATGGCTCAAGCAACAACTGAGAGACTATGAAGTTGCAACTGGACAGGTTCCCATTCATTGTGATAGCTCAAGTGCCATTGCTATCTCTCTGAATCCTGTTCACCACTCTCGGACAAAGCATATCGACATCCGTCATCATTTTATCCGAGATCATATTAAGAACAAGGATGTATCCATGGAGAAGATTCCAACTGAGATTCAGAGAGCTGATATCTTCACCAAACCTCTTGCTGAAGCACGGTTCAAGATGCTATGTGACCTCCTTGGATTGTTGGATCCATCAGATGAGGAGTCAACTGAGGCAAAGAGATAGATATCCATCTGAGGGGGAAGCTCAGATGAAGGGGGAATCTCAGATGTGGATCGCCAACTGAAGACATCAGACGTCAGCTGAACAGACGAACTTGAGTCAGCTGATGGTATGCCGATCAGATGCAGATTGCCAACCGAAGGAATCAGACGTCAGCTGAACAGACGAACTGGAGTTAGCTGATGGTATGCGGCAACTGAGGAACACAACTGAGGTATACAGCTTATTCCAACATCAGCTGGTAGGTAACATTTATGGCTGAAGGTGTTATGTTCTTAAATGAGAATGTTTGAAATAAATTCAAACATTCCTGAACTAGTCAGTTACATTAAAAATAACCATCATGTCGCATTAAATATAAAGTACGGCTGAACATCCATAGCCTACTTTATAGTGCGACTGGGCTGACATGAAAACTGTACACCTTCTCACGCGCGGGTTGGAACTCGGTGCATGACGTCAAGTCAAAGATAGTCAACAGTCGCGTAATCTCAGCCGTTGATGGATTCACGCCATTTAACCCCAGCCGTCGATCTCTACCGAGTCAAAAACCTATATAAGGCGGTAAATCAGGAAGAAATCTCCTACTTTCCTTATTCGTGTATATCTGATTTAACTGTTCATCGTCTTCACAGATTTTGCCTAACCCTTTTCTGCAAAAGATCTTCTTTCCTTTCCTCTATATATACCTTTTGCAGTGATCTTAAATGGCACCGAAAAGTAAGAAAATGGCCTCATCAAGATCTTCCCTCGTCCCTACTTCGTATGAAGAATCCTTCGACATGTTGGCGTCGAAGATCCACTTTGAGCAAATCCTCTCCGACGAGGAATTGGAGTCATCGGTGTTGGCTCCCCTCGCAAACATCCTCAGAGAGAACGGCCTACTAGAATGGGCGAAGCTATGCCTGCCCCATCTTCTCAGTCGACAAGTGGGGGAGTTTTACGTCAACTTGAATGCCTCCCTTGACATTACAGAAGGAGTCTCAACGGAAGTCTCCTGCCGGCAAAGAGACGTTCCGGCCAAGACCATACATCGTGTCTCTTTCCCCATCGACGTTTCCCATGCCCTCCGTTACATCATCCCCATCAACCACACCGCCACTGAACTTCTGGAGAATATATCCGACGAGCACGTTGATGAATTCTTGGAGAGTGCTCTGATCACTCTGGAGAAGTTAAGAAGTAATATGCAGAGAACGAAGCTGAAGCCGGAACATCGCCTGCTGTTCGATGTTGTCTCAAAGGTGGTGTTCGGTTACAGTGGCGCATTCGGCGATATCAGCCGACCCAAATTGAGGCAGTTGGTGGCCTTGGAGCACCAACACCAGATCAATTGGTTCCAATACTTCCTGAACCAGTTGATGGTGGAGAAGTCGAAGATCTCAGAGACAACATCCGAGTCGGGAGAGAAGCTGCTCAGTGTCAAGGGGACACTCAACTTCGGATGCAAGATCTCTGCCCTCATCTTGCTCGCGACCAAGGATCGCAACATGGTCTGGGCAGACTGCGAGGAGACGCCGGTTAAGAAGTTGCTGTTGTTCCCGACGGCCAAGAAAGCACAGGAGGTGTTTAGGAGTGTGTACACTCCAAAGGAGAAAAAGGAGGTTGGGAAGTCTACTGAGCCAACAGCTGAGGGGAACCAGCTGTCGCTCGCCCCGCCAAGTCCAAAGCTGCATGCCGACTAGCTGAGTCGGAGAAGGAGTCAGCTGAGGAACCTGCCCAGAAAAAGCTAAGGGTACGGTTCAAGAAGTCGACTAAGAAGCCAGCTGATGTGCCAGTTGATGAGCCAACTGAGGTGCCAGCTGATGAGTCAGCTGAGGAGCCAATTGAGGTACCAGCTGAGGAGCCAGCTGAGGAGCAAGCTCCAGTTGAGGAGGAGGCACCAGTTGAGTCGACACCTGCTGAGGAGCCTTCCGAGTCCAGCCGCTCAGCTGAGGCCGCCACGTTCGAGATCGTCCCTCGAGCCACCGGAGCTGACAAGGCTGACGGAATGGAGACGGATTTGATGTCAAATGCTTCTTCCTCATCTGAGGAAGTTGAAGATGTTCCCACCTCCCCCACGACAAGAGTTGATGTCGTACCGCCCCCAGAGCCTCTTGCTCTTTCTACCCAACCAGAGCCAAATATTCTGAGCACTCTGCTCGATGCCAACATTGTGACCGCTCTTTCGGCCAATGTTGAGGAAACAATTGAAACCCCCCTCCCAACCGAATCTAATATTCCGAGCTCCCAGCTCGATGCCGATGTTGTGACCGCCTCTTTGGCCAACATCGATGAACCTTTTGAACCATTGCCTTATGATATTTCTCCCTCCCCAATCAATGAGAAAGACAACCTTCAGGCAGTTGCACTGGAGCACGAGGGAAGGATGGCCTACTGCTTCCAGAAGCTGGTGGGCATGTTCCCTGAAGCTCGCAACATGCCCGTCTTCGCCACTCTCGGAACCGAGCTCTTGTACCAGTTCCACCTGATCTTCAGCCATTGGTACGTCAAAGAAGATACGATCAGGGTGCAGAGCTGGGAAAGGCTGAAGTCAGATGAGTCCCGCATCCGAGCCTACTTCAACTACTCCAACCTGGAGGTGGCTTACAACAACCGGATTGCGCTGCTCACTCGTCGGCTGGACCAGAGTCGAGCTGAAGAGACGGACACAAGGGAGGCAGCTGGACAGGAGTGCATTCCTCGACAGCATGTTGGTCAAGTCAGCTGACTTCCTTGAGGATGTGGATGCAGCCGCCGCAGCAGCGAAGGAAGAAGAAGAAGAGCTGAAGTTGTACCTGGCCAACCGACAAGCCACGGTCACAGTTGAGCCTCTAGCTCTGATTGCTCAAGCCCCTCCAGCTGATCAGCACGCTCCCACAACTGAAGAGATATGTGAGCTGGTGGCTGAGAGGGTGAACCAACTAAGAACCAAGCTACTTGCCAACCTCCAGCATAAAAAAGATGACCAGCTGAGGGCGTTGGAAGCACAAGAAGTCAAGAACCAACAACTGGTGGAGGAGAATGTTGAACTAAAGACCAAGCTGAATGAATTCTCCTCCTCCACCAGTCAAGAAGTGTCGGAGTTGAAGTCCACTTTGTTGGGATTGAAGTCGGAGCTGAACGTCTTCAAATCCTTGGCCGACTCCAATCTTGCCAAGTCCCAACAGACACAAGATGCTGAATGGGAGTCTCACTTCGAGTCGCGATGGGCTGAGTTCGCTGCTTTTCAGACAGAGGTCATCGAGAACCTCTCTGTCTTGAAGAAAGTCGAACAAGAGCGCCAGGACTCGGATCTGGCGAAGAAAATGGAGCTTGAGTGCGCGGTCGATGAGCTCTTCAACCGCATCAAACTTGCCGAACAACAACTCACCTCCCTGGACGGTTCAGTAGCAAGCCTTGTTGCTGATGCCAAAAAGGGGGAAGAGAAGGAGACGGAGGTTGAAGTGCAGGAAGAAGAAGAGACCCAAGCCGAAGGAGAGACGCCAGTTCAAGAGAAATCTCAGCTGAAAAGAAGGAGGTCTGCTCAAAGGAAGTCTGCTGCTCCCAAGCCAACCGAAGTCGGTGGAGCCGGAATGGAAAAGGACTTGGAGCAGGCAGAGAAGTTCGGAGTTTCCTACAACTCCATAGCCGAGATCGCAGCCGAGCTGGATTCCAGACGGGCTATGATCGATGCTAACCTGGACTTGAACACAGTTCCAATTCCCAAGAGGGTTACTTATCGGCCTCCCTTCCTCCCAAACTCTCGCAACCCGAACCGCACAAAGATCGTAGCTGAGGCGAGGCAGGTTTGCAAGGAGCATGGAGTGGACATTTCTAAGGAGTCACCTGCCAAGAGAGAGATTTTTGTTAGGATTTTTAGTAAGTATAGGCTACAATTTTAGCTTAGTTAGTTTTCAAGCAACTGTTGTAATTTTTTGGCTTTTGCGCTTATCCTTGTAACACTCAGTTGTAATGAAAACTACTCAGTTATAAGATTCAACTTGACGTACAATCCCTCATTGTCCAACCTCTGAATCGCAAAGTTATTTCAATACCATGTTATAACTGTGCTAACCCTTTGATGTTTCAATCTTATAGACTGTGTAGAAATTCAGCTAAGATTTTGGATACGTAAGAATTGTATAAGGGTTTTAAAGTTTTAGAGTCTTGATCTGTAAGTTTGTAAGGGGTTTTGGCATCATCAAAAAGGGGGAAATTGTTGGGAAATTTATTAGTAAGAGTTTTGATGAATTCCAAAACCAACTGACCCCAACCGAGTAGATGTTGCCAGAACCTAATATTAGTAGTTAGGCTCGCTGTTTGAGCATTGTCAAGATTTTATCTTTACAGGTCTCCAGCTGAAGATGGCAACAAGGCTTCACTCGGATAGAACATCAGTTGTGAGGAAGACAACTGAGCGTTCAGTATATTAAAAAGGAGGAAGTTACGTTCATGTCTCAGATCAATAGTCAAGTATCCAAAAAGGGGAAGTCACATTCAAGAGATAGAACATCAGTTGTAAGAAAAACAACTGAGTGTTCATCGGATGAAAAGTAGTATGTGGGAAGAGAACATCAGATGAAAGGAAGCCATCTGAGCGTTCGAACCCAACTGATCAGATACAAGGAAGCCATCTGTGCGTTCGAACCCAACTGATCAGATACAAGGAAGACAACTGAGTGTTCAGTTTCAGAACATCAGTTGTAGAACTCAACCAAGAAGACCAACAGCTTGAAGTTAAAGTCAGCTGAGAGTTCAACTGTTAGTAGTCAGATAGAACATCGGCTGAAGAACAAGTTAGTTGAAGATCGAAAGTCTTAACCGACCACTCCTTGTTGGAAGTCTGTTGTAAAGATTTGAATTTAAAAAAAGAAGTCACGTGAGGGTTTGACCGTTCAGTCATTTACCCAATTTGGCCCAACACAAGGCTATTTCAGATGGAAAGCAGAAGAGCACAGATGCCATATCGGGAAAGTCTACAGAGATGAGAGACAAGCCATCGCTTTCAAAGAACAGAGATCAACAGCTCCTCCAACGGCTAGTTGATACTCTCCGCCTATAAATAGAGGCCTTCATTCATTCAGAGATGACACAAGACACACATGCGAGAAGAAACTAGAGAACGAAAGAAAGAGCTATATTCTTTACGAGCTGAACTGAATTCAATTTCTTAGAACATCACTTGTTGAGAGTTCTAGAGTTAGTTATTTTTTGTGTCTTTAGATCGAACCTTGAGAACATCACTTAGTGAGAGTTCGTAGAGTGTTAGATCATAGCTCACTTCGTATTCGAGCTTTTAGTTGGAACCCCATTTTCTTTCACTTGAAAAGGTTTAGGATCCTACTCTTCCTGCAACTGAGTAGATAGGTTGTTTAGTACCCGAAAACTAAACTGTAAGGTTGATAAGTACCCGCAAACTTATCCTTAACGGTTGCTCAGCCCGCGTAAGCTGAGTGGTTTGTCCAGAAGAACTTGGACAGAGTTGTGTGGACTCACAACTCCCCGTGGACGTAGGAGGTTTCTCCGAACCACGTAAATCTCTGTGTGCTAGTGTTTATTTTGTTTATTTCTTGCATATTCAACTGACCTTCTAACCAGCATACAAACTGATCTTAGCATTATCAACTGTCTTGGTTTTTGACCGACCTTGCACAAAAGCGTGAGTTGTTTTACGAGTTGTTAATTTCCACCACTTTCCACACAGCACCACTCTTCCAGCTGAGGTTGCTTACTCAGCTGTGAGATTCCAACTGAGTCTTTTTACTCAGTTGAAGTAATTTTCAGGAGTTTAGTTTTAAAATCCTAACTGGTGTATTCCCCCCCCCCCCTCCATACACCAGTAACTCGTATCGGGACCATCACATTTTACTCTCAACAATCTTGAGATGTGATAGTATAAAACATAATCATCCCTAAAAAATACTATAAAGAATGATTAGAACCATTGAGTTATGTTGCACTAGTTTTTGTACGATAATAATTTTATCAAATGAAATAATAAAAAATAATTATATTATAAATTATACGTATACAATAATTCAAGAACATTATACATCATTCGACCACAAAAGCACCACCTCTAAATAAATAATAAATAAGAAACAAAAATCGTACTAATGTATATAACCCGCACTTATCTCATGAATCTAATCATTCCTTACATTCTTGGTGAATAATCCGAGTTATCGTCTCTTTATACCACTCAATTTATACAAAATCAGTTTTTCCTTTAATTTAACAACCAAGTTGTATTATCGAAATCAGTCGCATAGAAATTGAAATAATTCATTTTAATCTTTCAGCCAAATATAGTAATTCTACACCCATTGGCGTAGCTAGGGAGGCAGTGAGATCATTGGACCCCCCTAGCATTTAAAAAAAAATTAGGGGTATATATGTAATTTCACATATAATTAATTAAAAAAAAACAAAACTATGAATTTCTAAGTTTACGTCGGGCTTCTTCGTTCTTCCCTCTCCAAATTCCCCTCTTTCTCAAAATATTAAAACCTAAGATTGTCAAAATTAATTCTCACCGTCAACTGCTTTTCTGTTTTCACGACTCCTCTGCCGACCGCCGTTGCTGCTGCTGGCCGCTAAATTGTTCCATACACACTTCCCTTGCTGCTGAAATTTACAATTTCTGGTATGGTGTTGAAACTTAAAATTCTATCTATAATGAATTGTAAATATATTATTAGAATTTGGCATAAGAAAGCCTTCCTCATTCCCCGTCGATGATAAGACGCATAATTTCTGACCAATTCTCTCTCTCTCTATGAAGAAACACATTCTAAAATCCCAAGCTACTGGCAAAAAGCTAAACCCCTTAATTCTGCCCTCAAATCTCGATATCCATTTTACATTTATCTGGAATTAGTATGAATTGAATAACCATTAAGATTAATCAAATAGTGGGATAGAAGATGCGAGTTATGATTCTTTCTTCTGTATATAATGGAGAATTGGTGATAGTGGAAGATTTCTAAATATTTTATTTACTTTAATGGTGGTAATTAATAGAATATTACTGATAGAAGTTTTTATAGATATTTTATCAATGCCTTGGATGTTGGTTGTTGGATCAAGTGGTCCTGTATGATTAAAGTAGAGAAAAGTAAAAAGTTCTCAATAATTAACAATGAAATAGTTAGGAAACAGAGATGAAACCGTGAGATATATTTGTAGCTAGAATATGCAATTTAAGTATTCTATAAGACTATAACAGTTTTTATATGTTGAAAAACTATGCTATTGGATTGGTTATTTGATTTAATGATCATTATCTATTACATGTAGGCGGGAAAATGTCTCGCCAACAATAAAAAATGAAGCACTTTTTTAATCCCATATCGACTACTATGGACAGTTCAACTTTAACGGTTAATGGATCTACACGTGTTGAATCTGAAGCATCGCCAAAAGAAGTGAATATTGAACCATCAAATCCGGTTGATTTACTAAACCTTCCAAGTGATCCGGGACTCCGACCTAATATAATGAGCTACCCTCCAAATTTAATCGAGCAGGTGCGTAGATCTTATTTTTTAAAAGGTCCGTGTTGATGTTCTTGATTATGTTCGGACTAATGGTACTGATGGTTCACAAAGATCTGAAGCTATGAATTTGTTAGAAGTTTTTGGCCAATTTGAATTTGTCTTTGTGTTACATCTTATGAGGAAAATCTTGGGAATTACACATGAGCTATCTCAAGTGCTACAAAAGAAGAATCAAGATATTGTTAGTGCAATGCATCTAGTTATGGTAGTGAAGACACGCTTGCAAGCAATGAGAGATGAAGGTTGTGATATTTTGATGACTGAAATTTCTAAGTTTTGTAGTAGCAATGGGTTAGTTGTGCTAGATATGGAGGAAGAATATGCAGCTCGAGGAAGAGGGCGGCGTACCATTGAAAAAAATGACAAATCTTCACCACTATTAAGTTGAGATATTTTACTCCTTGATTGACATGCAACTTCTAGACCTGAATCAACGTTTTGATGAGGTGAACATTGACTTACTTATATGCATGTCATGCTTTGATTCTAGAGATTCGTTTTCTGCATTTGATACTGAAAAGGCTCTTCGTCTTGCAAAGTTGTATCCATGTGATTTTTCTGAAGTTGATCTGTGCATACTTGAAAGTCAGCTTGAAATTTTTATATGTGATGTGCGCATGGATGAAAGATTCTCAAACTTATCAGGGATTGGAGATCTTGCACAGATGATGGTTTCTACGAGGAAACATGATGTCTTTCCATTGGTTTATTTGTTAGTTAAGTTGTCTTTGACTTTACCAGTTGTTACAGTTGAAAGAGTTTTTTCAGCAATAAAGATCATCAAAAGTGTTCAACGCAATAGCATGGGAGACGGTCTTTTGAACGATTGTTTAGTACCCTACATCGAAAATGATGTCTTTGTAAATATTACTAATGAATCTATTATGCAATGGTTTCAGAACATGAAAAATAGGAGAGAAATGTTATGAAACAATAGTGTTTTCGTTGTTTATTTGACTTATTTTGTGATTTAAGCAACATTATAATTATGTAAGTATTACTATAATATTTTATTTTATTGATGAAAAATTTTGGACCCCTCTGAACCGAGTTTCTGGCTACGCCACTGCTGCTACACCTTGAAAGTTATAAATAATTGAATATCAATTCTAATAAATTTAGAAAAAAAAATAATTATATGTTGTCACTTATTGATCTCTATTCTAATCTTCCTTCTGATATCATACATGTAAAGACATCATAAATATAATTCGAGTGTGTGAAAGAAGTATCTTATGTTTTATTTTTCTTCGGGATTTCCTGCTAATTCGAATTTAATTAAAATATTCTTTTACTAAAATACCTTATATAATTTTTTTTTAAATGATGTATGGAAGGGTGACAAAGATTTGTTCCTATATTCTCAAAGTAGGATTTTTTTTCTTTAGGGCGCATTTTTTAGCTCACACTGAATTAGCTAAGATTAATAGATTTTGATTAATAATGTGGAGAGGTTGGGCAAAAACAGTCTTGGACTTCCGTTTGGTAGCCCCTAAAAAAATAGTGGTTTATTGCAACCGAGCGTTTGGTAGGCCCTGTTAACTTCCGGATTAAGTTACGGTTTTCCAAGTTAGACCTTACATAATCAAAGTAATTACAAAACTTGCCACATATATATATATATATATCACACACAACTTGGGAGTTGCAGATCCTACCTCACTCAAAACCCTATGACGACAAAACATGAACTGCGATTTAGGTTAGAAAATCAGCAACGATGAAGAAATTTTCGCAAATCCTTTGTGAAGGCAACAAGTCGCTCAACATTGAAGATTCACACGACAAGTAGAGCGTGTCCTAAATTTTAATTCAGTGAAAACCCTTTGACCGACGGCAGTAGAGAAATCGAAAGGCGAGAAACACTACATCGGCAACAACAACGAAATTTTTGCAGATCCTTTGTGAATGCAACAAATCGCTCAACATCAGGAATTCAAAATTTCAATCACCATTCACAAATGAGTTCCGTCAATGCAGGTTCGATCTTTCTACCCTTTGTTTACATCGACTCGCATTTATGCTATTATGGGTTTATTTTTCGCAAGAGGTGAGGCGAGATTGTGGTGAGCAAGAAAGGAGTTCTGATTTGTGATTGCATTTTTTGTTTGGGATTTTGAATTTTCTAAATTCCGTAATCAGGTTCACTCTCTCCCTTGTTTATTTCGAAATTTTAGGGCTTTAATTCTTAGGACAAACTACCACAATTAGCATGGGCCATTTTGCGAGACAGTATGACCCAAATTATTGGTTGAATTGTATGCAAAATTTTACCTCTAATCATAGCTGTTTAGCTTGGAGATCCGAGAATATGTACAAGTTGAGTATCGAATATAATTCATGTTTGGTTAGAATAAATTGTACTTACCTCGCCAGACCTGTTTAGCTTCTCTCCCACCCTAAAAATGACAATTGGATCAAGCGTACAATCCTTATTTTTCTGCTCATAGCGTTGATTGCTTATACTTGAGAGGGTATATGATAAGTTATTCGTTGTATGTATGAAAAACTATTTCTGGACAGAAGTATGAAAATAGTAAATTATGTTGATGACTTGCTTTGTTCGTCTTAGGTAGCAGCTGCCCTAGCCGTGGTAGAATTTATAGAAGTTAAAAGGGTGAGAAGCAGACTCGTCGTAGTTGGTCCCCAAAGGAAGAAACTTTCCTCATTGCGACCTTGAAAGAACTGGTGTCAATGGGTTGGAGGGTCGATAATGGCTTCAAAATGGGATACCAACAACGGTTAGTAGAAATGATAGCGAAGGAATTTCCTGGCATAGATATCAGAATGTCTCCTCACGTCAACTCCAAGCTTCAAACTTGGAAGAAACAACACCTTGCACTCAACATGATCTTGTCTAGGACTGGCGTCGGCTTCAATAGAAACGAGAAGCACATGATTGAATGTGAAGATGATCAGTGGGAGGGTATTGTTAAGGTCATGTCTCTTTTATCTTTTGTTGTTCTCAATTATCAGAATTTATAATTCTGTAGGTTGTACAGAAGTTATATCTCTTTTATCTCTTGTTGTTATCTTTTATCTTTTGTTGTTCTCAATATTTGAACTTTGCAGCACTTGTGAGTGATTTTGATCATGATTTTGGAATAGATTGGGTAGAATATATGGTAGGATATGACATTTGGCCGAAAAACTGAAAAGTGGAGACTACATAATATTTGGTAGGTTATTTGGTAGGATATTTGGTAAGATATTGGCTGTATATTTGGTAGGATATTGGCTGTATATAAGTGAAATTGTTGATTACTAACTGCGATTAATTCATTCGTTTCGGCATGATCCGAGTGTTAAAGCCATGCGCTACAAATCATGGCCTCTGCTCGATGATTGGAATGACATATTTGGGAAGGACAGAGCCACTGGAGATCATGCGGAGGATATTGCGGATGCTGCAACTGATAATAATGAGGGCTGTGATGGAGAACAGAAAGGTGACGAGCAACAAAGTGAGATTCCACATGACTTCACGGCCGATAACGAAGGGGAAAACAACGCGTGCCACAATTCTTCCAAGGATGCCGTAAACAAGCCGAGTGAAAGGAAGGGCAAGAAACGGAAGACAACTGATAACGTTAGCATCGTGGTTGTTGCCATAACTGAGATTAGCTGAAGTACAGCTGCACGGCTAGACACAATTGCACAACGCATTGGCTATGAGTTCGACGTCGATAAAGCCCTAAAAGATGCCTACAACAGTACAAGGAATGTTGTGGATCGCAATCAGAAGCAGAGGTTTGAAGTTGCTGAGATATTCGTGGATAAACCAGAGCGGTACGTGTTGTTTAAGGGCCTTCCTAAATATGCTAAATTCGAATATGTGATGCACCTACTCAGCCTCAAGTGAATTAGCCATGATAATTAACTTTTGCTGCTCCAGTACTGTCGGATTATTGTGCTGTAATGGATCCAAACTTGGTGAACTAAGTGAACTTGCCTACAATCGCTTGTGTAAATTATTTGAATCTTACTTTTATTAATGCTACTGAACATGGAACTACTATTATATTTTGTTAACTTGTTGGAATGCATTTTCAAGTTTCCATGTTTATACTGAAACCGTTTACTACTATTATATTTTGTTCATGTTTGCATTTTCAGCATATCATGAATATGAAGGCAGATTTAATGATATTCAATTGAAAATATGAACATCAGCAACAACATTATTCATGTTAAAAATGGAAAGTATTGTGTCTTCTTTTTGCTATGTTTTGATTTTACACAAGCTTGAAATGAGTCACTGTCACACAATCGCATAATATAAGGAGGAAAACAAATCTTAATACAATCGCCAGTACACACAAGCAGTTGATAACTAATACAAGGAAACAATATCTAATACTTATCAAAGTGAACTTGGTAGGCTCTGTAACTGAAAATGACACATATTAATCATATAGATTAAGGCATATAAATAGAATCAAGTTAAAAAAAAAAAAAAAAAAAAAAACTAAGTCCATTATTTAGATGCAGGGGAAATAAGGAAGCCTGTAACTAGAAGTAGAACTTCCAGATTAAAGAAATATATATGAAGTCAATATCTTTTCTCAATTTCTGAAAATTCGAAGGAAAATGTTCTGTTTCCTAAGATCTGTAGAAAAATCACAACTTTAATTGAATCTATTATAGTCTCTAAATTCAAATATTCAACCCAAGAATGTGATTGACATCATATAAAATTTCATATCACTTATTGTGGCAAATTTCAACTGGCGAAAAAGTAAATCTAAATTAGAAAATCAGATTACTATATAATTAAGTCTAGAAATGAAAATCTCGGTCCTTGTTCATCCGAAATGAAAAATCAGATTCATTTTTTCCCTGTGTGAAGATCTAAATCATCCGAAAATTGATAACTTTGTGTCTGTATGATCCCCAAATTGAAATGTTGTGGAAAGAATTGTATTATCTCAAAACTGAAAATTAAAACAGAAATCATGGCTATATCTATAACAACAACAATGAACCCAAGAACACATCTAATTTAATCATTATGTAGAGGTAAGCTGTAATACCTCATATTTGAAATTAGTAGGACCAGAGAGAGGTACATATTGTGAGGAAGTTTCTGCTGAGCACCTGCAGGGGATTTTTCACGAATACTTGTAAATTAGACCTCGATCAAAAAATTTCGACCAAGGTAAATTGAATTAGGGTAACTTTACCTGAAATAGGGATAACGAAGGTCCGGTGACCAGAGTGCACTTTCGGCGAGGATGAATCTGATGTGCTTCTGCGAAATCCGAAAATTTTCTGCACATCGGTAAGAGGAAATTCATTAAAATTGTTGCCCTAAATTTTCAGAAAATGCACCTAAGTAATGTTCGAATTATTCAAGATGGATTCAGTGGGAGGGCGTGAAACTAACCTTGACTGTGAGAGAAGGCGACACTACGATGCCAAGCGCCCCGGCAACGGGAAATCTGGTCGGCGGCAACAGCGATGTGGTTGCCGACAGCGGACGTGCCCTCTTTCCAAATCTCAAGTATTTGGGTGAAGTTCGTGAGAAAGGAATTCAGTAGATATGTAAGTTTCTATTTGTGGGTGAGAGAAAAGATGAGGAAAATTTCTTCGAATTCTGATTTCATCTCAATATTTTGGGGGTAAATTAGTCCCCGTGTTTTGCAATCTCAAAGACTGTTCAAACCAAGAATAACAATTGAGGGGGTGTGACGATTTTAATTTTCTCTGAGTAACAGTTAATTACCAGCGGGCCTATGCCTTTCTACCGGGTTGTGCATGTAAACTTCCTTGGCTACCAAACACGAGATTACACAAGAAAAATAATTTAGTAGCAGTTAATGTGGGCTACCAAACACGCCCTTATTCTTTTACTTCTAGTTCTTTGTTCATTATACAGATTAAAATAACTAAACAGTTTAACCACACTGTCCTAAAACATAGGCACAATTCATATACCATCCGACATTTATTATGAGATTGACATAATTATCCTTTAATTAGCAATTGAAAACTACTCTTTCCATCTCAATAGCATGGTCTCATTTTTTTGGGCACATCTATTAAGAAATAAGATTTAATGGATAAAAAGCGATAGGTCCTATAGCTTTTGGAAAAGTTAATTGTTTTCAGTTTTTGAATGACCTTGCTGTTGGGACACCCCTAAAAGAAAAGCAAGATCTTGCAATTGGGACGGATGGAGTACTATTTTTCCCACAATCGAGCATAAAAATTGACTGTAATTCAATTGATTGTTGATTTCAAACTCCCTTTCCACCCAGGGCAGATAAACCACAGTTTCCACCAAATACAGGTATGACAGACTCGAGAGACGTGTCATGGGGTTCGAACCTAAAACCTTTCAGTCTCAGACGCCCACATTTGCTACTAGACCATCCCCATAAGGACTACGCTCCCTTTTTAATATATAATAATAGATTTGTTTAATCTTTGAGATTTCGATTGAATATTTTCACTACAGCAAAAATCAAAGATTGAAAAAAAAAAGAGAATAAAAATATAGACATGGCGATTCTATAAGTATCTTGTTGGATTATTTAATTTATTTAATAGGTTTAATTGAATAAACAACCAAATATTCTAAAAATAATTTAAACTATTTATTCTACAAACTTAAGTCTTGGTCAAATTAATATTAACCAAATAAAATTTATCAATTGACAACTTAATCGGTCTAACCAAATTAAAAAAATTATAATAAAATTTACTATTTATTTGGACAATTAATAAATTGGTCAAATAAAATTATTCGTGTAATCAAATTAAAATTTTATGATAAAATAAAGTTATTATTCGGCCAACTAATAAATTGGCCTAATGAAATTATTTGTGATGAGAAAATATATGATGATTCTATATATTTATAGGCTTTTTAATAGGTAGAATTTTAAGTAAAACCGATGCAGGATATAGATTTTTATATTAAATAAAACAGAATAAATTGTATTTGAAAGGAATTTTATAATGTAAAATACAATCAAAGATACTATTAATGATTATTTTTAATTATCATAATTGACTATTATTCAGACCGTATTTCCTAGATGCAATATCATATATTATAGTATATTAAATTCGAAAATCTATTATACCTTTAAATTATCAAATCATGTTTTGGGAAGATTCAAATGTGCAAGAGAATTATTATACATAGTAGATATTTTAGCGATAAATATGGATATTTAATTAAGAAGATTTCAATAATATTAATTGATTTATGAATTAAAAATGCTTAAATAAGGAGTTAAGATAAATAGTAATAGAAAAATAGAAAGAAGATGCGATACTCGTACAAATAATGAATTCTGACAGTATAATAAGTAACCAGGATAGCAAAAGTTCAAGAACTGATCACAGCAGAACAGAGTCTACTTTGAACCTTTTAAGTGGACAAAGAAATGTGTTCAAGTAACAACACACCAAGAGAAAGGCCTAAGATCCATCCCCAGAAATTGATTGATGCTTCACATGAAACTGGGGCATGCTGGTCCTTTAGACAGACCAAGACGAACTTCCATACCGTGATGCAGATCAACTGGACGAAATGATTCAGACTCTCTAGGATCTGAAACAAACCAGGAAAAAATCGGGAAAGGCAATCAGAAACCGTTTCAGAGCATTTTTTAGAATGCAAGATCAAAGCATTAAACCATAACTTCTTTCAGGACTCAACTAGCAGTTTAGAATCAGTGTAAAGGCATGAACACAGATACAGCAAAACATAGTGTACATGCTTCAGTAATAGGATTGACATGCTATTCTGGGAATGAACTTAGAATTTATGAATTAGGATTTGATGCATGATTTGAGAAAAAACTGATGCTAACTAAATAGGCATTTGAACATTCATACAGTTGCCTGTAATGCCTTTCAAAATACAGCAGCATGTTTTTAAAGTTAACCACAATTTCAGATAATCATACACGATCAAAAGGTATCAATTTGCCCACTGATAGTCATTATGACTCAATGCCACCTTGATGGAAAGTTAAATTAAAAATGTTCCTTACCATTGAGATAGTCTTCAAAACCAAAGTCTTCCATATTTCCAGAAAAGGCATCTAGACCTACAAATGAGGATGGTATTGCGCCAGGAGGCCTTTGAAATCTGTGCAGCAAAAAGTGGTTTTACTGTAACTTGCAAGTACATTATTAAAAAGTTGTGCAAGGTTAAACTGTAAACAATATATCCAAGAGATATTTATTGCAACATATTGAGGAATCATGCAGTTCATACACAAGATTTATAAATTCTGAACTATTTACTTGCAAGATTCAGCATATCTAATTAAATTCAACATTACTACGATAATAAAACAAACATTAACAAATTTCACATAAGGGAAAAGAGTATAAGGAACTTAATATTGCAGGTCTCAATAACAAAGAAAACAAGAGGCACCAAAACAAACACAAGAATCTTTTAAGTATATAATTTGAGGAACACACAAAAACACAAGTAATGGAAAGAACCAAAATACTCTAAAACAAAACAAGCACAATAGCACATTGATTTTGATAATGACAAAACAAATTACAATAATTGAGCACAACTGCACGGCATTATTAGAGCACACATCACCTAACTTCCATTTAACAGACTCTTGGTCGAAATAATATCAATTAGCTTACTCTTGATTCAAATAATCCACCCCCTCAGAAATCAGATGTATTTCCGTAAAGTAAAACTACATAAGATTATAAATTATATTCAACAGCAGAATCTCATATACTGCAAATCAAGAATATTCCAATTGACTTTAATGAGTTACATAAACTACTATCTCCTTAACATATTTCTCCTAGCTTTCAACAAATTACCAATACCACAACCCATATGCGGTAGAAATATCACTGGCATCATAACAAGATACAATTGCAGCTTGTTCACGAGCTCCATGCCATATTTCCACATACAATATATATGATAGATATTATATTCAGAAAAATCTATCTACAAAGGCAGGTGCACTATAAACGAAAAGAAAACTTCCGTAGTGTATAGCTGAAGGCCAAAGGTAAATAATCCTAAAACGATTTTCTAAAAGCTCCCAAAACGAAATACCACTCTGCCTTTAAAACTAACTCTTTTAGCTTATTAATAACAGGAAAGAAAAACAAATTCCAATTTTAGGAACCATTTTTATCAGCATAAGACAACATTTTTATCAATTTTCAGTCATTTGTGCCAGATCAATCTTATTTAAGTCAATAGAACCCACATCCTCAAAGGAGAAGTATCAGTTTTCAAAAAAAAAAAAAAAAAAAAAAAAAAGGACAACAAATATCACAGCAGAAAGGAAAGAAACAAGTTAAGTCAAAGAATACAAAAGTAGAAATTTAGTATGGAACCAATTCAAACACATATCAAGTCCCCCAATTTTCCGCCAATAAAACCCTAGCCCATATAGTTCATACGCAGTACAAATAAAAGTAAGAGTGTGCGTATGTGTGTGTGGAGAACAGAGAAAGTAAAGAGCTAGAGGAGCACGAACTTGGAGAGAATCTGACGATCCATCTCCATCTTCATCGGAAATGCTGCTCCGTAAGTATTCCCCAGGATTTTCTTCTTCGTCTCTTCGTGCGTTTGCTTCGCCTGCTCATCATTAAACAAAAATTCAAAATCAAAAGACACAAATCGAGAGGGAGGGAGGGAGAGAGAGAGAGCGAGTGAATATGTTGAAACATTACAGAGCGACGGGCATATTGAAGAGGGTGGGGTTCGATAATATCGCTCTTGACGCCGTGGATCCCGAATCGTAGCAAATCATCGGTGCGGCCTTCCAGTGGTATCGTCTTCGCGGGATCCATGATTATTGCTGTAAATTTGTCAAACTTCGTTCTGCTTTTGTTGCGAAAGAATGCGGTAATGGCAGCCAGGAAAATATGAAGTATGAAAAGAAAATTTTCAGAGAAATCTTTCAGCGCAAGAAAATTAAAAAAAATTATTGTAAGTTTGTGGGCCCCTAGGCCCATAACCATACAGGCCTTGGGTCGGACCAGAACCTACGAATACATTGGCCCAATACATAATGGTGATTCCATGATTTATCCACGGTCTATTCTCATTTATTATTGTAATATGTACTTATTTTTAGTTTGTTTTTGTTCAACAATTCTTGTTTCAATTTCATATTAAAGGTTTATATTGTCTTTTAATTTCAGCTAACCATTTCGATTTAGTTAGGGTTAACTATTTCACAATAACATTTAATTAATAATTTTCAGCCAAAACATAATAGAGAAAAGCTAACATGTGTCAAATATGCAAGTAGTAGCATTTTGTGCCTCTCACCACAGTGGACGATCCTTGCCCATCCATTTGAAAAGAAAAGAAAAGAAAAGAAAAAAAACAAATTTTATGTATTGGACAGTAAAAACACAAAAGTGTTAATTCAACAGAATAGTAATATTGGTTTAAAATAACAAAATGTTAGTAGTATTTTAATAAAATACTTGAGGGGTGTGAAATGTGAATAGAATTGTCCAAGCTGCTGATAGTATCTTGTAGGTTGGAGTCCACTGTTCTGAGTTTTACTCTGATGAAAGGATTTCCCACCAATTTTCTATTTTTGATTGGAATACTTTAATTTGCTGATCAATTTGTTGGGTGGATACAGATATGGACAACAAACAGAGATCACAATTAATGTATTTTATACTCTGCAAAATATCAACATATATCAATCGCCATAAAAGTAGTGCAAGAGTAATTTGTATACAAAAATAGTATTTGTGTTCTTTGTCAGAACTGAAAACAATTTGCAAGAAATTTAATACCACCCGGTCCACTCCAAACATTTTTCCTTTTATATTATAAAAAGGGCACTCTCAAAAGTACAGGTATGTGTATACTGTTCATTATTAATCTATTTGTACATAGCACAATAGAACATCTATAAATTACATCTATTTCATTTATATATAAGAAGAAAGGAAATAGTGTAATCCTTTTACATTTTCTAACTTACAATGTTTTAAGTTGTGCTTGTTTATTCCAAATCTTATTAAAGATATAATACATTCATATATATTTGTTATATTTATTAAACCAAAATCAAGTTTCTAGGTAATAGCTTGATTTCTTTAGCAATAAATTCATGTTTTCTAAAAATAAATGAACAAAAAAAATTACGAAGAGCTAGAGAAGTGAAAATCCAGAAAGATTTTGTATCTAATCAACGATCTCTGTTTCATGTTAAAGGCTAAAGTTAATTTCTCAGAGTACGAAAAAAAAAAAGTAGAGTAAAAGATATATTTAGTTCAGGTAGACTGATTGTACAAATTAATTTATGAGTTAAAAATGTAAGTCAAATCTTGACACAGGGCTCTATGTTCCTAACCATGCGATACTATATCAATAGTTTAACAACTCTATCATTTTACGACTTATTCATTTACATTTCATCAATCTTCAGCAGCCCCTCAAACCAGTTTCGCGGTTTTTTTATGTGGTATAATTACTGTTACCATTCTTGTCTAAATAACTTCATCCTCTCTCTCTCTCTCTCTCTCTCTCTCTCTCTCTCTCTCTCTCTCATAGATTTGTCAAACTATTTGTAGACAAAGCTAGATAGAAGGAATGGATTAAGTCTGGGGATGCTGCGGGTGCAAGAAAATTCATGTGTGATTCCTAGACTTACAATCTACGACCGAATGTGGATCCAAGAGGAATTTGATTGGCTCTCCTGGTAATAACTACTACATCTCAATTGATCATCTATTATTTATATTTTAGAACTCGTAGTTTCTTGATTGTTGCTTTACAGACTTTATGTTAATAATTCATCATCTTCACATTCTTGTCTTTCACATTGTTGGTTCAAAGGAAACCATTCTTGCTTGTTATTACAATTTGTCATAGGAATTAATGATAACACACGTGTAAATCCAAGTGTTAATTATAATATGTTAAGCTAGAGTTAAATTATAATTATAAATTAATAGTTCTTGATTGAGATTAATAAGTCATAAAACCCATAATTATCTATAATCTCCTTAATTATCCCTAATTCTCTTTAGTTAACTCCTATTTTCCCATATTTTTTCCCTTTAAAGTTTAGTTAGCGCCTCCTATTTCCAATTTAAATTAACAAAAGAAATCTACGATCTCCTCCCAATTAAGAAAGAAACCTAAAGGAAAAAAAAATCACAGCTTCATGGGATTTATACTTTTTTTTAAAAATAAATAAATATGCCAAACGCGAACTTGAAGGAAGCTTACATTGCTAATTTATAAAGCCTAATTAAGAATAAAGAATTTCCAAAAATATCTAACTGTGTTGTTCTATATAGTATCTATTTCTTTTTCAACTTGATTGTATCCATTATGTGCAGACAAACTTCAAAACAACTACGACTAGTTAATTCATCCCAACAATCAACCTCTCTGTCATACATTAGAAAATAGAAAAACACACACACCAAATAAAATGGGAACTTAATGTTTTGTATAGGCACAAGGAAAAACAACCTCACGTAAGATAATTTAATATGTATACAAAGAGATAATAAAGGATTTAGCTTAATTAGCTCAGTTGGAACAACTTCGCTAGTTTAGCCCTCTTGTAAGATAATTTAATTTTGTTAACAACTACTTTCAGAACTTCTTATGATTTGATTTATGCAGAAATTTGTGTGAGATAAAATAACTTAATTTTACCGAGGATCTCAAACAAAGGTCCAAGTAATACATTTGATCTGAATAATATATTTTTCAGAAAATTAAGAGTAATATTATCGTCAATATTAAAGTTTTACTCGAGTCTTTTTTTAACTTGAGGATGTTGGTTCTTGAGACGGTTTAAAGAAGATCCACGTATAACATTACTTGAGAGCTATTTATATTAAGTTTTTATTTTATTTTAGTATTTAAATGTTAATATAATGTTTGCGCCCTAAAAAAATGTTAACGTTTTGCAACAAAAACAATACTCTGTCCCATTTGAATTATTAGTCGTCCTAATCATTGGCACAACAAATATTAATAAATACTAAATTATCCAAATTAATCTTAATTAATGATTGTGCTGCAGCAGAAAATTTTGTGGTTAAAAAAAAAAGACAGACTAGGTAAACCATTAATTAAGGATGGGAATAGATAAGCAGAAATTTTGGTTCAAAAAGCTAAAACGACAATTAAAATGAAAAGAATTCAAAAGTCCAAAACCGCTTAGTTTGGCTGACCCTATAAAAACTACTACTATGTAAAATTGTAATCTTGAGCATCATAATTTTGCTGCAAATTTAGATATACTTGAACAGTTGAACCATAATTCAATTAATTATGTGGGCCTCAAACGCCATAATTAGATATACTTGACCAGTTGAACCATAATTAAGATATCTTAACTAAAATCTCTAAGTAGGGTGTTCGCAGTGTGGCTTGGTACGGTGTAATACTAAACCCAAATCAAATCGTAAAATATGGTTTGGTAATTTTTTGAAACCAAATCGAACTGATTAAGTAGTAAAACCAAACCAAACCAAACCAAACTATAATAATACGGTTTGGTGTGGTTTGATTTGCGGTTTATCAATATTTTTTTATTTTCTTCGTAATAGAAATAAAACGAATTAAATAAAGTTGTTGTCATGACCATATACATTTTTCTATTTTGCTAGAATAAATATACTAGAAGTCTAGGATAACATTATTTAGCTAAATAGTAAATTATAGTAAAATAATTTCGCATTCTCTATTTTTTCTATTGAAAACAACTTGAATTTGAAAAGGACATAGAAGAAAAGAAAACAATTGGAAATTCGTACCTTATATTCAAAGGTGAATATAAGCCACTGTAACAATTAATTGAAAATGTATAGTAGATTGTAGGGTTTAATGATTCTAGATTATACGATTTCATTAATTAAATTTGTATAACACTCAGATATGACATGCAATCAAGAAAATTTCTATTTCCTTACATAATAAATAAAATGATAATATTAATATCATTATATCAAATACTACGATTTTTCGGTTTACGGTTTGGTTTGGTTTGAATTTTCTTAAAAACCAAACCTAAACCATGAACTATAATTTTTGAAAAATCTAAACCAAACCATACTTTTTAAACCAAAAAACCGAACCAAACCGTAAATTACGGTTTAGTTCAATTTAGTTTACGGTTTAAACCAAATTTTGAACACCCCTATCTCTAAGTATATCTTACTTATGAAAATATCTAATTCATAATAAATTTAATCGAAAAATTAGAGATTATATTGAGGGCTGCAAACGCCAAACGGTTAAAAAGGACAAATAAATTGTTTTGTATTTCAATTAATTATGTGGGCCTCAAAAGGAAAAAATAAGAAGAAGATGTGAATAGACTGAGGGCATGTTTATTTTGAAGAAAAATTATGGGAAAAGGGTGGTATAAATATATTTTCATTCATTTTCCATCTTTTTCACACGTTTATACATTCGTTAATTTTCATCAGGCATGATAGATAACCTTTCAGGGCAGCTCCTTTTCCATCATTTTCTCTACAATTGTGGAAAATATTAACATGGGGAAGAAGTGTGATAATATTTTCCAATGGATAAAAGGCATAAAAATGAAAAAGGAGTGGGGGATCATCGGATAATTTTTTTTCTATCCTAGTAAATATGTGATAAAAAAAAAGATGGAAATGTTAATATTTTCTTATCTTTTCTTATTTATATGTTTCCATTAATGAAAATATTTCCATCAAAGTAAACGCACTCTTTAAGGGTAAAATTGTTTATTTCGAAATAGTTTTTTATTAAGAAATTACAACAAGGTATTTATTTATATATATATTATATTATCAAATAAGCCATTATTATAAGTAGAATCTCTATAACATTGAGACAACTATATACATATATTGTCACACAAGACGAGACTACATCATCAAATAAGGCAGGAAATATAGTGCACTACACACAAACGTTATTGAACCCAAATTTTCTCATTAAAGAAAGATTTGTGACGCCTCATGCATCTAATCACTTGAAAATATGCCTCATTGACGTTTATTCCAAACTAGTAAAAAATTCTAGATGAACTTTTTCCACAACAAATACGACATGCACAGTGAAAAAGTGAAATGAAATGAAATGAAAACTAGACATAAAGTAAAGGATTTGGCCTTTGTTAGGTAAGCATCTATAACAAATTGGGTTATTCACACACATACTTGGTGTTTGGTTTGGAGGATGTATATAGGATTATATGGTAAACTAGTGTGCAATCCGTATTTTATTTTAAAAATATAATTAAATGATTTGTTTAAAGTCATAGTGCGACCATGAATCATTAAGAGAATTGTTAACTTACATACACATGAAAAGAATTTAAGTGAATAGAAGGTGTGGATTCACTGGCTCACCAACTTGATTCAGCTCCAAGAAAATCAAAGGAAATTAAAGTAAACACATGCATAAAATAAAAATAATTATTTTTTAAATAATTAATTTTGTAATTACCCTACAATCTGTCGAAAATTTCACCATAAATCATGTTAGTTGTTGTGTCATGCGCCTTACCATTATCATCACGAGGTAGTATGTATATAGGATTATATGGTAAATTATGAAAGAATAAATTATCAGTTAATTGGTGAATATGATCGAGACCTAATTATCCATCAAGTGCCAATTTTTTTTAAATCCAACAATTGATTAAATTGGATCAATGATCTATCTGGCTTTATCATTCAAACCAAATTAACACAAATCGGATTTCCTATTCCCATTTCGTGTTCCATTCTCTACTCCGTCCATTGGTTGAACGACATGTGGCATTGACTAGGGTTTATTCCACCCAAATAGGGTATATAATTATATCTAAATCGCCAAATGTCAAAAATCTGACGAATGAAATAGAGGATGAAATACCATAGGGAGTAGAAGATCCGAATTGAAATTAACAACCCCCATAGAATATGGAGGAGGAAAAAAAATGAGTTCTAATAATAACCATTCCTAACTTAGGATAAATATTAATGTGGTCCACAACTCTTGATTAAATGGATGATTAATATATTGATTTTCATATGAAATAATGCATTTTATATATTAGTATTAATTTATGGTCATGATAATGCATCAGTTTATGATAATTATAAATATACTAATATGAATGGCCCAGAATAATTGATTTCTATATTCTAGAGGGCACAATATTTACTTATATATACCTCTTCCTATATAAAATATATCCTATAACCCTAGAATCTTGGAACATAAATTACTTTCTAATATGCAACGTCAAGGAATATTATGTATATATTGATCATCGACCTGAAGAAGTTAGAGCTACTAAAAGAAAATTCAGGAATATACAACAAAACAGTCATTTTTAACTACATGTAGAACTTATGAGAACAGTGATAAATTAATATATATACTTGTTTCTGGCAAGAACAATCTCGGATCTCATAGCCACCCATTAATGCATGCTACCTTACATCTATTTTTGTATATAAACTTTTTCTTTCTTACCATTTTTATTTCTTCTTTACTCAAAATTGTAATTTTGGTAATGTTATTTTGAGAAACATTGTGGGCATATATTATCTTTATAAGACTTTCAACTGATTTTGATATGATGTTATCATATCTTGAATAATTTTCCAAATATGTTTGCAAATAATAAGTGGCATCAAATCAGAAATATAATGGCAAAGACAACTTCAAAATCAGTCAAAATATAAGTATACATGGTATTATCCATTATGTTTTGTTAAGGACCATCAGGCATAAACGTAAGCTGTGTGTGTGTGTAAAAAATCAAAAGAGCGATTATTGACATTGAAAATGTAATGAAGTAACATGGATGAATAGTGCAGAGCCCAATCAACCACATATTGAGGGTAAGTTTTGTGTCCAAAAAAAAGAGAACATTAATGGAATAGTAGATATCAGATTGGTTTTTTAAGTCCTGACAAAAATATATTACATCATGGGGGAAGCATTCAAGAAAAATAAGGTAGCAGAAGTCACATACATATATGCCTCAAGCACAACATATATCGGTCAACCATATATCCAGACGACTGATGAAGAACTCCTTGTGTAGCTAGCCTTGAAAATTAGATCTTTTCCTAGTTGTTTGAAGAACTGCAAACAAGCACACATGATTTGATTTGATTTGATTTGATTTGATTTGAAATTAATTAATATTAAAGGAAAAAAATGATTGATTTTGTCTAACCTATTGATGAACTTGTGGTGATCCAGAATAGCACAGATGTTGTCCCAGTTCTCAGATGCAGCATTGTTGTTGTAAGGAGTGGGGACGCCATAGTTGGAGCTCGAGATTATGAGATTCTGCTGGAATCCCATGATTGAATTGGAGGGGTATTGCTTCACTTTCCGCTTTATCACAATGGATTCTTCAATTAGGTCTTCATTTGCTGCTTCGTAGTTCTGATGATGAAATCCCACATTGATGTTAGTAGTGCTGCTAGAACCTGAGATCTTGCGAAACTCCAGCTGGTTGTGAATTTGGCTCAAATCCAAATAGTTGTTCGCATTTGATGTGGTCTCGTTGAGCTGCTTCTTGATGCACAGTTTCTCCCTCGTCCTCTCTCTCGCTCTAGCTCTCGCCTTGGCCCTCGACTCTTTGGCCAGGTTCCCTTTGAGTTTGCTGTGCTTCAAATCGGTCCCATTTTGGAAGGCGTCGGCGGAATCGACCTCGCACTCGGAGGAGTTGGCAGCATCAGTACTGGCTTTCTCTCTCATCTGCTCCACGTCGTTAATGGCGGTCTCCGACTTGGTGAGCAGCCAGTCGAGGGTTTTGCTGGGCTTGTCGAAACCTAGGATTTCCTGAAGATCGAAGAACTTTCTGGCGACGCCGATGGAGAGCCGGACCCTCCGGTCTCTCGGCCCTTGCGCCGTGTTTATTTTGCTGTGCCGGTCCTTTTTTGAAGCTTTGGCGGCACATGGGTTGGCTGCCGTGGCGGAAGGGTCTCCATTCAGGCCAGCCGCATCTTGATTGTAAAGGGCGGCGGCAAAGTGGTGGCCGGAAAGCATGTCGTGGTGGTGGAGGAAAAAGTCGTTGGCGGAGGTACGGGGATGGGAAGAGGGAGAGCCGTGGGGGAACATGTATGCGTTCTTGCTGAACATTTATTTGTTTTTGGGAGATTAATAATTATGGTGTTACAAAATTAAAGAAGAACCCTAGCTAGCCACTTTATATAAACTTAAATTCTTAGTTTCTTACATGGGCGTTTATGAACAAAGATTTGGAAACCCTTTTTTCAGAAATAAATTGAGAGTGAAAAGTCGGAGCGGAGATGGAGATGTAGCAAGCGAGGAAAGGGTTTGTGATTGGTGGAGAGTGGTAACAGTTCAATTACTGAAAACATAGTAAAGTTGTCCGTTTCCATATTTACATATAGAAAGCGCCTCTGTCTCGCAGACGAATACACCAGGCCAGGACTTGGGGTTTTCATCTACACTCTTCTTCATCCCCATCCTAATTTAATAAAATACTATTCTTCCATTTTAATTTTCTTCTTACTTAATTAATTACTTGGGGTTAACCTAAGATGTATATCAGGATCAGTCGCCAATGCTGTTCCACGCAGACCTTAAAGCACTTTTATCATCAGATCATTCATCCCCCCACTCTTATGTTTTTAGTTTCATTTTTACTTATTAATTACTGATTAATTTATCATGTCCAATGATCAAAATTTACAATTGATTGGTAGCGATTGATGATTATTCCATTATTAGATTTTTTTTAGTTTAATTATAATGTTAACTTTAGCCAAGATTGAATATATAGTTCTATATAATAAGTAATCTTCTTCTTTTTTAAGAAATAAATTTATTAGAATAATCAAAAAAGTCAGAGACAACATAAATTGTGGGGCAAATGATTCGAATCAAGAGTAAAGAGGTGCAATCTTAATGATACTAATATACTCTATACGACACGGGTTTTAAGAAAATGATGGTTAGTAGTGAATAATAGTGAGTAATGTTGTGAATGGAGTAAGGGTTTCATAATAAATATGAATGAAGTAGTGAGAAGTATAATGTTAAATAGAATGTGTTATGTGGGCCCTACTACTATAAATGAAAGTGACAACCATTTCGTGGACGGACTTAAATGACAAAAGTGATAACCATATCGTAGACAAATGGAATAATCATTAGTCGCTTCTTTTAGGTGACACTTAATCTAGTGACAATTATATCCTAATTTAATTTTTTAAAGCGGATTACATCCTGATCAATCGTTACTAGGATATAATTCAAAATAACTTTTGTTTGTTGTAGCTCGAATTTATATCCTAATTTAATTTACAATAATTCTATTCGGACATACTATGTTTGGATATACGTGCTTGAAATATGAAAAAAATTGTCCGATTGCCTTCAAAATTTCTTTCCTACTCAAACCCCCTTCCGAAATATTGATCTCATGCACACCCGCTCCCAAAATTTACTCTCATTCACATCCAACTTCTAAACTTGTGAATTTAAATAGGGATGAAACTTTATAATTAAAATTTAAAAAGTGTATGTTTATGAATAACCAAACTGTTGAAACTATGAAATTAAATTATATGTTAAAAAATTCTGTAAAATTTCTATTTTTACCATCGTATGTCCAAATAGCACTACCCACGGTTTGGAACAACTATCCATCACATAGTACTCCCTCCATCCCACAATAAGTGGTCACATTGTTTTGGCAAGGATATTAAGGAGAACGATGTTTGAAAGGTAAAAGGATAGAAAGTAGTGTAGCCCACAACTTTCTGTGAGAGCAACATATTTCATTATAAGAAAAGTGGCTATTGACCAATAAGGAAATGTGACCACTTATCCTGGGGCGAAGAGAGTATTATTTACTAAAAGTTAAAGCTTAAAAAATTATGTAAAATAATAAAATAATCAACCTAAAAGATCAAAAATAACTGATTCTACATAAAATTAAAGTAAAAATACAAGGGTGGAAAAAGGGTCAGCGAGACATGAAAGTTAGTATATAACACCACAAGTTGTGTTGAGGATGCCAAATGACATATATGTAGGAGTATATTTAATGTGAATGACAAAGAGCTTAGAAAAGGTTATGCAACATTTGTTCCCGAGAAAAATCATTCAGAAAAGTAACACCAAACTGACCATCAAAAACTTATATCTAGTCTTTCAAGAAAAGAAATAAAAGAAAATAAAATTATATAGATACATAAATTTGAGTGGGATTAGACAGAGGAATTAGTGTGTGTACTGTGTTGAAAGTTATCGAGCAGGGTTGAGGTTTGGCCGTGAGTTGTTTGTAGGTGTGACCCTAAAAGCTGCGCTAATTAATTAAATGAATACAACAATGTATTGATAGAGAGTAGTCTACACTACTACAGCTGCTCTTGTCAATCGCCCTACGCTATCGACAAATTCCTTCCTTCAATTTTTCTGCGCTGTTTGAGGGGGCCCTTCCCCTTCGTGTCCTTGTTCCATTACAACTTCTTCTTCATGCTTCTCTTTTCACTGTACGGCTCTTTAATTTCTTCTTCCAATCTCACTTCTTTCCATCTTCACCTTTTTCTTCATTTAAGCTCCACTAATCCTTCTGGGTATGGTAGCTGTTGTTTGTTCGCAGATTTTGCAGGCTACAGAGTACAAACCCTAATTCTTTATTTGGAAGGTAGTTTTTCTTGCCCTAATTTATTAATTGCCTCTTCTCTTTCATTATTTTATTTGGGCATTTTTAACTAGTACATGCAGGTGGGTTTTGGAAACTGTTGGTTGTTATGTATAAATAAAATAATAATGCTAATGCATCTTGTGAAGATTAATTAGTGGTGAGTGGTATTGGTTTGTTGAAGTGGCCGGCTGCTTAATTTCATCTTATAAAGGAAGACAAACACAAGATTGAGATGGAGTTGGAGTTGACGCATGGCAATGGTGGTGGTAAGTTGAAAACGCGTGGTGTGTGTCTGTATTGTTTGGGAAATAATTAATTAAATCACATGATTGAGATAAAATCTCTCTCTCTCTCTCTCTCTCTCTCTCTCTCTCTCTCTCTCTCTCTCTCAGTTTTTGAATGTTTGGTGTTTGACGGTAACTGGATCGATGCATAAACCCTAACACACTAAAAATGAAGCGGAGAGACAAATCTGGTTTCAGTCTTTTTCTGAAGAGGAAGAAGAAGAGCGAAGGGTAGTGTGGTCCGGTTTCTGGGTATGGATCCATACAGATGTTTCCCTTTCAAAACTTTAAACAAGTTAGATTCTTAATTTGTGTTTCATTATTATTTTTTCCCTGTAATAACATGTAGTAGATCTGAGTAAAGCCGTAAATGTCTGCTAAATTGTATGTTAGGTCAGTCGTCCTAAGATCATATGAAAAGTTATTAAAGTATTTATTAAAATTAATTAACCGATATTTATTTTATCTTTTTACGAAGAACATGTAATTCTTCTTCCTCTTTTTGTTTTTTAATTTTGTTTGCGAGGGAAAATGATGGCAAATTTTGGGGAAGGATACCGTGCTCTGGGCAACTGCTCCCAATTGTTGCAACTTGTAAGTTTTCTTTTCTTTTGAACGATTTTATATGTTTTATATTCACTTTTTTAGCCTTTTTTTTTTTCTAATGATTATGAAGAATCCCTTCGAAACGTGATCTGTCATTTATTTTCAAATATATCTGTTATACATGTCTTGTTAATGGTTGACTCCGTATTAAAAATAACGGTAAAAAAAAACACAAAATAGGTATGTGTCACTACTTTTAAAGTGTTAATTAATTATTTCCTTATTTGGAAATAAGACAAGTTTTGCGGGACAATTTAAAAGGGAAAAGAAAACAAGTTTAGTGGGAGAGAAGGAGTAGTAGATAATATTAGTCAACTATTAATTTACTTATATGGTTAATTTATTACTCTTGAAGTATAATTTTTCTTAAGAAAAAAAAGAGATAATGCATATCTTAAAGTATAAAAAATAATAAATCCTAATCAAAAGGGCAGTAACTGAAATATGATACTATTAGAGCTTAAGAACAATTGATTACTCGTCAATGGAACCTAGCTTAAAGTGGTAAACATGAAGCCCATAAGACTCCCTTTAATCAGGAGGTCTATGGTTCAAGTCCCACTAGTGTGAGTTGCCTTTCCATTTTTATATGGTATTTGTCTAGTTTATAGTTGTTTGTTAGTATAGTAATGGTATTGTGCTTTATATTAATTATTTGTAATACCATGATTTGTAATGTGATAATCGGTTGACTTTGTATAATTTGTGTGGATGAATTAAAAAAAAAAAAACAAACAAAAAAAACAATTAACTATGCTTAAAACAGTACTTAATTACAAAATCCAAAAAATTATTAAATGGCGTATAAAATTACAGATCAAAAGGTTGTATACAGCGATAATCAGATACTATGATTGATTAGCAACAAAATCACACATCGATCAAACAAAATAAAGTTACATATTAAAGTAATCTGGTTGCCCTGCCCTGCCCTGCCCAGCGAAAGAGACATGCATAATTTAAACTTGGTATTATGATTAATTTATCCCGTGCACAAAAATCTGAGTGAGACTGATTAATTTATAGCTAGATTGAAATCCGGAAGACAGTATTCATAGTATTAACTTACTAATAGACTAGTGATACATAAATTTATTGGTTTCTTGTTGGGTTTGGTTCTAAATATGGACATTGTGTAATGGATCTTGCTTGACACAATACTCTGTAAACCTCTCAAACATTACTTCCTCAATTCTCACTGCACCCAATTTTGAAGGACTCGGCTTCGTTAGCCTCTAAAAGGACTGTTGGAAAAAAAAAAAAATGTATATGTGTATATATATATATATATATATGATACTGTTACTCAATATAATTATCACTGTTAAGTTTTAAAAATATTTTTATTATTTGAGAAATAAAACCATTTGATGTTAATACTATATCAAGTGCGCACCATAGTAGCAGCTGCGAGTTCTCACGAATTCAATATATATATATATATATATATATATATATATATATATATTAATGGGCCATTATATATTGTCATTTTTCTTCATGCATGGTCTCGTTTGAAGTGAATAACAAATTAACACAGTTTTTTTAGAAAAATGTGTTTGCTTCCTGTGATGACACCAACGATGATTAGGTTTTCTACGTTTCTTCTATTGAAGTTATTAAGAAATAAATTTTCTTGCATTGCGATCGTGAAATGTTTCATTGCGTCACTTTTCGAGAAGTTTTTGAACGAACGTTTCCTTTGTGTGTAATTCACTGGGCAATTCACTGGTTTGTAATTTTCTTTAGATGGTTTTGTGTCATACAATAATTCGATCGACGAGTCAAGATTCATGATTTATACGTACAACTAGACACTAACCTTATAGGGCATGTTTGATTTCAAAAATATGATAAATAAGATTGATAAATAGGATATGATTATAGTATTTGGATTATTTATTATACGTTTAGTTAGATTGATTATCATTTTAATTATCCTATGATAAATAGAGCGAGAGGCACCACAAAGTTGGAGAGAGAGAGAAATTAGAGTTTGAACATTAATGTTAAAAACTGGGGGAAATTTGAGAGCAAAGTTGGAAATTTCCAAATGATTTGGATGAGTGATTAATAATGATCCCAGAATAGAAAGAATAATTTATCAATCACTTGATTGATGTGATCAAGGGCCTAGTTATCCATCACGGGCCCAATCATGCAAACCAAACATATGATTATGCATGATTATTTATCAATCACCCCTAATCACTCAAACCAAACACATCCATAAAGGATCAATAGAGAATGAGTTTAGATCTAATATAATCTGGGCATCGATCATAATTAACCAGTGTACGAGTCTAACATGAATATATATATCAGTATTCATTCTCTTTAACGTCCAAAAGGATATTGATTTCCTTATTATTCACTTCTGACAACGTTCATGTGTAAAACATATATATACACAATAATTTACTTACACAAAAAAACTGCATTATAGTTAAAATTTGAAGATGCAATTTTGACTGAAGGCTTGAGCATAAATTAGGTGAGATTCGCAATCTTTGGCTTCTCATTTTACAAATAAATTAAAAAATGTCACTCAGCTACCTACAAGACTAGTGGTACTATTTATTTTAACAAGTCTCATAAAATAAGGGAAAACTGTCACAAACTTCAATTCATTTCGTAAAACAGATTAAATTTATGATAAATGTAGTTGTCCTTCAAAATAATTCAGACAATGAAATCTAAGTTTTACATTTAGATTTTGGACACACTTGCAACAGTTAACAAAATCGTGGGCGTGTTAGATTGCATTGGTGGACAAAGGCCCACTGATTAGCTAGCTCCGTCACTCTGTCTCTGTGGACCAAATCTGTGCTCCCACATATAAATATTAGCCCACGTGTGGCCGGCCCTAACTTGCACTATGCTTCGCTCATTTCTTCTCTCACGTGGGCCCGACTTGACTCTCCTCTTTCATTACTATTTTATTAAATTCGATCTGTTTTTAATTTCTTCCCCTTCTTTAACTCTGCACATGTTTTATTTCATGAAGAAGAGGAAGAAGAAGAAAATTGAATGGAGAAATGCAAATAAGACTAATGACAATTCAATTACTTTTTTTTTAATTATAATAGTTGAATATTCGTTCATATATGATACTTATGACTGAAGATGCAAACAAGGACAATTAACAATATAAGGCCAAGAATAAGGGAAATCACGCATATACATATATATGTTTTATCTCGTAATATATTTGAAAGTGAATAATTTTATGTATACGCTCTTTCGTATGTTCACTAGTTTTTCTTTTTCCATTACATGGTGACTCCATATTAACGTACTTATTTTACCTCTTTCTCCACTCATCTAACATCTACTATATTCGATCCTCAAGTTTTTTTTAAGAGGAAGTGACACGGATATTAATAAAAAAGTTATTGAGAAAGGTCCCACATTGAGAGTAATAATATAGGAATATTGTTTAATTGAGATAGTGGTGAGTTATATGTGGTATTTTAGATAAATAAATTGATAAAGGGATAGATAATAATTTGTTGTGAAATAGTGTCCAAAAATTATAACTAGATTGGGGACCGCCCCAAAAAGAAAAGATAGGAAAAACTTGGGGATCGGAGGTTTCATACTTTATTGAAACTCGTGCCACAAAAATTAACCACAATCTTAGTGAATGGTTTATATTTTAGTAATTTGATAGTATAACTAACTGTGAGTTGCATATCATAGTAAAGTGAGCACTGTAAATGCATAATACATAGTACATCAGAAATTCAGAACATATATGCCTAAAATGCAGCACCATTTTGTACAGAAAATTTCATATGCAACTCTACTCTATCTCTAAGGGTGCGTTTATTTTGATGAAAAAGGATGGAGAAAGAATATTTTCAGCATTTTCCCATTTTTTTCATATGTTTACTTACGTTGGTTAATTTTCCTCGGGCATGATGAATAACCAATCTAGGCAACCTCTTTTCTATCCATAATTCTCACCAATTGTGGAAAGTATTAACGTGGGGGAGGGTTGTGATAACATTTAGCAATAGATAAAAGACATAAAAATGGAAAAAGGGTGGGGGACCATATGATAATTTTCTTTTCCATCCTAATAAACATGTGATAAAAAAAGGATGAAAATGTTAATATTTTCTTATCTGTTATTTTTCAATGGAAATATTTTCATCAAAGTAAGTGCACTCTAAGTTGTTATTTTTCGACAATCTACACAATATTGCTATGGAGAATAATCTGCAAACAAAAAACCCAATTTTGAACTAAGCGAGATTACTTTCAACCAAAAAATAAAAATCCTACAATTTAAAATAGCTAGCAACACCATATCATATAGAATCTCACCGTAGATTCTAAACAAAAAACCACCAATAATTAGGAGGGGGAGTGTTCTGAAACCTCCACAACTTCTAGCTATTTACAAAAAAATAAAAATGAGGAAAGAAACAAGGGAGCTAGTAGTATCAGTCGTTCCAGCAAAGAAGCATAATTACACATTTTCTCATAATGTAGAGCTTTCCTCTCTGTTCCTTGAGAAATCTTCCCAGTTTTCTGCTTGACAAATTTTTCTTTGATTTCACTTCCATTTTGTAGGAAAATGGGTTTGATTTGGTGATTCTGTTGCAGTAAGAAAAAATTTACAGCTGAAGATGATGATGATGAGAAGAAGTAGAGAAGAGAGTGGGCTCAGAAGTCAGCAAAATGTGGTATATTTTGAGTTGTCTAGGAATGAATGAATGAATATAAGAAGGGGGGTTGGTTTTATAATGGGAGTGTGAGTGCCACGTCATCATTAAATAGCAATTGTATTAATTTATGCATCAACTTCCAAGATTAGGTGGTCGGCTCTAAAGGATAAAAAGGCATCATGTGTCCAAGAAAGTTTGAGTTGCCTTTTCTTTTCTTTTTATTTTAGTTTTAATTTTCCTTTTTCTTTAATATATATTATTGCCTCCGTCCGTTTCAACTTGTTCCATTTGGCATCGGCACGGAGATTAAGAAAAAGAGTGTTAATGGATTAATGATGTAATTAGTGTAGTAAATAAAGTGATATAATTTTTAATTGATAAAGTGATATAAAGTGGTGTTGAAGTGACATAAAATGATATGAAATGGTGCTGAAGTGATATAAATTGAATAAAGTGATTTTTTAATTATTTCCTTAAAAGGAAATGGGACAAGTTAAAACGGACACCCGAAATAGCAAAATGGGACAAGTTGAAACGGACTGAGGTAATACTACGTAATTGAATTGTGATTCAGCTCGACAAAGGGATGTAACTCCTAGCTAAAAACACTAGTCTACCGACTCTACAATGCTTCAAGTCAATATCAATATCAATACAATGGCAATTGATCGAATATATTGTTCTTGAGATCGATACTTAATTTTGGTCCTCAAAACACGTGATGCTCAATTTCCAAATGGCGACCTGTGAAGAGAGTGGTATATCAGGAAAGATTTGAGGTTGTTTGTGGGGATGTCTTAAACAAATATTGTTCGTATTTTTTAAAATTATTTTCGTTTAATTATAATTAATGTCGCCATATTTAAACATCAATATTGATCGATGAAGCAAATTACAATCACGCGAATAATGTATTTTTCAATCATGCAAAGTAGTATCCGACCTTCAGAATATTGTTCAATGAAATGATTAAGTATATAGATGCATGGCAGCTATTATTGGCTTGGAATATGCGTGGCCAATTTATTAGAGATCCTTTTCATTTAGGTTTTTTAATACTTGATATATACTTATATATTTACTCAGCAATTGCATATCTTGAAAATCTGTTAGGCTGTGGGCAGCGGCGCGCTTGCGTGCGCGCTCGCTGCCCCAGCGAGCTTGGCCAACACGCTCGCACCTCGTTGGCGAGCTCGGCGCGCGTGCAAGCGTGCTCTCTACGTCGAGCTCAAGCGCATGTGAGCTCGCTGACGTGAGAGGACACTTGGCGATCGCTGGTTGGCGCGATCGCTAGCCGTTGCGATCGCCAACGGTCACCAGCGAGTTTGAAATCACCTATAAATACATCATTTTTCTCCCTTATTTCATACATCAATCTCTTCAATTCTCTCTTAAATCTCCTCAACACCTTCATATTTTTGTTTATTTCATTCATTTAAAAAATCATGTCGGGCGACAACGATTATTTCAACGCTAGAATGGAAGAATTCCGACAGTTTGGTGCTCAAATTCTCGTCATGTTCGGCAATCTCATGTCGAAGGCCGCCGACGCACTCGCCGAAGAGGAGGAGGAGGAGGAGGAGGAGGCGGCGGCGGCCGCCGCTGCCGCCCAAAATTCAAAGAGGAAAAGGACGGTGGTGCCTCGTGACCGCCTTGATGCCGAGATCCGTCTTAATGCGGATTACTTCTCTGAGTTTCCAACGTGGGGCAAAGACATGTTCCGGCGCCGATTTCGTATGAGCAAAAAATTGTTCAACACAATCTTCAGGGCGGTTGAGGCTCGAGAGCCTTATTTTCAGCAGCGCGCGGATGCAACGGGGAAACTGGGGTTCACGTCACTCCAGAAATGCACCATGGCTTTGCGGCAACTCGCAAATGGCGGATGCACTGATCAATACGACTAGTATCTACGGATGGGAGACAACACTGGTCGGCAATCGCTTGATTATTTTTGTCGAGCGATCATATCTGCATTCGGCGGCGAGTATTTACGGGCACCAAATACGGTTGACTGCAACCGACTTTTGCAAATGCACGAATCGAAGCACGGCTTCCCAGGCATGCTTGGTAGCATCGATTGCATGCATTGGCAGTGGAGGAACTGCCCGAATGGGTGGAGAGGGCGTACACGAATCAGAAGAAGGGGCACCCCACAATCGTGCTTGAAGCTGTTGCGTCTCAAGATTTATGGATTTGGCACGCATTTTTCGGAGTTGTCGGCTCGAACAACGACATCAATGTGCTCAACCAGTCTGACGTGTTCCAAGATCTTCTGCAGGGAAAGAGCCCCGCGTTAACTTTCTTCGCAAACGGCACTCAGCACAAGATGGACTACTATCTAGCTGACGACATTTATCCATCTTGGCCAACCTTTGTGAAGACTCTCTCGTGCCCGACCGAACCGAAGAGATGTTTATTTGCGAAGAAACAAGAAGCCGCACGCAAGGACGTGGAAAGAGCTTTCGGCGTTCTCAAAGCTCGTTGGGCAATAATTAGTAGGCCGGCACGTTCCTGGTTTCGAGAGACTTTATCAGACATCATGTATGCTTGCATTATTTTGCATAACATGATAGTTGAAGATGAGGGCGTTTCTGTAACTAATTGGAGTCCGGAAGAAGAAACAACCTCCCAAGCCCAACCGAGTTCGAGTACGAGACAAGGAGCCTCGGATAGCTTTCGAGACTACCTGAAGCGGAAAGAAAGCCTTCGAGACCAAAGAACACACGCAAAACTCGAGGATGATTTGATCGAAGAAATTTGGAAACGCTTTGGAGACGACATGTAATTTTTCGCAAGTATGTTTTTAATTTAAATGAATAAAATATTTATTTTCATTTAAAAAAAAATTGCGAGCTCGAGCTCGCCAATGTGAGTGCTGCAAGCTCGCCGACACGTGGCGATCAAAGTGGTCAGCGAGCTCGCTCAAATGCTCGCGACTGCAGAGAGCCTTATCTAATTTTGGTAAAGGAAAGTTCTTCTTTCTTGATTCACTTTACCACTATATGGTAATATTTGGTTATTTCCAAAACAAATTTATGATTCAAGTTCCCATGAAATTAAATTTGAAACCCTAGTATTCTAAACTCGTCAAACAATTTTTCCGGTACCATACATATTATAGCCTCGTTACTTTCAAAGGAACAACAATTTTGATATTCGGGACCCTAATATATGAGTCCATCAAGGAGTAATAATAACATCAGCAATTTCAACGGATATTAATGTAAAAGACTTTTAGACGCAAATTCGCAAAATATGATCATTTTTAAAACGCAAATACTTGTTTACGGTAGGTCGCACTCCATGCGACTGTGCGTGGGTGCACGTGCCTCACCCACGCGCGGCGCGTGGGGTGTACGCGCCTTTTTTTCAGATTTTCATTTCCTTCTTATTTTCTTGTTTTTCAGTTTCCTTTTTTTTCAGCTTTTATTTCAATTTTCTTTAAAAAAAATGTACCTTTTTTTTTGTCTCTTCGTTTTTTTGTTTGTCGCTTCTTCTTTGGTCAAGATTCTAGCGAGGGGAGCCGAAGGCCTCGGAGCGAGCCGAAAAAGTCCAAATTGTTGCCCGATGATTATCCTTATATTAGTAATCGGAGCGAAGGCGGAGCCGTAAAATTGGAGCCAAAGGCAGAGCAAAAAAAAATTTGAAAATAAAAAAAAAAACTGAAATTAAAAAAGAAAAAAATTGACCGGGTCAACCTGACCCGACCCGATCGCATGTGAAATGCAACCTACCGTAAAGGAGAGTTGCTCCTTGTAAAATAAGATCATACTTTTAAAATTGACAATTAATATCCAATAAATTAATAAATCTAGATTGAGTCCACTTTTTGGATACAAAATTGTCGAGTTTGTTTGGAATAAAAAATATCTGTTACATAAACTTAAATAAAAACACATTGGTTGCTTACGCAATTATATATTCAAGAAAAGTAGCTTCGTCTAGATTTGGAAATGAAATTAATTAATTTGGTATTAATAATATCAAAAGTGTGATCTATTTCTGAAAAAAAAATAAAAAAAACTGACACACTTTAAATGTCAAAGTATAATTAACCAATCTAAATACTCCATATATATATATATATATATATATATATATATATATATATATATATTATAAACCATCATCAAGCACATATGTACTGTGTACACTAAGTTATAGTAGAGGTTTTGACAGGATGCATCCTCACATATTAATTGATATTTGCTGCTATAAACCAATGGCCAATAGCGGCCAATAGCTAATAACAAAAATAAAAATTTTATACAACACATTGCCATCGGTATGGCATGCATGTTTTATCGATATAATTTTTCTACTGTATAGATTTTTTTTTCTTCTGAGAAATAAAATATGTAAGTTTTAGACAACAACAAAATGCATATGGTCCAATTTTGTTTAAATGCTGGTGAATTCTGAATTTTATTAAGAATGGCTAAACTTAAAATAATAAAAATGAGACATGGTTGTGCTTGTAACTGTATGGTACAATGCAGACATGTTATGATCACGTGACCACCTCGTGAGGGACAAGTAGCAACCAGCAATTACCTAGAATGTTCGTATCGGTCTCATTTCTCCTGATCATCAGAGTCGCTGTTCTTAATTACTGATCGATTACTTAATAAATTAGCAACTTTCTCACAGTCACAGCATCTTCGTTTTGATTTGATCGAAATATTGTGATCACAGACAACTTAGAAAATCTCAATTCAATGTATGGATTAACCTTAAGTGGGATCATTTTCGGATTTGGTGTCTCAGAATTAAGATTCTTGATTTACTTGCTGATTATTCTATTAATTTTTCCATCCCATTTCTACGTTGTACTTTTCTTTTACAAATAAATATAACCATCTTGATTACAAAGTCTTGTTTCTTTTTTATATTTTTTTTAGACTTCATCTCAAAACATCTGTCAAAGCTTAATTATTACAAAATTGATGAATGTGCGAACTTAAACCCATTTTGGCAGATCTTGATATTTTAGTTAATATAAATTGACATAGTCAGTCATAGATACACGAGGATGTCAATTTGAAAGAGCATATATATCCAATTCACTGTCATGCTATTATATTCTCGTCAATTAAATCCGACCATTTTTACAGTTCGGAATGTCAATATAACCAATCCACTCAATTTCGAATTAATGTAGTCTTATTAAATTGTAACTAACAAATAAGTCATGTTTTCTCGTTCTATTTTTTTAACCTCGTATTACATGTAAAATGAGTAGTTTTTCAAACCGAACTTGCATATAATTTTTTTCCCAAATGATAGTAAGTGATAACGTGAGAGTTTACATTTATTTCCTAAATATTCATATTTCTCTACTGTTAATTAGTAATTTTTCATTAAATATTGGAGTAAGAAAACAAAGAAGTGAATATGATAGGTACAAAATTTACGGTTGAAACACTTCTACAAGGATTTGAAATAAGACCTCACATAATTGCAGAAGCGAAATTATGAAAATAAAGTATCAGGAAATTTTCAACTAATCAATCCAGCGTACTCGATTTTGGAGCCTGTTCTATCGGACTCTTGAGTTTTTATTTTTTATTTTATTTTATTTTATTTTTTTTTTATTTTTTTTGAGGGAGACTCTTGAACTATTTGGTAAGTGCCAATCGCGTGGAATTTCATTTGTCTAGAAATTTTCGACAATATTCCTTTTTTTTTAATCTTTATAGGCACAAGAGCCCGCTGCCTAGGGCCTAAAAATTTTTAGGCTCATTTTTATTATTTCTATATATATATATATATATATATATTGAGTCAAGTAGTAGAGAGGCTTCTTTTAAGTTAAGGGGTATAATTTTGTATCTCAACTTAATTTTCAATAAAATAGGTCAATTTTAATGTAATGAGACGAAAATACTCTTAGTAGGGTAAATAGTGGTTATTTTGAATTTTTACATCCATATATATATATATATAATATTTACCACTTCCCCCACAACTTTATCTCTCTACATTTCTCTCTCTAAAATCCTCTCTCTCTCGTCTGCACCCCTTCCTCTGCCTCCGCCACCATCCCTTCCTCCGCCTCCGCCACCACCTACTCGACGCCGCCACCCAAAACGCCACCACCATCCGCTGTATCCCCTTTCTCCGCCGCATCCGCTTTCTCCGCCGCCTCCCATTTCTCCACCACTCGACACCCTCTCTCTCTCTCGTCTGCCCTAGTTTCCTCCGCCACCAACCGACTCGCCGCCGCCAACCACAACGCCACCAGGGTCTTCTCCGCCTCCACACCCTCCACCACCAATGTCTTCTCCGCTGCTCTGCCCTAGTTTCTCTCTCTCGCGCAACCACCGCCACCAACCGTTGTGCGAGTTGAAGAACACCGCCTCCACCAACTCCAAGTTGCAGAAGAAGAACACCCCGCGTCAGAAAATGATGCCACGACTAAAGAAGTCGGCGAAGCGTCCAAAAACCGGCTCCGGCAGCAAACAAAGAGAACCCGCCGCCGCCGTCGACGAACAACCGGTCGAAGATGCTCAACAGGAGATGGGCGACGACCTATTCGGCGATATGCTGGTAATTTCAAATCCATTCACACAAAATTTGCAAAATCTGTGAATTTTTAATTTTTTGCTCAAATTTTTGGAATTTTGAATTTCGCGGGCTTGGTACTGTTTGTTTCTCGATAAATCGTACATGACATTTCGTTTGGTGCTTGTATTGTAGTTGATCTGCAAAATTTAAAACGATTTCTTGTATAATAACTCGTTTTGGGTACGATATTCATCGGCATAGTACAATATCCATTTTTATTGTTACGATATTGCAAATATCGTACTTATTTTTATTGTTTGAGATTTGTTTCTTGCACCATCGAGGATGATTTATTTGATATTTAAGAGATGCCTTGTTTGAAAAACAATGTTTCTGTAGATACGATATTGGTAATATCGTACTTGAGGATGAATAATTGGTGCCATATATATTGTATGATATTGCATCTATATAGTACGATATTCCCAATGAGCACAACCGATTTATGGCACGAAATAAGAATGCATGCGAGCATCATGTTATGATTTATGTGAGAAGATGATTTTATCTGCTAAATTTGTTACGATATATCAAATATCGTACTTTGCGTGTTAAGATATTACCTATATCGTACTTAGTGTGTTACGCTTTTATAAACTCGTACATGTGCGCAACCGATGCATGTGAGTAATATGTTACGATTTATTTGAGAAGATGATTGGATGTGAGAATTTGTTACGATATTACCCAATAGCGAACTTTGTTTGTTACGATATTGTCCAATCTCGCACACAAATTCATGTTTAACCACTTTCTGTCTATATGTTTTCAGGTTTCTTGGAAATATGTCCACCCGGAATTGATGAAACCACCTCACCATAGGGTGCAATGCTATGGCTATGAGGGTCTCATTGGAGAAATACGGAAGGTGCTCGAGTCCTTTGGAGAGGAAGTAAAATCCGAAGTCAAGCATTCCGCTCTAGGGGTCTTTATGAGATTGGATGACTCCAACTGCAGATTAGGCCTGACGCTCAACTACATGTTGTCACGTCAGGTGAGGCCAAGCGAGAAAACAGCCTAAAATGTTGACACCACAGCCCTATGGTTCAAGGTGGAGGGCAAGATATTACGCTTCTCCCGAGTGGAGTACGCTTTGGTGAGCGGACTGAAATTCGGACCAGCTTCCTTTAATCCCTATGGCAGGCTTGTTCTCCCAAATGATTCCATCTACGAGAGGCTATCGGCACCACAAAGGTAATTAGTGAAAACGATGTCTATGTTGTTTTTAATGCCAAAAAGTTTGGAAGTGCCGAAGATGCCATCAAAGATGCCATCAAACTGGCAAAGATGTTGTTTGCCGTTTCCTACGTGATGGGCTTTGAACAAGCACGCAACAAGATCCCTTTGTGGATGTGGGTGCTCGTGGAGGACAAGGAAGCTTGGGAGAAATTTCCTTGGGGAAGTATATCATATCAAGCTCTGATGGACAACATAAACAAGGTTACAAAAAATAGAGCCGCCAGAACATCTCCTGGATATCATCTCAAAGGCAACACATTCGCCTTATTGGTAAGTTTACTGCTACTCATACTACGATTTACATGAAAATCGTACACACGTGTGACCAAAAATCATTTACAGGCATGGATTTTTTGCTCACTACCAGCTGTCGGGGGAAGTATCGGCATGAAGAATGAACAAAATAAGAAGAAGATACCTCGATTCCTGAGGTACACTTATATCAAGAACACCGACATGCCAGAAGGTCTTGAAGCCAAGGTAAAAATTTACTAAGTTGTACAATATTAAATTTTGACTGAGTTGTTGAGTTTTTGTGTGTACGATATTCGTAATATCGTACTCTATTTTTGTTTGCATGCTACGATATTCAATTTGTTAGCCGCTTGCATGTTAGGATATTGGTAATATCCTAGTTTATTTGCTATGAGATTCTTATTTATGCTATGAGATTTTAATTCATGCTACGAGATTCTAATTCATGCTATGATGTTGTAATTCATGCTACGATTTTCACAATATCGTACTTTATTTGCTACGAGATTCTAATTCATTCTATGATATTGTAAGTCATGCTACGAGATTCGGAATATCGTACTTTATTTGAAACAAAATTATTATGCATATCTGAAAGAGTGTACGATGTCACGATATTAGGAATGTCGTACATAATGCACCATAAGATTTAGTTTTATGTTTGTCTCAATGTACGATATTTGAAATATCGTACATTGATTACGTGCCGTTAAAGTACGATTTATTTATCAGTTTTATGCACAACTAACTTATCTAATTTATCATGTAGGACCTTAAAGCCGTATTGGAACCAGGTAGGACCGAATCGAGGTCTCCCTACTGGAAATCGCTTAGGCAAGATCCTGAAGGAAAACAATTTGCCTTCACGTACGATGCCAATGACACGAAGAAGAAGAAGAGGCCTCGCGAAGATGGTGGTGATGATGAGGAAGGTCCGAGTGATGCTTCTAGGCCTGCGGCTCCCCATTCCGCTGCAACGAGCTCTAGACGTCAAGCCCCACTCACCGATGAAGACAAAGCTTCATTGATCAAAGGGATCGGTGAATACGCGGGTGAGGTTGCAGCGAAGCGGGCTAGGCTAGAAGCAGAGGCATTCTTCACAGCCGTACGGGACGAGATGATTGTTGGTGTTGGAGAGTATGTTTTCCAGAAGATGGTTGAAGCATGTGGTCCTCCTACGGACCAAGACTTCGCGGCGAGGATGAGTCAGCCGTTCCAGCACAGAACCCCCGCACCACCCCAACATGATCAGCAGCACCCCTCCCCACACTCTGATCAAAGAAATCAGCAGCAGCCATCCCTCCCAGTAGAGGAACATGAGCCACCGGTGGATGAGGCCACGAAGGATGCAGCAGCAGCACATGATGAACCAGCGTCGGATCCAGCAGCAGACATAACACTGGACGATGTCGAGCATGCTCAGGATGCCGAGCAAGCGGGGGATGTCGAGGATGCCGAGCAAGCTGAGGATGCGCTGGAGGATGCCGTAGATGCCGAGATTGAAGCTGAGCCAAATACTGAACAGGTAAAGGAAATGCATGTCGAGACATAGACAATGCATAAACATGTATCTTCTGCGTGTGTGATGGTGAAAAACAATTTTACTTATTTTTGTTTTTTTTTTCTCACTTAAACAATGGATAATCAACATTTAGTTTAAAATTTGTGTAATTTGCGGTTCAAATCATGCTACTTCGTACAAATGTTAGTACGACTTTCATGTATTTCGTAACATGATCATTGATATCCGTTGTCATTCTTGCAACGAGATTCATAAAACTCGTTGCAAGAATTGCAACTTTTGTAATGATATTCATATAAAATCGTAATACGCAAAATCATTTCGTTACAAAACAAGCGATCACTACGATTTTCACGAATCTCGTAACAAAAGTCATCTGATATTGTTACTACTTCGATAAATATCGTAGCACAAATTATTCATCATGGCATGGCGGACAGCGGACATGCAATCTTGCTACGATATTCGTATTGTGCTACGATATTCCCATAAATCGTAACAAGTTTGCTTGTTTCATGTTACGATATACATATAAATCGTACCATATGAATCAACTAATAATGCCATTGATCTGCATTGCTACATCTTTCCCAGAGATCCACCTGCCAAGAACAACTTCCTCAGACAGAAGATGAGAACATACTACACATAGCAGCAGCATCAGAAGCCGCAGCAATGGATATTCCGGACGATGGTCCGAGCTTTGATCTACCCTTGGTACGACTTACATAAAATCGTAGCATACGAGTTGCATAAAATTATAGAAATATTAGAGTATAACGTATTATGGTACGTTTTATAAAAAGGACCCTATACAGCCTGCTACCCAACAAGATGTCAGTGATACACAAATGAATGCTGCATACGACTCTTTGTTGGCGACCACATCTGCACATTCGCCGCATACTGTGACTCCAACAACAGCGACGGCTCAAATTCTTCCCCCAAGGGGGTAGGCGACCACATCTGGGGGCTCGGTTCAACCTCCACAAGTGCACGCACCAAATTTGAATGAGAGATCTATTCGCCAGAGATACCCGTCAGCAGCTTGTCGGAGTCCATTCCTAGTCGATGATGTACGCCCAAGGCGTGATGGGTTCGAAGCATTCTTGAAAGCTAAGACTGAAAAGTAAGTTTAAATTTATATCCGTTGTCATTCTTGCAACGAGATTCATATATCTCATAGCAAGAATGACAACTTTTGTCATGATATTCATATAAAATCATAACAAGAAGACCGATCTTGCTACGATTTTTCTGAATTTCGTAACAAACAGTCCTCTAATATGGTTACAACTTCCATCAATATCGTAGCACAAATTAGTCAACATGGCATGGAAGATAACCAATCTTGCTACGATTTTCGTATCGTGTTACGATATTCACATAAATCGTAACAAGTCTGCTTGTCTTACAAGAGTTGATTCGTATGCATTGCTAAATATAATAGGAGGTATGTCGGATTGCTATGGGCAGTCGACACTGAATTCTTCGAGAGCTTATTAGATCCATCAAAAATGCTGTACAACGACCACATAAACTGTTACACATCTGTTATGGTCGCCAATCCAACCTTCGCCAGCTTGGGAGAACTTCACGACAACGTTACCATTACGTCCACTGATTTCATGGTATCTTACGATTATACTAATATCGTACATGCTTTTAACTTTTATGGCTGAGTATGATGTTACGAGATTCTTATAAATCGTAACATAGTACTATAAGATATGCAACATCGTGTCTGTTATCAATGTACGATATTAAGATATTCGCAGTATCGTACATCGTATCATCTTGAAGAGTTGTTACGACTTTCCGTATATCGTATCATCTTGACGTTTAATTCTTAGGATGCTCTAGAGGACGTATTTGATTCAATGCATAAGGCAAAGAGGGTAGGATTGGACCCATACGAGCCTTCTCTATTTAATGTTGATAGAGAAGAGGTTGTTCCGGAAGACAAAATGAAAAGGTTGGTCCACTTTACAGAGGCAAGAATACCACGTTGGGGGCAGAACATGAAGCCTCTGTGAAAAAGTAACAAAAACTAATTCTGCATGATGTTGTTACGATTTACTTAATCTCATACAGTCATAACGTAATGTGTGGTACGATTTGTCATATATCGTACTATCTTTTTTCCGAATACTCATGTTATTTTTGAATCTCTATATCGCATCCACTTCTAGGTTATCATGGTTGCTTATTTAAGCGAGCACTGGGCAACGATTGTCATGGATCTCGCAGCACAGCAGTTGTGGCTATAGGACCCCAAGTCGTGGGAATTTGAGAAGCACCACAAGGACAATAGATTGCGGCACTTCCTGCAAATGGCCAGGTTGCTGCCACAACTAATGAAGAAAATTGGCTATTGTGAAAAATATGGAATAGCTAATCCAAACTACACGCAGTGGCCGTTGTGCTTCCCAAGAGCAAACGCAAAGGGTATCTTCAAGTAAGAGCACGAGGATAGCGTCGGTTGTGGTCTATATTCATTGAAGTATGTTGAGCGATTTATATCAAAGAAGAAGCAACCAAAGTGTCTTAGGAATCCAGCCGAGCAAAAATCATATCGCCACCACATTGCAAAGACCATCTATGCAAACAGCACCAATGAAGACACACTCCCGATAGATATCGACTTGGCCTGGACACTTGTTGTCTTATTCTGTCTATATTGCCATATTGAACACTTGGTTTATTTTGTATATTTTGCTACTACTTTAACCAGGAATACTCTATTATGTATGCATTTTGTAAAAAATACATGGTAATATGTAGATCCTGCGTTTTGTAAGTATGATTGCTATGACTTTTCTTCAAAACATATCACTTATTTTTGCTACGACTTGTACGATTTTAGGAATATCGTAGCAAATTATGTACGATTTGATAATATCGTAACAAATCATGTACGTTTTTAGGAATATCGCAAGAAGATACACTTGTATAACTCAATCAAAATGAGTACGATTCTGCAATCATGTACCATTTAATCAAAATCATAACACATCAAGTACGGTGTTATGAATATCGTATCAACTTAAACACATACGAAATATAATTGTTTGTACGATTTTAATAATATCGTAACAAACTACATACAACGATCCTAAAAAAATAAGTACGGACATGATCATTCAAACCTATTTGAATCCTTACATTTTGTAAAAAATACCTGGTAGTATGATATATCCTGCATTTTGTAAGTATGATAGCTACGACTTTTCTTTAAATCATCAGTTATTTTTGCTACGACTTGAACGATATTACATAATCTCGTATATAATTGTTTAATATTAGATAATATCGTAGCGAATCATGTACGATTTTTAAAATATCATAATAAGATACACATGTAGAATTCAATCAAAATGATTACGATTCTGCAATCATGTATGATTTAACAAAAATCAAAATACTTCAAGTATGATGTTATGAATATCGTATCAACCTAAGCACATACAAAATATAATAGTTTGTACGAGTTTAAGACTGTCATAACAAACTACATACAACAATAAGAGCGAACATCATCATTCAAACCTATTTGGATCCTTGCATGTTGCACGAGTATGGCCAGGTACACCACAAATGCCGCATTTCTTCTCTTTCCGAGGTTTCTTCGTACTTGTTTTGCTGCTATTCACTTCTTCTTCTACAATGCTTTCCAAAACAGTTTTGTACGTATTCATGTAGTGACCCTTCTGGTGACATCTCGAACACACCCTTTTGCCTATTTTGCTAGCTTCGGACGGTATTCTTCTAGTACGTGGACGTCCAGCTTGCCTTGGATTTTCCGGCGTTAAGATTACCCTTTCTTCGACCTCAGACGGGACTTGCCAATCTTCATTATCAGGAACATGCATCACCTCACCAGTATACACATCTCGCCACGTCTGAGTGCTATACAAGGGGTCCCCGTAAGACAAGGATGATTGCCTCTTATAACTACAAAATTATCAAAATAAGCAAACACATCAATGTTAACGTGCTATGATATTAATATATCTCGTAACATGCGATGGAAAGACGTGCAATTCTCGTCAAAGAAAATTCTGTCAGCATGTTACGAGATATTTATCTCGTATCATACATAATCACTTATGAAATAGTTAAAGCCAGACCATTGCTACGAGATTTCCATATCTCGTAACATGAGATGCTAAAACGTGCTAAACTCGTCAAAGAAAATAGTGCCATCATGTTAAGATATATATACGAGTTGCATGTTACTCGCATCAGTAACAATCACATTGCTACGAGATACCTATATACCGTAACAACAGATACTACGAGATACCTATATATCGTTGCATGAGATACCTACCTTATCAGTGCCATCATGTTACGATATATGTACATCGTAACATACATAATCACTTCAAGTGCGATTTTAATTATTATCGTATCAAAATTCACCTTATAGCCGCTGAAGCATGTGAACATGGAATTAAGTCGAACTGAAACACGAGACATGAGCATTCCTTGGCAGCAACATCAACAACGTAACTCTTCTGTCCAGAAAAAACCTTAAACAACACAGAAGAAATTGGTTCAACCCTCATTGATCGGCCAGCTTCAATTGCCTTACTCAATATCGTAGCAGCCCACGGAGTCAACTCCGTGGTTGACTCTCCAACTAAAGTGTGGCGCTCGTAAAACTACTTCTGGAGCAACGTACGAACACTCTCCATAAGAGGACAAACAGGCAATTTTCTAGCCCACCGCAATCGAGCATTCAATACCTCGCATCCATTGGAAGTTCCATATTTATATCGTCGCACTGGACATTTCGAACGAGCCCATCTACAAGGATCCAAGTTCAATAATTTTTTATAAGCACGAGGTTCCATGACCTTCAAATTCTTCATATGCTCCTCAAAATCAACAATCTTATAGCTACTAGCAGCGAGCTTGAACAAGTCAGTAACGTCAGTACCCCAAATCTTTAAATTTTGTTGAATATGAAACGTGCAAAGACCATGATGTGCCCCTGAAAAGACAGAAGACACAACATTCTTGATACTAAGGTGCTGATCGGACACAATCAATAAGTTCTTCGGAGATCAGAAAGATAGTTTAACACGCCTAAGGAACCAAGCCCATGAGGAATCGTTCTCTTTGTCCCCGATTCCAAAAGCTAAAGGAACTATCTGTTCATTACCGTCCTTTGTCGCTGCAACAAACAACACGCCTTTGTATTTCCCCTTTAAGTGAGTCGCATCAACGACAATTACAGGCCGACATGAACGAAATACTCTGATACATGCGGATAGAGCAAAAAAAATAATATTCAAAGCAACCATCCGCACACGTCTGTAACTCGACCACAGAGCCAGGATTTGCACGCTCCAGCATATTAAAATACTTCCCCAGCATCTGCATTGACACAGACGATGTTACGATATATGTAATATCGTACTAAGTTATATACGACCTAATTAAGCACTACACCATGAGATATGTAACATTGACACAACCGATGTTACAATATAAGGAATATCGTACTAACATATATACAAGCTAATTAAGCACTACTCCATGCGATAAGTAACATTGGCACAGACGATGTTACGATATACGTAATATCATACTACGTTATATACGAGTAATTAAACACTACTCCATGAGAATTCTACGTCAATCTTCTTCGCCCCCTTGACGGTTCAGAGGGAGTTTCTACGACGGTGTCCTGCCGACAAAGGGATGTTCCGGCAAGGACAATACGTCGTGTCTCCTTCTCCATTGACGTGTCCGATGTCCTCCGATACATCATACCAATCAACCACACCGCCACCGAGTTCCTGGAGAATATTACCGACGAACAGGCGGATGAATTTCTACAGAATGCTCTGATCGAGCCAGAGCGGTTGAGGAGCAACATGCAAAGGACTAAGCTGAAGCCTGAACACCGCCTGCTGTTCGACGCCGTGTCGAAGGTCGTGTTCGGATACAGTGGCGCGTTCGGCGACATCAGCCAACCCAAGTTGAAACAGCTGTTGGCCCTGGAGCACCAACACCAAATCAACTGGTTCCAATTTTTTCTGAACCAGTTGATGATGGAGAAGTCGAAGATCTCTGAGACTACGACTGAGTCTGGAGAGAAGCTGCTGAGTGTGAAGGGCACGCTCAACTTCGGATGCAAAATCTCCGCCCTCATCCTCCTCGCAACAAAGGACCGCAACATGGTCTGGGCTGACTGCGAGGAGACGCCGCTGAAGAAGCTGTTGCTGTTCCCGACGGCCAAGAAAGCACAGGAGGTGCTGAGGAGTGTCTACACTCCCAAGGACAAGAGGGAGTCGGGAAGGCCAGCTGAGTCAACAGCTGAGGGAGAACAAGCTGCTGCTCGCCCCACAAAATCCAAAGCCTCACGTCGCCGAGCTGACGTTGAGACGGAGTCGACTGATGAACCTGCCCAGAAAAAGTTAAGGGTAAGGTTCAAGAAGACAATCAAGAAGGCAGCTGAGGTGCCAGCTAATGAGCCAACTGATGTTCCAGCTGACGAGTCAGCTGATGAGCCAGTTGAGGTTCCAGCTGAGGAGCCAGCTGAGGAACAAGCTCCAGACGAGGAGGGAGCGCAGGTCGAGTCCACACCTGCTGAGGAGTGTTCCGAATCCAGCCGCTCAGCTGAGGCCGCATCATTCGAGATCGCACCTCGAGGCCCCGGAGCTGATGAGGCTGAGGGCATGGAGACGTCGGATGCATCCTCCTCATCTGAGGACCTCGAAGATGCTACCACCTCCCCCACAGCTGGAGCAAATGCTGTACCGCCCCCAGAGCCTCTTGCTCTCTCTACCCAAACCGAGCCAGAAATTCCGAGCTCTCAGCTCGATACCAACATCGTGACCTCTCCTTCGGCCGATGTTGAGGAAACCATTCCACCCTCTTCCCTAACTGAATCCCAAATTCCGAGCTCTCAGCTCGATGCCGGTGTTGTGACCGACTCTTTGGCCAACATCGATGAACCTCTTGAACCCGAACCATACAATCTCACCCCCTCCCCGATCAATGAAGCGGAGGACCTGCAGGCTGTTGCTGACGAGCACGAAGGCAGGGTGGCCTACTGCTTTCAAAAGCTGTTGGGTCTATTCCCTGCGGCTCGCGACATGCCCATCTTCGCCACACTGGGAACCGAGCTACTGTACCAGTTCCACCTGATCTTTAGCCAGTGGTATGTCAAGGAAGACACGATCAGGGTACTGAGCTGGGGCAGGCTGAAATCTGACGAGTCCTGCATCCGAGCCTACTTCAACTATTCCAACTTGGAGGTGGCGTACAACAACCGGATCGCGTTGCTCACTAGACGGTTGGACCAGAGTCTGGCTGAAGGGAAGGACACAAGGGAGGCAGCTGAAAAGGAGTGTGTCGACTTCCTTAACAGCATGTTGGTGAAATCAGCCGACTTCCTTGAAGATGTCGATGCAGCAGCCGCCGCCGCAAAAGAAGAGGAGGAGAACCTGAAGCTGTACCTGGCAAACCGTCAAGCCATGGTCACAGCTGAGCCTCTAGCTCAGTCTGCTCAAGCCTCTCCACCTGCTCAGCTCGCTCCTTCAACAGAACAAATCTGCGAGCTAATGGCTGAGAGGGTAAACCAGTTGAGGACCGAGCTGCTCGCCAACCTCTAGCACCAACACGATGACCAGCTGAGGGAGTTGGCAGCTCAAGAAGTGAAGTATCAACAACTGATGGAGGAGAATGCCGAGCTGAAGATGAAGATGAATGATCTCTTCTCCTCCACCAGTCAGGACGTGTCGGAACTGAAATCCACTCTGTTGGGCTTGAAGTCGGAAGTGAATGTCTTCAAGTCCTTGGCTGACTCAAATCTGGCCAAGTCCCAACAGATGCAGGATGCTGAATGGGAGTCCCGGTTCGAGTCGCGTTGGGCTGAGTTCGTTGCATTTCAGACAGAGGTCAACGACAACCTCTCTGTCTTGAAGAAGGCAGAACAAGAGTGCCAGGACTCCGAACTGGCGAAGAAGATCGAACTGGAGTGTGCGGTCGATGAACTCTTCAACCGTGTTCAATCCACCGAGGCCAAACTCAACTCTCTGGACGGTTCAGTAGCAAGCCTTGTTGCTGATGCCAAAAAGGGGGAAGAGAAGGAGAAGGAGGGTGAAGCACAGGAAGAAGAAGAGACCCAAGAAGAAGGAGTGCCAGCTGCTCAACCATCCAAATCTCAGCTGAGGAGAAGGAAGTCTGCTGCTGCCAAGACAACCGAAGTCGGTGGAGCCGAAATGTCTAAGGACTTGGAGCAGGCAAAGAAGATTGGAGTTTCCTACAGCTCCATAGCCGAGATCGCAGCCGAGCTGGATTCTGAACTCGACGGGATAACAACCGAAGAGTGCATTGCAGCGGCCAAGGCTATGGATGTAGAGGAGAAGGACTACATGAACCCGAGCTGGATCAAAAAGTTTGCCGCCAGCCAGGCGAGGAGGGTGAACCAGTTCGAGGTTGAGCTGAAGAAGGTTTCTCAGAACCTGGACCGCAACGTTGCCTCCCGCAGCCGACGCCGCATCAACAGAATCCAATCAAAGGCGGAAGCTCGGTTGAAGCAACAAAGGTTGCCTCTAAAGTCCAAGGTTGAGAGTCGGTTCAGGCATACTGACAAGTGGATGCCGACCGAGTGGAATGAGGATTGGGAGATGTTCAAGCAGGAGTTCGTGAACGACTTCTATTACATGAAGGTTTACGCAACTGACGACCCAAGGAGAGCGTTCAAAGAGGCGCTGACTGAGTTGCACTCAGGTGACCCGGGCATGTTCAGTCAATTCAGGAGGGCCATGATTGACGCCAACCTGGACTTGAACACTGTTCCAGTTCCCAAGAGGGTTACTTATCGGCCACCTCTTCTCTCGGATTCCAGCAACCCGAACCGTCAGAAGATTGCATCTGAGGCGAGGCAGGTCTGCAAGGAGCATGGAGTGGACATCTCTAAGGAGTCACCTGCTAAGAGGGAAATTTTTGTAAGGATTTTTGGCAAGTATGGGCTACAATACTAGCTCAGTTAGTTTTCTAGCAACTGTTGTAATTTTTTTTTGATTTTTTGAGTCTATCTTTCGTAACAATCAGTTGTAATGAAAACTATTCAGTTATAAGATTCACCTTGATGAACAATCCCTCATTGTCCAAGCTCTGAATCACAAAGTCTTTTAAATACCATGTTATAACTGTGCTAACCCTTTGATGTTTTATCTTATAGAATGTCTAGAATTTCAGCTGAGATTTTAGATAAGTTAGTGAGATTTAGATCAGTAGTGGTTTCAAGTTGTAAGTGGTTTTGGCATCATCAAAAAGGGGGAAATTGTTGGGAAATTTATTAGTATAAGTTTTGATGAATTCCAAAACCGGCTGACCCCAACCGAGTAGATGTTGCCAATACCTAATGTTAGAATTTAGGCTCGCTGTTTGAGCAAAGTTAAGATTTTATCTTTACAGGTCTCCAGCTGAAGATGGCAACAAGGCGTCACTCAGACAGAACATCAGTTGTGAAGAAAGACAACTGAGAGTTCATTTGTTCAGATGTAAACAAGGGGAAGTCTTCAGAACATCAGTTGAAGGAAACCAACTGAGCGTTCATCAGATGAGAAACAGTTGAAAGGAAGAGAACATCAGATGAAAAAGAAATCATCTGAGGGTTCAAACCCAACTGAGTAAAGAAGTGGAAGACAACTGAGGGTTCAGTTTCAGAACCTCAGTTATAGAATCTGAACAAGGAGTTCAACTGTTTTGAAGTTCAAAGTCAGCTGAGAACTCGACAGATCGGAACATCAGCTGAAGATCACTCAGATGAAGGTCAAGACTTTCAACCGACAAACCGAAGTTGACTGTCAAAGATTTGAATTTCAAAAGGAAGTCACATGAGGGTTTGACGTTCAGTCATTACCCCATCTGCCCAACACAAGGCTGTCTCAGATGGAAAGCAGAAGAGCACAGATGCCATATCGGGAAAGTCTGCAGAGATGAGAGACAAGCCATCGCTTTCAATCGATCAGAGATCAACTGCTCCTCCAACGGCTAGTTGATTCTCTCCGCCTATAAATAGAGGGATCCTCTCATTCGAGAAGTACAGATATGCAGATAGACACATAGACGACGAAAAATTCAAGAGCTTTCTCGAGAGAAATCAAAGCAAATCTGCAACATCATCATCTAAGAGCATCAGCAGCTGAGAGTTCCAATTTGAGAGAACATTAGTAGCTGAGGGTTCCTAGAATTCGAAACTGTTTTTGATCTTAAGTTGAGTGTTTATTCGTTCAAGCCTTAGATCCAGCTCTCATTCTTGATCGAACTGTAGTTGGAAATCCTACCCTTTCTCACACCCTAAAAAGTGTGCTAGGACCTTACTCTTCCTGTAATTGAGTAGTCAGGTCATCAAGTACCCGCAAACTTGACTGAGGCTGTTTAGTGCCCGGAAACTAAACTGTAACGGTTGCTCAGCCCGCATAAGCTGAGTGGTTCTGTCCAGAAGAACTTGGACTGAGGTGTGTGGACTCACATCTCTCCGTGGACGTAGGAGTTCTCTCCGAACCACGTAAATCTTGTGTGTCGTGTTTTCTTTTATGTTCAGTCTTTATTATCATATCTTAACTGACAAACTAACCGCATACAATCTGCATACTTTCACAACAACAGTTTTGGTTTTGACCAACCGTGCATAAAAGCGTGAGTTTGATTTTACGAGTTTATTTTCCACCATATTCCGCACAGCACCAATCTTCCAGCTGAGGTTGCTTACTCAGCTGTGAGATCCCAACTGAGTCCTCTCACTCAGTTGAAGTTGATTTCAAGTGTTAAGTTTTTCGAAAGTTGAAAAATCCTAACTGGTGTATTCCCTCCCCCCCCCATACACCAGTAACTCGTATCGGGACCATCAATGATACTACGATATTATGAATATCGTACTTTATCATAAACATACGCATAACCACACTATGATACAATATTGTGAATATCGCACTTTGTTATTATTGAAACACGTACCAGGAATGACCCACAACTGGCTTGGATTAGCATTTCCTTCATTACATTCATTTGAAACATCTAATGGTGGCATCAAATCACGGTCTTCAAAAACTTCAAAATCATCCCCCAACGGGTAAGCACCTTCATCCACATCATTATCCAAGTTCATGTTGGTATCATAAATAGCAACATCATCACCGAATCCTAACCCCAAAACTGAAGAATCTTCATTACAAATAATGCGATCAAAAGACGACATATCCGCACGCGCTTTAAGACGATTCCCATGAGACACCTTTGGTAAGGCTCCGATATCCCTAGGACAAACACTTACATGGATTGTTGGAAGCTTCAACATTTTCATTAAAATATTCAACTCAAAATCATCTGTTACTTTCATCCTCATTAATTCACCAGTAGGAGATTTTACTAGAGCATCAACATCATAAATAAACATGGCATTGTCCTTCTTCAATCGATTCTCAAGCTTGATCAATAAATCTTGATACGTTATACCACAAGGTGGTATAGGTATATACTCTTTCCTTCCACCCTCATAGATATTGTCATTCCATACGCCACCATGAGCAACAATTAAACAAGAATGCCTCTTCTGCATGAAATATAAGTTACGATATATATATATATCGTAACACAAATTAGTTACGACATACAAAACTCGTACAATGAAACATAAAATACATAATCACTTATAACCTAATTGTAGCCACGCTATTGCTACGATATTCATATATCGTAACATCCTTCGATAAAACTTGCTAATCTCGTAAAGAAATTGGTGATAACATGTTACGATATATATATATATATATATCGTATCAAACGTAATCACTTATGAAATCATTGTAGTCACGCTATTCCTAGGAGATTCCTATATATCGTAACATCAGATGCTAAAACGTGCTAACCTAGTAAAGAAAATGGTGATAGCATGTTACGATATACATATATCGTACATACATAATCACTTATGAAATCATTGTAGCCACGCTATTCATAGGAGATTCCTATATATCGTAACATGCGATCCAAAAACGTGCTAATCTAGCAAAAGAAAATGGTGCTATCATCTTACGATATATATATATATATATCGTATCATGCATAGACTCCTGCTATGACTGTACGACTTAAATAAAAATCAGATCAGACATGACTGTAAAAAAGTGATACAACAATTTTTAAGGTTCATAAGAACGAACGAACAATCTAAAACATCATATCTTCGCGAAATCCACCATCAAATAACAAAAAAAAGGAAGAGTATTCAGTACCTCCATCGTCGTCTCCACCGGACAAAAAAGTGATACAGCCGGCGACGGCAAAAATCGAATAAAAGAGATAAAAATCAACGGCGAAGGAAAAAAACCAGAAAACAAGAGAGAGAAAAGAGAGAGAAGAAGCACCGTTTAAGGTTCAGAAGAACAAACGACGAATGAAATGCAGAGAAAAAACGCAGCAAGAATTTAAACGAGATTAAAAAAAACGCAGCAACAACAATGGAGGAAGCTGGAAAAAAAATGCAGCAGCAACAATTGGAGAAGAAAGAGAAAAACAGCAGAGAAAAAGAGTTGTGAGTTTATGAGAGAGAAATAAAGTAGGAGAGAGAAAAGTGGATAGTTGGTGATAATTAAGGGTATATTTTTCTCATCATATGAAAGTTGGCCTCTTTTATTGTAAATAAAGTTGGGGTACAAATTTATTGTTTTTATCTCTATGGGGTCCATAAACATTAATAAACTCTATATTTCGTATGACAAAACATAATTATATTCTCTCTTAGTTTGGTGGCATGTCACCCGCCTATCAACCAAGAGACCATGGTTCGATTGCCCTGAATCTAGCTTTTCATTCTATTCTTGGTTCTATTATTTCTATGTTTTAGATATTTTTGTTTTTTTTTTTCTTTTTACTATTATTGTTTCCATTTTTTTTTTCCTATTCTTTTTTACCTTTTTGGTTTGGATTTTATGAATGGAATGGATGCACAATTCATGGTATATCCCTATATAGGATGGCCCATAATTTATTTATTTTAGTTCATAATTATAATAGTTTGTTCATGATTATGAATAAAATATATTAAAAAATTCAAAAATCTTACATTATTTTCAATTTCAATAATTTTATTCGGATATACTATGTCTGGACATACGTGTTTGAAATAGAAAAAAAATTGTCCGATTACCTTCAAAATTTCTTTCCTACTCAGACTCCTTCTGAAATATCGATTTCATTCACATCCGCTCCCAAATTTTACTTTCATTCACACCCAACTCCTAAACTTGTGTATTTAAATTGAAATAAAACTTCATAATTAAAATTTAAAGAGTGTATGTTTATAAATACTCAAACTGTCGAAACTATAAAATTAAATTATAAGTTAAAAAATTCCGTCAAATCCCTATTTTTACCATTGTATGCCTGGATATAGTATGTCTAAATAGCATTACCCTTTATTTTTTGAGTTAAGTAATAAGTTAATGTATTTGTCATTAAATAATGATATTATTGAAAAGAAAAAATCTCCTCACAATATATTTATAAAATAAAATGATATTATAAATTATAATGAAATCAAAAGAGTTAAATGAAGTCATTTTTTACAATTAATGTATATATATTTTTAACTTATATTAAAATGATACCATTATAAATTTATATGAAAAATCGAGGGCCCATGTTTATTGGTTCGCCTTGGGCACCATGTTCAACAGGACCGGCCCTGAGACCAATTCATCGATTTTGGATTAGATTGATATATCTAAATAGTAAATACGCTAATTCATTCCTCTCTGACCAGGCTTCTTAAACCAAATTTAGTCCTTTATTACTTATCACAAATTCATTAAAAAGTGGAATAGTATGATATATATACTATTCCATATGATGGAGAAATGGTACAATATGTTATTCACCATTTCGCGAACATCATTCTCGTTTTATTCACGTTAATATTAACCTAGTATTTAATTTGTGTTATATATTTTATTCTAGTACAATATAAATTATTATGAAGATCATTAAATTTACTACTTTCATAAACTTTGAAGCTAAATTATAGTTTTCCCCTTTAACTTTAGAGGTATGAACAAACAAAACAATAAAGTTTTGATTTTTATGTAATGTGTAAATTTATTATGCTTAATAACAATTTCTAAGTATGATGAAAAAAAGTATAGTATAAAAAATTAAATAGAACAATATTAATATGGATAAAGTGAGAGTGATGCTCACAGAAGGTGAGTAACATATCACATTCTCATGTATGCTATATATACTATAAACACGGACAAGAAAAGTATACTTCTTCGGTTGTGTTTGGTTTTTAGAGCTCTAATTAATTGGATAGATAATATAATGAGGCATAAATCTATCTATAATAGTGGAGACCATAATTTTTATATCTTGTTTGATAAGAATGATAATATATCTATCTTTATCTTTAAGGGGGACCACAAGTTTTATATGTTGTTCACTTTAGATGAAATTGATGGATAAATGAAAAATATCTAAAACACATGAGAGGTTTATAATTATCACTCCATTTATTAGGTATAAATTTATACTTTGTGGAAGGTAAAAGAAGTTGCACGAAATTTAATACCTTATGAACTAATTTTCCATGAAACCAAAGCAAACAAAATATAAAATAGTATAATCTTCACTTTTATATAAACTGTTGGGGAATGAACTCCCTCAGTAGGATAGGCAGTATAATAGGAAAGTCGTTGTATGTTGATTAGTGCACAACGCATCAAAACAGAATATCTTTTGCGAGAATGCTAGTGGAAGTAAATGTTACTCTTCCAATTAAACATCAAATTGTGATTGAGGATGAATATGGGAATAGAGTTGAACACAGACTCCTATATGATTGGATCCCTCTATTCTGCAAGAAATGTCAAACTGCAAGCCACACTTGTACTAAAATACCACAACAAAAGCCTCCAAATCAAGCTCAAAAGCGGTGGCAACCTAAGAAGGTTGCTTCAGGATCTCAAATGCAGAAAGATGAGGTGAAACCGAAATCTCCTGTGGAACAAAGGGAGGAATGGGAGGTTCCAAAGAAAACTTATAGTTAAGTCATAGTGGGGGAATGTTCTATACCTTTACACTCTTCCAACTCATATCAGGTGCTTACTAAATCAAATGCTGAGCAAGAGGATGATCTTTATATGGGCGGGGACCTTATCCCCACTGTGATATCATGAAGCTAATCTTCTGGAATGTGAGGGGTTGTAACAAACCCCTCAAATAAAAAGAGCTCCGGCTCTTTATTCAACATAAGAAGATTGATATTATGGTATTTTTGGAGACTAGAGTAAAGGAAAGGAATTTTCAGAAAACTGGTGAGAAAATAAATAAGCAATAGGAGTATTTTAACAATTACACTCATGCATATAACGGAAGAATTTGGGTGGGTTGGAACCCACGAACAGCTGCTGTGAATTTTGTATCAAGGCCTGCATTGTGAAGTTCGTGATCTTATCAATGGGAAAAAGTTTCATCTACTAGCTATTTATGCTTACAATACCAATGAGCTGAGAAAAGATCTTTGGAGATTTATCACTATAATAGCTTCTTTAGTGGTGGAACCTCTGCTCATTGGAGGAGATTTCAACACCATCTTAAACCCTAAAGAAAGATTTCAAGAGAATCTTGTTACTGATGCACATATAAAAGACTTTAAAGAATGCTTGGAGATAAATGAGCTACACTAAGTTAGAATGATTGGTAATGACTTTACTTGGTGTAATAATCAGGAATGAGAGGCAAGAATTCTATCTCTCATAGATAGATGCGTGGCTAATCAAACTTGGATCAATACCTTCTCTAGCTGCATTGTGGAGATTCTTGAAAGGTGCTTCTCTGACCATTGCCCTTTTCTCTTATCTCTGGATCATGAGCAAGTAATTAGAAATGTTCATTTTAGATTTTTTAATGTCTTAGTAGATCATGAGAATTTTTTTCCCTACTCTTCATCGAGCTTGGATCAACCAGTGTAATGGGAACAAACTGTTGAACATATGGTACAAGCTGAAACTGTTGAAGCAACCTCTCAAAGCAATCAATACTTGCCATTATAGAATTATTGGGGAAAAACTGATGGATTTGAGACAAAAACTGAAGGACATACAACAGTTGTTGATCTTGAGATAAGCTGAATGAAGAGCTTATAAATACAGAGATATCTCATTTATCTGAAATTGAGAAATGGAGTAGTGTGGAGGAAAATATCTGGAGACAGAAAGCTAGAATCGACTGGAGCAAGCTAGGAGATTTTAATACTCAGTTCTTCCATGCCTTTGCTAAAGCAAGGCAAACATGCAAAGCCATTAAACTTCTGATAAAAAAAGATGGCACTAGATGTACTACTCAGCACCAAATTAAGGAAGAAATCAGGTCGTTTTATCAGAGTTTAATGGGCAGTGCATCTTCAGAGCTTCCTATGCTCGAAAAGGAAATAGTTTTAAGAGGTAATATGTTAGATTCCCATCAAAAGCAATACCTCTGCACTGAGTTTTCAAGGGAGGAAATTCGAGTTGCTCTCTTCAGTATGAATTCCATGAAAGCCCCAAGAATAAATGGTTATAATGTGTTTTTCTTCAAGAAGTCTTGGCAGATCATAGGAGAAGAAATCTATGGAGGAATGCAAGAATTTTATCACACAGGTTTTCTCCCTCGAGCAATCAATACAACTTTAGTCTCCGTGTTGCCAAAAAAAGATAATGCAGCTACCGTGAAGGATTTCAGACCAATTGTCTGCTGCTCTGTCCTTTACAAAATTATTTCCAAGGTGTTTGCAAATAGGATTCAAATGGTTCTGGGGAGTATAATAAGCACAACACAAGCTGCATTTGTCAAAGGAAGGTCGATTTTTGACAACATTCTGTTAAGTCATGAGCTGATTAAAGGATATGCTAGGAAATGGATTTCTCCACGTTGTATGATAAAGATAGATATTCAGAAGGCTTATGATTCAGTAGAATGGCCTTTCTTAAAGTATTTAATGTTGGAAATGGGATTTTTTGACTGTTTTGTGAAGTGGATATTTGCTTGCCTTTCTACTGTTTCATATGTGATTAATGTCAATGGAGATACTACATCTCCTTTTGCTGCGAAGAGAGGGTTGAGATAAGGAAATCCTATCTCTCCCTATCTTTTTGTGATTTGTATGGAATATCTTCACAGAGGTATGTTGAGTTTGAAGGGTCACAGAAACTTCTCCTTCCATCCAAGCTGTAAAAGGTTTGAATTGATTGAGCTATGCTTTGCTAATGATCTGCTCATTTTTTCTAGAGGAGACAACAAATCAATAAGACAACTCATGCAAGTTTTCAATCATTTCTCAGAAGTCTCAGGTCTCAAAGCCAATCAATCAAAGAGCAATATATATTTTGGTGGGGTTTCTGCACATGATCAAGAGGCAGTTCTTTTGGAGTTTGGTCTGATCAAGGGAGAACTCCCTTTCTGTTATTTAGGAGTCTTCTAAAAAACTCTCCATCATGCACTGCCAACCTTTTATAAACAAGATTTTGGCAAGAATTAACTGTTGGTCCTCAAATCTTTTATCTTATGCAGGTAGGGTGCAGTTAATCAAATCAGTTCTATTTGGGATGCAATCTTTCTGGTGCCAAGTATTTTTGATTCCTCAGAAGGTTATAAAGATAATACAAACTGCTTACCGAACGTTTTTATTGACTGGAAGAGTTGGCCTCTCAAAGAGGGCACTAGTAGCTTGGGAACATGTTCAACTTCCAAAGGCAGCTGAAGGTTGGAATGTGATTAACATGAAAATTTGGAATCAGACTGCTATTTGCAAACTACTTTGGTCCTTGCTCAAAACAAAGAAAGTACATGGATCAAGTAGATCCATGGGTACTATATCAAGAATCAAGCTCTCACTAGCATGTCATTGCCTCAACAGGCCTCTTGGATAGTGAGGAAGCTCATTGCAGCCAAGGATTATTTGCAGCATATCGATGGTATGGATCTCTTGAGTCAGCCGAATTTTTCCATCAAAGTAGTTTATGAGAAGATGAGGGGTGTGGTCACGAGTGTAGGGTGGAAACAGATTATTTGCTGCAACCCTGCCCCTCCCAAATGCATATTTATAGTGTGGCTTACCCTCCTTGGGAAAGTGGTAACATGTGATAACCTCTTGAAGGTTGGGATAATGGTGGATTCTACTTGCAGTCTATGTGAAAGTGATGCAGAGAACATAAGTCATCTTTTCTTTCGTTGCACCTTTTCTCGTGCAGTATGGACAAATCTGAAAAACGAGGGCGGAATAACGAGGCATGATGGTAGTTGGGAGGAAGAGAAGGAGTTCCTTACTCTACATTGTCGTTCTAGAACAGAAAAGCAACAATGGTATAGGTTGCTTCTCTCTTTGGCAATCTATTTTATTTGGCGTGAACGTAAAATGAGGAAGTTTCAAGCAGTGATTGGAAGCATAGAGCAAGTGGTGAGACAATGTCAGCTCCATGCAGCAGTTAAAAGTAGATTAAACCCGAAATTAGCTCAGTTTTTGCATTAATCTATAGTCAGGGTAATGTGTTTTGGTGTTATTTTGTAACTGTGCTTGCACCTCTTGTCCAGTTGGTAATAAAAAAAAATTATTTACCAAAAAATATATATATAAAATAGTAAAATAATATTATCTCTCATTTTTACTCATTTTCATTCAAGAGGTGAACACAACCTTACAATTTGTTATGTGTTTCAAACTATCATTAATCTCAAGTGTCCATAATCTATATATCTATATATTATACATATAAAAGCAAAACCAAATGTCTAATTCATTTTCCAGCCAAAATGTTCACTAACTCTAAACATTATTTTATTAATTCTTTTGCAAAGATTTTGCTGATTTCTAAATAATTGGGACCACATCTTTATTGGTCCATACAACTACCCTACTACGGTCTCTACTTTTATGGTCGATTCATCAAAGTTCATATCTAGGAATCTGTTGATCAATATTATTTTGGTATATTTGGTAATTCCATTAATGATTAATGTAATACGTTTTTCCTTTTTTTTGTTGAGAAAATGTAGTAAATTGTTTTATTGTATACATGTGTACCGAACGATATATTGTAAAGAAAGCCTTATCGCTAATTGGAACACATGAAAAATCTCTATGTGTGTTCCCGTGCATCGCACGGGGTGGTATTCTAGTTCATCTAAAATTTTGATCATGGGATAATATATCAAGTAATGTGCTAACTTGTGAGTCTAGGTTGTGTTTCTGGGTTTAGGCTATACTGTATGTCCTATTTGCAATAAGTTAATTGAAGCATATTCTTCATTATGGCAGATTGCAGATAGCTATAGACTTCTCTATGTGGACTTTGTCATTATCAATCCCACATGGAGTGAAGGCTGAGTTTAATTGGCCCACTAAATACCAAATATACAACAGATTCCCTGACCCATTATACGTAAACACCTTAACGATACAATATATTGGCAAATAGAGTATTTTCTTTATGCAAATTATATACAAAAATATACTTAAAGTAAGAGAACTTATCTTTTTCAGTCATTAAATAATTAATAAATCAAATCAAATGATGCGAAGGAACACGCTGAGTTGGTGGCATCTTAAGACAAAGAAGTTCCAAAAACTTTCAACATTAAAGGGCTAACAAATAGATTTACACCATTTACTACTTGTTTAGCTAAGGCCCATGAGCTTGTTCTTAAGTTAGAGGTTTATAATTGAAGTTCTATTAATATAAGTTATTTTTTAATTTTTTATGTGAACACTTGTTAAGTTTATTAATACGGTGATGAAATTTATATATAATTATTTGTAATGTGATATTGTAAATGTAACTTGTATTAATCTTTAAAGAAGAAAAGAGTTTTCATACCTAAACATTAATAGAAATTTTTCTATTTATACAGGGTAATTTACCACCTAATCCCTTCAAATTATTAAACACAAATTTCAACTTTTTTAGTGGCTAAACACCAATTTGAAAATTCCTTAAACGAGGCAAGTCCAAAAGTAAACTTGATTCTAGTCAACGGTCTCAATCATTTCCAACGTATTTATATTATAGTCTCTCCTCCTGAAAGTAAACACACCCCTGAAATCAACAACACTGAGCCGTATTTCTAAAATGGGCGCACAAATTAGCCGAACATTCCGCCGCGCCGGCAGCCTCCGTCCGCCTCCGCAGCCGCCCCCCTCGGCCGAGCAACCTGCTCGAACTCATTCCCACCCAAACCTCAGCTCCAATTCCACTTCCGACAAGCCCGACGATCTGAGCTCGTACGAAGCGGCTTGCCGCTCCGACCCCGACCTCCAAAACTTCGACTCGAACCTCCAGGTCCGAACCAGCCGCGCCATCAACTCCATCGCCGTCAATCTCGACGTACGCTCTCTCCCCCTCGACTCCCTCCGCGAAGTCACCGAATGCCTCCTCGAAATGAATCAGGAAGTCGTCAGAATCATCCTCCAAAACAAGCAAGGCATTTGGAAAAATAAGGAATTGTCCGATCTCGTCGACGATTACTTCGAGAACAGCCTTCTCACCTTGGATTTCTGCACCGCCCTCGATTCGTGCCTCAAACGCGCCGCACATATCGAGTCGATCGTCAATGTCGCCCTCCGGAAGTTCGACGACGAGCGCTCCGCCGGAAATGCGGGGAGGAATTACCCTAGAACGCAGGCGGAATTGAGGAATTTCAGCGCGGCGGAGGAGCCGTTGACGCAGGAGTTCTTCAAGGTCTTCACCGATGTCTACACGAAGCAATTGTCGATGCTGGAGAGACTGCAGGCGAAGAAGCAATATCTGGATAAGAAATTGGGGAAATTGCAGGCGTGGAGGAAGGTTTCAAATGTGATATTCGTGGTAACATTCGCCACCGTCTTGATATGCTCGGTGGTGGCGGCGGCAGTGAGTGCTCCGGCGGTGGTGACTGCTCTGGCGGCGGCGGCGGCGGTGCCGCTGGGGTCGATGGGGAAGTGGCTGAACTCGCTGTGGAAAAAGTGCGAGACGGATTTGAGGGGGCAGAGGAAGATAATGAGTTCGATGGAGATTGCGACGTACATTGTGCTTCAGGATTTAGCTAACATAAGGGCGCTTGTAGAAAGGTTTCAAGTTAGGATGGAGGAGTTGTTGGCGAACGCCGATTTTGCAACGACGGAGGAGGATGAGGATGAGGATGAGGCGGTGGTGATTGCGGTGGACGAGATTAGGAAAAAGGTGGATGAGTTTATGAAGACGGTTCGTGATTTGAGTGATCATGCCAACAAATGTAGTCAAGAAACAAGGATGGCAAGAACTTTGATCCTGCGGAGAATTATCAATCATCCATCCCACTTAGGACATTAATTGGTAATTTGGTATGTTTTCATGATTTTCAATTTCATAAATCATACTACGTCGGTCTAATTATCTGCACATTGCCAAGAAATAACTAACTTACTTTGCGCTGTGGATTTGGATGCATTCTGTTTTGGAACTGAAATATTGCAATGTTGCTATTTGGTAAGTGGATCAAATGTTGGTGGTGGGAAATTATGTTTCTGTGCTGTTGATTCTGTTAAATACTTAAATGTTGCTGCCTCCAAGTTTCTCAATAACGTCGACTTGTATCTATCTACTAATCACAATATGTAAGTGTATGTTTCTTCTTTTGTTCCATGAGAATATTTATACTGAAATGTGTTTCAACTTCATAAGAATTCACTTGGTCGATATGCTGATATAACTGGAAAGAGATGCATCTCCTCCCTTTGTATTACTATTATGGAACAACAGCCAGAAGGATTATGGCTAGCGGGCCATGGCCAAATTTTAGGCCCATATATAACAACATATAAAGCGTTCAAAATAGTACTAGTATCTAATTATATATGGACTTAAAAGGTGGTCGAGCAGGCCGAATTATGCATGTGCTAATATTATTCACAAATTTATCTGACGTGTTAAGAACTGTTAAATAGTGGATGCAAATAGTAAACATATTTGTGTATTTGAAATACCATGTGTCGTGTGTTATAAAAAATTGTACTGCCTTTTTAGATTTGTGATTGTGATGAACCTATTATTATATAAACGAAAACGATTCTACCTTAAAAAAATCTTATGTAGCACACCTCAAATTCCTCCATTCTCATCTATTTAAATTTTCAAATTTTTTGAATTTAAAATTAATATTCATTATATTTTATATTAGTATATATTAGATTAGATTTCATCCACCATTTTTAGCATATGTAGATTCTCTATTTTCTTAATTAAAACCAATATCCTATCTTTCCAGTTGTTGAATATTATTTTCTTTAAAAGAAGGGGGACATTATTTATGTGTATATAATATATATCAACCAAATTTAAAAAATTAATACTATTTAATACTACAATTGACGTCTTTTTTTCTTCTTCCTACACATATGGTAATATATATTTTATAATTTATATCAACTAAAATTTATTTATAAAATTATGTTAAAAAATTGGCCAATTAACTTTAATTACAAAAGTGGCAAACATATCGTAGACAGAGGGAGTATTATATATTTATTTTCTATATATCGTGCATCTGATTCATTTATTCTATTATCCACAAAAATTAAGATCATAGTCAACGGGTTGATTCTAATCGGAACCGTAGGGGTAGACGACACAATTCAGTTACGACAGTTCAACATAACGGGAGGATTCCGACTTGAAACCGTGAGGGTAGACGGGCCGATTCCAAACCTACGATTCAACCTTTTTCAGAATCGTGGTTCACGAGAGGATTCCGACCTTTTCAGAATCGTGCATTTCTGATCCATTTATTCTATTGTCCACAAAAATTAAGATCATAATCAACGGGCTGATTCTGATCAGAACCGTAGGGGTAGACAAGCCGATTCAGTTACGACAGTTCAACATAACGGGAGGATTCCGACTTTAAACCATGAGGGTAGACATACCGATTCCAAACCTACGGTTCAACCTTTTCAAAATCATGGTTCACGAGAGGATTCCAACCTTGAAATGTTGAGGTAGACGGGTTGATTCAATTACGGCAGATTAACTTAACGAGATGATTCATACTTAGAACCGTGAGGATAGACGGACCGATTCCAAACAAACGGTTCAACTTTTTCAGAATCATGATCGACTGGAAGATTGTGATCTTGAACCGTGGGGGTAACGGGCCGATTTCAAACTGGCTCACAAAACTCACTCAAAGTGTAAACTCAAAATAATTAATAAATAATATTTTTTATCGTAATTTTATTAAATAATAATTTTTCTTTAAGAAGTAAATAGTTTTTGTGCCACATCAATTTTGAGAAGAACGAGGGCTTTGAAAATTATCTATAAAAATGAGTGTCAATTAGATTTAAATTTTTAATGAGTATTAAAAAATAAAAAAAATAATTAATAAATAATATATTTTTGATAGTATTACATATTAATTTTTATTAAATAATAATTTCCCGTCGATTTTCGACGGGTTATACGCTAGTTTATTACTAAAACGAAAACTATTCTTGCTTTGAAAAAATCCTACGTGGCACCCCTTATATTCCTCCATTCATATTTATTTAAATTCTCAAATTTTTGAATTTTTAAATGTAAATTTTGTGTCCTACATCGGTTTCTAAATGAAACTTCACCTATTTAAAAACCTATAAATACCTAGAATCAATGTGTATTTTCTCATCTTTTGTTCCACCTATTTTATTTGGCCAATTTATTTATTAATCGGTCGAATAAATAAACTATAATTTATAGTTTAATAATTTAATTTGGTCAATTTATTAATTAGCCGAATAGATAATTATTTTTTGTAGGAGTTTTATTTGGCTAATTTATTTATTAATCGGCCGAATAAATAACTGCTATATTTTTATAGTTTAATTTAATTTAATTTGGTCAATTATTATTAATTGACCGAATAAATAATTATTTTTATTAGGGAACTAATTTTTTAATTGACAGAATAAATGATTTCATAACAGTTTGGATAGTTTATTGGTTGACCGAATTAAATTTGGAAATAGTCTAATATTTTTTTTATTTAATTTGATAAAAAAATAAGTAATTTCTAATTTGTCAATTAATTAGGTGGACGGGCCAATTCCCAACTGACGGGTACCTCAACTCGGGAACCCACGTGACACATTTTCATCCTTTATTCTTATTAATTTTAAAATTTTCATTTTATTCATTTTTTTCATGTATTTTCTAAAATCTAAAATCGTCATAAATTGTGCATTTATAAATCAAAATCGTGGTCAACGGGTCAACTCTGACCCGAAACCGTGGCGGTAGACGAGCCAATTTCCAACCGACACTCGAGAAATTTTTTATTTTATGCTTTTTTTCCATGTATTTTCTAAAATCTATAATCGTCATCCATGAAATAATTTTTACGTTATTTGTAGTTCGGTTTCCAACTTTGCATAATTTATAATTTTAATTAACGAATATTACTATACGATTAAGGACGATAATGAATAGTACAATCATTATTTTTATTAAATTTTTGGATCTATATAAATTCTAAATAAATTTTATAAATTTTGCACTTATAAATCAGAGTCATGATCAACGGGCTAGTTCCGACGCAGAACTGTGCCGGTAGACTAATATACGAATTTTTTTCAGAAAAGAACACAAATTACTAATTTTTTAATCGGATTTTAAACAAGTACGAGTATATAAATTTCAAACAAGTTAGAATAATCCTAAACACATCATCTCAAATTGTTTGATTAATCGTCTTCGTTGGAAAACGTAGAATATGTAGGAAAATTGACAGAAAAATTACTAACGATTTATCAACGATCCCACCACTAATCGTGCGCGTAGATGGGCCAATTCAGTACTTGCGGGACAATTTTTTTTTTAATATATTATATAATTTTGAACTCATAAAATTAAGAATATTTATGGTCAACTTTTATCTTATATCATTGACTAAATAATTTTATGAATCACAATCATTCCACATAAAGTTTTGTAAAAAGGAAAAACTACCAAGTACATAGTGAAACAATTCTTGAAGTTCTATTATCAGTTAAAAAAGTTATTCCCGAAGCTGGTAAAAAAGAAAACGAATGTCATCATTTATTTTTCTATGAATGTATTTGGAAGATAATTATTTATATAATACTACAATTTATAATTAACTTTTTATTTATTAAATATTATGTGAATATTTTTGGAATATAATTATGTATATAATTAAATATTAATTTTAGGTAAAAAGATAACAAATGTCATCATCATTTTTTTTGTGAATATATTTGAAAGATGATTATTTATATACTTTAAAATCAGTATTGTAGTCAATAGGCCGGTTCCAGGTCGGAATCGTCGGGGTAGACGGGATGATTGTGAAGCGGTGGTTTAACTTTTATTTTTCTTAATCTTGTGTTGAATTCATAATGTGGGGTATTTAGGGTCACTTTCATCTTATAGACAATCTTAACATCTATAGTATTATTCGTATTTATATATCTTCTCTCTCTCTCACTACCCGCTCCTTCCCTTACCTCATTTTCTTCATAAGAAGTTAAAAAATTTAGCTTAAGAGTCGTTTTCCTTTGAGAGAGAAATATATTTTTGCCCACATCGATTTTGTAGAAGAACAGAGCTTTAACAATAATCGAAACTAATGAGAATATATTAGTTATAATTTTTAACAAACATAACTATATGGGTTTGAGACGTAAACATGTGGAAAAATTATTTTTTAATTGAATTTGAGATGTGTTCAAGAGATATAAATTCTAAGCGAGTTTAGTAGATTGCATAATCAAATTATTTAACGCTAAAATAATTAACAAATAATATTTTCTTTAATCTATTACATATTAGTACTATTTAATAATTTTATTAATTTTTATAATTTTCCATCGATTTTCGACGGGTAATACGCTAGTTATATTATATAAGGAAAATATATTTCCTAAATCTTAAATTTATAATCACGCTACATGTCATTTTCTTATTAATAAATAGGAGAGGTGTAACGCGGAAATGTAATAGTGAATCCGATCTGCTATACCATTAGACCTAAGTGATGGTCCCGATACGAGTTACTGGTGTATGGAGGGGGGGAATACATCAGTTAGGATTTTAAAACTAAACTCCTGAAAATTACTTCAACCGAGTAAAAAGACTCAGTTGGAATCTCACAGCTGAGTAAACAACCTCAGCCCGAAGAGTGGTGTTGTGCGGAATGTGGTGAAAATTAACAACTCGTAAAACAACTCACGCTTTTGTGCAAGGTCGGTCAAAAACCAAGACAGTTGATAATGCTAAGATCAGTTTGTATGCTGGTTAGAAGGTCAGTTGAATATGCAAGAAATAAACAAAATAAACACTAGCACACAGAGATTTACATGGTTCGAAGAAACCTCCTACGTCCACGGGGAGTTGTGAGTCCACACAACTCTGTCCAAGTTCTTCTGGACAAACCACTCAGCTTACGCGGGCTGAGCAACCGTTAAGGATAAGTTTGCAGGTACTTATCAACCTTACAGTTTAGTTTTCGGGTACTAAACAACCTATCTACTCAGTTGCAGGAAGAGTAGGATCCTAAGACCTTTTCAGGTGAAAGAAAATGGGGTTCCAACTAAAAGCTCGAACACGAAGTGAGCTGTGATCTAACACTCTACGAACTCTCACTAAGTGATGTTCTCAAGGTTCGATCTAAAGACACAAAAACTAACTAACTCTAGAACTCTCAACAAGCGATGTTCTAAGAGATTGAATGCAGTTCAGCTCGTGAAGAATATTGCTCTTTCTTTTGCTCTCTGGGTTCTTCTCGCGTGTGTGTCTTCTATTCTCTGAATGAATGAAGGCCTCTATTTATAGGCGAAGAATATCAACTAGCCGTTGGAGGAGCTGTTGATCTCTGTTCTTTGAAAGCGATGGCTTGTCTCTCATCTCTGCAGACTTTCCGGATTTGGCATCTGTGCTCTTCTGCTTTTCATCTGAGACAACCTTGTGTTGGGCCAAATAAGGTAATGACTGAACGGTCAAACCCTCACGTGACTTCCTTTTTGAAATTCAAATCTTAACAATAGACTTCCAACAAGGAGTGGTCGGTTAACACTTTCGATCTTCAACTAACTTATTTTTCAGCCGATGTTCTATCTGACTACTAACAGTTGAACTCTCAGCTGACTTCAACTTCAAGCTGTTGATCTTCTTGGTTGAGTGCTACAACTGATGTTCTGAAACTGAACACTCAGTTGTCTTCCTTGTATCTGATCAGTTGGCTTCGAACGCTCAGATGACTTATTTTTCATCCGATGTTCTCTTCCTCTTTACTGCTTCTCATCTGATGAACGCTCAGTTGTTTTCCTTACAACTGATGTTCTATCTCTTGAATGTGACTTCCCTCTTATTGGATACTTAACTATTGATCAGAGACATGAACGTAACTTCCTCCTTTTAATATATTGAACGCTCAGTTGTCTTCCTCACAACTGATGTTCTATCTGTGTGAAGTCTTGTTGCCATCTTCAGCTGGAGACCTGTAAAGATAAAATCTTGACAATGCTCAAACAGCGAGCCTAACTACTGATATTAGGTTCTGGCAACATCTACTCGGTTGGGGTCAGTTGGTTTTGGAATTCATCAAAACTCTTACTAATAAATTTCCCAACACCAAGGTATGCTCAATTTTATTTTTATGAATTGGCTTGATATAAACTAGTGTGTAGCCCGTCGAAAATCGCCGGAAAATTATTACTTAATAAAATTTATGTGATAGTATAAGAAAGATATTGTTTGTTAATTATTTTTTATTTTTTTCAGTAATACCCATTAAAAATTCAAATCTAATTCACACTTATTATTTTTATAGATAATTTTGAAAGCCCTATTTCTTCTCAAAACTGTTGTGAGATAAAAACTATTTACTTCTCAAAGAAATTGTCTTGTGTTGATTTTGTATGAGAATTGAGGTGGTTCTTTTATATAGCAGATATCTATTTGTCTCCCTAAATTATAGTAAAAAAATAAAAGTTGCCCCGTTGCTACTGAATCGGTCCCTAAATGTGCATAATTCTGGATCGGAATTAGCCTGTAGACAAATCGTTAGTAAATTTACTGCTAATTTTCCTACACATTCAAACGTTTTCCAACGGAAATGATTAATCAAGCAATTTGAGATGGTATGTTTAAAATTATTCAAACTTGTTTGAAATTTATATATCCGTGCTTGTTTCAAATCCGATTAAAAAATCAGTCATATGTATTCCTTTCTAAAAATTCTTATAGCAATACCCTTTAGTTAGGAATTGACGTCCCGTTTACCGCCACGGTTCCGACCCCGAACCATGTCCACAGCTTTAATTTATAAGTGTGTAATTGATAAACTCATTTAGAATTTATATATACCCAAAATTTAATAAAAAAAATTGATTATATTATTTATTCTCACCCTTAAACTTTATAGTAATATTTGTTACTTACAATTATAGATTATGCAAAATTGGAAACCCGATAATTCTAGATTTTAGAAAATACGTGGAAAAAATGCATAAATGAAAAAAATTCCGAGTTGATGTATCAATCGGTTGGGAATTGACCCATCTACAGCCACTTTTGCGGTTGGCTAAATAAAAATAATGGTGCAAAAGATGAGAAAATATATATTGATTCTAAGTATTCATAGACTTTTCAATAGGTGGAGTTTTATTGAACAATCGATGTGGGATACAAGATTTTAGTAAATATTTAAAATCTATTATTTTATATTTAAAAATTGAAAAATTTGAGAATTTAGATAAATAGAAATTATTGATTAAAAGAGGTGTCACGTAAAAAAAAATTCAAAGCAAGAATTATTTTATTTTTAGTAATATAATGATGGTGATGATGATTACTGTGCAGGATTTTCAATAATGAAATATTCCTGAGCCATATTATTCTTGTTGATGTAATGTGAAATTTCAAAGTTCTCGAATGGCTAACTACAATACTGGACCAGAAACTTGGTTATGGTCCTTATGGCAAATAAATTAGTCAATTGGATTTATTTGCCATATATAGTGTTTTTTTTTTTTTTCTCAATCTTTCGTTTTATCTTACCATTTACGAATTTATTTTATCTATTTTGCACCTTTTCCTATTTTGTTTTATTTTTCTATATTTAATAGTTATCACAATAAATGTGGGCTAGAAAAAGATAACAGTTCTATGTGTTTCTTGTTTACAAAAATGATCGATCCTTTTCATATAGGACTTTGAGGAGCTTTTTTTTCACACGGGAAAGGAAGAGCGGAGGTGTTCGAATCCAAAACTTCACTGCTTACAGATTAAAGTCACATATTTTGGATGTTCTCCTAAGGGACAAATTAGAAACCTCCATAAATCATTTTCATCTAATTGACGTTTATATTAGTTTATTTCAACCTGGGGACTTCTTGAAAATTTTCATTTTTTGAATTTGACTAAATTGAAGTAGCAATTTTAGTCCCTAGCCACGCGACCACACCAACGCCGCATTGTTTGTTTTGGATATGAGCCTCCATGAATTTGTTTTTTCGAATTCTCCAAAAGCTATGAACGATAACAAACCAATTAATTCATCAGGTTTAGGGGATGGAAGGGGCATTTTTCTCTTTTATTAAATGTAATTTTGTTACTTGAAAAAAGTGATTAAAAAACTATGCTTTTAATTTTGTAGCTACAATTTTCTCTTGAATGGCTAAAATATTTTTTGGTCATCGCCTTTTATAAATGAGTTGCCTTACTACATAATACAATGTGCTTTACATCAACAAAAATTATCACTACAGCTCGATGAAGCATAGCTCAATCAGCTAACTGAAGTATTTTCACCTTATTTGACGGAGTATTGGTCTCATTGTTATATAGTGATGTAGTGATTTATTTGATAATATTGTAGTATATTGGTTGTTTTCTCTAAAGCATCGCCATATATATTTTCTTGTTTTACAAATGGCTATAAGACTTTTATAAGAAAACCATGAAACTTATTTAATTTACATATATTGTTATTATTAGTTTACTACCACCGTTCCGAATTAGTATGATATACTTTTAATCATATGTGAAGTATATAATATTAGAAACATCATACTAATCTGGAACAGATGGAATACTATTTACGTTATTTATCAACTCTAACAAAAATAAAATGCATATTACCAACAAAGGGTAAATAAAAAATGGTTTTATACTTATATTAGAGAGAGACCAAATAAAAACTTTGCCTCTTGATTTTTCCATGATCTATCATTCTTACAAAAATGAATTAGAATAGTTTCACGGTTTTATGCATCATGTACATTATTATTTATAAGAATATTCACATAGCTTGTTGGTTTTTTTAGGGACGTACGTAGTAGAATGATCAAAAAGTTTAATTTCCACTGTTAAAAAAAAAAAAAAAACATTCCAACTCGTGGCGGCTCATTGATGCTGACAAGTAAAGGCATTTGCGATGTCTAACCTAGCTAAGTAGTAAATGGAAAATATATTAATTCAACAATATGTATATGTATAATCAAAATAAATGCCAGATTCAAACAGGCTGGAATTGGTGTAGGTTTTTTCCTTTCTTTGATAATAGTTAGGGTAGGTTGAATCTTTCCGCCTGCCCGTAAAATTTGGGCTTCTCCCTCATATTTCTCATTTCTCGACCATATATTATGTGGCGACACGTTTGCGTCATTTTCTTTCTTTCGCACTAATTATAGTTATCCAGCCACGTCAATTCATTCATACACTCCCATATTATTCTATTTTTTAAACGTTGTTAATTTGGAGTATATATTTTCTAAACGTTGTTAATCAATGTTTTACTAAAATTTTAAAATCATTTCTAAATTCAGTTCTATTATTGGAACCTGAGTTCTCTTCTAATATTAGTGTGTGCTTATCCAACTCATTGAGTAATTTCAATTTTTTCGCTTAGTAATTATACGTGGAACTTTATTTACCTAAATATTCGTAATTTCTCAATGTAATTTGGTACTATTTTTTCATACTTAAGGGTGCGTTTACTTTGATAAAAAAAATTTCCATTGAAAAATGATGGATAAAAAAAAATGAGAAAATATTAACATTTCATTCTTTTCTAATCACATGTTTATTAGGATGGAAAAGACAATTATCACATGATCCTCCAACTTTTTCTCCATTTTTATGTCTTTTATCCATTGGAAAATATTATCACACTACTCCCTATGTTAATATTTTCCATAATTTGTGAGAAATGGATGGAAAAGAGGTTGTCCAAAAAAGTTAATCATCTTATACAAGGAAAATTAACCAACATAATGTGAAAAAAATGATGAAAAAGAGTTTTTTTCACCATTTTCCATCAAAATAAAAGTAAGAAAAAATTAATTCTGTTTGTTTTCGCGGTAATTGATAGCGGTAATTAATTATTACTGGTATGTTGTTTTTTTTTTTCGTGTTTGGTTGGCGTTTTAATTGGGGCTATAAATAGCGGCGCCCCGACGAGGCAGAACATCTCTCCATAACAAACGCATCTTCAAACCTAATTGCAACATTTCACTCTAGAAGTTTTTATTTTCGTTGTGTTAGTATCATTCATCATTCATCATTCATCAATGGCGTTCAACAAAATGATGCCTCAACGCCTCCTTAGTATGTCGAGGATGACGAACCCAGCCATTACAAACTGCCGCACTTCATTACCGCGCTCTGCCGTCAAATCCGCCGCGCTGAGTCATCAGACGTCGCCCAATCATCTCGCCCCGGATCCCGGAGATGACGGCATATTCCGGCGATATCTCCATCGCCAATCGGCGGCGAAATCGTTGTCGATCGGCTTCATTCCGACCGGCGAGAAGCTGCTGGAGAAGCTCCGTGAGATGGACATTTCCAGAGACAGGATCAGGCTGGACAGCCTGCGGCCGCCGATGGTGGCGAAGGAGTCACCGGAGGAGAGTATGACGGTGGTGGACGCGAAGAAGATTCTGAGAGTGACGCAGCTTGAAATTGTGAAGTCGAAATTGAGGCAGACGGAGAAGGATTTCGTTTCGTATCCGGAATTTCTGGAGATTTGTGCCAAAGAGTGTTTGAGTTCCGAATTAGGGCACGAATTTGCGAAAATACTCGATGAATCTGGCAGTGTGATTGTCCTCGGAAACATCGTGTTCCTCAGGCCTGAGCAGGTTGGCGCTCTCTCTCTCTCTCTCTCTCCCCCCCCTCCCCCCCCCCCCCTTTCATTTTCTGCATATTACTTGAGAAAGCGATTTATGATAAATTCTGAATTTATTATAGATTAGATAGTACGATCAGGTCTGAAGTCCAGTCCAGATATATTGGTGATTGGATCTCATTTACTCTTTCGTTCTTTACCCTTAGTTTTGATCTGGAGACTACCGAGAACTGATTAGCTTTTTCGTTGTGTGCTGGTGTTTTCCATGTCTTCTTCCACAGGAAATCGAAACAATGTTTTCGCACCAAACAAGGTGGTGACTTTTAATAGAGAGTGGATCTCTGATCATTCCAGAAACTCTTTTTCATTGATTGGAAGAAAATATTGAAAGAGCACCAAAAAATTCTTGAAAAGAAAGAAAGAAAAAAAGAATCTTTTAAGATACTTATAAGTTTTTGTGGCAGATCATTAAGGGATAGGTGTTTCATTGTGAAAAGTCTTGATTGAATATTTTGATGGAGTTAGAAAGGGAATGAAAATAATTTCCTAGAGTTGTGGAGGAGTTGGATTTTCTATTCTTTAGATTTTCGTCCCTTTTGTTCCATTTTGTTAGCATACATTAGCTAGCTAAACGAAAATGACACATGAAATAGAAATATGATAGGAAAAGAGGATTTCGTATAGCTATGGAGTCCTACTGATTCAAGCAATTTCTTGAAAGTTTTTTACTTTCTCAAGAAACGAAAACTCTAGAAGATTAGAGAGGTCAATTAGGTGAATTGAAGAATCTTCTTCAAATTTAGTGCCAGTTTTTCTTACAAAGACATTGATGTGATGCCAAAATTCTTTAGTTAGTGTTTGCAAAAATATAATAATATGGTGGAGAAGAGGAGTCCGGGAAAACCAGAGTGTTGACATTATGTTAAATCTTGTGTTTGGTTTTAAAAGGACAGAGAAGCGGTGAAGTGGAGCCAAGTTTTATTCAAATGTTGTTGTACAATTTTGTTTTACACAGGTGGTGAAAGCAATCCAAGGACTAATCCCTCTACCTCTAAAACAAGATGATCCAAGAATGAAGGAACTCCAAGAACTGGAGAAACAGAAGGCAGTCATAGACAAGAAAGCAGAATCATACGTACGTCGCGAGCTCTGGATTGGATTAGGGTACCTGGTTGTCCAAACAGCAGCCTTCATGAGGCTAACATTCTGGGAACTATCATGGGATGTGATGGAACCTATCTGTTTCTATGTTACATCAATGTATTTCATGGGAGGCTACGCGTTCTTCCTAAGAACGTCAAAAGAGCCATCGTTTGAGGGGTTCTTCCAGAGCAGGTTCAGCGCTAAGCAGAAGCGCCTGATGAAGGCTCTAGATTTTGATGTGGAGAGGTATAATGAGGTGAAGAAAGCTTGTGATCCTCAGTGGAGGACAAGGGTGGCTGCTGCTTCGTTTGCGTCTCCAACTCATAGAGATTGATGCATGGGATGTAGCTGATCAGTTTGAACTTAAAGGAAATGAGATGAGATACAAATACAGTTGTTTGAAATGAAACCATATGAAATTTTGCTTCTTTGCTTTTATACTTTTATTCTTTATAGCCCTTTTAAAAGAATGTTGTGGCGTGTTTCTTGCATGCCTATGTAACCATAATATATTTGTAGAATAGATTCGTTATAGCAAATGAACAATAGAAATCAATTAACAGAAATTTTCTCTAGCAGAATGTTCTTTTCAATTGGTAAATATGTTAAAATCTTTCATTTCTTGCGGTAAAGAATCTTTTTTTATCTGTATGGTTACTGTTAACTACAATATTATTAAGACATTTACCATTAATAATTCTCCCTACTTGGACCTCCAAGCGTTCGGCATGGTAATTAAAGAGAAATAAAAAGTAAGAATTGATAAGTTCAACCACTTTTAAAGAAATAATTGTTTTTTTTTTTAAAGTGGACAAGATAAATGTGATAATTCAATAAAAGGTGTGCAGTATAGACGAGACAACTGAAATACTCCATATAAAATGTAGATCTCTCCGTAGATTAGCTAGGGATTTTTCGGTCCCTAAAGACGGGATGAACCTCGGTTAGCTGTGGTGGTAATTGTGATTAGTACTACTACTTCACTTCAAATAAGTATGCATGTATGTATCTCTATTTTGTACTCCTGATATGTCCTTTTCTAACAGTAATATTAGTGATTTAGGCAAATAATTAAAAAATAAAATAAAAAAAGACCTCTCACGTGAAATATTTGGAGATGTGTCATCAGAACTGTCTAATAACAATACAAAATATCAATATATTTGTTCAAAACAACCCAAATTATTTCCTCAAATATATTTGTACAATCAATAATATCTAAATTAGGGGGGTATTCAACCTCTTTTGTGGTGTTGAACTACACAAATCGGAAAGTTAAGAATGATTCATTTCCTATCCTTTCTTCAGATTGAACCAAACGCTCCCTAATTAATTATATAAAGAATCACTACAAAATATTGGCTAATTTAGACAGAATAATATTTATAAGGCTAAAAACGTATGTTTAATTATTTATAAGAAATATGAAGAGTCCGGAAAGTCATAGTAGTACTAGTACTAAAAAAGTAAACAAGAGTAATACAGAAGTTTTACATTATAGTATTTTTTATGTAATTATAAATTATTGGGGAACATATTGACTTATTGCGGAAGTTAGGACATACGTTTATTGCAATTCGCCCTTATTGAATTTACGCTTCAAATGAATGAGGGCAAACGAAATAAGAACAAGACAAAGTAGCATTGCCGTTAAACCTTTTCTCAGGAAAGAGGGAATGGAAAAGCAATTTCTTACTTGGAAGCTAAAAACCTATCACCAACACAAGAAACAAGACAAATTTTATATTTGAAATCCGTGACCAAAGAGTACCAAATTTAGGCGCATTATTAGCAAATAGTTCATTCAATTTTATAGAAATATTTCATCAAAAAAAATAAGATAAAATAAATTGAATCCTTAAATATCGTTTGTCTAACGTATATAGTAGTGTCTACGAATTCTGTACTTTTATGCTCAAGGAAACCACTCATTCAAAAAATTATCTAATTTAATGTCCGAACACCTAAATCATGAAGGAAATCAAAGCGAATTATAAATATGTAATAGTATTAGTATTAATTTAGCATGTGAAAAAAATAATGAAGATTAGGGGTTGTTTGGTAGCTAGGTTTGTACGAAGGATATTCTCATCTTGTGGAATCTTCCTTCATGTTTCCAACTTTTATGCGATCTTCAATTATTTTGAATTTTAAATATGCTCTCACGCCCAGTAACTCTATTGGACCGCACTATTTTGATGGCGTACAATAAATAATATTTTAACTTTTTATAATTGTTTAAAGAAAATTAAAATATGACATTATATCAGAGTCAGAAGACACAAGGAAGGGATTCCAGACCAGATGTCTTTCTACAGTACCACAAAAAATGGCGGTGAAAATAAATTAGTCACAAATTGTATAAAGAATTCTGAAGCGATTAAGTGGCTCACAAATATAAAATTAAAATTATGAAACAACGAACAATATTAACAAGAGCAATGTAGAGAATAAACTGGAATAATAGCAATAATAAAATATATTGTATGACTAAGCATTTTTTATGATAATGCTCATAAATAAGTGTCAGTAGTACTAGATGTGTTTAAATATATACCTATTCTTTTTAAATTTATTTCCACCCCTTTAGCGTTTACAGGTGGACTTTTAATTATTCGACTAAATTTATCCATTACCTCTATTGATGGAGTGGATAAGATCAAAAGATTTTAGATTCAAATATGATCAATGTCATTTGTATATTGAGTTCGTCACACTTAATTTTTCAGGTACGTCGAGGTGCTAAAATTAGTATTTCCAATACAAAGTATTAAAATCGACTTTCAAAGAAAATACGTAAATAAAAAGGGAAAGGATCTTTGTTTTTCAATGCTGCAGCATAAACATAACACAGCATCCTTTAGATCTGCCACTGATGGGTGCAACTTATTTATTGTTAAGTCCACTTTTATCCAATTTTAACAAATATTTTATTATTATATAAATGAAAACGATTTTATTTAAAAAAAAATTTATGTGGCACCCTCATACTTCTTATCTAAATTCTCAAATCTTTTAAATATAAAATTAATTTATCATATTTATATTTTATATATATATATGGAAACAAAATCTTAACAAGATCAAATCTTCAAAATCAATATCTACCATATTTTCGTATATTCTAGTAATTTGTGCAATATTAATCTAATCAATGTTTTTAATTAAAATTTGGGTCCATATAAATTCTAAACGGATTTTCATAAATTACGTACTTATAAATTAAAATCGAGGTCAGCGGGTCGATTTCAGCCCGAAAACGTGGCGGTAGACGTGCCAATTCCCAACTGACGAGTATCTTAACTCGAAAAATATTTCATTTTATGCATTTTTTTCATGTATTTTCTAAATATATTTTTACACTATCTATTTTATTTGATTAATTTATTAGTTGTCTGAATAAATAATTTATATTCTTTTTAAAAAAAATCAGTTTAATTGATCTAATTACTAAATTTACCAAATAAACATGTATTTGGCCAAAAAAGCAAATTGTACAATATATAAGAAACATTGAAAATCAAAATTTATTATGGCATAATAATTATACATATATAATTATTTTATTTATTTTAAATTTTCTATTTGTACTAATTTTTTATTCATATATATTCTCAAAAGTCTTGAATCTTATTCATGAATTAATTTTAGACTTGAATCCTAATTCATGAATTAATTTGTATATCTTTTGTAGTTGGGTTGTACAAATCTTTATTGTGGCTCAACACGTATTATTAAAGTCGACGGGCCGGTTCCAACACAAAATTTAGGGGTTGACGGACCGATTCTGAACCGGCAATATCAAGGCGATCTCAACTATGGCGTTAGAAATAAAAAACAATCGACGATGGCGCCGGAAAACGAAAATAATAGCCCGATGACGAAAAAACCTAGAAATTGAATCATGGCCCGATTTTTTCCCAAAATTCGAGCGATTTGAACGAAACTTGGGATGTAGTTGATCGGAATTTAACTTTTCAATGTGATAAATGGAACAAAAAAAGGATTAGATCACTAGAAACTGAGCATCGATTGATGGAAGGAGAAAAATAGCAGCAGTTTGTACAAACGATTCAATATGTACCATATATATCTTATGTACCAAATGTACCAAAACCGACCCGAACCCGCCTGAGATTCGACCCGCGACCCGCACCATCCTTATTGAGGGTAAGTCCATCCAAATTGAAAAAAATTGTCATAATTTGTGTTTTTAAAGTTGGTTAGCCAAATATTGGATTTCATTGTTCAATATGGCCATATGACTACATAATCTCAAAATAAATTCTAAGCGGAAAGATTAACGGGTATTTCTATACGGATTTTTGAAAAAAGAACATGCAGTTGAATAACTTTTTAGGATGGAAACGAGTGTATAAAGTTGAAACAAATTCAGATAATCCTAAACACACAGTTCAGAATTGTTTGATTATTCATCGTGTTTTGTTGTTGTTTTGATTAATCATCGTGTTTTGTTGTTGTCAATAACTCTGTTAAAAAACGTCCAACGGGTAGGGAAATCTTAATATTTCGGGTGGATGTGAGCTCTAGCCAAATTTTATAGTATTATAGTTTTAGGATTTTAAAACTTATAAATTACATTAATGATTATCTTCCACAAAAATCCCGGAAATGTGGCGGTAGACAGACCAATTCTGAACTGATGGGTATTGTTGTACTGATTATTTTAGAAATGAACACAAATGAATAATTGTTTAATTGAGAACAAGTACGGGTATATAAATTTCAAACCTGTTTGAATAATTCTAAACACACTGTCTCCAATTGTTAAGTTAATCGTCTCCGTAAGAGAACGTCGAACGTGGAAGAAAATTGATATAAAATTATTAACGATTCGTCGACAGGCCAGTTCCGACCCAGAATTGTGCCTTTTATTCTTATGAGCAAGCTTCAAAAAAGAATTACAGAAGACAATCTCTTTGAGAAGTAAATAATTTTTGTCTCGCATCAGTTTTAAGATAAAGAGGGCTGTGAAAATTATCTATAAAAATGAGTGTGAATTATATTTGAATTTTTAATGTGTATTACTTTAAAAAATAAAAATAAAGTACATTTTTTTATACTATCACATTTTTTTTTGATATCGTGGGAACCCGCAGCCGCTACCTTCGGTGCGCACTGGTAAACCCCCGTCCCTTGTTTAGTAGCCTGCAAACCACACAGGGCAGGTAAACCACACTTTATAAATGTGCATAATCCTCTTATGGAAGGTTATTAGTAGAATATAAGATATATTTTGTGCCTGTAATATATTAAGTTCAAATTTCATCAAATATTTTATAAATTGAGCATATACCGTTTTTTAAAACAATATACCTTTATGGTATAAGTTTGCATCCTATTAATCGCAAAGACTTCTGTGCATTGGTGCACTCTATGAGACGGGTGCAACCCGGCGGACCCGACCCGATTCGACCCGACCCGCTCCAGAAAAATATATAAGGTAATTTTTTTTTTTATTTTTCACTCATTTCCTCTCTTCTTTCCTCGCTCGTTTCGTCTTCTTCTCCTCCGATCTCCTCCGATTTCCTTTCTTCCTCCGTTTATGTTCGGTTCTCTCCGTGTTTTCTTCAATTCTCTCCTTTTTTTCAATTCTCTTTCTTTTTCTCCATCTTTTCTATTGTTCTTTTCACTTTTTTTTGTCATGGATTCGCGTTCGTATATAGTTGGAAAACCCTAGTTTTTCTCGTTCGGAATTGGTTCAATTCCACTGTCTTTCCTATTTTGCTCGAGCCCATTCTCTAATTTGAAGGTATTTTTTTTATCTTATTCTGTATTTTTTGGAAACCCTAGTTATTTTTGTTCTGTATTTCCGATCTATTGTTTGTGTTCTGTTTTTAGATTTGTATTACTTTTATGTTGAAATTGTTGTTAAGGTAAAAATGTCTGTTTATGTTGCAACATTCGTTATGTGGGTGTTCAAGATAACAATATTTTACTCCTCCTAATCATATTTGTTGTACTTGGTAGTTTTGTTCTTTTATAGAGTAATATTCATATTTAATAAAAGTAAACATTCTTATGAATAACAGTATGATTTCGATTTATATTGACGGTGTGATGATTATTCATTATTACAAGGATGGCTCTATTACTTCATACATTTTCCTATTTTCCTTTAGTCTTGTGAATTAATACTACGGTTTTGATCAGATTTTTTAGGTTCTAAATCATGGTGAAGAAGCGATCAAATAAACAAAAACAGATTATTCTTTCTTCTTTAGAAAATACTCCTAGTCTGAGGTATTTCTATACAGTTACAATTAATTTACAGTTTCTACATTGGTATAATTTTTAACTGTCCTAATTGTAGCTAATACTTGCTTTCTTATAATATTTAGTGTTTCTAAGAAAAAAATTAAGAGGAGTCCTGCTGATATTATTAAGAGGAAGAAAGAAGTACAAGTTATTGTTAAAGAAGAAAGGTATTTCTGTTTTCACTTATTCTTAATTGTAATTATCGATTAGTTTTTTATTTCTTCATTTATTCTCAGTACAGTTTTCTGACTACTGCTTTCTTATTTTTGTAGTTTCTCAATCAAGTGCAAACCTTCTAGGCTTTGTGATTTGATATCTGTTCTAAATGATGATAAAAAAAAAACTCAATTAGAGATGTAGGTTTTGGTGGTCTTTTGGCTTTGTCTGACTGGAAACATGTGTCTTGACAATAATGTTTTTGATTTTTTGATAATTTCAAGCCATTGTCGTGTGTCTTGAGTTTTAAGGGAGGTTATAATTTGGTTATTAAATCTTCACATATTCAAGATCTTTTTCTCTTACCTGGGCCTAGTGATGGGAATGTTAAGGTGGAGTCCTATGGTAGAAATGATGAGACTGGTATTACTGTGATAGATGATTTCAGGGAAAAATTTGGTTTTAAAGGTCAAGTCACTCACAAATGTATCTCTGATTTGTTGTCTGATCCAATGGATGATAGATTCAAAACTGGTGGGAATGATTTTGTTATTTTATTCCTTCTTTATGCATTTTCTACATTTTTGGCTCCTACTGCAAACACGGGTATGGGGTTCAATCTTTTGAAGTCTCTGTTTGATGTTTCTAAGATTCGAAGTCTAGATTGGTGTACTTTTGTGCTTGAGAAGTTGTGCAAGGCATTGGATTCATATAACCAGAATAGTTATAATTCTGTAAATGGTTGTGTCTTAGTTATTTCCTTGCTTTACTTTCATCACTTCAAGTGACAAGGTAAGTCTGAGCCTCAGACCTTGCCACTCATAAAGCATTAGACATGTGCTAAATTTAACAAGAGGTTGAAAGCTGAGTGTGCTAGTCATTCTGATTTTGGTAGTGTTGAGTGGTTGGTAGGTGTGTATCCTGTTAGCGATCGTATCAGTGTACAAGATGATGTTGTTCATAGGATGGGTGAGGGTTCTAAGAAAGTGGAGGATGTTCGCTCTGATCATGAATGTGTTCCTTCAAATTTACCAGTTGATCAGTACATTACTTATAAGCTTCCACCGGGGGAGAAGTCTGATGCTGATATTGAATCCATTTCAAAAAATGTAAGTGTATTTATTTTCATATCAATTCTATAATTTTAATTTTTACTATATAAATCGGAATTTATATGTCAAAGTAGATTAATTTTGTTAAATTTTGTAGGATCTTCAAAAATCATTTTTGATGTTGAAGAGGGATTTCAATGTGATTGTTTCCAATCACATTGAAAGGGTTGACAAGTTCAATAAAAGCAATTCTGTGGAACAAGCTCATCATGTACCATCTTCCTCATTTCAATTTCCAAATGTGAGAGAGAATGATGAGTTCTGGTTTGATGAGAATGTTCACAGAATCGTTGATGATTTAATTCTGAACTTTTATAAAGTGGACAAGAATCAAGTTCAAACTGACAGAGAAGCTTGTGTGAAGGATGTAGTTGTTGAGCCTGCCACGATTCCCGAAGAATCTGTTCAGAGTACGTGTATGTACATTTTATTTTATTAATCATCTGTATCTATATTAACTTAGTAGTAGTCGTATAACTTATCATTATGTTTGTTTTCACAAGGAGAAGTTGCAGACAATCAGAATGTAGTTGATGATCAACATCCTGATCATGAAGTCATTGAAAAAGACAATCAACACAAGAAGAAAATTAAGGAGCAGAGATATGGATTGTCCAAGCTTTGAACTTCATATCGAAAGCTCATCATCAACGTCTGATTCTGACTCTGAATTGTCTCATACAGGTTTGTATTTCATTTTTATTTCACTTTCTTTCTGATTTTTTTGCTATCCTTATTAAGATTTTTATAACTTATGTTGATGTAAATTTTGAAATCAGAAGTTAAGGCAAGCAAGGATGATATTGAGGAGCAAGTTCCAACTGAGCAGGAGAAATGTGATGATTATGGAAAGAATGTTTGTCAGCAAGAGTCCATTTCTTGTCCTGAAATCTCTGTGTCAGAAGTCCATAATACAGATGAAGGTATTATATTATATTAAATCTGGTTTTTAACAATTATGAAATGTAATAATTATGTACGATAGAAGTAATCATTACATTTAACAAAAGTATCATTTATGCATTTATTCAGAATCTGATTTCAAACATTTACATTCCAAACATAATGATACTTTTGTTAAATGTAATGATTACTTCTATCATACATTATTATTACATTTTAACAAAAGTAATCATTACATTTAACAAAAGTATTAATTCAGAATTTGATTTCTCTCCAATATCTAGTATTATATACTTCTTTACTATATTTTGTATTATTTTTTACAACTTAAATTTATATGACATTTTAAATTTAGTTGTGAAGTCCTTTGAACTTGAAAATCGAGATCAAGTTGCAACTGATCATGTGAACTCTTCTGAACTTGATAAAATCATTGATGAAGCCTCTTTAGAAGATGTTCATGATGTAGAATTGCAACAGATTATGAGGACTCATTACAAAGAGCAGAAGTCAAATGAAGGTATGCATCGTACTTACATATATTGATGATGTTTTTATTGTTATTTCTTCCAGTACATGTCTGACGATACTCATTTTTTTTTTTATTTGTTGCAGTCTCCAATTTTTCTGTCATTGATCCCATGCTATTGGATTTAGATGATGATTGGCCTACAGGCAAGCGTACATTCAAGTCGAGGTTTATCCAGAGCAATACCAAATTTTTTAAGGAAATTTCCATGAGAGAAAAGGACATTGCTGATTTCTGCTTCCATCAGCATCGTCCAGCAAAGACGTATGTTTTTTATGTCTATTTCTTTATGCATATGAAAGTATTTATATTTTACTTTTATATGTTTATTAATTATTAGTAATAATTTGCAGGATGAATGTATTCAATCATTTTCTTCATTGCTGGAATTTTTATCTGAATATCCAAGGAATGAAATCTCTGAATGATGGATGTTTTCTTGAGAATAGTGTGGTTGATGCTTGGGCATTGATTCTTAACAAATCAGTTAAGTATTAATCTTTCATAAATGCAAGTGATACAACAATGTTCTATTTCAACACTCAGCACTCGGTATGCTACAAATTTTATAATTTAAAATTCAATTTCTGTTGTTGTTCTTACTTTCTTACTTTCTTACTTAATGATTATTTGTCTGCTCATTACGGCAATGTTTACTTTTGTCCACGACCACTTGTACTTTTAGTTATTTGCTCAAGTAATAATTGCCGTAATGAAATGTAATCATTGACACAGTGAAAAGTAACGTTTTAAAAATATTACTTTTCTTCACGGTAATGTTTACTTTTGTCCACCACAAGTTATACTTTTAGTTATTTGCTCAAGTAATGAAATGTAATCATTGACACGGTAAAAAGTAACGTTTCAACAATATTACTTTTCTTCACATCATGACAATGTTTACTTTTGTCCATGACAACTTGTACTTTTAGTTATTTGCTCAAGTAATAGTTGCCGTAATGAAATGTAATCATTGACACGGTGAAAAGTAACATTTCAAAAATATTACTTTTCTTCATGGTAATGTTTACTTTTGTCCACCACAAGTTATACTTTTAGTTATTTGCTCAAGTAATGAAATGTAATCATTGACACGATGAAAAGTAACGTTTCAAAAATATTACTTTTCTTCACGTCACGGCAATGTTTACTTTTGTTCACGACAACTTGTACTTTTAGTTATTTGCTCAAGTAATATTTGCCGCAATGAAATGTAATCATTGACACGGTAAAAAGTAACGTTTCAAAAATATTATTTTTCTTCACGGTAATGTTAACTTTTGTCCACCACAAGTTATACTTTTAGTTATTTGCTCAAGTAATATTTGCCGCAATGAAATGTAATCATTCACACGGTGAAAAGTAACGATTCAAAAATATTACTTTTCTTCCCGTCACGGCAATGTTTACTTTTGTCCACGACAACTTGTACTTTTAGTTATTTGCTCAAGTAATAATTGCCGTAATGAAATGTAATCATTGACATGGTAAAAAGTAACGTTTCAAAAATATTACTTTTCTTAATGGTAATGTTTACTTTTGTCCACCACAAGTTATACTTTTAGTTATTTGCTCAAGTAAAATTTGCCGCAATGAAATGTAATCATTGACACGGTGAAAAGTAACGTTTTAAAAATATTACTTTTCTTCACGTCACGACAATGTTTACTTTTTTCCACGACATCTTAAATTAATTTTTGTAACAATTATTTATTTAGTTTATATCATTTTAAATTAATTAATTCTCTTCTGACATATTTTTGAATAATGTAGTGTATTGAAAGGTAAATATCATTATGAACAAAAATGATATTTAAAAACTATACCTTTACTTATAACAATTAATACTTTTAGTTATTAAAATCATTACCATAATATGACAAGAGACCTAATATTGAAAAATAGGACTTCAAAATCCTGTTTAATGATTGTTTAAATATATTTATATCTTGTTTCACAATAAAAAAATAGAAACTGTAATAAATTATGAGATCTTCTAAATAAATACAAAAATATTCAATGAATCTAAAAAAATTAATGACAGTAAATGTATTGCACATAAATATAATCAAGTAAATGTCATTATGCAATCTTTGAACAAGCAAATTCATTTTCAATGCAATGTTTCAAATATATAAATGGTAGCTTCAAATAACTCATGTTCTGGGAAATAAAAGTGACAATTTTAGATTATCCAGCCTTCATGTCGCTTGATTTCTTTTCTCTTTGAAATCAGTTCTCTGCATATTATATTTAAGTGAGATTAGCACACTCATAATAGGACTATATGATGTGACATATAAATCATATAATGGAATCAATATATAATTAAAATTGAGAAATTTTACTTATGAATCAAAATGTTGTCAATCAATCATTCTAAAACAGATGTGGATTTGGAGTTTTTGAACCAAATTCATTTGGTTTAATTGAAATTGATTCTCCAGAACTCTTCATTTTCTTCTTTCTATTTTTCTCTAGGTGTCCTTTTATTCTTTGCTTCCGTCCCTTTGTTACTGTTTTCTTAGGATCTTTCACACTGATACCCGATCCAAGTGATCCCACATCTTCTTCACTCTCATTTCTTTCTAACATTGCAGTACTTAACTCAGCAAGTGCTGCTGACCTCGTAGCTTGTAAAGCATCTTCAAAAATTGTCTTTGCCTTGTCATTTTCCTCTATTTGTATAATGAGGTTCAAGCAACTTCTCATCATTTCATGCCTCAAAGGTCGAACACTTTTCTTTTGTTGTTCAAAAGTTTTATCCCACAGTGCTTCTTTTGCATTTTTAGTCTACCTTTTGCTTATGTAGCAATCTGGTATTCTGTTCATTAAATGAATGTGCAATATCCTTAAACAATGGCTGCATAAGATTCCAGATTCCTCAAACATCTTGCAATTGCAAGTTACCAGGGGATCAACTACATAGAAGCTGACTTTGTATTTTTCCTCATTATCAATGACTGCATATAACTTGAAATCATATTCATCACTTAAAAGTGAAAATGAATGAGAAAGACATTTGAGGAATTGCTTCTCAATATATCCATAAAAGGTTAGTGTATATACCTCAGCAGCATGTTTCATCATTTCACACGTTGTTAATACCGATGCAGGTTGAGCTCTTGAACAGTGAAATTCATCACTCAATTCATTGCTTCTCCAACGCTTCACTGTTTGCTTGAATATTTCATAGAACTCGGTCAATGTGGGTGTTTTCTTTGCTTTGAAGCCTATATGATGGTCCCGATACGAGTTCTGGTGTATGGGGTGGGGGGGGGGGGAAGAAATTCACCAGTTAGGAATTTTAAAACAACCCCCTGAAAAATAATCACAACTGAGTAATACGACTCAGCTGGAACGACAACTGAGTAAGGATACTCAGCTGGTAGTGTAGTGCTGTGCGGAATGTGGTGGAAATAACAATAACTCGTAAATACAACTCACGCTCAGATGCAAGGTCGGCCAATAACCAAGTCAGTTGATATGAAAAGATGCAGTTTGAGTGCTGGTTAGTTGGTCAGTTGAATATGCAATAAATAACTGAACTGAAAACACAAACACACAAAGATTTACGTGGTTCGGAGAGAACTCCTACGTCCACGGGGAGTTGTAAGTCCACACAACTCAGTCCAAATTCCTTAGGACTGGAACTACAAAGCTTACGCGGGCTTTGCAACCGTTAAGATAAGTTTACTGGTACTTATCAACCTTACAGATAAGTTTACGGGTACTTATCAACCTATCTACTCAATTTCGGGAAGAGTAGGGTCCTAACAATCCTTTTGAGAGGATGTGTAAAAAGGGTGGGTTTTTCCAACTACTAGCTCGAACAAAGAAGTGAGCTAGGGTCTAAGCTTGAACAAATGATGACTCAAACTAAGATCGAAAACACCAAGACAAATTCTAACACTCTATGAACCCTCAACTAGTGATGTTCTTAGAGATTGAATGCAGTTTAGCTCGTTTGCGATATGAACTCTCAACTGGTGATGTTCGCTCGTCTATCTGCTCTCGCACTTGTCTTGTCTTCCCTTTTGTCTTCTTAGTCCTGGTGAATGAATGAATGCCTCTATTTATAGGCGGAGAGAATCAACTAGCCGTTGGAAGAGCCGTTGATCTCTGTTCTGTGAAAGCGATGGCTTGTCTCTCATCTCTGCAGACTTTCCTGATTTGGCAACTGTGAACTTCTGCTTTCCATCTAAGATAGCCTTGTGTTGGGCCAAATGAGGTAGTGACAGAACGTCAAACCTTCACGTGACTTCCTTTTTAAAATTCAAATCTTCAACCTTTGACTTTCAACCTTGTTTAGTCGGTTGAGAAGTTTTGGTCTTCATCCGAGTGGTCTTCAGCTGATGTTCCATCTGATCGATATCTTCATCTGACCTTCTGTCTGAATAGACACAGTTGAACTCTCAGCTGCCTTGAACTTCATGTTGTTGATCTTATCAGTTCGAGTCCTGCAACTGATGTTCTATCTGAGCAGTTGGCTTGAACGCTCAATTGTCTTTCTCACATCTTATGTTCCATCTGAACAGGTGGCTTGAATGCTCAGTTATCTTTAACTTCATGTTGTCGATCTTATCAGTTCGAGTCCTGCAACTGATGTTCTGTCTGAACAGTTGGCTTGAACGCTCAGTTATTTTTCTTACATCTGATGTTCTCTTACATCTTCTCCCTTGAACGCTCAGTTGTCTTTCTTACAACTGATGTTCTATCCGAGTGAAGCCATGTTGCCGTCTTCAGCTGGAGACCTGTAAAGATAAAATCTCAACATTGCTCAAACAGCGAGCTTAAATACTAACATAAGGATCTGGCAACATCTACTCGGTTGGGGTCAGTTGGTTTTGGAATCAATCAAAACTTTACTTAATTTTCCCAACAATTTCCCCCTTTTTGATGATGCCAAAACCCTACTGACCTATCTAAAATCTCAGCTGAAATTCTAGACAGTCTATAAGATTAAAACATCAAAGGGTTAGCACAGTTATAACATGGTATTGAAATAACTTTGCGATTCAGAGCTTGGACAACGAGATATTGTACGTCAAGGTGAATCGGATAACTGATGAAAGTTTTCATTACAACTGATGGTTACAAAAATGTGCACAAAAAATCAAAAAATACATTAGTTGCTCAAAAACTCTAACATGGCTAAAACTTTAGCCCATACTTTTCAAAAATTCTAACAAAAATTTCTCTTTTCGCATACGACTCTTTAGAGATATCAACTCCGTGTTCTTGGCAAACTTTCCTTGCTTCAGCTGCAATCTTCTGTCGGTTGGGATTTCTTGAGTCTGGAAGGAATGGAGGAAGGTATGTGACTTTATGAGGGACGGGGACAATGTTCATATCCAGTTTCGCATCAATCATTGCTCGCCTGAACTGGCTGAACATGCCCGGATCCCCAGAATGTAGCTCGGTCAGGGCTTCCTTGGAAGCTTTCCTCGGATCCTCAGTTGTGAACACCTTCCTATAGTAGAAATCATTCACAAACTCTTGTTTGAATGATTCCCAGTCTTCATTCCACTCAGCTGGCATCCACTTGTCCACATGTTTGAAGCGACTTTGGAGCTTTATCTTTCCAGGCAATCTCTGTTGCTTCAAACTTGCTTCAGCCTTTACTTGATGTTTTTCTATACGGCGTCGGCTGCGAGAGGCTATATTCCTGTCCAAGTTGTTGGTAACCTTGGCAAGCTCCTCCTCGAACTGGTTGACTCTCGTCGCTTGGCTGGCTGCAAACTTCTTAATCCAGTCAGGATTCATATAGTCCTTCTCTGCAACATCCATAGCCTTAGCAGCAGCAATACACTCTTCGGTTGTAATACCGTCGAGTTCCGCATCAAGCTCGGCTGCTATCTCAGCTATGGAGTTGTATGATACTCCATACTCCTTTGCTTGTTCCAGGTCCTTAGTCATTTCATCTCCGCCGACATCGGTTGGCTTTGGAGCAGATTTCTTCTTCGGAGTCTTCTTCGGCTGGGTTTTCTTCAGCTGAGATTCCTTTTCAGCTGGCATCTCTTCTTCAGCCTGGGTCTTATCTACCCAGTTCTCGTCTACCCCAATCACATCTTCCCCTTGCATCTCATCTTCTTGCTTCAACTCACCTTTCCCCTTTTTGGCATCAGCAACAAGGCTTGCAACTGAGCCATCCAGAGAAGTGAGCTTCTGTTCAGCTTGTTGGACTCGGTTGAAGAGTTCATCAACAGCGCACTCCACCTCAACCTTCTTTGCTAGTTCAGTGTCAAGGCGCTCTTGCTCGGCTTTCTTCAATCCAGCGAAGGTTTCATTTACTTCGGTTTGGAAAGCTACGAACTCAGCCCATCTGGATTCAAATCGAGAATCCCATTCTTCATCCTGAGTTTGTTGAGATTTGGCCAGGTTGGAGTCTGAGATAGACTTGAAGACGTTCAGATCTGATCGGATTCTATGAACGGTTGTCTTCAGTGCATTGATGTCTTGGCTGGTGGATGTTGAGAATTCATCCAGCTTCATCTTCAGCGCATCATTGTCTTCCAGCAACTTCTTGTGCTTCTCAGCCTGAGCTTCCATCATCCTCAGCTGATCTTCTTTGTTGAGCTGGAAGTTGGCAAGCATCTCCTTTCTTAGCTGGTTTACCCTCTCAGCTATCAGCTCGCAAATTTCTTCTGAGGAGGGGGCTGGCTGATCAGCTGGAGCTCGTTGTTCAAAAGTTGCTGGCTGTTCAACAGTAACCATGGCTTGCCGATTTGCCAGGTACTGTTGAAGTTCTTCCTCTTCCTGCTTCGCTGCTGCTGCAGCTGCATCAAGATCATCTATAAAATCAACAGATTTTGTTAGCATGTTGTCCAAGAAATTGATGCAATCTTGTTCAGCTGTTTCCCTCGTGTCTCTTCCTTCCGCCTTGCTGAGGTCCAGACGACGAGTCAGCAGTGCGATTTTATTGTTGTATGCAACCTCCAGGTTGGTGTATTTGAAGTAATCCCTGATACGTGACTCATCGGCCTTGAGCTGGTTCCAGCTGTGTAAGAGGATGGTATCTTCCTTGACATACCAGTGGCTGAATATAATGGAGAATTGATATAGCATCTCAGTTCCGAGAGTGGCAAAAGTGGGCATGTCGCGTGCTTCAGGGAACATCCCGATCAGCTTCTAGAAGCAGTAGGCCAACTTGCCTTCATGCTCCAACGCGACAGCTCGACGGTCGGCTTCTTCGTCGATGGGGGAGGGAGATAGATTTTCATAAGGGATTGGTTCAAGAGTTTCCTCAACGTTGGCCAAAGAACTGGTCTCAACGTTGGCATCGAGCGAAGAGCTCGGAATTTCTGACAGTGTGGGGAGGTTGGTGTCAAGAGGTTCCTCAACATTGGCCGAAAAAATGGTCTCAATGTTGGCATCGAGCGGGGAGCTCAAAATTTCTGGCTGTGTGTCGGTTGGGATAACCTGTTCGGGCTGTACGGCATCAGCTCCTGCCGTGGGGGAGGTTGAAATATCTTCGGTTTCCTCAAATCAAGAAGATGCATCCGAGGAGATAGTCGGCTCATCACCTGGTTCAGTTTCCATCCCTTCCATCACGTCTCTGTAAGGAACAACCTCGAAGGCAACCGCGTCAACTGAGTGACTCGACTCAGATGGCTCCTCAGCTGGTGTTTCCTCAGCTGGTATCTTCTCAGCTGGTACCTCCTCAGCTGGTAAGGCAGCTGACTTCTTCTTGAACCGAAGTCTCAACTTCTTCTTTGCTGGTTCTTCCACTTTCTCCTTTTCCGACTCAGCTCTGTGTTGGCGTGCGGTTGTAGATTTGGAAGTGCAGCCGACAGTTGGAGGCAGCTCCTCAGCTGTGTCTTTTTCCTCGGCTGACTTCACAGCTTCCCTCTTGTCTTTAGGAGTATAAACACTCCTAATCACATCGTGAGCCTTCTTGGCGGTTGGGAAGAGCATCTGTCTCTTGACTGGGGTCTCTTCACAGTCTTCCCAGACCATGTTCTGATCCTTCGTGGCGAGAAGGATCAGGGCAGAAATTTTAGCTCCGAAGTTGAGAGTTCTCTTGACACTCAACAACTTCTCTCCAGAGTCGGTTGTGGTTTCGGAGATCTTCTGCCTCTCCAGTGTCAACTGGTGTTCGAAATAACTAAACCAGTTGATGTCGTGCTTGTGCTCCAAAGCAATCAGCTGCTTGAGCTTCGGTCAGCTGATGTCCCCAAAAGCACCACTGTATCCGAAGATGACCTTGGATACAACATCGAACAGAAGTCGATGCTCGGGCTTCAACTTCGTTTGCTGCATATTACTCCTCAATTTTTCTGGGGTGATGAGAGCACTCTCCAGAAATTGATCAGCTTCCGCATCGGTGATGTTCTCAACTGTGTTTGTGGCGGTGAGGTTTGGAGTGATGATGGAGCGTAGCAAATCGGAAACTGGAACGGGGACGGTGACACGGCAGATGGTTCTGGCCGGAACATCTCGTTGTCGACAAGAGACTTCTGTAACAAGGCCATCTCTGCTGTCGATCGGAGATTTCAAGTTCAAGTAAAACTCTCCGACTTGACGCCTGAGAAGGTGGGAGGGGAAGAGTGTCGCCCAGTCCAGAAGGCCATTCTCCCTGAGAAGATTGGCGAGGGAAGACAACACCGGCGAGTCCAGTGCTTCGTCTGATAGAATCTGCTCAAAATGAATCTTCGATAACAGCATGTCGAAAGACTCCTCGTACGATGACGGAACAAGAGAAGGTCCTGAAGAAGCCATCTTCCTTCCTTGTGAAGCTTTAGGTGCCATTTAGTAATGCAGTGAGGATTATATATAGAGAGAAGAAAACTTGCAGAAAATGGTGAGACAAAATTGGTAACGAAGATGAACAGTTAAACAGATAAGCACAAATGTAGAAGGTAAGAAATCACTTCCTGATTTACCGCCTTTTATAGGTTAGTGGGTCGTTTGTAATTGACGGCTAGGGTTGAATGGCGCGAATCTATCAACGGCTGAGATCTCGCGACTGTTGACTAGCTTTGACTTGACGTTGAATTCCGAGTTCCAAAGTGAGAAGGTGAAATGTTATTATGTCAGCCCAGTCGCACTATAAAGTAGGGCTATTGATGTTCAACCGTACTTTACATTAAATGCGCTATGATGGCTATTTTAATCTAACTGACATGCTCAGGAATGTTTGAATTTATTTCAAACATTCTCATTTAAGACATAAACACCTTCAGCCATAAATGATACCTGCCAGCTGATGTTGGGATCAGCTGTGTTCACATGCTAGCTGATGTCGGAATCAGCTGTGTTCTTGTCAGCTGATGTCGGATTCAGTTGTGTTCCAATGTTGCGGTATACCATCAGCTGACTCGAGTTCGTCTGTTCAGCTGACGTCTGATTTCTTCGGTTGGCGATCCGCATCTGAGATTCCCCCTTCATCTGAGCTTCCCCCTCAGATGAATAACTATCTCTTCACCTCGGCTGACTCCTCATCTGATGGATCCAACAATCCAAGGAAATCGCATAACATCTTGAACCGCGCTTCGGCTAGAGGTTTGGTGAAGATATCGGCTCTCTGAATCTCAGTTGGAATCTTCTCCATAGATATGTCCTTCTTCTCAATATGATCTCGGATAAAATGATGTCGGATGTCGATGTGCTTCATCCGAGAATGGTGAACAGGATTCAAAGAGATAGCAATGGCACTTGAGCTATCACAATGAATGGGGACCTGTCCAGTTGCTACTTCATAATCTCTCAGCTGTTGCTTGAGCCACAACACTTGCATGCAACAGCTACCGGCAACCATGTACTCTGACTCGGTTGTTGAAGTGGCAACACATGCTTGTTTCTTTGAAAACTATGAGACTAACTTGCTTCCCATGAACTGACAATGTCCAGATGTGGACTTCTTGTCCAACCGATCTCCGGCTAGATCTGCATCTGAGTATCCGGTCAGTTGGATATTGTCGTCGGTTGGATACCACAACCCAACATTAACAGTGCCCTTCAGATACTTCATGATATTCTTTGCTGCCAACATGTGTGCTTCCCTTGGTTGAACTTGGAACCGAGCACACACTCCAACCGTGTAAGATATGTCTGGCCGACTGGCAGTTAGATATAGCAAAGAACCGATAATCCCTCTATACTTACTGGCATCCATAAGTTTTCACTCAGATCCGGGTTCAATCTTCAGATTAGTATGCATCGGGATTCGTGTGGTTTTACTTGACTGCAAACCGAAATTTGAGATGAGCTCTTTTGTATATTTGGACTGATTAATAAAAATCCCTTTTGATGACTGCTTCACCTGTAGTCCAAGAAAATAATTCATTTCGTCCATCATTGATATCTCGAATTTCTCCTTCATGAGAGTTGAGAATTTCTTACACAGCTCCTCCGACTTGGAACCGAATATGATGTCCTCGACGTAGATTTGCACAATAAGTATGTCTTATCCAACTTTTATGGTGAACAGTGTTTTGTCAACTGACCCTCGTTTGAACCCCGAGTTCAGAAGAAATTCACATAAAGTGTCATACCACACTCTGGGTGCTTGCTTCAAGCCATAGATAGCTTTCTTCAACTTATACACTCTTCCATCTCCAGTCTCAAAACCGGGAGGCTGTTCAACATAAACATCTTCCTTAATATCACCGTTGAGGAAGGCACACTTCACATCCATCTGATAGACCTTGAATGTTTGAAATGCGGCATAGGCTAGAAATATCTGGATGGCTTCTAACCTTGCAACAGGTGCGAAAGAATCCTCGAAATCAATTCCTTCTTGTTGGCAATATCCCTAAGCTACCAACCTTGCCTTATTCCTCACGATGAATCCAATGACGTCTCTCTTGTTCTTGAAAATCCACTTTAATCCAATGACTTTGACACCATTTGGTCTTTCTGCCAACTCCCATACACAGTTGCGTAGAAATTCATTCAGCTCTTCTTGCATGGCTGTTGTCCAGTGAACACAGTTGAGAGCTTCCACAACATTCTTCGGTTCTGGCACATCAGCTACGAAATATGAAATCATGGCAACATCTCCTGCTTGTTCGAACTCTTCCAGAACTGCCAACTCCTCAGCATATTGGGCGTAAGTGTTGGAATCTTTCTTAGCTGAGTCTGGATTTGCAACTTTGCTTCTAGTACTCACACCTTTGGCTGGATCTCCAATGATGTTGTCCTTGGAATGATCTTCATACCATCTCTTGTTGCGTCTTCCTTCTTCTTCCAACATTGGCTGTTCCGTGATCTGAGCTGTGGGAGATGCTGGGATCTTCAGAACTGGTGATTTATCAGTTGTGAAGTCTGGATCCTCAACATGGATAATATTTTGAACAGGGCTCGGTTGGGCTTCGGATGCTGATGCAGTTGGAGTGACATCAGGTGAAGTTCCCCCTTGAGATGAGCTGGGATCCTCACATTTATCTTCAGAGGAACAAGGATCATCATCCTCGGTTGCCCATACCAATGGTTCAGCTAGATTCTTCTGCCTTAGAATCTGCGATCTGGTGAGAGCTGGTGGAACTTGTGGATCAGCTTGTTGTCCTTTAGACTGTTCCCTGCACTCAAAGGTAGATTCATCAAAACTAACATGAGGTGTTATCTTCACAACACGAGAGCTGTTGTTGAAAATTCTATAAGCCTTGATCCGAGCGGCATATCCGAGAAATATGCCTTTCGAAGCCTTGGCGTCAAAAGTTTTCAACTGAGTCTTCCGATTGTTGTGCATATAACACTTAGAACCAAAAACGCAAAAATATGAAATGTCAGGCTTCCTGCGTCTCCATAGCTCATATGGAGTCTTTCCTAACCGCTTGGTCAGAAGAGACCGGTTCTGGGTATAGCAAGCTGTGTTGATTGCCTCAGCCCAAAATCTCTTTGGCAGAGCTGAGCTTGTCAACATGGATGTAGCCGCATCCTTCAGCGTTCAGTTTCTTCGCTCGGCTACTCCATTCTGTTGTGGAGTATGCGCATCCGATGTTTGATGAGTGATTCCGTGCTTCTCACAGTATTCTATGATGGTTTCATTTAGGAACTCGGTTCCACGGTCTGATCGGATAGAAATGATTTTCATCTCTTGTTGGTTCGATATCCGATCCATCAGCTTGGGTAGCTCATCTCGGGTTTCACTCTTGTGTCGCATGAAAATAGTCCACGTGTATCTAGAAAAATCATCAGTAACAACAAGTGTATACTCGTTACCATTCATGCTCTTGGGTGTAACTGGCCCGAAGAGATCCATATGGATCAGCTGCAATACTCGGTCGGTTGAGGGAATCATTTTCAACCGAAAGAAGGATCTAGCGAGCTTTCCCAACTGACATGCACTGCAGATATGTGTTGTTGAAAACACTCGGTTAGGAATACCCTTTGCATGTTCCTGTCTCGCAAGTCGGTTCATTGTCTTGAAATTCAGATGGTTGAGCCTTTTGTGCCACAGCCAGCTCATATCTGAACTGCTCTTCGATAACAGACAGGTTTCAGGAGGACTACTGTTCCAATCTACATAGTAGACATTCCCAGTTGGGGATCGATTTCCCAACAATATGACTTGCTTTTTTTCAACATTTTTAACCCTGCAGCCCTGCGCATCAAACTTGACAGAGAAACTATTATCACAGAATTGGTTGATGGAGAGCAAGTTATGCTTCAATCCATCAACATATGAAACATTGGAAATAGACACGTGATTGGTTTCAAGGGTACCGTAGCCTTTGGTGTGACCTTTTAAGTTGTCACCAAAGGTAACTGATGGTCCTTCTTTCTCCACTAAACTTCCAAGCAAATCCTTCAGATTTGTCATGTGTTTCGAGCATCCACTATCCATCACCCACAAGGTATGTGATGCTTTATTCTTCCTCAGCTGTTCCTCCTGCTCCTGCACAGACTAACACGCTTAGGTCCCCAATTTTAGTTGGGTCCTGGAGGGTTAGAACCAGTTCCCCCTTGAACTGTGAGTCGCTTTTCCCTGTAGATTCAGATAGATTTATCATTCCAAATTATTTTTCCTTCTCCATCAACTATAACAACACCTCGGTTATCCTTAGACTTGTTGTTATTATTGATGTTCTGTTTCTTGGGAGGAGATTGATTTCTCCCATTGTGAGCTTTAGGAGGAGAGGCATGCCCCCTATTTTGTTGGCGTTTTTGACCCTGTTGATTTTGCTGATGAGGTCGGATGCCATTTTGGAATCTGTGTGGCTGAGTCTGATTCCATTTTCCTGACTGTCGACTCCAGTTGTTCATGCCCGGCTGTTGATTCATGTTGTGGCATGAATATTCGCAGCTGTTGGAACTGTTCCACATCTGTTGACTCTGATGGAACCTCTGGTTGTTCTGATGATAGAATCGATGTTGATTCTGATGGTTGAATCCCTATTGGTTCGGTTGATTCCATCTCTTCTGAGGTCGGTTTTGAGGTCGGTTCAGAGGTCGGTTCTGAGTGTCCTGGAACATTCCCCCTCGGTTGTTGTCCCAACCGATGAATTCTTCAGTTCTCCAACCACAGCTCCTTTTCCTTTCTCAGCTGCAGTTTCCTTAGCTGGTTGTGCTTGGTGTGACGTGGAGGTTGGATTAATTTGGGGAGTTGCAGACTCAATCGGATTTGGTTTGGCAACCGTCACATCCACAGCCTTAACAAAAGTTGCGGGTGGAATTCCAGAGTCCTTGACCATGTCGTAACCGAGTCTAGACACGTCATCCATTTGTTTTTGATAACTGATGAGATTCTTGATGATTTTGGATAATTGATATAGCTTTATCAGGTTGTCCTTCTCAATTTGCAAATCCTTGAGAAGAACAACTATATGCTCTGTCTGTGCGTCTGACTTCTTCATCAGCTGGTCGATTTGAGCCTCTTGCTTGTTCAACTGATCATGCTGCTCCTTGATCTGCTCCTTCAACTCCTCATCGGTTGGAGCCTTAGTTCGGTTGGCCTCATTCAGTTGATTTTTGAGATTATCAATCTCTTCGGTTTGACTTTTAATCAAATCGTCTTTTTCTGTTAAGGATTCTTCAAGTCTGGCAAACTGATCTTGAAGACTCTTAAACTCAACCGATTGCTGATGTAATTCCTCACTGAGTTCTAGAAAATCACCCCAAGAGGGTTCCAACTCTTCCTCTACTATTTCTTGCATGTTAGTAGCAATAGAAGAATTTAAATTAACTGAGCTAGAGTGTACCTCAACATCATCCTGGTCAGTTCTAATTGCCATGAGACATTGATCCTGTCCGATAGCGTTGTTGGTGGAAGTCAGCTCGTCCTCATCTTCGGTGTCAGTGAAGATGTCCATGTCATCAGCTGCTTCTTCTGCAACCATGGCCTTGTTCTTTGCATTTTGCGTGGCCCTCAACGCTTCTCTATCTTTCTTCGACAGATCTGGACAATTAACTTTAAAGTGTCCCTCTTTGCCGCATTCAAAGCAACTGTTGGTCACAGACTTTGAGTTATCTCGAGTTCGGTTGGATTTATAGAACCGTTTGTATTTTTCGAACCGAGTATCCATGTCAGCTAGCTTCTTTGACAAGGTGGATATACTCTGTTGCAGTTCTTCTCTGCTTGGCTCCTTCGATGTTGTGTCCGCAGATCTTGTTGCCCTTGATGTTCGCGGCTTGGAATAATCAGCTCGAAGTGCTACTGTCTTTGTTGCTGAACCAACATCCTCATGTCGATTCGTCTGCCCCGAGGACTGAGTTGATCTTCGTCGGTTCACCTTGTACTCATTTCCTTTCAGAATTGAGAACAGTCTGTCAGTTCCCATTTCTCCAAGATCAGCTCGGCTCTCATGAATGTTGGTGAAGGTTTCCCACTCAGCTGGTAGGGCTTGTAATACTTTGAGATTGATCTCTTTCAGAGTATATTTTCCTCGTCGGATAGATTGAATCCTTCTGATGATATCCATGAATCGAAGCTCCAACTGATCAATGGTTTCATCAACTCTTAGACAGAAGTTGTCAAAATCTTGACAGGCATGGGAGAACTTGTTCTCCTTGGTTTCGTCACTCCCTTCACTAAGAGATGCCAAAATGTCCCACATCTCCTTAGCTGTGTTGCACTCTTCTATCCATGGAAGATAGTCTTGTCCAACTGTGGACATGATAGTGCTCTGAGCCCAGATATCCAGCTGGCTCACTTTTGCTTCCTCCGGAGTGAAGTCTTCTGGCTTTTTCTCAACCATCACCTCAGTTGCATCCCCATCATTGGGATTTGTAGGAGTACGAGTAACTTTTTCCATGATGGTGATCGGTCCAGATGAAATCACTTGTTGCATTGGATGGTGCTTGGACAGAAAAATCTTCTTCATCCGAGTCTTCCAGGATGTATAATTCACAACCGAGAACACGACAACAATCTTGTCTTTGACATCCATCTGCACACAACAAACAGACAACTGATGCAAGCAGATATGCACTAGCGTGAAAAAGATCTATTCAGTTGACCACTGAAGAAAAACACCTCGATTCACACCTTGTGAAACGGAGACAGCAGTCTTTTGAACCACTGCTCTGATACCACTTGATGGTCCCGATACGAGTTCTGGTGTATGAAGGGGGAGGGGAATACACCAGTTAGGAATTTTAAAACAACCCCCTGAAAAATAATCACAACTGAGTAATACGACTCAGCTGGAACCACAACTGAGTAAGGATACTCAGCTGGTAGTGTAGTGCTGTGCGGAATGTGGTGGAAATAACAATAACTCGTAAATACAACTCACGCTCAGATGCAAGGTCGGTCAATAACCAAGTCAGTTGATATGCAAAGATGCAGTTTGAGTGCTGGTTAGTTGGTCAATTGAATATGCAATAAATAACTGAACTGAAAACATAAACACACAAAGATTTACGTGGTTCGGAGAGAACTCCTACGTCCACGGGGAGTCGTGAGTCCACACAACCCAGTCCAAATTCCTTAGGACTGGAACCACAAAGCTTACGCGGGCTTTGCAACCGTTAAGATAAGTTTACGGGTACTTATCAACCTTACAGATAAGTTTACGGGTACTTATCAACCTATCTACTCAATTTCAGGAAGAATAGGGTCCTAACAATCCTTTTGAGAGGATGTGTAAAAGGGTGGGTTTTTCCAACTACTAGCTCGAACAAAGAAGTGAGCTAGGATCTAAGCTTGAACAAATGATGACTCAAACTAAGATCGAAAACACCAAGAAAAATTCTAACACTCTATGAACCCTCAACTAGTGATGTTCTTAGAGATTGAATGCAGTTTAGCTCGTTTGCGATATGAACTCTCAACTGGTGATGTTCGCTCATCTATCTGCTCTCGCACTTGTCTTGTCTTCCCTTTTGTCTTCTTAGTCTTGGTGAATGAATGAATGCCTCTATTTATAGGCGGAGAGAATCAACTAGCCGTTGGAAGAGCCGTTGATCTCTGTTCTGTGAAAGCGATGGCTTGTCTCTCATCTCTGCAGACTTTCCTGATTTGGCAACTGTGAACTTCTGCTTTCCATCTGAGATAGCCTTGTGTTGGGCCAAATGAGGTAGTGACAGAACGTCAAACCTTCACGTGACTTCCTTTTTAAAATTCAAATCTTCAACCTTTGACTTTCAACCTTGTTTAGTCGGTTGAGAAGTTTTGGTCTTCATCCGAGTGGTCTTCAGCTGATGTTCTATCTAATCGATATCTTCATCTGACCTTCTGTCTGAATAGGAACAGTTGAACTCTCAGCTGTCTTGAACTTCATGTTGTTGATCTTATCAGTTCGAGTCCTGCAACTGATGTTTTGTCTGAGCAGTTGGCTTGAACGCTCAGTTGTCTTTCTCACATCTGATGTTCCATCTGAACAGGTGGCTTGAACGCTCAGTTGTCTTTAACTTCATGTTGTCGATCTTATCAGTTCGAGTCCTGCAACTGATGTTCTGTCTGAACAGTTGGCTTGAACGCTCAGTTGTTTTTCTTACATTTGATGTTCTCTTACATCTTCTCCTTTGAACGCTCAGTTGTCTTTCTTACAACTGATGTTCTATCCGAGTGAAGTCATGTTGCCGTCTTCAGCTGGAGACCTGTAAAGATAAAATCTCAACATTGCTCAAACAGCGAGCCTAAATACTAACATTAGGATCTGACAACATCTACTCGGTTGGGGTCAGTTGGTTTTGGAATCAATCAAAACATTACTTAAATTTCCCAACACTATAGCTTGGTTTGTACTTTCACTCTGCTGTGATGAAAGAATGCCTGCTGAAAAGTATACTTTGTTGAATGCATTTGACCATTTTTCTCTCAACTCATACAACCTTTGCATCCATGAGTTATTTTCTAATTGATACTGTCTTACCATTTTCATCCAAAACTTTTCAAATTCATCTGCAGTTATGCAGCCATTTATGCATTTCTGAAATGAATCTCCAAAGCCTTTGTCACTTTTCAACCTCCCTAGAAGTGACTGTGCATTTTGGTATAAATGCCAAATGCACAGCCTATGTCTTGTCTGTGGAAACACCTTCTCAATTGCTCTTGTCATTGCCAAATCCTGGTCCGTAAACAGAGATGATGGAGTTTTACCTCCCATGCTTTTCTTGAATGTCTCAAATAACCACAAAAATGTCTCAATCGTCTCATTGGATATGAATGCACAACCAAACATGACATTCTTATGATGATTATTGACACCAACAAATGGAGCACATATCAAGTTATACTTGTTTGTTCTGTATGTTGTGTCAAATATTATAACATCTCCAATAATCAGATAATCATCTTTCATCATTGAATCTCTCCAAAATACATGGCTCAATCTGCCATCTTCATCTAATCTCACCCTAAAGAAGAAGTCTTGTTGTTCTTCACCCTATTCTTCTAATACATCCATTAGAGTTTGTGCATCCCCTCCTTCTATTGCTAGTTTCAACCTATTCAAAAAGTTTAGTTGGTCTTTTTTTGTATGACCAACCATATCATCCCATCCTGCTTCTTTTGCAATATATCTATAGATGTCAGTTGATCTAATTCCAGATGCAAACATGTCTTCTATAATAATGGCATTTTCATCACTGATTTTTCTATGAGAACGATACATATGACTTAGTTATGGTCTAGACAATGTATGATTGTGCTGTAATATATGATCTGTCACTACATACAGCCCAACATCAGCTTTAAATTTGATCTTCAAACATGCTTTACAATCTGTCCTTGTGTTGTGCCTTTTTATTTTAGCATCATCATTTGCACTTCTAAGCCCTTGACATGCACAAACTAACAATCTATAAACCAACAACTCAACTGTATTATTTCTCGTGGTTGATTTTCTTACACTGAATTCGACTTCAAGAGAGTGTCTTGAGTACAAATCATAGATATCTTCAATTTTCTCTCTTTTTATACCAATCAAAGATCCAGAAATACAATGAACATCACCTACAAATATTAAATTCAATTTAAATCAACCTATTTCCAATTCATATAATAATCTCAGATCTGTTAGTTTTATTAACATATTCTTCTTATTCATGCAATATTTTCTAATTCATACATTACATTTTTAATAAACACATATTCTCAAAAACAATAACAATTCAATATAGTCACATAGCTTAATCAACAAGTACCACTCTCATGTATAGTTTTTTAGAATATCACCTTTATCACATGATATTATTTCTGTCCCAATTTCAGCAGACTGGCCTTATTATTCACACTTCTTGAATCATCATCTGCAGCATATGAATCAATTTCCATAGTCCTTGTATGATCATTTGTTTCATCAAGACTTTGAACTTCCATTTTTCTACAAACAAAGATAAGAATAACTGAATTTTAGTCATAAGAAAACAGTATCTAAAAGTAAAAGTAATCATTCTACTGCACAAATGTAATTGTTACAGTAAAATAATATAATACTTTATTTAAACTATTTTCTTTCTTATGCTACGCATTTATCTCAACTCATGGAGAACCAACAAAAATACTATCTAATAGTAAAAGTAATCATTCTAATGCAAAAATGTAACTGTTACAGTAAAACAATGTAACAATTTATTTAAACTATCTTCTTTCTTATGCTATGCATTTATCTCAACTCATGGAGAACAACCAGAAACAACTAAATTGGACAGGAAAATCTAAACCCTTAGAAGAAGGAGTAAAGACCCTAAATTAATACCTCTATAAACGAAATCTAACTAGTCAATTCACAGAAAATCAACGAACAAAACGAATCATACTAATCACACATCCACACTAATCGATTTAAAGCTTCGATTTACCTGACATATTGCTGGAGTTGGTGGTAGAGGTTTTGATTGGAGCTGGATTTCTTGAATTTCCGTTCTTTATTGCTGGATTTCTTCGATTTAAACCTTGATAGTAGAGTGATATCGATGTTGGGAGCGGCGACGCTCGTTGTGGTTATAAATGATGGTGGTGTTGTGGTGGCGATGGTGGCGCTGTGGCGGAGAGTTATCGTCGAGGTGAGGGAGACAACTTCTGTTTCTCGCTTTCATTTTTTTTTTATTTGGATGATGGGCTGAAGCGGGTATGACCCGACGGATCCAACCCGTCTCACACAGTGCATCTATGCATCGAAGACCACCCCCTTATTAATAGAATGAAGTTAACTTATTGTGATCTTCCATGGTATAGAGGAAAACAAATGGTAAATGTGTATTTTAATATGTGGTCTTCCCACTCTCCGTCCCTCCACGAATATTGCTTGAAATTTTCACTATTCCTTAATACGTGTGCAAAGCTCAAATACACTAAAATTTATAAATTAGTATAGTTGGGATTGAAAAAATTATTAATTTATAGAGGTTATTAATTTATCGAGTAAAATTTTAAGGATAATCATATAGTTGGTGACCGTAAAACAATATTAGTTTAAAGATATTATCAATTTATCGAGTTGTAATTTAAATAAGTTATAGTGTACTTATTTTTGTTTAAGAGAGAGTAACTAAATTAGGTGGGATGATATTTTCAATTGCCACTATCTTGTCACCAATCCATTCGTGACTCTCCGCTTACGAGAGCTTATTTTTGTATGTTAGTCCATTTTGGTTTTGTTTATAAAAGAATACTTTTATTATCCTTTGGGGAATATTCATCGCGCATATGAACGGACACAATTGAATTATTAGGCATTAAGTCGTAGAAAGTGGGCCATTAATATTCAATAAACTGGGCTCAGCTCCGAAACTTCAGAGCAACAGCTGTTCTTATCGTAGGATTTTCAAATGAGTGTTAGAGTGTGGTAAAATAATACTCACTCATACATATTAAAAAAAAAAAAAAGAAAAAAAAAACGAGCTTTGTATTAGAATTTAACGCCACTAATGTGCAACCAGTCAAAAATCAATAAAAAATTATATTTAAATGAAATTATAAAATAAATTATTATTCATTAATTATATTTGAATTTTTTCAGAGGAAAATTATTTACGTAAATTTATAAGCAAATTTATATATATTTAACATACTTTTTTTTATAGATAATTCCGATATGGGATAGAAGATTTAATCAATATTAATACTTGAAAATAAGAAATTTATATTTTAATCAATAAAGAAAGAAGTTATGAAGATGATATGAGGAAAAAAGGATTTCGAGAAATATGCTTTAGTGTGTAATAGTCTTGTGGAGATCTATACCATATTTATATATAGAATATAAAATATGTAAATATTGATTTTAAATTCAGAAAATTTAAGAATTTAAATAAATAAGAATGGAGGATTAAGAGGGGTGCCACAAAGGACAATTGTAAAGATAGAGTCGTTTTCGTTTATATAAGATAGATGGATAAATAAATGTTTGATTATGTATCTTCGAGTAATATTATAAAATGTACACATTCATTTCAAATCGGAAGGATGTCATTTTTTTTAATAGTTTGTTTTAAAAAAATTATACAAGTACGTCATACCTAAAACGTGATTAATAAGACTAACATACCAGTCACCGAAAATAATTTGTCTAGGCTTACTAAACTATAAAATGCAACGTATAGTAGAGTATATAGATTAGAAGTTAGGGAAAGTTGTGAGTTCAGAAGTTTTCTTGCTAAAATCTACACAAACTTCAAGTTGGATACAATAAATCGATCTATTTATTCTAGTCAATTATTGCTACCGTGCACTTTAAAAGCGTGTAATGTAGTAAGTATTGTTTAATTATTATTCTATCAATTTATTTTTTTAATTTTCACGTTTTAATATTTATAAAATAGCCATACAATTATTATCTTCATGGTGTGTGTATTTTGCATACCAGCTGGCTATATACGTTTATCAATTCCATGATATTGAAGGAGTGTAACAAAAGTAAAAGAGTATTTCCTCTACAAAGATCCACAATAATTAGGTACCAATCTAATCTAGGTGACAATTACATTATTTGGTTCATAGTAGTACACTAGTACTCCTTTCGTCCCGCGAAAATTGTTTTGTTTGTGTTCGGCCGTATATTAAGGAGAAAACAATTAAAGGTAGTGAATATATTTAGTAGAGTATTTAATTGATATAATAGTAGGTGTGTAATAGTGATTTACAGTACAAAATTACTGTAGTCACTAACTCAAAAGGAATAAAATATTGTAAAGTGTGTGTGAAGTGGAATTGCACTGCAATTTGGAGGGAAGAAAAACAAGCAATACAAGGAATGAAAAATGGCGCTGGAATTGAAAAACAATAATTAAAAAAGGCAGCAATTTTCATTCATCAAATTTGTCCCAAAATTTAAACTTCCATAAGCAATGAAAAACTTAAACTTTCGCTCTACATACACTACTATTCAACTGCCTATAAATACACACAAACAAGATTAGTTTCAACATTTTTCACTACGAGTAAAATTCAAAAAATGAAGAAGCTATCTCCAAATGAGAGGAACAGTGTAGTCCATTTTCTTCCTCAAAACAGTAGCAATGGAAAGGTGTTCAACAGGAAGATAGTTGAAGCCAGCATCAAATTTGGGATCTCGACGAGGACTGTGGCAAGGTTTTGGGTTGCAGCAAAAGCACCACAAGCAAGAGATGAGTGCATGAATTCAGTTAGTGGGAGAAAGACATAGGCAAGAAGCAGAAAAATTTTAGTAAATATAGAGAAGATTCAAAGCATTCCATTCTCCAAAAGATCAACAATTACAGGTTTGGCAGGTGGTATTAATGTGGAAAGGAGTACAGTGCATAGAAGTTATGAAAGTGAAGCCAATACAAAGCATAACTATGCCAGTAATCAGAACCATGTTTCTGAACCAGGTATCAAATGCATTTACTGAAATTCCCTAAACTAGGGAGCAGACTGCATAACCACTATATACATGCATTTATTGATCAAAGCAATCACTACAGACAATGCTTTAATATATGCATTTACTGAAAACTAGACTACAGACTCATGAACCACCATATACAAGCATTTATTGATAAAACACACTGCAATCACTATAGGTTGTACCAAACATCAAATCAAAATGGCCAGAAGGTGTAAGCAAGGTCATTTACATCCAACAAAACAATGTTAGGCCTCATATAAAAGATGATGACCCAGAATTCAGAGAGATTGCTTCCTTAGATGGATTTGACATAAGGATAGTACACCAACCACCAAACTCTCATGATATGAACATTAATAATTTGAGGTGGTTCAGAGCTATTCAATCTATACAACATGAATCAGTTTGCTATAATGCACAAGATTTAGTGACTGTAGTGCAGGACTCATTTGAAAAGATGGAAGTACAAAAACTTAACAATATTTTCCTCACACTGCAATCATGCATGTTGGAAGTTATGAAAGTGAAGGGTCAAAACTGCTACAAGATCCCACATATGAAAAATGACTACCTAGACAGACATGGACTCCTTTCAATCACATTGGAAGCACCACAAATCTTGTTCAAGAGTCTATTGACTTCCTAATTGAGAATGGAGCAGTGAATGGCCTTGAAGAGCTCATTGAGAAATTAGGCCTTAATGAAGACACTGCAGTGGTTTAAGGGGCAGTACATGGGCAGATGAAGGGCAATATAGGAGCAATTAGGGTTTTTGCACATAGATCGGTTTAAGCCTTGAAAACATGTATGCAAACTGTTTTTGACCATGTTTTAGGTGTAAACACATAGTATGAAGCTTTGATGCCATGCATTTTGTAAACTGAATTATGGTTTTATGTATCGCGTCTCACAAACACACAGTGAGCAGATTTTTTTTTGTATCATTTCAGTACCAAAACACAAATCCATCAACACACTATACTCCTTTCTCACAAATCCAATAACACACTGTCCAATTCATAATCTTCAGAAATTTAAAAGGTTTCCAACAGAAATTCAAACATATTTATAATCCATCATCACAAATTCATGTTAACAGAACATGTATCAACACAAATCAATCAGGTTTCCAACAATAATATTCATCAGAAATTTATCATAATCATAAGAAATTCATCAATTTCACTGCAATCATCAGAAATTCATCATAAATCCCAGTAAAGCTCACAGAACTACAAAGTGAACCATAAAAAAATCATCATAAATTGAATAAATTGATCATAATCATCATACATCCCACAAATTCATCATAATCATCACAAATTCATCATCACAGAACCACCAATTGAACATAATCAAGTTTCGACCAAATTCATCACAGAACCACCAAATTCATCACAAATCCGAGTAAATCAATATCGAGGATAGATCTCACCCGGCACAAGCAAGGAAGCAAAATCCCCATCATCGGCATAGATGTTTCTCGATCTTGGGCTTTCTTTTCCGCCGCTGATGCGTCATTTTTCACCAAAAATAATCCGACACGCAGTCGATATGCCCACACTGCACAGTACAGTGGTAAGCAAGATCGTCTCCCAAAGGACCGGTGAGAATTCTCCTAATTTTCAATCTACAAAATACTTAACTAAACGAAAACTAAATAAAATATTCGAGAGTTTATAAACAAAGAAATTAAATTTACTAACAAACAAGAAATTATAATTTAACAAAGATAATAAAGATTCCGGTTTCCAATAACTCCACCCTAGCTTAATTGTTTCGATCCTCGATGCAAACATAACTTTTACTCTTGCAAACAAATCGGTTATAACCACCGAAGACACTTCTGATGCTATCTAATCTCTCCTTAACTTTTCGACAATTGGGAAGACACTTCACCAATTATTTTCCTAATGGACTGGAAACCGTAAGAGACACTCCATAAATTTAATGAGCCAACAACATTAACAACGAGAGAGACCCGATTCAAAACCAATAAACTCTGATACAGGATTATCGAATTAAGAATGTTCTTCCCTTAATTTTGAAGAATCAATGTACCACAAATCAAATCTAAACCATAATTACGTATGGCCGATTTAATTGGCTACTAATTAATTCCGAACTACTAGATATTTGCAACTACCTAGCAGAATCGAAGCAATTAACAATATTAAACACAGAGAATTACAGATGCTTGCATAAGAATTAAAAAAGAAAATAAATTAGATATCACAAAAAATCATGCTAGAGCTTCATCAATCTTCACTGGAATAAAAGTGTCTAGCTTGAATTTATAGACAAATTCAAGCTAGTGGCAGAAAACAGAAAACTATCATTGTGAAAAAGAGAAGGAACGTGAAACCTATTCTCATTTTTTCTACTCCTATAAGGAGTCTTTATTTAAATACTTAATAAAACTTATCATAATAAGGAAATAGAATATCTAATTCTAATCTAACTAGGAAATTAATTAAATAAAGTATAATAATAATAATAATAATAATAATAATAATAATAATAATAATAATAATAATAATAATAATAATAATAATAATAATAATAATAATAGTCCAAAGCCCAAAAGGTGAATTTTCATGCAGATGCCCAAAACACTACATGCATAATTAGTTTCGAAGACATATCTTTTCACACAATTTCAGCTCCACTACATGTTGCGCGGTATGCCCATACCGCTCGACTCTTGTACATGCCAGAATTTCCTCTCAACATCTTTAAGACTTCAAAAATCCTCTATAATCATGCTTATTCCTCCAAATTAAAATCAACACCTACAATAAATCAAGAAATATTCAATTAACTCTATAAACATGATTAGATAAATATTAAGAGCCAAAATGCCATAAAAATACTCAAAAATATATCACTAAAGTACGGCCAATCAAATCCCCCCACACTTAGCCAATGCTCGCCATCGAGCATAACTATTAAAAAACAAGAAAAACAAACTGACACTAATCAAAACATAAAACAATAAGACAAAAACTTGACAACAATTCAATGAACAAAATCATAGTCAAGATCAAAATACAATCATCCTCAATCCACCAACAATTCTCTTGTTTCAAAAATTGTACAAACACTCGTCAAAATCATGCAAAATAATCCTGCCTCACCAAGTTTCATTCTAATTCTCTCAAATAGAAAATAAGGACGGAACTAATTCACACAAATCGTAACTCGACACTCTAAAACATAAATTTGCCCATATGTCACTATCTCCATCACGAAGATGGAACTCATACATAAATCAAAAGGTCTTTGTAACGGGGCTAAGGTGCATAGGTAGGCTAAAAGAATATAACGACTCATATAAATGAAAACATGCAAGTATATCAGAACATCCTTTATTAACTTCATCAGCAAATTCCCATAAATGTACCACAAAAACTCGTGTTGATTTCCAATAATACAAGCATCAGAAAATTCAAGCTAATAATAACAATACTTCCATTCCCATGTTCCTTCAATTTCCTCTCTCTCTCTTTTTCTTCTTCATTTTTTCATTTTCTCTCTTTTTTTCTTACCAAAAGAACAAAAACGAATTCCAACTTTGTAGCTCCCTTGCACAAAATAACCTCAATAGAACTTGAGCTCATATCAGCATAGTCCAAATAAAACTCACATGTTTTCAAGGGACAAAAACAGGCCAAATAAGTTCTTACTTAATTATTTAGTGGTTGTTAATAATCAGGAAATAAAAGATTAGGTACAAATGAGCTCACTAGTGGAAAATTGAGGGTACGGATAATTTATTCAGGACAAAATAATGGTTAATCTTAAATGCATTAATCATTTTCGTGCAAGAATCTAAAATGTGATTTCGATTATGGCAACCAGGCAAACCAGAAATCAAGCATACAAGTTCGATACATTCATCAAATAAATAATAGAGCTTTCTCAAATTATACTCATAAGGCTCAATTATCACAATCTCGAAGGCTTCAAATATTTGATCAGTTTTGCATTTTTTCCTCATCCAAGAACACATACGAGCATATGCACAATCTTATCACAAGAGAAAGCTACTATTCATTCCAAAATAATATCTTAATCCCTCCTATTCAAATTATCCATCTCCAAGTTGCCAATGACTCAGAAGACAAAAACAAAACCAAAAACAAAAGAAACTTTTTTTTAACAAAATAAACCTTAACAAATAACCAACTTCTCCCTCCACACTTGGACGACACGGTGTCCTCACTGTGTGAAGGAAAAGAAGTAAACAGACACAAAACATAATAAGATGCATAAAAAAATGAAAATAAAATTAAATTAAATTAAACTAAAAGAATAAATTCCCTAAAACTGCATCAATTGTCTGTTGGCTTCAACTTTTGCTTTGGGAGTTTCACAATAGACGATACAAACCGTTCAGAGTTGGTCCGTATGGGCATCCTGCTCGATAGACACGAACCAAGAAATTCCCCTATGTAGGACATCTGCATGATATCCTTTCTAACATCATCATCACCACATTCTTATGCATCAACCCACTGAGTCGAACATGCTCAAGTTTATCTTCTGTAGAAACAAAATTCGAGGCTCATTTATAATCAGGTCGAATCTCGAACTTTGTTTATCAAATATTTCGAGGCTCACGAGCTTAAGTGAGCCCAAACGAAATTTTTTAATTTAGCTTCATATTTTAAATATTCATTATTTTTATTTAAAATTAATCGTTTTATTCGCAATAACATTAACTAAATTTAAGTTTTGTTTCTTATAACAAATAAACTTTGTTAAATATTCATACTATTATTATTGATTAGAGTATAAAAATATAAGATACGACTAGATAATAATTTATATTTTCAATCTTAATCACTAAAAGAGCATGTTCACGAACTTACGAGCCTAATAGTGTAGTGCCACTACAAGAAAAAAATGTTTTTAGTGACGACAATACTAGTGAAAATATTTATTTTGTCACTACAAACATATATATAGTGACAATAATTTTCATCGTCACAAAAAAATGTTGCAGTGACAAGTTTTATTATCGTCAATATTTATTGTCACTATATGTCAGTGACGATTGTCTTTTTGTCACTACAAACTTAAATATAGTGGCAAAAAAATTATTATCACAAAAATTTATAGTAGTGACAACTTTTATTAACGTCAGTATTTATTGTCACTAGATGTCAGTGACGATTGTCTTTTTGTCACTACAAACTTATATATAGTGACAAAAAAAATTCTTATCACAAAAAATTATAACAGTGACAACTTTTCTAATCGTTAGTATTTATTGTCACTAGATGTCATTGACAATTGTCTTTTTGTCACTACAAACTTATATATAATGACCAAAAAAAATTCTTATCACAAAAAATTATAGCACTAACAACTTTTATTATCGTCAGTATTAATTGTAACTAAATTTCAATGTCGATCATTTTTGTCATCACAATATAACATTGTAGTGATCATTTTTATTATTGTTAGTATTTATTGTCACTGTATATCAATGACATCGTATTTTTGTCACTATAGTCATGTATATAGTGACAATTATTTCTCTCGTAGCGGTGAAACATATTCTCGTTGCTATTATTATTGACACCATTTGACAATGGTATTTTGGCCACTACAAGTATATAACATAGACAATCTCCCATCACAAAAATAAAACATTGACTAATTTTATTGTCGTCAATTCTTATTGTGTTTCGCAATTGTCTTTTCTTTTTATCACTACCATTCTTTTAATAATAAAACATTGATCAAATTAATTTAGAAATTATTTCCATAACTCATGTTAATAAGGCTAAAGAAGATAATTTACGAAGTAGTGTTGATCACGTTTTCTAGAAATCAACTCCACCACTCATGTTAACAAACATGAAAAAATATAACTAGAACTATATCATATAACTTCTAATTATTAATGAACACTAAATTATTTTTATTCACCATATAATATTTTATTGACCTTATCGATTTAGATAATAATTTTAATTCAACTAAGTAATATGAAAATGAATTAGATTTACTTAGCATTGTGTATTAATTAATTACACTAAATTAAATCACAAACCTTTTCATCAGTAAATAAAATAAACACCAATACAAGTCTAGAACTAAAATCATATATTATGTATACATTACATTTATATGGATTCTTCGAACGTGAGGTGTATAATTAGTATAAAATTAATTTTTAGAATTTTGTAATTGCAAATATAAATTAAAGGAATTATTTTGTAAAGGGAAATAATTTATAAAACTTTTAGCTTAATGGATGAAAATTTGCAAATCAAAACTTTTCACTTTCCCGCCCTACACATAAAAAAAACCCTAGATCTGATATATATCTACTTAGTAATTGTTTTTCTTCCATCTTCTAAATTATTATCGGCGGTTATCTTCTACTCTCTCCTCTCAAATCCATATTTCTCATCTCAGTTCCGACGGTCTCATCACCAATCTCCACAACATCTAGTCGGCCGATGGCGCAACTCAACACACGCCATCGCACTGCGGTCTCCATCTTTCTCATCTCAACCTGACGGTCAACAATCAAGGATAACTTGCCTGCCACCACCGCTAGCGAAACTGCCGACATCCTCTCTCGTACCTCTTCTTGAAGATAAGGGATTAAGTATGTAAGTGAGAAAAGAATTTATCCTCTTTCTTTTTCGCTTTAATCTGCATTGTTTTATCTATTTCTATGTTGTAGAGATTGTCAGTAATTAAACCTTATAAATTAGTGTTATATTATTTCCCATAATCTAATCTCATAATTGTTGCTATTAGAAGCATTATACGCAATTCTAATATAGCTACAATTGGTTATCACAATATTTGTGAAAGGGAGAACCGAGAATTCTCATGTCTAGTTATGTAAATTTGTCTGCTTTAATTTTTGCTTAGTTGATTTGTGTGTGTGCGCGCAACAAAAAAAGAGATCACTTTCACTGTCATTTTTGTTTATTTATTTATTTATTTTCTAATTGAAGGAATTCGAGGGCAAAAGGCTGGTTTCTGCAACCAAGTAGGGTGTGAAGCTTGATGAGGGCAAACATGAGAAGGCAGTTCAGAAATAGGCTTGATCACATCTATTGTAACACTATCTTATGCCTTTAGTTTGCACAATGTTTTTTTCCGTGTATTTTTATTAGTTATTTTATTTTAGTTTGTAGATTGTACCCAGTAACTTTTCATTGAATTCTTAATGTACTATATTTGTCTCAATGAAATTTTTTGCTTTAACAATAACATAATTTGTTGGATGGACAATAATTACTCAATTTTGTAGTATAATATTTTTTCAAAATATACTTTGCATATATAATATATATATATATATATATATATATAATATTTAATAAACCTTACGACGGACATTATTGTTGACAAAAAAGGTAATCTAGCGACAAGTATACCATGTGACTACATTACAGAATTTTAGTGACAATTGTAGAATATGACTAAATTAGGAAGCTTTAGTGATAAAATAAACTCATGTGACTATAAATTGAGTGATTTAGTGACAATTAAACCATGTGACTATATTATATAGTTTTAGTGACAAAATAATTCATGTTGCTGAAACCAAAAACTATAGTGACAGATATTCTTCGTGGCTATAAAAAGTGAAATATAGTGACAACTAATTACCATCACAATATTATCATCTTCAGTGATAAGATCATCTGTCACTATAATTTAATCTTCAGTGATGATACTTGTTCGTTGTCACTGTTACTTTTAGTGTCAAGACATATAGTCGCAACATGGTGACGAACACAAAAGTCATCACTAAGTACTTATAGTGACAATTTTTACATATATAGTGACAAAAAGTGTTGCCACTAAATTTTTTGTTAAACAAACGAGCTTCTTTAAGCGAACTCGAACGAACTTTTATCGAGGCGAGTTCCGAATAGCTCACGAATAGTGTGGCTCGTTTACAACCCTAGGCATACTGCCCAGCCTGCGGCTGATCATGAACATACATTCTAGGCCCTTCATCTTGACTCCAACTGAAATTGGACTGATTTCTTCTTCTTGAGTTACAAGATTCAAGAATGGGTCATAAGGCTCGTGTCATTGAAAATCAAATTGTGCATAGCCATGACCATAGCTCGCCTCTTCGTAATGTGAATGCCTTTGGGTTTGAGCTGTAGAAAAGCCTCTAACTAGAGAAGTTAGAGCTTCGATCTCATCGTTCACACTCAAACTATATGCTCCTTCTGCCCCTTTCACAGACATGTATCTTTCATCGTCCTCGTCTTCATATTGTTGGCCATTATAAACCATATTCATAATGAGCTGCCTTGCACCATCCAAAGTCTTGTTGCTCAAAGAGCTTCCACAAGCAGCATCAATAATTTTCCTATCAAAAGAAGACAAGCCACTGTAAAAATAATTAGTGAGCAGTTGTTATTCGGAAAAACCATGGTTTGGACACTGACGACAAAGTTGTTGAAATCTCTCCCAATAGTCAGCCAAGCTCTCTCTTTGCTTCTGCTTGATGCTACTTATAGCCATTCTCAGATTCGCAGCCTTAGATTCAAGAAAGAATTTACGCAAGAACTGCTCCTCTAAATCATTCCAAGTTCGAATTGATGCGGAGGGAAGATCAAACAACCAATCTCTAGCTTTGCCCTGTAATGTATGAGAAAAAAAGTCAGTAATCTCAAATTTTTTTGAGTAAAACCTTGAGGGCGTAAAGTAGAACAAACTAAATCAAATTCAGAAAGATGTTTATGTGCACTCTCTCCAGGTGAATTACTGAATTTGGGAAGAACTTGAACGAATTCAGGTTGGATTTCAGCATTTTAATTAATCATGGGCAATACGATGCATAACGGACGAATACTTCTATGACGACTCAACTCCCTTATCAATGCCATGTCGACTTGAGCAGTGGGGTCACTAACAAACATAAAAATAAAATAAAAATAAACTAAAAAATAGAAAAATTACTACTTAGAAAACAGTCCCCGGCAACGGTGCCAAAATTTGGTGCGTCGTTTTTCACCAAAAATAATCCGTCACACAGTCGGTATGCCCACACTGCACAGTACAGTGGTAAGCAAGATCGTCTCCCAAAAGACCGGTGAGAAGTCTCCTAATTTTCAATTTGCAAAATACTTAACTAAACGAAAACTAAATAACATATTCGAGAGTTTATAAACAAAGAAATTAAATTAACTAACAAACAAGAAATTATAATTTAACAAGGATAATAAAGATTCCAGTTTCCAACTAACTCCACCCTAGCTTAATTATTTCGATCTTCGATGCAAACATAACTTTAACTCCTGCAAACAAATCAGTTATAATCACCGAAGACACTTCTCACGCGATCTTATCTCTCCTTAACTTTTCGATAATTAGGAAGACACTTCACCAATTATTTCCCTATTCGACTGACAACCGTAATAAACACTTTATAGATTTAATGAGCCGACAACATTAACAACGAGAGAGACCCGATTCAAAATCAATGAACTCTGACACAGAATTATCGAATTAAAACTGTTCTTCCCTTGATTCTGAAAAATCAATGTACCACAAATCAAATCTAAACCACAATTACGAATGGCCTTTTATTAATGTAAGTTGATGGAATGTATTATAACAATTACTACTATAATATAATAAGCTACCGTTATAAGAATTATACTTATCATTAATGTTTAAGTGATTTTCGCATACAAAACTCTCAATTTTTTGTTCTTCTAAAATCTCCTCTCTTATATCGTTTTTTAATTAGACTCGACCCACTGAAAATATTTTATAAATATTTGTAATCAATGTATATTTTTTATCTAAGCAACCACTTATTAAATTTGGCTAAATAATTAATGAATTAGTTGGCCAAATACATAATTATAATTTTTTTTGACAAATTGATCTGGTCAATATAATTTCGTCAATAATTTAAAAATTAAATAAATAATTTAATCCATTAATTAAAATGAGGTTTGCAATCACACACATAGAGTGCCCTTCATTAATTTTTTTTTAATCTTGAGTTTCATATTTTATGCATGTATGTCATCATTTAAAAATAAACATCTACCTAAAATTATAGATCATCTCACTATGTATCAAATTCTACATCACATAATCAATTGTTAAATATTTAGTTGAATAAAATAAATAAATAAATCAACATTAAAAAGTGGAATAATTCTTAAATTATGTTGCACACGTCTTTATGTCTTCAAGAGTATTTTTTTCGACTTTTAAGTTGAAAATCCAAGGAGAGAAAGTTTAACAAACTATATAATATTAAAAAGTAATATGATTTATAAATTCTTTGTCCACATATTTTATGCAATAGTATTGAAATATCTACTTATTTTTATTTTATAATTGAATATTCTATTTATCAAAAAAGTTTATAAAAAAATTGTTCTAAAAAAAAGTTTTAAAAATTCACAGGTTCAAATATTTTGGCATTGCGAATTCCGAGCACTATATGTAGACTTTTTTCAGCTTGATACATTATGAAGGTCAATTCTTTTTCCAACTTGACATTAAATAATTTTCATATCACACTTCCGACAATCCTAATCATCTTTTGATCGTCGGATTTGCTCATGCGTCATAATCATAAGTGTCATAGCGGGGTAAAGGTTGGACGATTTATTTCGTTACTACTACAACATACATAAACACCTCACTATAATTTTTAAATTACTATATACGCAAAAAAAAAATCTCTACCAACTCTCTTCTCTCTCTTACTTGATTTGATAGAAATACTCCAAAAAGTTACTTTATTATAAACAACTTATTTCCTTAACATTGGTCTCCGGCTAAATAGCCTTAATGAAATGATTCGGAGAGAGTATTTATTAATGTCCAAATGTCGGGCTATAAAATATATTTACTTTATTTATTATTATTGGTTATTACATTAAAAATCTATTTTAATGAGACTGTTAACCAATTATATATGTCAACAAATTATTTCGATTATTTATATATTTCTTGAATTTAAAAGAATTAGAAAAATTAGCATGTATTACTAAAAGAGTTTGGAACGAGAACGAGCAGTAAAATAACATTTTAATTAGTTAATTTGAGACGGGTACGAGTGTTCAATATTTAAATGGGTTGTTCAAACATTAATCGACATGCCTAAGTATTTTTTTTGTCTCATTTTTAATAATTTTTACTATTTATTATAAATATTTATTTGTAGTGTTCAAATTTTTATTAAGATCAATGAATAATTAATTACTGTAATTTATATTTATGAACTTAAATAGATTCAGATAATTAGTTGGTTCTAGTGTACGAAGTTGAGCCAAAAAAATAAGTATTGAAAGTACCTTTAAATCGGGTTTAGATATATAGGATAGAGATCAAATAAAAAAGAAATTACATGTGTTAAATAGAAATGAATCGTGACTGTTCATTTAGATAGATCTATGACCCAAATTAATGATGACTTGTAATGTATTTTGGCTCACTTTTTTAAGTAATAAGGGTATATTAGTATTACTCCATTATTTGTAACCGCCACATTCCGTTCCCTTTTTTTTTTGGATCAATAGAATGCTTTAATTTTTGTTTTTTTATTATTATATAATTTTAGAATGTCGGTAGTTTATAAATAAATAACTATTTAATCCTGATTTTATTTAATTCATTGATTTTAGTTTTACTTTCGTCAATATGCATCATTCTTGTTATTGTTTATTATAGTATATTTTATTGCTTATTATAACATTTTTTATTGCATATTAATTAATTATATAGTTACTGTTACTGATTTCTTGTTGCATATTATAAGTTGTGTTATTGTTTTTTCCTACATATATTATTGCACATTATATCTTAGTTTATTGTTTTTTATTGCTCATCATAGCATTTTATTTTTATTGTTACTGTTAATATTTTTTTATTGTATGTTATGGATTGTCTTATTGTTTCTTTTTTACATATATTATGGCACATTATATGTTATTTATGTATGGTAGTGCAATAAAATCAAGCAACAAAATATGCAATAAATAAAATCTATTAAAATATTAATCACAAAACAATAATTTCTGTATAGTAGTGCAATAAAATAATATGTATTAAAATATTATAACATGAATATATTATTTGCAATAAATAATTTGTATCAAAGAAGATTATGGATAATATTCCTCTCCAAGATTACTGCCGAACGATTTGTAATTCGTAAGTATGCGGTATAAAAGTTTACCGTAGTGTCCTTCTAGTTGAGAAATAAATTTCCACCCTTTATTTTTGTGATAGATCTTGATCGTACAATTTTTTGAAATCAATGCTCTATATTTATTTCTAGTTTAACACATAGGGATCCATTTCTATTTTAACCATCCCTTATATATATACACACTTTAATAAATATGTAAAGGGTCAATGATAGGGATGACAACGGGTCGGGTTTTCGTGGGTACCCGCACTTCCCAAACCTTGATGAGACGGGTTTGGGAAATATTATATGGTTTTGGGACGGGTTTGGGTCGAAACATGCAAACCCGTCACGGGTTTGGGTCGGGTTTGGGTAATTATCTCCGGGTACCCGCTACCCAAACCCATTTATATATATAAGATAAAAGATATTATTATATGTATAATTTATTATATAATTATAAATATTAGTATATTTAGGGTTTTATCTGATTTTCTTAACCCACACACACATTCCGTAAGAGTCAAGTCTTTAATGTTTCTCCTCTACTTTTGTAAATCTACTTTCGAAATATGAGGACACAACGACAACGTAACATCAATAATTCATACTTCTAGTTATGTTTTAAGATTTTGTAAGTTCGTAGTACTTTGCTTTGAGATTAATTTTAGTGAAATTTTCTGCTGATGTTTATGTTTTAATCATATTTATAATATTTTGTTATTTGATGTTTACTTTTTAGTATTCGGGTTTTTAACGGGTAATAAACGAGTATTGCCCAACGGGTTCAGGTCGGGTATGAGTTTTAAAATTATTTTTTAATCGGATTTGGGACGAGTTTGGGTATTGAAAATTTTCATGGGTTTGGGTTTGGAAAATATTTAATGGGTGGGTACCCGACCCATTGCCATCTCTAGTCAATGGCCTGTAAATTTCCAAACTTTTTGAATTGTCGTGTTTTATACTACAGAAAATAAATATGTCAACCAATCTTCAAACTTTTAGTTTCATTTGATTTTGCAACCCGACTCGATTTCCGACGAATTTCGAGCTGACATGGCAGCCGGGAAGCTGACGTGGACATAATTGGAACGAGCGTCGTTTTAGAGCTATACTAACAACATCGTATTGAGGATAATTGAAGCAGAATTCAATTCATCTTATAAAATCAATTGAGGCCTACAATCATGTAGCCGAAACGGAAAGAGACAACAACCCGTCGATCGAAAAAAAAAAGAGAACCCATAAAGTTCATGGCTAGTTCGTCGTCAAATCTTCGATTGAACCTAAAGAAGGTATGAATCAGTCGAGAATTTTTACGTGAGCATAAAATTCCTGCATTATTGAAGACCTTCCACACTCTCAAAAATTCTAAGAGAAGATACTACCGTTGTCGTCGCCGAGCGATAAGTCTCATAAATATACCCACTTCTGCTTTTCGATTGCCATGTCAGTTCGAAATTCGCCGAAAATCGAGTTGAGTTGCAAAATCAGACAAAACTAAAAGTTTGGAAATTGTGAGGCAAATTTTTTTTTCTGAGGTGCAAAACGTGACAACTCAAAAAATTTAAATATTTGCAGGCTATTAACCCATGTAAAATATAATTAATTTTCAAATTACTCTTTAAATTATAAAATAAAATGGCGGATTGACCGAGTGGGTTGGTAATTAGTAAATATTATGTGACTAGATTAGCACGGGAACAGATGGTAAAATCTTTTTTATAATCGAAATTGAGAAGTGTACATGTATAGAAATTTTAAATAACACGAAGTACTATAACTTTTGGTTGTGACGATGAATTTAAGAAAGATACGTTATTACTCCCTCTGTCCCACATAACTTGTCTCACTTTCTATTTTGGACGTTCATTCTACTTGTCTCACTTTCCATTTAAAAAAATAATTAAAAAATTATTTTATTCACTTTATATTACTTCAAACCATTTTATATCACTTTATGTCACATCAAAAACATTTTATATTACTTTATCAATTAAAAAATATTTTATATCACTTTATTAACTACACTAACCACACCCTTTATATTTAATCTCTTTTTTCTTAATTTCTGTGCCGGAAGCAAATGAAACAAGTAATGTGGGACTGAAGAAATATTTGATTAGAACAGGAATCCATCATTTTGTATTTATGTGAGGTTTAAAATATAGGAAAGTACATATATTCATGACCTAAAATAGAAAATAGGTATTCTTTGTGGATGAACCAAAATAAGTTACAAGCTAGAATTACTATTTCCTGGAGGGAGTATTACGTATTCCACCGGTCCCACTTCAAGTGACCCATTTTTCAGCACAAACATAATTAAATAATACAGAAATAAAAAGTAGCGAGTCCACACATTTTTATGAGAGAAAGAGACATCCTTTTCTGAAATATGAGGTGGGATACATAAAAAAGGAAATGAACCACTTGGTTGGGAATATATGACAAATGAAATTTAAAAAAAAAGAACATCAGTTGTTGCAAAGAATGTATAGGTTGGAAATGCCTCATATTCTCCTGAAAACTGGAGTAATCATATCCAAATTACAAACGCTGCTCACCATCGAAATTCAGCACAAATAGTTCTAACTTCATCTACCTACCAAGTTGAGTAGAACGAATGATTATATTGAGATTGTACTGCACTTACATCAATGATGATGACTTGGCGCAATGCGTCTATAAACAGCTTGAAACGTCTGCCCTTCATTCCTCGCAACTTTCTGCCCTTCCTCAGTTGCACTGCTCAACAGCTTCACAACTGGATCCGCAGCAAGCTCTTCCTCGGAAAGAGGCTCGAACAATGTATGAGCTGCCAGACAACTATTCATCCACACCCCAAGCTCCTCCACATCAGTGATTGTGTATATAATCCCACCAACTTTAAGCACATACGCGTACTCATCCAGCAAATGAGGACTGATTACCCTACGTCGATGATTCTTCTCTTTGAAATGAGGATCCGGAAACAGAAAGAACATCTTAGTGAGCTGCGCTTTCTCAAAGTAATTGGGAATATACTTCATGGAATTTGTCCTAACAACTGAAACATTCTCGTACTGGCCAGGATTAGAGGCCCTCAATGCTAGGATTCTTTCCTTCACATACTCTGTCACTTTGTCCCTCAGTTCCATCCCAATCATAAGTTTATCAGGGAAGAGTGTTGCAAGACTAATCAAAAGCCCACCAAATCCACAACCGATATCAGCAAACTCAATCTTTTTGGAACCGCTAGATTCATCAGGAGGAAAATACTTAGGAAATTGGGCAATGCAGTCAAACTGAGCTGGGGAGATAGGAACAGGGAAATGTGAATCACTCAAGGGATTGCTGTGAGCCCGAGCTCGATAGAACCGCTTACGAGGAAGGCCTGTTGTCTTGCTATGAGTATGATTTGAAACGGATTCATGCTCCAACATTTTCAACCCTTTCTTGCCCAAACAAATTACAACAGAAGCTAATTATAATGTGATTGTAAACAAATTATCAAGAATATGTTTTTGCAATGCGAGTAATGCCCATCAAAGGATACAACTTTCACAATTCAGAATATATATATGTATGGGGTAGGGATCTGGTGAGAATAGATTTTATATGAGAACATGATAATGATCCATTTCAATGCATTTTTAGCATATTGGTAATGCATATATTGCAGAAATGTAGGGGTGAGCATCGGTCCGTCGGTCGACCCAAAACACAAAAACCGACCAACCGACCAAATCTATTTTCTTTTAACCGACCCAACCGAAGGTAAAAAAAAAAAATACTTCATGAGGGTTATTTCACGTTAATGCAGCAGTGCATGATAATTTCACGAGTTTGATGAAATATAAATTTGAAATATGCCTCTCTGCTTTCTCTCTAAACATCAAATTCATGTTACAGAAATGGTAACATCTCAGAGTAAACATTGGTAAACTAAGATAAACTAAAAAAAGGCCGAACCAGGCGATTCGTGAGGGTTTTATTCGTGAGAGGCGGTGGTGGACTTGGTGGTCATAGCGGCGGTGCGCCAGTGGTGGTAGAAGCCTAGAAGGTGGAATCGAGCGGTTACGGTGGTGGAGACTCGAGAGAGATTTTTTAGAAACTGAGAAGTGAGAAGAGGATTTCAGATTTGGGAATTGGGAGTTGTGTCTGAGTGGAGCGGCGGGGGTACTGGTAGAGGAAAAGTAGGGTTAAAAAATGTATATAAATATATATATTTATATTAAACAATAAATATTAAGTATCGGTCGGTTCGATAGACCCAAATCTGCCAAACCGCTACCCGACCGACCACCTATCGGTTTTCGAACCGACCGACCGAACCACCTTCGGTTTTAAAACCGACCCGACCAAAACTCATTGGTTCGGCCGGTTTTTCCGGTCCGATTTACATCTTGTACACCCCTACAGAAATGTAATGCATACACCTTCTAATGCATAAACTGCACAAACCTAATGCATAAACATCGTAATGCATAAATTACTACAACATAATGCATCGTTAAATTTGAACCATTGATCACCAAAAATCAAAGATCCAAATTTATTCTCATTTCTCACCTAAGAAAGCATGCTCACATGATCCTCTTCCTATATGTGCGTGTGTGTGTGTGTGTGTGTACTATATATTTTCTACGAATGACAAATTCTCATTGTTCCAAATATCACATCATATAAAATTGAAGAGCATACATCGGACAAAAAATGCCACTAAAGGGGTGTTTACTCAGGTGATAGCTTAGAAATATAAAAACAATATAAGTTGATATACCGCATATTTTGATAGATTGAACAATTTTCTATTTGATCATGATACTCATTCTTAGCCATAGTCAATCTACCACGAAATCCCTAAACGAATTTGACTTCAACATCAAAAGCGAAGAATGACTGGTTATAGATTATTAACCATATGACTGAAGACTGAAGAGAGTTACTTGGACCAATAGCAATCCAGAAAGGCTTCAGAGTGAGACAACAAAGAGAGTTTACAATGGCTGGATGAAAACATCAATTCTCAGTGTTTTAAGACCTTTAAACGCAATTACAAGTAATCAATCCTCTGTTCTATTTTTCTACTAATTTTACTTTGAAATATGCTATAACACTTAACAGGACCAAAACTTTAATGAGTAAGATTAACAAATTAAGGCATAGTTATAAAAAACCAAATCAACAGTAGAGCTAAATCATTGCTAAGTCGATAACTTTACCATTTTAACTCCATTTTAACTAATATGGTTCATAAGCTGGGTGAGTTTCATCAAAAGCAATCGTAATAAAAAAAAAATGTAGGCGGTACAATTAGCTCTATTGGGAAAATACAGATTGGAAGCAATGTCTAACTATCCAGAAATCCCACCATATTTTTTTGATACTTCCGTTTTTTAGGGTTACCAGCATTAATAGTACGCCCCACAGTTCAGAAAAATAAAAATAAGAAATACAACGATTCTATCTCACTTCACGTTTAAATATAAAGAGAAATATTGCTGTATTAAATCATTTAAACTTACCAGAGATCTTGAAGATTTTCTCGGTGTGATTGAGAGTAAAACTTATTCTGCTCCAGCTGCTGTTTTGTTTAGAGAGAGCCGCTCGGCAGAGAGGCGGCGGGGAAGGGGCGGGCTAGGCTGAATTTGGGGCACGGTAAGATTACCGTGATTTTCTGATTTATTGAATTATTTTTAATACTACTAACTAATTAAGACAAATTATAAATTATAAATAATTGTATTTAATATTCACTGTAGTGTGGACGAGAGAAGTAGTGTGAAAAGAAGAAGCGGCGCCGAGAAAGTTTTATAGGGTTTTTGCATTTCTACTTCTGTTATTTTCCTCTTGTATTTTCAAGTTTTTCCTTTTTGTGATTTTACATTGAGAAGGACTTGGGTGCAATCGGTCTCTTATCAAGAGATTGGATTCGGGCTTTATTTGATCCGGTCAATACGGATTGACATGTTGATCAGTCAAAATTATTTTTTAATTTTTGAATTGTTTTTTTAATTTTTTTTTTCGGTTCCGCCTTCTGCTACGGTTACTAATATAAGGATAATTATCGGGTAATAATTTGAACTTTTTTGGCTCGTTCCGAGGCCTTCGGCTCCTCTAGCTTGAATTTTGACCAGAGAAGAAGTTGCAAACAAAAAAACGAAAAGACAAACCAAAAAAAAGTAGAAAAAATGTGGAATTTTTTTAAAAAAAATTGAAAAAAATTCGAAATTCAAATAAATAAAAAAACAAAAAAAAGCTGAAATTTAAAAAAAAAACTCGGAAAGAATAAATCAAAAAAAAAATATTGATACATGCACAATACGTGTTGTGCGTCGAAAGCGGGCGCGTGACGTGCACGAACCACACGCCGTTGCATCCTATCCGACCGATCACATATGAGATTTGCCTTTTACAATAGAAGATATGGGCTTGTTGCATTGTTTTTCAAGGGCCCAATATTGTAATGCAAATTGGTCTTATTATTTCGTTTTCATTGGGCTTTGTTACGACTAGGCCTTCACTCCTTTAAACACGGGAAAAAATTACACCTTTCCACGTAAACTTTTGAGCAATTTTCCATTTTATAACACAATTCCGATGTTAATATGCAATCCGTTGAAAATCGACAACAAATACTTTTACTAAAATATGTGAAGTTAAATTTGCTGTTACCTCTCAATATGTAGAATATTTCATTATACACCATATTTGTATGATTGTATCGTCCGTCTTACCATTCTCGTGTGTCGTGTAGTGAAGATAATAAGATGAGTAAAATTAATATTTCATTATACACCATATTTGTCATTGTGCTGTAAGGTAATAAGATAAGTAAGATTAGACGCAATAATTTTGAGAGTGATGACTTTTTAATGTCTAAATTCATGAAAATCTTTAATTCCTTTTGTTATTTTTAATAAGGGTTAATTGTCAAAAAAAATCCCATCTTTTTCAAAATTCTGGTTTTAATCCCCACTTTCTAAATGTGCCTCTAAATTTTCAACTTTTTAATTTTATCTGATTTTTTACACAATGATAATTTCCCCCCAAATTAATGATGAACTGGAAGTCAGAAATGCCGACGTGGCAAATCGTCGGAACACATGCAACGACGTCGTTTAATGGTAAATAAAGACTTGGGTTAACTGCCAAATAATTTCCAACCTTTTTATAAATTTCGAATTTAATCCAACCTTTTTAATCTAACTCCAAATTCCCCAACGTGGGTTAACGTCATACGTCGTCATCATCGTAATTTTGTTCTTGCCACGTAACGAGTGCCACATGTAATATATTAGGCCACGTCTGCAAATAATGTTAACATGTCAGCAATAGCATTACCAGATTATGTCACCGTGGGAAAAATCAGATAAAATGAAAAGGTAGAGAATTTAGAGGCAGATTTAGAAAGTGGGGATTAAAACAAGAATTTTAAAAAAGATGGAGAATTTTTTAGCAATTAACCTTTTTTATAATTGAAATCTGGTCCTTTTGATTTAGGTTCTCCAAAAATCATCTCGTGGGTCAAAATAGGTCTATTCTTAGAAAGTTTTGTCCAAAACGCGGGTGTAAAACTAGTACTCCCTCCGTCCAATTTAAGATGACCCATTTGGGTGCTGGCACGGAGATAAAGAAAAGTGATAAAGTAGTAGTAGGTGGAGGAAAAAAGACATGAGGGGTATTGTTAAGTAATCTAATTAAGTTCCCTAATAAACTTTTGCCTTTCCTTTTCTTCTTGTTTTTTTTTTCTAAGGCATTACTGCTTCTTCTTCTTCTTTTCGTTGCATGACTGCTTTTTTTTTTTTTTTGGGTTGCATGAACTGCTGCTGCTTCTTTTTTTTTTCGTTACATGTTAAATTAATTTTTATTTACCTTGTTTTTTTTTTCCTGGCATCAAACAATAAGAGTTGGTGTTGTATGAAAACACAAACATAAACAAACATAAGCCTAAGAAATGTAAATGGAGGGAAAGATGAACTTTGGAGGCAAAATTTGAACTTTTATTGAATAAACAATAAGTAAAGCTGCTGTGATTTGATCAAAAATAATGATGGGAAATTTGAATCAAACCTAACCGCAAAATAAGCCTATAAATACACAGATTGCATCAGAATTTATTGCAGCCTTCATTTCTACAACTACCACAAACTACATAAGCTGTTGAAAATCAGAAAATGGTTCAACCAAGGAAAAACGAGCTGACTTCAGATCAGCTCAATACTATTGCTCAATATCTCCTCCAGCACATAGTAAATGTGAAACTCAGGTATGGAGCAAAGCAGGCGGCTGCAGACAAGTTTGATGTGAGTTTGAAGACAATTTGGAGGATTTGGAGCAGGGGAGAAGCTCAGAAATAGCAGGGACTTCCTGTACATCTGCAAAGCAAGAAGATAGGGTCAGTTAGGAAAAAAACAAAGCCTTTTGAAGAAGCAAAATACAAGGACATCTCAGTTTTGAAGAAGACATCATTGAGGTCAATTGCAGCACATATGGAAGTCAGTAAAAGCCAAGCTCATATCTGGAACAAATCAGATTTCATCTGAGCATATACAAATGCCATCAAACCCTATCTCACCCCTAAGCACAAACTGTGCAGACTGAATTGGTGCTTAAATCAGCTTGGAGGCATCATCACAGATGGCAAGATAAAGTTTCAAAGAATGCAAAACACAGTGCATGTAGATGAAAAGTGGTTCTACCTTACCAAGGCAAAAGATAAGTACTACCTGTCCAAGAATGAAAAGCCACCAGAAAGACAGATTCAGAACAAGAGATTCATCAAAAAGATAATGTTCACAGCTGCCATTGCAAGGCCAATAATAGATGAAGATGGAACAGTCATATTTGATGGCAAGATAGGGATATTTCCCTTCATCACGGAGGAGCCAGCAGTGAGGAGTTCAAAAAACAGAAGCAAAGGCACAATGGAAACAAAGGCAGTCAACAATGTTACCAGGGAACTAACAAGAGCACAACTACTGAATGAGGTACACACATAAATAACCAAGCATAGTATCTGTTCAATCAGTTTCTTCACATATATGCAATTAAGGCAACACACTATGCATCAGCAAACACAGTAGCATCATTTGCATCATAACCAAGTATAGTATCTGTTCAATCAGTTTGCAGAAGAAGTATATATGCAATCAAGTCAACACAGTATGCATCAGCAAGATCATAAACATCATTTGCATCATATATAACCAAGTATAGTATCTGTTCAATATCAGTATAAGTTTACATCATGCAGTTGGTACCAACAATTAAAGTAAAGTGGCAAGAATGTCTAGGAAAGCATATCTACATCCAACAAGACAATGCCAAACCACATATTGAAGACAGTGACCCTGAATTTCAAGCAATAGCACATAGTGATGGTTTCCATTTTGAACTCATTAACCAACCAGCCAGTAGCCCAGACACAAATGTTAATGATTTAGGCTTTTTTAGAAGCATTCAAAGCCTTAAAGATCAGGTGGCAGCAGCAAATGTAGATGAATTGGTTGTAAATGTAAGGGAAGCATTTGAGAACTACCCAGCAGAGAAGATCAACAAAATATTCCTAACACTACAAGCCTGCTGTGGGGAGATCATAAAGTGTAAAGGAGGGAATGACTACAACATTCCTCATATGGGAAAGGATCACCTAATTGCTACAGGAGTGTTACCAGATTGTTTTGAAGTGGATGAACAAGTGGTGAGAGATGTATTGGACTACTTAAATGATCAAGTAAATGCAGAAGACAGATGGTACAGTGTAGATGACATTACACAGTCATTGAATGAAATTAATATTGAAGACTGAAGGCTGGCAAATCAGATGCAGAGGACATGATAGAACTCTTAAGCTTTATAGGGACAAACAAGTGTAATTTTTTGTTTTTTGATTTGTTTGGAATGTAAAGTAATCATTGCATCTGCAATTAAGGGACAAACATAAATTGCCTTATCAGTTTAGTTGCATTTGAGCCTCCAACAACTAGAAAATGAATCAATTTCCTAGTGGTGGCATCAAATGATCAAGTACTAGTATCTGCCTTATCCTATATGAACATATATATGCATATGAACACTGTAATTGCATCAGCAAGATCATAAGCATCATTTGCATCATATAAAGATCAAGTAGTAGTATCTGCCAATATCAGTTTCAACATATACATGCATATCATCACATAAATGCATCAGCAAGATCATAACCATCATTTGCAGGGCAAAAAAAATCAAGTAGTAGTATCTGCCTTATCCTATATGAACAAATAACCCCCTCTCAATCAAATATCACAATCTGTTCATAATCAAGAAACCTCATAATCATAATAGGCATCACCAGCCATCACCCACAGCATAATCATAATAAGATAATTGCAGAAAATAGGCATCACTAGCCATCACCCACAGAATAAGTTTAAGAAAGAAATCACCTAATTTTTTCAGTCTTTATACTCTCTGAGCAATCCTTTAGCGAGGTATTTCTTCTTCCATTCCTCATAGCTTAGACTGGCATCAAGATCATCCTCGAATGCCAACTCAGCTGCCGGATCAGTCCTAACCCTCTTGTTCCACGTGTATTCCTCCTTCGCCGGCACCGGACTCGGAGATTTCGCCACTAAGCCCTCTGAGTTGAAAACCCTAATCTAAGATTTGCGCCCCCTTTTCCTAGTGGCAGCACATTCGAACCAAGAGCGGCGGGGAGTGGCGTCTGCATCATCGAATTGTGTTTCCCGCACGATGGTATCAACCAAGAGCGGCAGCGGTTGTGTCTTAGACTCCTCACAGAGCGGCGGCGACGGAGATTTCGTCACCAGGCTCTGAGAGATGGATAACGGCAGCATTATAGTAAAAAAGATGATGAGGAAATGGAAGATCTATGCAGTCGGCGAAGAGAGAAAGTAGGAGATAGGGTGCATTCGGCGAGAGAGAGAGATGAGAGAAGATAGATTAGGGTTGGGGAAATGAGTGAGAGAGAGAGAGAGAAACGACAGATAGATGCAAGATTAGGGTTGGGCTGGGTGGATTTGGGTTTGGACTAATTAGGGATTAGTCTTAGTTAATAAGTTTGGGTTAGTGATATGTGTGTGGGCCCAAATGGCAAAATAGTGTAATAACCCATTAGTATTGAGGGTATAAGGGTAAAAATTCAACAACGGGTCATCTTAAATTGTTCGAAAAAATGAGTAACAACGGGTCATCTTAAATTGGACGGAGGGAGTATTACCTACAAAGATAAACGTTGTTTTAAAATTCATCAAAGAAGTCTTACAAAAATGATGAAATATAAGTTATTTCTTCTTTTTTATTCTACCTCCTTTTAACTTATTTTTATTTTTATCAATTATTTTATAATTTATAAGCATGAACATTTGGAGTTAATTTTTTTTGCTAATTGATCAAAATAAAACTATCTATTTGGCCAATTGGTTATACACCAAATTAAATTTTTAATTTCAATAAAAATAAAACTATTATTTGACCAATTGATTAATTAATAAAATTAAATTGGTAGTGCAAAATAATTGAACGATGAAAAGTACACTTTGATTTTGAATATTTCTATAAGTTCTCCAAGAGTTAAGTTTTATTGAAAAGCAATGTGGATGAAAAAATAAAATAGGAAAGAATAAAATTAAACTTTTACTGAAAATATTATTTAATACTGATAAAATAAAATTAATATGATATATATCTAGCTCCTAAATGAATACGACACACACAACATAACTACAAACGCACACATATATATTTAATTTTTTAAAGAACTAGCGTATAACCCGTCGAAAATCGATGAGAATTTTATTTTTTAAGATTATTAGACGTAATTTGTTTGGTAGTTATAAAAATTTATTTTGAAAGTGAAAATCTTTAGTTTCCAATTAAATTCAAGAAAATTGTTTCTCAATTCCCTCGTCTTGATTTACTATTTTTTTTTTCATTTTTTAGTTCATTTTAATCCACATACTTCATTAATAAATTCATCATTTATTAAAAATATTAGCCACAATTTGTTTGAAAGTTAGAGAAATTTGTTTTGAAAGTGAAATCTTTGATTTTTATTTGCATTCATGAAAATTGTTGCGTGATTCCCCGTCTTCATTTACGGATTTGGATCACTTAGTTGATTAAAATTATTAAATATTAGCCGCAATTTACTTGGTTGTAATAAAATATAAAAAATAATTCTGACAATGAAAATCTTTAGGTACTAATTAGATTTAAGAAAATCGTTCTGCGATTCTCCCGTCTTCATTTACTATTTTTGATCTTTTTAGTTAAATTACAATCCACATGATTCATTGTTTCTACTTCCTTATGATTAGAAAAGACGTTTCGAATTTTAAGAAGCAATGATGATTTTTTTTCTAAAAAAGGTCTTCAAAAATATTTTCTTCTCTTTTGCACAAATATAATGAAAGATAGTATTATAATATAGAGGATATATAGAGTGTAATGTATAATTCAGAATTAAGGGAATCACTTAAATCATGTTAAGTGTCTAATTAAATTCAAGAAAATTGTTGTATGATTGTCTTGTCTTCATTAACTATTTTTGATCTCTTCAAAAGATTTTTGTTTAAATTTGAATCATCTCGTCCAATTTAACAATTATGATGTAGAATTTAACATTGACAACATAATAATTGACATTACTAAATTTTATTTTTAATTTGAATCATCTCATCCTATTAAATAAGTATAATGTAGGATGCCTATGAGTTTATGATACACTCGAATAGTCACAAATAAATTTAATATTAACAACATAATATTAGATAAAATTAAATTTTGATAGTATCCGATTGTTCTGCAATCTAACTTTTCTTTAAAAAAATGTAGTTGTATCAAATAAATAGGTTTGAATTCAATCATTCAAAAGTGATATATTTAACATTTCAAATAGCTTGCGTCATTAACTAATAAACTTTGAGCAAGACAATTGAAATAATAAATCATTTAACGGCGGTCATGAATGCAAATATATTGATAGGTTAGATCTCTTCATAAGATTGTATATTATTTTATTCAATTATTATAGTTATACACCATATTTAGAGTTGTATACCATATATTTAAGCTTATAAATATATTTAACGCAAAACATATAGGTAGGTGTACTAAATAGAATTTTATTTGATTGAATATTATTATAAATAAAATAGGAATGTATAAAATTAAACTTTTACTGTAAAGTTTTTCTAATATTTATAGAAATAAAATTAATATCACATACACACATTAATTTAATTTAATTTTTCTAAAAGAAATATATACTGTATTTAATTCACAACCTTGTATAATGCATATTTATTTTATTATGAATTTATTTACTTATTGAAAAAGATATAAAAAAATTAAACTATTTATTTACCAAATTTGATTATTGACCAAATTAATATAATTCAAATTATATTGGCCATAAAAAGAACTATTTTTTGGCCAACTAATTAGCCAAATTGATGGGTGGTGCATTGTTTATGAAAGAAATACGCATTGTTTATAAGTATTTATATACGTCCTCTAAGGGATGAAGTTTGATTAGAAAACGATGTGGGATATAGGACTTTGGAAAAAAAAATGTTGACGTTTTGAAACAATTATGATGGTCCCAATACGAATTCTGGTGTATTGGGGGGGGGAATACACCAGTTAAGGATTTTAAAACAACCCCCTGAAAAATATCACAACCAAGTAAAAGGACTCAGCTGGAATCACAACTGAGTAGGAAACCTCAGCTGTGAGAGTGGTGCTGTGCGGAATGTGGTGGATAAAAATAACTCGTATAAAATAACTCACGCTCGGATGCAAGGTCGGTCAATAACCAAATCAGTTGAGAATGTAAAAATGCAGTTTGAGTGGTGGTTAGTTGGTCAGTTGGATATACAATAAATAACTGAACAGAAAACACAAACACACAAAGATTTACGTGGTTCGGAGAGAACTCCTACATCCACGGGGAGTTGTGAGTCCACACAACTCAGTCCAACTTCTTTAGGACTGGAAGCACAAAGCTTACGCGGGCTTTGCAACCGTTAAGATAAGTTTGCGGGTACTTATCAACCTTACAGATAAGTTTACGGGTACTTATCAACCTATCTACTCAATTCCGGGAAGAGCAGGGTCCTAACAATCCTTTTTAAGGGATGTGAATAAGGGTGGGTTTTTCCAACTACTAGCTCGAACAAAGAAGTGAGCTAGGATCTAAGCTTGAACAAATGAAGACTCAAACTAAGATGAAAAACACCAAGACAGAATCTAACACTCTATGAACCCTCAACTAGTGATGTTCTTAGAGAATAAAAGCAGTTTAGCTTGTGTGCAGATTTTCGTTCTTACGCTCGTTTATCTCTTGTCTGTCTTCTTCTCTATCTTGGTGAATGAATGAAGGCCTCTATTTATAGGCGGAGAGAATCAACTAGCCGTTGGATGAGCCGTTGATCTCTGTTCTGTGAAAGCGATGGCTTGTCTCTCATCTCTGCAAATTTTTCCGATTTGGCAACTGTGAACTTCTGTTTTCCATCTGAGACAGCCTTGTGTTGGGCCAAATGAGGTAATGAGAGAACGTCAAACCTTCACGTGACTTCCTATTTTGAAATTCAAATCTTCAACCTTTGACTTTCAACCTTGTCTAGTCGGTTGAGAAGTTTTGGTCTTCATCCGAGTGGTCTTCAGCTGATGTTCTATCTAATCGATATCTTCATCTGACCTTCTGTCTGAATAGGAACAATTGAACTCTCAGCTGTCTTGAACTTCATGTTGTCGATCTTATCAGTTCGAGTCCTGCAATTGATGTTCCATCTGAACAGTTGACTTGAACGCTCAGTTGTCTTTCTCACATCTGATGTTCCATCTAAACAGGTGGCTTGAACGCTCAGTTGTCTTTCTCACATCTGATGTTCTCTTACATCTTCCCCCTTGAACGCTCAGTTGTCTTTCTTACAACTGATGTTCTATCCGAGTGTAGCTTTGTTGCCGTCTTCAGCTGGAGACCTGTAAGGATAAAATCTCAACATTGCTCAAACAGCGAGTCTAACTACTAACATTAGGTTATGGCAACATCTACTCAGTTGGGGTCAGTTGGTTTTGGAATCAATCAAAACTTTAATAAATTTTCCAACAATTTCCCCCTTTTTGATGATGCCAAAACCCTACTGACCTATCTAAAATCTCAGCTGAAATTCTAGACAGTCTATAAAATTAAAACATCAAAGGGTTAGCATAGTTATAACATGGTATTGAAATAACTTTGCGATTCAGAGCTTGGACAACTAGAGATTGTACGTCAAGGTGAATCGGATAACTGATGAAAGTTTTCATTACAACTGATGGTTACAAAATTATGCACAGAAAGTCAAAATACATCAGTTGCTCAAAAACTCTAACTCTACTAATATTTCAACCCATACTTCCCAAAAATTCTGACAAAAATTTCTCTTTTAGCATCTGACTCCTTCGAAATGTCAATCCCATGCTCCTAACATACTTTTCTTGCCTCAGCTGCTATCTTTTGTCGGTTGGGATTTCTTGAGTCTGGAAGGAATGGAGGAAGGTATGTGACTTTCTGAGGGACGAGGACAGTGTTCATATCCAGTTTTGCATCAATCATTGCTCGCCTGAACTGGCTGAACATGCCCGGATCCCCAGAGTGTAGCTCGGTCAGGGCTTCCTTGAAGGCTCTCCTCGAATCCTCAGTTGAGTAAACCTTCCTATAATAAAAATCATTCACAAACTCCTGCTTGAATGATTCCCAATCCTCATTCCATTCAGCTAGCATCCATTTGTCAACATGCCTGAAGCGACTTTGAAGCTTGATTTTTCCTGGCAATCTCTGTTGCTTCAGCCTTTACTTGATGTTTTTCTATGCGACGTCGACTGCGGGAGGCTATATTCCTGTCCAAGTTGTTGGTAACCTTGGCAAGCTCCTCATCGAACTGGTTGACTCTCGTTGCTTGGCTGGCTGCAAACTTCTTCACCCATTCCGGGTTCATGTAGTCTTTCTCAGGAACATCCATAGCCTTAGCAGCAGCAATACACTCTTCGGTTGTAATACCATCGAGTTCAGCATCGAGCTCGGCTGCTATCTCGGCTATGGAGTTGTAGGAAACTCCATACTCTTCTGTCTGCTCCATGTCCTTCGCCATTTCATCTCCACCGACAACAATGGATTTCAGCTGTTGTTGTTTCTTGTCGGTTAGCTTTGGAGCGGACTTCTTCTTTTGAGTTGTCTACTTCTTCAGCTGAGATTCATTCCCGGCTGGCATTTCTTTTTCAGGTTCTTCCCCGATCTCATCTTGCTGCATCACATCTTCCCCCTTTTTGGCATCAGCAACAAGGCTTGCGACTGAGCCATCCAGAGAGGTGAGTTGTTGTTCAGCTTGCTGGATTCGGTTGAAGAGCTCATCTACTGCACACTCCACTTCAACCTTCTTCGCCACTTCCTTGTCGCGGCGCTCTTCATCAGCTTTCTTGATGGCGGCGAAGGTTTCAGTGAGTTCAGTCTGGAAGGCGACGAACTTAGCTCATCTTGATTCAAACCGAGAGTCCCATTCTTCATCTTGTGTTTGTTGAGATTTGGCCAGGTTGGAGTCGGAGATGGATTTGAAGACGTTCAGATCTGATCGGATTTCATGAACGGTTGTCTTCAGTGCATTGATTTCTTGGCTGGTGGATGTTGAGAATTCATCCAGCTTCATCTTCAGCTCCTCATTCTCTTCCTGCAACTTCCTGTGCTTCTCCGCCTGAGCTTCCATCATCCTCAGTTGATCTTCTTTGTTGAGCTGGATGTTGGCAAGCATCTCCTTGCGCAGCTGATTGACCCTCTCAGCGATCAGCTCACAAATTTCATCTGTGGGAGGAGCTGGCTGATCAGCTGGAGCTCATTGTTCAGAAGTTGCTGGCTGTTCAACAGTGACCATGGCTTGGCGATTGGCCAGGTACTGTTGAAGCTCTTCTTCTTCTTGCTTGGCTGCTATTGCAGCTGCGTCAAGGTCATCGATGAACTCAGCCGACTTGATTAGCATGTTATCAAGGAAGGCGACACAATCTTGTTCGGTTGTCTCCCTGGTGTCTCTTCCTTCAGCCTTGCTGATGTCCAGACGACGCGTCAGCAGTGCAACCTTATTGTTGTATGCAACCTCCAGGTTGGTGTAGTTGAAGTAGTCCCTTATTCTCGACTCATCAGCCTTGAGCTGGTTCCAGCTGTGTATATGGATGGTATCTTCCTTAACATACCAGTGGCTGAAGATAATATTGAACTGATACAGCAGCTCAGTTCCGAGAGTGGCAAAAGTGGGCATGTCGCGCGCTTCGGGGAACATTCCGATGAGCTTCTGGAAGCAATAGGCCAACTTGCCTTCATGTTCCAATGCGACTGCTTGACGGTCAGCCTCTTCATCGATGGGGGAGGGAGAGAGATTTTCATAAGGGATCGGTTCAAGGGTTTCCTCAACGTTGGCCAAAGAACTGGTCTCAACATTGGCATCGAGCGGGGAGCTCGGAATTTCAGACTGTGTGGGGATGATGGTATCAAGAGGTTCCTCAACATTGGCTTAAGAGATGGTCTCAATGTTGGCATCGAGCGGGGAGCTCGGAATTTCTGGCTGTGTGTCGGTTGGGATAACTTGTTCGGGCTGTACGGCATCAGCTCCTGCCGTGGGAGAGGTTGGAATATCTTTGGTTTCCTCAGATGAAGAAGATGCATCCGAGGAAATAGTCGGCTCAACTTCCGGGTCGGTTTCCACCCCTTCCATCTCATCTGTTCCACCTGCGCGAGGAACAATCTCGAAGGCAGCTGCTTCAAGTGAGTGACTTGACTCAGATGGCTCCTCAGCTGGTCTCTCCTTAGCTGGAGTCTCCTCAGCTTGTATCTCCTCAGCTGGTGCCTCCTCAGCTGGTTTGGCAACTGACTTCTTGAGGCGAACCCTCAATTTCTTCTTAACAGGCTCCTCCTCCTTATCCTTCTCCGACTTAGCTCTGTGTCGGCGTGCAGTTGTAGATTTAGAAGTGCGGCCAACAGCTGGAGGCAGCTCCTCAGCTGTATCTTTTTCTGCAGCTGTTTTCACAGCTTCCCTCTTGTCTTTAGGAGTATAAACACTCCTAATCACATCCTAAGCCTTCTTGGCGGTTGGGAAGAGCATCTGTCTCTTGACTGGGGTCTCTTCACAGTCTTCCCAAACCATGTTCCGATCCTTCGTGGCAAGAAGGATCAGGGCAGAAATTTTAGCTCCGAAGTTGAGAGTTCCCTTGACACTCAACAACTTCTCTCCAGAGTCGGTTGTGGATTCGGATATCTTCTGCCTCTTCAGTGTCAACTGGTGTTCGAAATAACTAAACCAGTTGATGTCGTATTTGTGCTTGTGCTCCAAAGCAATCAGCTGCTTGAGCTTCGGTCGGCTGATGTTTCCAAAAGCACCACTGTATCCGAAGATGACCTTGGATACAACATCGAACAGAAGTCGATGCTCGGGCTTCAACTTTGTTCGCTGCATATTACTTCTCAATTTTTCTGGGGTGATGAGAGCACTCTCCAGAAATTGATCGGCTTCCGCATCGGTGATGTTCTCAACTGTGTTTGTGGCGATGAGGTTTGGAGGAATGATGGAGCGTAGCAAATCGGAAACTGGAACGGGGACGGTGACATGGCGGATGGTTCTGGCTGGAACATCTCGCTGTCGACAAGAGATTTCTGTAACGAGGCCATCTCTGCTGTCGATTGGAGATTGCACGTTTAGGTAGAATTCTCCGAGCTGTCGCCTGAGAAGGTGGGTGGGGAAGAGCGTCGCCCAGTCCAGAAGGCCGTTCTCCCTGAGAAGATTGGCGAGGGAAGACAACACCGGTGAGTCCAGTGCTTCGTCCGATAGAATCTGCTCAAAATGAATCTTCGATAACAGCATGTCGAAAGACTCCTTGTATGATGAAGGGACTAGAGAAGGTCCAGAAGAAGCCATCTTCTTTCCTTGTGTAGAAGCTTTTGGTGCCATTTAGTGTTCTGTGAAGATTATATAGAGAGAAGGAAACAAGAACTTGCAGAAAATGGTGAGACAAAATCGGAGACGAAAATGAACAGTTACTGCAGATAAATACAAATGTAGAAGGTAAGAGATCACTTCCTGATTTTTCGCCTTTTATAGGTTATTGGGTCGTTTGAAATCGACGGCCAGGGTTGAATGGCGCGAATCCATCAACGGCTGAGATTTCGCGACTGTTGACTAGCTTTGACTTGACGTTGAATTCCGAGTTCCAATACCCGCGCGTGAGAAGGTGAACTATTTTCATGTCAGCCCAGTCGGACTATAAAGTAGACTATTGATGTTCAGCCGTACTTTACATTAAATGCGCTATGATGGCTATTTTAGTCTAACTGACATGCTCAGGAATGTTTGAATTTATTTCAAACATTCTCATTTAAGACACAAACACCTTCAGCCAAAAATGATACTTGCCAGCTAATGTCGGAATCAGCTGTGATACCTGCCAGCTGATGTCGGAATCAGCTGTGTTCCATTGTTGCGGCATACCATCAGCTGTCTCGAGTTCGTCTGTTCAGCTGACGTCTGATCCAATGTTGCGGCATACCATCAGCTGACTCGAGTTCGTCTGTTCAGTTGACGTCTGATGTCTTCGGTTGGCGATCCGCATCTGAGATTCCCCCTTCATCCGAGCTTCCCCCTCAGATGGATATCTATCTCTTCACCTCGGCTGACTCTTCATTTGATGGATCCAACAATCCAAGGAGATCGCATAACATCTTGAATCGTGCTTCATCTAGAGGTTTGGTGAAGATATCTGCTCTCTGAATCTCAGTTGGAATTTTCTCCACAGATACATCCTTCTTCTCAATATGATCTCGGATAAAATGATGTCGGATGTCGATGTGCTTCATCCGAGAATGGTGAACAGGATTCAAAGAGATAGCAATGGCACTTGAGCTATCACAATGAATGGGAACCTGTCTAGTTGCGACTTCATAATCTCTCAGCTGTTGCTTGAGCCACAACACTTGCATGCAACAACTACCGGCAGCCATGTACTCTGACTCGGTTGTAGAAGTGGCAATACATGCTTGTTTCTTGGAGAACCATGAGACTAACTTGCTTCCCATGAACTGACAATGTCCAGATGTGGACTTCCTGTCCAACCGATCTCCGGCTAGATCTGCATCTTAGTATCTGGACAGTTGGATATTGTCGTCAGTTGGATACCACAATCCAACATTAACAGTGCCCTTCAGATACTTAATGATGTTCTTTGCTGCCAACATGTGTGCTTCCCTTGGCTGAACTTGGAACTGAGCACACACTCCAACCGCGTAAGATATGTCTGGCTGACTAGCGGTTAGATATAGCAAATAACCAATAATCCCTCTATACTTATTGACATCCACGAGTTTTTCCTCAAATCCGGGTTCAATCTTCCAGTTAGTGTTCATCGGGATCTTTGTGGTTTTACTTGACTGCAAACCGAACTTTGTGATGAGCTCCTTTGTATATTTGGACTGATTAATGAAAATCCCTTTTGATGACTGCTTCACCTGTAGTCTAAGAAAATAATTCATCTCGCCCATCATTGACATCTCGAATTTCTCCTTCATGAGAGTTGAGAATTTCTCGCACAGCTCATCCGACTTAGAACCGAATATGATGTCATCAACATAGATTTGCACAACAAGTATATCTTCTCCAACTTTTATGGTGAACGGTGTTTTGTCAACTGACCCTCGTTTGAACCCCGAGTTCAGAAGAAAACCACAGAGAGTGTCATACCATGCCCTAGGTGCTTGCTTCAAGCCATAGATAGCTTTCTTCAACTTATACATTCTTCCATCTCCAGTCTCAAAACCGGGAGGCTGTTCAACATAAACATCTTCCTTAATATCACCGTTGAGGAAGACACATTTCACATCCATCTTATAAACCTTGAACTTGTGAAATGCGGCATAGGCTAGAAATATCCGGATGACTTCCAACCTTGCAACAGGCGCGAAGGAATCCTCGAAATCAATTCCTTCTTGTTGGCAATATCCCTGAGCTACCAACCTTGCCTTATTCCTCACGATGAATCCAATGGCATCTCTCTTGTTCTTGAAAATCCACATGAATCCAATGACTTTGACACCATTTGGTCTTTCTACCAACTCCCATACACAGTTGCGTAGAAATTCATTCAGTTCTTCTTGCATAGCTGTTGTCCAGTGAACACAGTTGAGAGCTTCCACAACATTCTTCGGTTCTGGCACATCAACTACGAAACATGAAATCATGGCAACATCTCCAGCTTGTTCGAACTCTTCAAGAACTGCCAACTCCTCAGCATAATGGGCGTAAGTGTTGGAATCTTTCTCAGCTGAGTCTGTATTTGCAACTCTGCTCCTAGTACTCACATCTTTGGCTGGATTTCAAATGATGTTGTCCTTGGAATGATCTTCATACCATCTCTTGTTGCGTCTTCCTTCTTCTTCCAACAGTGGCTGTTTCGTGATCTGAGTCGTGGGAGATGTTGGGATCTTCAAAATTGGTGATTTATCAACTGTTGAGTCTGAATCCTCAACATGGACAATATTTTGAACTGGGCTCGGTTGGGCTTCGGGTGCTGATGCAGTTGGAGTGACATCAGCTGAAGTTCCCCTTGGGATGAGCTCGGGTCCTCACATTCATCTTCAGAGGAACAAGGATCATCATCCTCGGTTGCCCATACCAATGGTTCAGCTAGATTCTTCTGCCTTAGAACCTGCGATCTGGTGAGAG